>JAGPNK010000007.1:0-637500 GCA_020746835.1 Stachybotrys elegans | reverse complement strand
CATCGCCAGGCAGTCCTCGCTCTCCTCGACCTGGATGAAGTGGGCTCGCCTCGTCGAGAACCTCTTCAGCCAGGAGCAATCCGTCTACCAATACAAGCTCCAGCCTGGCGAGTGCGTCCTCTTCGACAACCGCCGCGTGCTCCACGGCCGCCGCGCCTTTGTCGTCGACGGCCGTCGCTGGCTAAGAGGCGCATACATATCACTGGATGACTTCAACGCCAGGGCTTGGGATCTGATGCCCAGATACAGTTACAGGCTCCCCGACGGCGACGAGAAGAAGTTCATGTGGCACAAACGACGTGACTGGCTGCGCCAAGTACGGGAGGAGATGAAAGCATTGGCACTGGCGGACACGCCCGCCATCGAAAGAGCTCTGCTTGCAAAACTCTGGACGAGATAGCTTTGTGATAAACACCTTCATTGGCCTACCGTCAGTTGCATATCACTTGGATATAGAGCCTTGAATAGATAGCATGGACGAATTGCACTCTTCTCGTCAAGCATACACGTGTACCAGCCACTGCTTCATACGCTCACTTTGTCATTGACATTCCCGTAGCCAGCATGGCAGATCGAATAAAGCCTCTCCCAAAATCATAGTCACGCACCCAGTCGTGATATCCCAAATCACCACCACTAATGCCCCCCTATCGCCTTCCTACCACTTCTTAGCCTCCACGCCCTCAGGCGGCACCGTCTCCACGACGCGGTCTTTGACATCCTCCCAATTCGTGCTGAGGCTCGTGCCGTTGCTCTCGGTGAAGCTCTTCATCATGGCGCGCTGCTGCTCCGGCGTCGAGTTGGAGTACAGGTTCTTGAAGAACAGGTTGACGTCGGAGCCCTTATCGTCATCTTCCTCCTCACCAATCTTGTCCCAGTCCTTGGGCCCGCTCTTGGACGATGTGGGATACGAGGGCTTCGTCTCGGCGGGCTTGGGTTTGGCCGCCTCGGCTTCCTCCATGGCCTTCTTCCTTGCTTGCTTCAAAGCCTCGACCCTAAAGTAGTGTCAGCACAGGCCTGGAGATGGGCTCCCGGTAATGAGCAACTTACTTCTCTTCTTCCTCCTTCTCGGTGGCGCTCTTTGTCGCGGCTTTCCCTTCTCCAAGTAGAGCAGCCCATTTGCCAGGTGACTTCTTCTTCAAGTTCAACTCGACCTTATTCGGCGTCACCGTGTAGGTAGATGCAGCAGGCTCAATCTCCCCCCACAGATCAAGTTCAAAGTCCGCTTCGTGACCGGCTGGGTATACAATGTTCTGCATGCGGACTGCAAAGGGGAGGAACTCAACCTGTAGCTTCTCTTTGTTGTTGCCCTTGGAGAAGATTGACACAGACATGTTGGAGGTGCTCTGAAACTCCTGCAGGCGGAGCGGTGCGTCAGCCGGCGCAGCAGAAGCACCGGCAGGTTTGGCTTCCTTCTTCTCTTGCTTATTCTCCACCACTGGGTTGGAAAGCGCCTTCTCGGCAGGCTTCTGGCGAACGGTGGGCTTGCGGTTCGGATCATCCTCCGCCAGCTTCTTCATGGAGTTAAGAATCTGCAAACGAAGGGTGCTGGCCTTGCGCCATTCCTGGACCTGGGGGGTATTTTGGTCGCCCCCACCAAGAGCCATCCCGTATGCTTGGGCCTTGTTGACGCTCTCCGCCTTTGCTTCCTCCATGACCGCCTCCATAGTCACAGTCCAGCGGCCCTGCTCGTCGACAAACTGCTCGGCCGGGTCTTGCTTCTCCAGTGCAGGGTGTCCCTTAACAATCCTCATGGAGTAGAGACAGCAGCAGTCGGCATCTGCCAGGTGGCCGAGACGGTAGTGCGCGACGGCTCTGCGGTAGTGGGCTTCCGTCATGCCGGGTCGCTGGTTGCGTTGATATGCCTTGTGCCAGGCGAGGTCTGCATCGTCGAGGGCCTCCTGGAAACGTCCCACGCCGATGAAGGCTCTGGAGCGTGCGAGAAGCCATAGAGGGCTTGCACTTTCTTTGAGAGCAGTGGATAGATCCTTGATGGCTTCTTCGTACTTCTTCTCCTCGACGGCCCTCATGCCCCTCCAGGCTGCCGAAATGTGCGACATCTTGCTGATGGCTGAGACCAAGGTGAGAACAAAGAGATGTGCGAGTAGTCCGAGTGAGATGAGAGAAGGTAATTCGAGGCAGGTCAGTGGGTTGATATATGGCTTGGCTTTGTTGAATTAAGCCCAAAGTTTGAAGGTTAAGATTGCTTCTTTGCGAGGCAAACAAGCGGAACGGATGCCTGCTGTGTGTAACTTGAGGCAGCATTCAGCTGCTAAGTTGGGCAGTACAAGAAAACGATTCAGAGTACTCCACTTTATGTGAGCTAATACCAGGACTTCAGGTCCCCTCTAGCTGCCTTCAAGTACCAGGCGGGGCTCCTCTCAAGCTTGCATCCAGAAGCTTCTGCCTTTCATAAAGTTGCCAGCTTCTGTGCATGTTTGCAGCCACTACTCGTTGTCATTTGCTATCCTGTCACGTACATGTTGAGAGGGTTGAGAAAGCTTAACAAGATGCATCGACTTTTACGTATCTGCGAGCTCGAATACCAACGTGGTTCTGCCTGAGGATCGACATGTGAGGCGGCGCAGCCGTTGAAGATCAAGAAATTCACCTTCATCTTGGACAAACAGTGGACATTGTTCAGTAGATTTCGTAAATTGGATGTACAGGCAGTTGTGAATCTTTGTCAACTCCGTGATGCCCAGACTGTGCGCAAATCCCACGAGACATATATCTTACATGCACCACTGCCCACGTCGGTCAAACAAGCCCAGCATTAATACTCTATGTAGTTGGCTGGGAAAAGAAAGCACAGCCATAAACTGGCCGCAACGCCGTCACTCCCATATTCGTCCCAATGCAATCCCAAGCAAAACGAAATCACTCGCCGTCTAGTAATGCTTCCAGGCCGTTCCTCTCGCTCTCCAACGATTCGGCGGTCACGAGCCCGTGCGCCGTGGCATCCTTCTTCTTTTGATCTTCGTCATCGTCTTGATGCGTCATCTCCTTGAACATTTCGTCCACGTTGCCTTCGTCTTGCTTCATCATGTCATCCATATCCCCTGGCGTCAAAGATCGTCCGTGGTCACTGGTTGAGCCACGATTGCTCCAGACGTCCGGTCCCCATATCTTCTCTGCCTGTTTTCTCCCTACTTCGGTGCGGCCAAGAATCTCGAGAGCCTTGCTCTTTTCAGCGTCGCTGTGCAGGTTGATTCCATCATCCTTGTCCTGTAGCAGCCGCTCCTCGAGCGATAATGCTGTATTGTTATCCACCAGCACCTGTGGACCTCCAACTCCCAGGAATCCAGGATGAAGACCGCCATCAATGTTCATGGGATCACCTTTGCCATGCTCGCCATTTTTGGGCGACTCATGTCTGTCCGGATGGCCATGAGATATGCCTCCGATGCTGGACGTTCTTGATTGGGATGAATGGCTAAACATAGCCTGGCCTCCGTATGAGCTGCTGCTTCCTGGTGGCAGGAGCGGGCCGTTGGATGAATGAACAGCCATCGCTGCCGCTGCCGCTGCTTCAGCGTTGGCTGCCTTGCGCCGGAGACTATTGGCCTTCCCCTTGGCATGCTCAGGCAAGTCGTCTGGGTTATCGACACCATACTCTACCAACATCTTCTGAAGCTTTGTTGGTCTCGGCTTCCTGGTGCTCAGAGATACCTCGAGGATTGGAGGGGCTTCGGCTGCCACAGGGCACCATTTGTGAAGCTCTTGTCGGAAGAAGTTGGTCTCGAATGAAAGCAGCACTTCGGCACCCTCGAGCTTACGAAGATAGAACCTCTGCGTCTCTGCTTCCGCTTCTGTGGAAAGCAGGGGATTGCAATACCGTGCAATGTGGTCTCGGAATGTTTGCGCGCTATCAATGATGCTACGCAAAACATCCTCTTCGTCAGGCTGGAAGGGTAGCGTTGCGACTTCATCCGCAAGACCAGTGAGATCCTCCAGCTTAGGCCGGGAGGCATCACGGGGGATCTTCATCCGCCAGTCGCAAATAGGACAGGTGTACTTATCGTCTTCCTTGACTTTGCCACGAGCGATCTTGAGACATTTGTAGTGATACCTAAATTCGTCAGTCATCTCAGTTCGAAGAAGTCGACTTGTCTCAATTTACCATTCGTGGCACAGCTCACACTCAATCATCATGCCAGCCTCGATCTTACGGCAGATGCAAAATACTTGGCGGGAACGGGGGTCCTCCCAGCCACTGCCATTCTGACTGGGACTAGCCTCGCGTGAGACAGGCTCACCTGGGTGTCGAGGTGTGTCGTGTTCAATGTCAAAGCAATCGGCGTTTCGATCGCGCACATACTCCAGGTGGCTCTTCAATATGTGCAAGGGAGCGTTTGACTTTCCAAATAGCTTCTTGCCACGGCGCATCCAATCTTCATGGCGCTTCCGTTCGTTCTCGAGCTCGAGCGTACCAGTGGGCTTAGAGTTGAGGTCCTCAAGTTTCTTCGCCAGCTCTACGACCTCGGCGTACTTTGGCCTCTTCCGGATATCAGGGTTCTGACATCTTTCAGTCAGATCAACGATTTGCTTGTGGGCTTCACGCTGTTTGTGCAGGATCTGATCGACAGCATTGAGTGTGGCTTGGGAAACCGGGAGCGCGTTGACTTGCACCTGATTCGAAAGTGCTTCGAGCTGTGGATAGTGAACCGTCTCTGCATGAATCAACTCATGTGCTTTCTTTTCCCAGGCCTGGCCAGCGCGCAGCTGGTCGCAGTAGAAGGACATGTGATCGTTGTAGCTTGGGATATCGAGCTTGTGACCTTCGTCGATGAGGTCCTGCACTTCTTTGAGGGACAGGAACACCGTGCGGCTAGAACGGGCTTTGTGGCTCCAGCGAAGTTGTTCAAGCAGTGTAGATAACTTGTCAAGTTCAGGCATGTCCACATTAAAGGTACGTCCTTCCTCAATAAGCTCTTCGATCGACTCTGCCGCTGGCGGGTTGTCGAGAGTTCGGCATGCGGTCCGCTGGAACTCCTTGATCGCCTCAGCGCGTTCTTTGAGTTGTGCGATCTCGGGACACTCGAAGCCGATGTGCTCTGCATCCTTTAACAAACGATAGATGTTGGACACGTGTCGTGCCTCCCGCTCCTTCTGGTCTTGATACGCACTGCCAATCGACTTTCGACTGCCGCTCTGCCATCCCTTTTCGCTCTTCCGCCGGTTTTGCTGCTTGCGGACAATGTAATTTGTTGCCTCGTCCACCCAATCATTGCAACGTTCTACAAACTCTCGCAGGACCTGAAGCGAGGGAAGCTCGAATGTGATGCGTTCACCCTCGTGGAGAAGGCTTCTCAGAGTCTTCAGGGAAGGTGTCGCTTCCTCGTCCAAGAGCTTGTTGTACTTTTCTTCCCAATGCTCGGGGATTTGGGCCTTTTCCACCACTTTCCGGTATGTTGCATCCATGGTCTCTTCGTCCTTCCTGTAGTAAAGAATATGCTCCTCGCCGAGGTATCTCTGGTGCTCTGAAAGATCACAGCAGGCGTAGTATCCAGCATGCGCAATGCACAAAACTCTCCCTGTGCGCTGACATTTAAACCGCGACAGGTACGAGAAAGCCTTGCAGAAATAGCAGCACTGCTCATCTTCTTCTAGGACGTCTTCGTCGTGAACGCATGGGGTAAGTTTGCATGACTCTTCGTTGCCACCATCCGCCACGCATTTATGGGTAGAATCGTCTTGCTGCGCTTCCGAGAGGTGTTTGGCCATAAACTCTGCTCGCTGCGCCATTTCTCGTTTGTGAATACGTTCCAGGGCAGGCGCCAGCCATTTTGCTGTCTGAATAGACAAGGAAGTGGCCGGGTGGCCTTCGGCGGCAGTCCACAATAGTTCGTCGTGCGAGAAGCAGGGCTGGCGGCGGAAGACCTGAAGCCTCTCTACACCCGCAAGCCCAAAGGGCTCCCAATCAGATGGAGCAAAGTTGACTGCCTCGTTGAAGTTGAAACCGTGGTTGAAGCCAGCGTGGTAAGCCTGAGGTAGGGTGATGACGAACTGGCCTGCCCTTTGGTCCAGGGCATAAACTCGAACACCAGCCTTCTTAAGTTGCTCTGGGGTTAAGAGGGTGACCAATTGGAAAAGCAGATCTGGCTGTGTTTCAAACAATTCGGGAACAGCTTCCTTCATTGCAGCTTCGAACTTCTCTGCATCTTTTCCAGGAATACCATACCACGTTTTAGTGGCACCCAGATGCTGATAATTGGCTGAGTATGCATAATGATCCTCGTTGTGCCAGCAAAATGTGGAAAAGATCATTCCAACATATACCCACGGTACCGTCATACCAGAAATGTCTGATTTGATGTGCCTGAACAAACTTTCTTGGTGGAACGGTAAAACGTTGAGATTCCAAGGATCTGTCGCGTAAGGGTTGTTTGGGTGCTTCTCGACAGTAGGGAAGCCAGATCCGTGAGTTGTGCAATGGATGTCGGCGCCATACTCCACCTCGACCGTCTCCTCCAAGTCAGAGACAAGACGCCAGAACTCTGTCTCGACATCCTCTTCGGTGACCGGTCTGTGGCAGTTGAGGGTGCGGTCAAAGGGCATCTTCTTCTCAAAGAAGCCCTGCTTGAAATCGTTGGCCTTTTGCTGAAATTGCTTCAACGAGTATAGGCCTCCCTCCTCAAAGCCGAACTGGCCATCTCCAACCAAGCATCGGGGGCAGTTCCATTCAGCGTCAGGTTTGCGCTTCAATGGGGGATCCAGACAGGGGCCGTGGTAGGCATTTTCACACGACTCGCAAGTAAGCAATGCACCAGCGTCGTCACCTCGGCCACAGTTCTCGCATTTCTAACAAAGATTAGCCAAGTTCAAAGGGCCACGCGCGCTGTTGACTGACCTCTCCGGCGGGCGTGCTTTCATCCCGGGGAATCCGAGGAACAGAGGGACGAAATAGCGACATGTGAGATCCGGCAACCGTGGGGACCGTATCTATAGAATCGTCAGTCTGAAATCCAGGAGAGGTTGTCGTCGCTCAATAAGTTGAGCTGCATCTGAGTACCGCGGCATACCTTTCTTGAGACGCTTACTGCGACGGCTGTTGCAATCGCCATCATCCTTCTTGTCTTCCTTGTCCTTCTTTACCGAGCCGGAGGAGCTTTCGTTGCTAAGTTGTCGCTTGAGGGCTGCGGCCGCCGCTAATGGAGTCCGGGTATCGGGGGTGTTTCTGGCCGAAGAGGTCGCACTGTCCAGACGCTTGCCGTCCGGGGTGAAGTTCTTGCTTTCCCCATTAACAGACTTGTTCACGCTGGTGAATCCGGAGTTGATTGCGGTGAAGCCGCCAGAGTTAATGGCCTTGAAACCCCCGGCCGCAGCAGGGGGTGCGTCGGCCATTGGAGTATCAGGGTCTGCCTCTTTTTTGAGATCGACGGTAGACTGCAGGGCGTCGGAAGCGTGGCGAGTGGGTGAATCCCCCCGCAGGCTAGAAGGCGTGTTCACTGTTGACTTCTTTGCGGGGGTTTGCGCAGGGCTTGGGGTCAATGGGCCGCCATACTCGTACTCGAGCTGCTGGTGAACGCCAGGCTTCGCAAGACGTAGGTATTCTTCGTACGGGCAGAGCCATCGCTGGAATGAGTTCTTGAGAGAGGTTGACAAGGATGACATGATCTTGCCACTGTATCCAAGGTCACGCCCAATCTCCGCCCATTTTTTCAACTTGCAAACCTTCTCGAATCCACCACGAGACTCGACAGCTTTCTTCAGGCGGTAGAGATCCAAAGGCTTTTTGTCGACATATGGTAGACGGTGCAAGTTGTTGCCTTGCTGCTTGTGAAACTTGGACAACCCATCCAGATACGTGAGGTTCGCACGGGTGCCTAGGTGGCGGTCAGAAGGGCCTAGTAGTAGACAAGAAATCAGGGTCACGTACGTCCTTCCACGGAGTTGAGCTCCTGCTTTCGCGTCCTGAAATGGAATTTCTGCACGTTATTAGAACCAAATTCTTGACTGCGGTTTCGAACCGTCGATCGATAGCCACCATCCCATCGGCAGGTCATAATGGGACATACCTCTGTGTCGATCGCAAAATCGGGGTTCCAGGACTCGGGTGGAGTGATCTTGCAAATGCCATACTCCGACGCCTCGGGTGTAATTTTTCGTATGTACTCGAGCGGGTCTTTCCATTCCTCTTCGGTTGGGTAGTATGAAGGAGCCTCCGATATACCGTGTGGCCGATTCTTCTTGGTAAGGGGCTCTCGGACCGCGGTGGGCTGTCCCCGACGCTCGACAGAGGTCAGGTCAAGGGGCGCGCTTGTGAGGGAGCTCAAGGGTATTTGGGGGTTCGTGGGGTGATAGCCGTTGGAGTTCATCTTGGATTTCGGCTTCGCGGAGGATTGGGATGCTCCTGCAGCTGGCGAGCTCCTAGAACTGGCATTGGCGCTGTTGGTGCCGGCCAAGTTGGCTGCGGCTGCGTTGCCAGCGGGACCCATGGTGAGAGAATTCGATCGAGATATGCGTCGAGAGAGGGGGATCGTCGAAGGAATCGCCTGGCTGGGCCGGCTCGGAGTCGGCGACAAGGGAATCGTGTATGTTTACGCTTTGGCGTTGGCGTCAGGCGCCTCGTCGCATCGTCGTACGGTGGGAATCGTGCTCAGTTGACCATTGAGGTCATCATAGTCGCATACGACAAAAAGTGGTGTTTGAGAGGCGAAGAATTGGAGGAATCTTCTGCGCTGGAAGACGGATGAGACCGTGCTGGTTAACCTTTGCTACCGGGGAAAAAGCTTAAACATGATGCATCACAAAGGGTAGGACATGTGCCAAAATGTCGACTAACACGAAAGGGAAGGGAGACCAACCTAGGAAGGGGAACGGAATGCAGGGCACGTGTGCCTGGAATGGTCGGCGAGGAGAGACAGGAGCAAGAGAGTAGGCCGACGTGGAAATGCCACGATGGGCAATCTGGAGAGAGTGGGTTGGTTGAGAGTTGAAGGTGGAAAGAAGGAGGCCAGCGGGAGTGGATGGATGTGGAAACGGGTCAGATGTGAAGGTGCGGCAGGAAGGTTCCTGGGCATCGGGGAGCACTTGCCAGGGCCAGCCAGCGCAGGGAACCGAGCCCCGGCAGGAGCGAGCCAAATTCACCTCTCACTCACTCACTAACACTGTCTCTTCCCTCTGCTGTCTCCGTGAACAGTGCACAATGCGCGGAAGGAAGGAAGGAGTGGGGCTCGGTCTCGGACCCACGAGGTACCCTCCACGTACTCTCCAGGCGCTCCCCAATAACAAAAATGCACCCGACTTCATGCAATACTGACTGTGCTTATCACCGCTTATTGCTGTCAATATTCGTCGCCTTTCCTCTCAATCTTGCGGGACACTGCAAGTTGTGCATATCATGTGAATGTATCAATTTTTGAAGCAATTACGTCGTCAATACCTCCTGCATAGACAAATACTCGTTATAACTTTGCACGTATGCCACGCGTGTTGCAATAACATTACGCACATTTCAATTGGCCATGATCTAGCTCAACGTTCATCAGCAAGGAGGGGGGATTGGGGGAAAATCCCGACAAGACGCCTCGTAACTTGGTCTCAAACTTATTTCCCTTCCACCGCCAATCCATCTTATATCAGCCTCTCCTAAGGCTGTTGGCAGGCAACATCCACGATAGGGTAGGTACTTCGCGATACTTCCACTGGAGGCCCAGTAAGCATGGGGTCGGGGCGAGTACGTACCTCCACGGGGCCCACTAAAGACTACATCGAACCGGCCCAGCGACTTCATTCATTACCGACCAGGGCAAGGCAAGAAAAAAAAAATAGGCAAAGCCAACTCCTGTCGCTGCACAAGAGCGGAGGGCCAAAAAAGGCTGGGTGAGCGATTCAGACGTCGCGCCACTGCCCGTTCCCTGGTGGTCAGCAATATGCCGCCTGCAACCCTGGCTGACACGACGGGAGGATATCGCCGCATGAGGCGCCAATCCCACGTCGATTGCATCTGCTATGCCGCTGAAATGATGTGCTGATGCTGGCTTTGGCGATCTACTGGCAATCGCTCAATTACTTGTTGTCCTGTGATATGAAGCTGCATTTATGGTAGACGACATGGAGTATCTAGGTATCGCATGGCTCGAATCCTGTACCTTGGTACCAGTTCATGTATGTTGGTGGGAATCCATCTAGGTATGTGCCCTGGCTCTCTGGCTCCTTTGGAATTGGACCGTGTCGCTGTAGAGCGCGAGAGCGTCCGTCGCCTATCATCACGCCACAAACATGCAGTCCAGATGGCGCGCCCTGCAGGCTCATGACAACAGCGGCGGCGACGACGGCGACAACGACGGCGACGGCGACCACGTACAGCACATCATTTGCTGGAGTCTGGTCCATGTGGGTGGTTGTCGAAGGTTCAGCCAAATCTGATATTGGACCTTGCACTTGCAGGGGGTCGGCGATTCACTACCTTGATCCCAGCCAATCATGGCAGGATGAAGTCGCAGTAAACCACTCGCCGGCAAGCCGGGGGGAGGGGCGTAGAGAGAGTAGGCAGAGTAGGGGCCAAAGGGTAGGGAAGTAGGGGGGTAGGAGAGTAAGGGTAGGGGTGGGAGGGTGGCCACTCTCATGCTGACCCAAGCCACCAAAAGCTCCAGCCATCCGCAGGGAGCCAGGTGTGATGCAACCCTCCGCCCGGCCTGCACGCGGAAAAGGCGTCATTGTCCGGCAATTCAGGTCAATCATGGGACCAGTTCTTGTTGATCCCGAAGCAGGCCAAAGGTTGCCCGAGTCCATGGTCAATGACAGCACGCCACCCGCCTAGGGCTCTCTCTTCTCTTCCTCCTATCCCCCATGCCGAGAAATACATAGGATTTGATTATCAATAGTAGCAGTGACCTGCACACAGCAGCGACAAGGCCATCCCTGTATGCGGACCCGAAGCTCAGCTCAATCACTCACATATTGAGACCACCTTGCCCCAATCCAGCAAGCCCAGCGGTCGTTTGAGTCTCTAGCTTTTCTCACACGACACGCATCACCTGTACATGTGCAGATCGCCCTCAGCTTGTCCATGCCAGGAACCCGCCCCTCATAATGCATTATCCTTCATTTCTCATCGTACAATATCTGCTAGGCTTGGTCCTCCTCCTCTACGGTTTCTTTCTTGGATCGCCTCCCCTTCTTCAGGAGGGTTTGGACGTCCTTTGCCCCGCGAATGCGCAGGCTGAGCTCCTTCATCATGTCGCCCCATCGTATATCGCCACCGCACGATGGACACTGACACAAATCAGGCAGCACCTGTCCCTCTTCATTTTTCGCAAGCGCGTATTTGCTCCAGCAGTCGAGATGCCCCATGGCCACGCATTCCGAATTGGGACACATTGGGTGCAGCCCTTTCCCAGACTCGAGGTCGCCATGACAGTGAACGCATTGGCCTTCTTGCTCAAAAGTCACTACGCCTTGTGCTTTTTCCACGTACTCCTTTATCGGTGTGTAGTTTGAAGGCAGTGCACCCGCGCCCCATAGAGCTCCCGACGGTGCTGCACCCTCTGGCCCGGACGGCCCAAAATCAGTGATTATGTCCAAATTTTTGCGAGTTGGGGCCTCGGCTGTCCTTGTCCATGATTCCCAGGCGGCATGGGCCTCTTTTGCGAAGAAGTGCACCTTGAGCGGCCACCGCGCAAAGCTCGGCACACCCGTCAACAAATGTATGTTGGATACGACAGATCTGAGGCTCAATGGCGGTCTTCGAGGATGCCCATTCCGCTTCTTCTTGTTAGAAATGGCAAGCCGAGCTTCAGACGGGATATGTAGAGTGATATGGGCATTTGCGAGTGCCCACCTGGCGGATACGTTAGTGATGGCTTTGTTCCTCAAACATTGAGGCACCTACTCGAACTTGAGGGCCGCAACGCTGCTAGGAAACCCGGAAACCACCATAATCATCTCCCACGGACGCAGGCTGGCGCGCGACGTCCGCGTTGCACCGCCCTTGACCAGGCCATTGTGCTGCTTGAGTCGGCGCTGTGGATCAGGAGTAGAACCAATGTACAGTGACGCGTGTCTGACGGTGGACCGGAGAACGTAGACCACATACAGCGCTGGGAGAGGCTTGCAAAGCTGCGGCATAGCTCTGGGATTGGCGTGCGAATTCTGTTTACTTTGCCTGCCGTTCTCCTTGCTTGTGTATTGCCCTGCTAGCATTGATTGATGATGCGACTCGCCTGGAGCAAGGAAGGCGTAGAATGACTAAGCACACCAAGTAAAACAAATCTAAGGCGGGAAAGGTGAAAGTGTGAATGTGTCTGTGATGATTGAATCGCTTGTTGGAAATCCTGTGCTAATATACAACCCATTATAAAAGACCTTGCTTCTGCAAGTCATAGTACACCTTTTCGGGCATGACATTGCCTTCACCATCCTCCATCTGCACCACACTGCCGTCATCAACCTTTGTCCGTTTCTTCTCCTTTTGCATCTTCTCCCATAGCTTCATGGCTTCGTCAATCTGCGTGATGTCTCGGAAAAGCGTCGTGTTGGTGATGCCTAGGCACTTGAGTCCGTAGACGTGTCGTGCTTCGTTGAAATGCTTATCGAAAGCCCGTCGTCCCATGTAGACGAAATTTCCGCAGATCTCGCATGGGAACTCGACGCCCAGGCCGTGAAGTCGGTACAGCCAGAAGGGAATCGGCTTGCCGTCCCAGGCCAGTGGGAGTTTCAAGGGGTTGTAGATCTTCTCCTCGCCATCTTCATCCTCCTCCTCACCGCCCTCAGCAGGCTCGCGTAGCGCTTCAGATATCATGAAGAGGTTATCCAGCTCCTGTTGACGTTCTCGCTCCGTCATGCCCTGCCTGCGCTCGACGTTGACGCGCGTGTCGCTGCGCTCCGTGCTCATCGCGCTCGCCAGCCTCTTAATGCGAAACTCGCGCTCGGCGACAGCTCGCTCCTTCAACCTCGACCCTGATATCGCTCTGGGTTGCCCTGCGGAGGGCTCCTCGCCGCTCTCCTGCCTCTGCTTGCGCTGCTCTGCCGCCTTGATGTGCTTGCGGCCCGTCAAGTGATTCTTGTAGACATTCTCATTCTTGAACTCCTTTTCGCAGTCATCGCACCAGATGGCCTCTGCAGAACTGAGGTTCTTGGATGAGCCAGTCGCCGCCGGCTTGTCGACCTCCCAGCCTGAGATCTCATTCCTCTCCCAAGCCTTCTCAAACTCTTCATCAAACGAAGTCACCACCTTGTCGATGTCTTCCAAAGGACGAGTTCTTCTCAGGAATGACTCGAGATACTCTGCAAGACCTCCCACGTACTTGAAGTACTGGTTCGTCAGCTTGTCTGCGCGCTTCACGCCACCATATCCGACGGTGAAGTTGTCAAAAAACTCCAGGTATTGCAGGTAATTGAGACGTTTGACATTGGGGAGGTTGAGGAAAGATTCGTGGCAAGCGTTCAAGTCGAAAAACCGTCCATACGCCTCCTCGCCAGAGAAGAGCGAGTCAACGATTGATGGCAAAGGGTCTGACTCGTCGCCATGTCGCCTTGACTTGTACCTCTGCTCAGAGTTCTCGGCCGGTTCATTCGGGTATCTCGCGTGGTGGTCGCGCACCTCGGTCAGGTGCTTGTAGAACTCGTCGAGCGCATCGCTGGTACCGAGTTGGCGAATCTCTTGCGCGCGCGTACCGTTCTCGTCTTGGTAAATATCGATGAGCCGGCTCGACTGCGCCTGGATCTGATCTAGAAGTTGGGAGATTTCATGATCGCGGTTCAGGCGATCGCGAATCTAGAGACACCGGGTCAGTACATGGAGTCGCGAAACATATCATGATTAAGCTTACATGTTTTGGCTCGTCTCCGATGCGGTCGGCAATGCCCTGTTCCAACCGCTCGAGATCCTCGTGAATGTTTCTCTGCTCCTCCAGCATCAACATCTTGCCGACGTCCAAGGGCAAAGACCTGTATGAAGAAAATGAAGAATTGAGAAAGTTGCAGCTTGACTCTTCCAGAAAATTACCAGCCTCTATCGATTTAGAGGCCGTGGCGCAGGTGGGTCCGAGGTATACCCGGCCGCGCCTTTAGTGGCCGCCAACCAAACCCCAGAAAATCCTGGGAAGGTTGCGGCGACTTGGTAAACTTTGCCGAACATCATCCTCACGAGACATACGTATTCCTTGACCACCCAGACATCTTTACCGTCGCAACCATGGCTGAAGGCGCAGGAGGAATTGACCGCAAGGCGGATGAGAGGATGGAGTTTTCCACCTCCAAGGAAGTGACGGTTCACCCGACTTTCGAGGCCATGTCTCTGAAGGGTAAGCAGCTGGACAAGCTACACACTGGGACTACGCTCACAGCTCGCCAGAAAACCTCCTCCGAGGAATCTACGCCTATGGCTACGAATCGCCCTCCGCCGTTCAGTCCCGAGCAATTGTGCAGATCTGCAAGGGACGCGACACCATCGCGCAAGCCCAGTCCGGCACCGGAAAGACGGCGACCTTCTCCATCAGCATGCTGCAGGTTATCGACACAGCTGTGCGCGAGACTCAGGCGCTGGTGCTTTCGCCGACGCGAGAGCTGGCGACACAGATCCAGTCGGTGGTCATGGCGCTGGGAGACTACATGAACGTGCAGTGCCACGCCTGCATTGGCGGCACCAACGTGGGAGAAGATATCCGCAAGCTCGACTACGGACAGCACATTGTCTCTGGCACCCCCGGTCGCGTGGCCGACATGATTCGACGCCGACACCTGCGCACAAGACACATCAAGATGCTTGTTCTTGACGAAGCCGACGAACTCCTCAACAAGGGCTTCAGGGAACAGATTTACGACGTGTACCGTTACCTCCCTCCAGCAACCCAGGTTGTCGTCGTCAGCGCCACCCTGCCGTACGATGTGTTGGATATGACGACCAAGTTCATGACGGACCCAGTTCGAATCCTCGTTAAGCGTGACGAATTGACTTTGGAAGGCTTGAAGCAATACTTCATTGCTGTGGAGAAGGAGGACTGGAAGTTTGATACCCTGTGTGATTTGTACGACACCCTTACCATCACCCAGGCCGTCATCTTCTGCAACACGCGTCGCAAGGTGGATTGGCTTACAGACAAGATGCGTGAGGCCAATTTTACGGTCAGCAGCATGCATGGTGATATGCCTCAGAAGGAGCGAGACAGCATCATGCAGGACTTCCGCCAGGGCAACAGCAGAGTTTTGATCTCGACGGATGTCTGGGCTCGCGGTATCGATGTTCAGCAGGTCAGCCTGGTCATCAACTACGACCTGCCCAGCAACCGTGAGAACTATATCCACCGTATCGGCCGAAGTGGACGTTTTGGACGAAAGGGTGTTGCTATCAACTTCGTCACCACTGAGGATGTGCGCATTCTCCGAGACATTGAGTGTATGTATCCGCGCTTCGAAATTTTTGGCCCAGTGCTAACTGTAGCAGTGTTCTACTCTACCCAGATCGACGAAATGCCCATGAACGTGGCGGATCTCATTGCCTAAGCTCTGAGACGCCATCCGTGCAGTTATGATAACCACGGCGGTATTGGTTTGCTGTGATAAAATGCCCTTAAATGGGTCGAGATTTCGTGGAGGAAAGGGGTATAGCGAATGAACAGGTAGATATCACAGCCTCACTCCACTGACAATAACCCACTAACACTGGCCGCTTAGATTGAAACGAAATACACAAACGAGATAATAGAAATTTACCCAAGCTGACTTTGTCGCCAACGACCACCTGACACGAAGGACGGTGCGGGTAGCTCTTTATTATGATGATACGCACGGTTCTTAGGAATGGGTGGATGTGTGAGTGGAGAAAAGGAAGATGTGCCATGAACAGCTTTGCTTCTGGAAGCACCGTGTCGGAGAAGAGTTACATGCTCCAGGCCCCTCTAATGATCAGGGTTGGCTCGTATAGCATGGCCAGATTGTACCATTAAATTGCTAACCAAAAGGCACAAAGAGGCAAAAAAGGCATCTGATACGGTGCCACTGCCACATGCATACCGTCACACAGGCTGGGCATGGTTGCATGTCCGGTGCTACGCTGAGTATCATGCGCATTGTCTTGCCAGTCGGTTCTCACCTCGCCTTATATCCCGCCTTGTCTCATGACTGATTAGCCGCACGCTCGAAATGATTTCCTAGCATCTGATTATCAGGTCTTCCAACAGTTAGTTCTCTTTGAACACATTCCTCAAGAGTGATATCGAAATATGTGAATACAGAGGAAGATGACTGTTCCCTCCACAAGAGATGCGCGATACTTGAACAAATCAGAGACTCCCACCACAGATGTCTCTTGGGCAGTACAAGAGGCGACTCGGTTCGCCCGACCAACCCCCTTGATGCCTATTTCTTCTATAAGTAGCCAGTCTATTCCTTTCCTTCGAGGGATCTACAACAGCATGCCTCACTACACTCCCGACATCGATACTCAAGCATACGACCGTGGTCGAACTCTATAACATGTCTGACGAAAGACCCTACCTCACCCCACGGGAGGAGAAACAGCTCCCCATCGTGCAATGTATCCCACCAAACAAAATCTCCTACTGGGAGTGCCGAAAGCGCCCCCTCCACGAGAGCTACGCCTGCGGCATGAAGATGAGCTTGTCCGAGCTGGCCTGCCAGAACAACAAGTGCCGCAAGAACCGCGGCGAAAACGACTTCGCCCTCAACAGCGACGGCCAGCGCATCGGCCGCCTCGTCGACTGGGGCCACTTCCGGCGGTGGCCGGCGGACAAGCAGGGCCACGAGACGACGATGAGCTTCTCACCGGAGAAGGAGGCCGTGATGCTCAAGGGGCTTGGCATGTCGCCGTCGGACAGGGGTCGCATATGCGGGCAGGAGGAGGCGACTGTCGTGCAGTGGCCCGTTGGCCAGGAGCCGATGTTTGGGCTGGGCATGGCTGGGCCGCGGAGGGTGGAGGAGCAGAAGGCAGTGAAGCGGAAGGATGTCGTTGACCGGCAGGAGGAGGAGGAGATGTCTGATAAGAAACGGGGGAAGCAGATAGCGCGGGAGGAGTGATTCGCCTTTGTCGTGTGTAAGCGGCGATGGATGAACTGATCATCGTGTGTTGCATGACAAGGACGGGAGAACATTGATTAGGAAACGACATCTCTGCTGTGTAAAGGAAAGCCATACTATCCCTCTAGCCCCCTTTGTGTGATGCCTCCATCATCACCGTCATCATCTATCAGCTCCTATGCGAGGTATAAATCATCCCGCCCCCTTACCATGCACACATGTCCGGGATCCCTACTCTCCATGCCTGACAGTCCATCTCGGCGCCCCTCCCAGCACTCTAACCATACCGAAGCCACGACGTTGGCGCCGCAGCCATGTTTCTCTTTCTAGGAGACACCCTCATCTCTGAGGAGGACGAAGCCGCGCTCCCCACCAGCGAACTAGACCGCAGCAAAACGCTGCACTGGAAATGCATGCACAAGCCCGGCGAGGACAGGGCTGAGGTATGTGCACACGTAAACGCCGTAGAGGACATCTACTGCCAAAAGTGCGGCTGGGCCCGCCTCTCGGAGGCGCTGGCGACGGATGCGCGAGGGAGAGCTCACGGACGCTTCGTCAGTATCTGGAGCGTCAAGTACTGGCCTGCTGGCACCACTGGGATTCGCCCCAGGGCGGCTGACCGTCGATATACGCTGTAGATGGAAGTCTGGATAGACATGACGGCTCAGATGATGGTTTGAGGATGGTGACGGGCCTTGCTCGTTGAGAACCAGCACACGATCTTCTTTTCACTTCCTAATAAAGACTGAATAATGACGCTGTGATGATGCACTCCTGAGTATGTATGATTATTCTTCAATAACATACGATGATGCCAAGTTGTATGCGTGATAAACAAGTCGGGCTGTCATTCAGTTCAGTCAAGATGGGAAACGACAAAGACACCAACACAGGAACATGATGCTAGCCCGAAATCTATTGCACATATCTGCGCGTCAGGCAGCTTGGAAAGTACAATGTCTCAATATGTCAGTCCGATTCCCATTTCCCTTTATCCCGCCCGTCCTCGCCCGCGGTTGAACGCGCTCACCAAACGCCCAGCCAATACTACAGACATGCGAAAGTCGTTGAGCCATTATTGTCCGGCTCGAAACAGCCGACAATCACTGGAGCACACAATTCTAGTTCGCAGGCTTCAGAGACAGGTCAGCAACCTCTGAAATGAGTTTCTCCTCCTTGGCCTCGGGCTTCTCCTCCTCAGACTTGCCGCCCTCGGTCTTCTTCTCCTTGGCCTTCTGCTTCTTGGCCTTCTTCGCGGCAGCCTTGGCAGCGGCCTTCTCAGCAGCAAGAGCCTTCTGGCGCCTCAGCTCCTCACCGCCGTACAGCTCCCTCCACTCCTCGAGCTTGGCAGCGGGAATGACGGAGAAGAGAGGGCTGGGGGTGCCAATGGTGTGGCCGGCTGGGATGGAGTTGAAGTCCCAGACGTCGGGGATCGTGGGCTTGAACTCGAGCCCAAGCTGCTTGAAGATGGACTCGGCAACACCGGGCATGTAAGGCGCGATGATATTGGCGAGCAGGTGGATGTGGCTGGTGGCTAGGCTGATGATGGCGTTGCAGCGCTCGGGCTCCTCGGTCAGAAGACGGCTGTCGAGCTTGTTGGACTGCAGGAACTTGTTGCCGAGACCAGAGATGTCCAGTATGTCAGTGACGCCAGAGCGAAGCTTGGTAGCCTCGAGGTGCTCGCGGTAGGTGGCAAGGGCCTCATTGGTCTGCTTCTTGTGCGCTTCGATAGCCTCGTCGGTATAAGAAGACCCAGCAACGACGCTGTTGAGCTTGGCCTGGCAAAACTTGAGCACACGGTTGACAAAGTTGCCGAGGTTCTTGAGCAGCTCGTTGTTGTTGGTGTCGATAAACTCCTCCCACTTGAACTCGGTGTCGGCCGTCTCGGGGCGTCTAGAGAGCAGGTAGAATCGCCAGATATCGGGATCAATCCCAGTATCCTTGGCATTGTTGCCAAAGACACCGACGCCGCGAGACTTGCTAAACTTGCCGTTCTCGTAGTTGAGGTACTCGGTGGAGGAGATTTTGTGGACCTGAGTCCAGTCCTGGTGCGTTCCGAGCTGGGAGCAGGGGAAGACGATGCTGTGGAATGTGACATTGTCCTTGCCCATGAACTGGTAGAGATCGACGTTGTCCGGGTTCTTCCACCACTTCTCCCAGTTGCTGCCGGAGCGGTCGCTGCCATCCGTGTACGTCTTTGTGATGGAGACGTAGCCGATGCAGGCGTCAAACCAGACGTAAAAGACCTTTCGGAGGTAGTCCTCTTTGCTCAAGCCCTCGGCGTCGGGAATGGGGACACCCCAGCGAAGGTCTCGGGTGATGGCGCGAGGCTTGAGACCCTTTTCGATCCAAGACTGAGCAATGGATGTGGCGTTGGAGCTCCATGCGCCTTTGACGCTGGAAGAGCGGAACCACTCTGCGACCTTTTCCTGGAGGTCGTCGAGGCGCAGGTAGAGGTGCTTGGTCTTGCGCCTGACGGGGGTGGAGCCGTCGACCTTGCAGCGGGGGTTGATGAGCCATCCGGTGGCACGCGCCTCGTCCTCGCCAGTCTGCTCGGGGTCGTCTTCGGGCTTGAGGGGATCAAGGATGGAGCCGCAGGCATCGCACTGGTCTCCTCGGGCGCCGAGGTCGTGGCATATGGAGCACTCGCCCTCGACGAAGCGGTCGGCGAGGAAGGTGTTGTGGGACTCGACGGAGCAGAAGGGCTGGGTAGTCTCTCGCTCCTCGATGTAGCCATTCTTCAGGAGCTGGAGGAAGATTTCCTGAACAATGTCGGTCTGGTGGTCGGTGGGAGTGCGGTCGAAAATGTCAAAGTCGAGGCGGAACCAATCGTAGATGGATTTGTGAACGGCATGGTACTTTTCGCAGAGGGTCTTGGGATCGAGACCCTCCTCGAGGGCCTTTGTCTCTGTTGCTGTTCCGTATTGATCCTATAGAGCGGGTTAGCCCAGCTCGGCCAATTCCTGTGGCTGGCTGTTGGGCAGCAGCCGGGGAGTTCGTACAGAGCCACAGATGAAGAGGGTCTGGTATCCTCGGGCCTTGCAGTAGCGGGAGAAGACATCGGCGGAGAGCACACTTCCAATGACGTTTCCGAGATGAGGAACGTTGTTGACGTAGGGGAGGGCACTCGTGATGAGGATATTTCGCTTGCCCTCCACGGGCAACGTTGGTTGAGAGGTAGCAGCCATGGTGCAACTCAAACAACAAACAACGGGCTGGCGATGTGAAATTGAATAGTAAGTTGGGGGGGCAGAAGACGATCCGAAGCGATGGCGTTTGAAGTAGGAGGGACCTGGTTGTTTAGTGAGTCACAGCAGGATCGCGCCCTGAACGGAGGCTGAACGGAGACTGGGCTTCCAGATGCAACCAGCGTATGACTCTTATCTCGCCGGAATCTTTGCTGGAAGTCTTTCGCAGGTAAATCGACGTACAAAGTACAAGGAATTTGCAGGTGGGATGGCGGGGTAAGAGGTCATCTCACGTGGCGATAGCTTATCACCCAGCCAGCAAGCAAACAGTATTCCAGAACAAGATGAAAAGAGGCCATGCAAAAGAAATAGGAAAAATAGAGAAATAGGAAAAGAATAAAGGGCTGAAGGAGTGAAATATAGTTGAGTTGCTATTTGGATCGCAGCTCGTTGAGTGAATATAGGCGCTTGTAGCATCCTCCAAGCATTGTCTCCCCGCTACCAGATTGATCTCAACATCAACATCACCAGTCCTGATCAGCCATCCACCTCTTTATAAAAGCAAAGAAACAGGAAAACAAAAGGAGAAAAAAGACCGGGTGAAAGAAAAAAGGAAGAAAACCCCCTTTAGTCCACCTATTCCTCCCCCACAGACACCTGCCATGTCTTCAAAACCCACCCATCCGCCAACGCCCGCAGATGTCTGCCAAATATCGGCCAAAAATCGCAAAAAATCGCAAAAAAATCATGCTCAGTCGTAACGAAAGGATTTAAGCCCGATATGGGGGTCGAACCCATAACCTTGAGATGTGTGTACTCGTAAGAGTCTCACGCTCTACCGATTGAGCTAACCGGGCAGCCGTCCGGCGCCGGGTTGCCAGCGCCGTTGCGGAGCTTGTGGAGTTGCTGACGGGCTTCGATGATCTGGGCTATGAACCCTACGCTGATCAGGGCTCGGCATTTCCCAGTCAGCCTCAGCTTATCTGCCCACCCACAATAGTGCCTGGCAATCATCCACTTCATGTCGAAATGCCGCCCGTCTTGGACGACCGCACGGCGCTGAACCATGGCTCTGGCGACATGACACCATTCGGCACATCACTATCTCGGTAGGTGGTAAGATAAAAGTCTCGTTCGTACATATGACTCGCCTTATCCCCCCGCTATCCCGCTAAATGGTTGGGCGATGCTTATTCTTAGCGTTCAGCCACGTAAATGTCTGGGAAACCCCCCGATTCAAGTAGAGGGGAAAGGAGGCGCCGATCGGGAGTACAAATAGAACCTTCGTCCCTAAGAAAGCCATGTCTGAATCGTGAACCATATCTGAATTTTCCTCGTCAATCAGTCAGTCCCTCGACAGGCAAGCGCGTCATTGACCGAGGCATCCCGAGTTGGCGGCTAACTCGGGCTACAGCAAGTCGATAATAAGGGGCAAACCAACCCAACAAATACACACGCGCACGCGCACGTACGCACGCACACACGAAAGCGGTCCCTCCAGCAAATCGTCCACCCTTGGAAATCATGGGCGTCACAAATTATTCTTGGCTCGGTCCTGCGCCGGTCGTGTCTCTGGTAGGCCTCTTCATCCAGTGGTACGACCGCGAGGAAATCAGAAAACTCAACAGATCGCCCGACGACATCCTGCGAGAACTCAGAGCCCAGGCCGGCGGAGAGAGCTATGGAGAGGTCTAAGCCGACGCAAAGAGAGGTCCCGTGTGGCGATAGTGATACCCAAATTGATAATATTTCATTCGCATACATACTTGAGGATATCCTTGGCCGTTCCTAGCAAACTGGCTGGCAGTACCCAGATCCATTATCAGTCGCATGATTCGAAGAAATGACCCATGACCAGCACCAAATTGGTCCCAGCCATCCCCAATGTGTCGCGATCCTGGGGTCTTTTTGGCCTCGCGACTACGAAGCTGTACTCCCGGCGGGCGATTCCTCCTCCACATCGGAGTTGTTGGACGAGTCGTCAGTCTCGAGGCCCTCGATGCGGGCAAGGATGACGCTGAGTCTCTGGGGATCCGGATCTTCGGCAACGTTGACAAGGTTGACAGGCCGAGAGGAGCGCACCATATTCGGGTCCATGGTACCCAGCTTTGTGTAATTGAATTCGACATGCTTGTCAAAGATGCTGCCGTGAGTGGAGTGCAGAGCCCCCCTGAGGATTTGAAGGAGCCTCTGCGCCACAAACGAGCTTTGGCCCTGGTTTTCTAAACCATACCCGGCGAGGATTACCGTCGATAGCAGAGGGTCCATATCGCGCTTGTCCTTGACACTGTTCAGGTGGTTGAGCCGGATGCTGGCCAGTGTTGTCAGTGCGTGGGAGAGGAACGAATCGAGCATAGCGAAGCCGTGGCGGAGATAGTATAGCCGAATCACCATTTCAAGGGAAGTGACGGCTTCGAAGACGCTCTCCATGGCTGATGTCTCTAAATCCCATTCTGCTGCATCATGCGGTGACCCGGGGTTCCCAACCGGGGTCAATATTCTGATGACAGCCTCCCAGTACATCATGCTGTCTTGCGTGAGCAACTCGATAACCCAAGTAGAAAAGGGGATGTACAAGGGGTAAATATATTAAAAAAATCAGGAACCAGGGCGACGGAAGGGGGTTTCAACTACAAGTCTGCATGTTTCTTCCAGTGCAAGACGACAACAACCCCATACCAGCAATGCATAACAATAACAAGGCAATGAGAGAAAATGCACTTACTGCAGCTTGAGATGGGACGGAAAAGACACCGTAACTGGTTTGAGTGAGTTCGGGAGCTGGTCATACCAGTCAACCAGAGACCGAAAAGCTTCCAGGGCCAGCTTTGTCGAGTATTCCGTGCGGCGCCCTTGCCCAGGGAAGCAGCGCCAAGCCACGGCGTTGAGGATTATGCTCAGTTTGGCGTGGGACCGGAATAGGTGTGGGAAGTGGGAGGCGTACGGGATGGGATCCAGTTCGTACTTGACACGGAAATCCCCATACCAGCCCTCATCCTGCAAGGGGTCTGGAAGTGGTACCTGGGGCGGCTCCGGCATCAATGGTCCCTCGTACAAGACCCAGCTTAGTTGGCTGAAAAGCGATGAGCCGGAAATACATCAGGCGGTGCAGCACAAGAGCATACCTTTGTATTGTAAACAGAGCCCACGCCGTAAAGTCCCTGGCAGGCTGGCGTCGTCCACCTCTTGGCCTTGAGGAAGCATCAAAGAGCCCGCGAGCCCTCGCCATGCTGATGGCCTGCTTGGTATAGTGTAAACCTAGCTGGTCGACCCCACAAAGTACATACGTCAACGTTAGGATCGGGCCGGCTTGGATCGTGGTTAGCTTCGGCGCGGCGGCGGCCAGCTCCCAGAGCCTCTTGGCCTCGGCGAGGAATCGGTACGTAATGTTGTGCGGCTGCCAAAACTCGGCACGGTCCGAGGCTCTTGTGTAAGTATGCTGCAACTATGAGTAACTTGTCTAAACATGTAGGAAGAATCAAGAGGGGTAAGGAGAGGAGGTGTTGAATTGGAACGGAAACTAGGAAAGGGGGAAGGGAGATGGAAGAGATGTAAATAAACTCCATACTCCAAATAACCCCGGCTAGCATCCCCATGTGATGGATGGCACTTACAGACGCAAAGGCCAGAATAGCATTGACAAGCAGTGACGAACAGAACCGAGTCCTACCGGCCAGCATATCGTCCAGAAAGTGGTCTTTTTGAAAGGTCGGGCTCCACTGATAGTCGTATTGAAAATATCTAACAAGCATGCTGCGCATAACCTGGTCGTCTCCGCTAACCGACGTCCACTTCGAGGGTTGTATCTGTTCAAGGCGAGGATCGCAGATGGTGGCAAGGTAGTACGGCCTGGCATACGGGCTCATGTGCGCATCAACCGGTTGGCTACGCACCTCCTCGGCCGGCAACGATGACGACGACGCTCTGCGGCTCTGCTGGACGCAGTAGTTGTAGATGTTGGAGACGAGATACTTGTTTTGGCCCACGCACAGGTACTCGGGGATGGACTTTTCGTACGGAAATTCAAAGCAGATCTGCGGGTCGGGCCTCAGCGCAAGGTGCACAAGCCTGTACTCGTTGAGTAGATAATCCAGCACGGCCGGGGGGCTGACGCCAAGCTTGAGCCTCAGCAGCGCCTCGTCGCCCTGCCTCTCGGGCCACGCACCAACGAGCTTCAAGATCTCCCAGGCGGTCCTGTGCCGGGGGTCCATGATGTCCTGGAACTCCGTGATCTTGCGCTTGGCCGTCTGCGCGGGCGTCTCTGACGGCTCTCCGTCGTACTCGCAGCTTGACCTTCGTAGAATGCACGTTTGACACTTCGGCCGCTCGGCGGAACACTGAGAGACGAAGAGGGAAAGACCCCATCAGTTACGCGGTCCGGGCTGTAGGATGCACCCGCAAACAAGAGGCTGTCGTCATCCATGGAGAGGGGCGGGGGAGGGCAAAATGGAGAAACAGTCTTACTCTGGACTTTCGACGGCGGCAGGGCAGACATGCTGCCACGGCGGGCTGCCGACGCCTGGCTGGGAGCGTCTCGATCGGGCTGATTGGGCCATGCTGCGGTTGATGTGCAGAGGCCAACGACCTCTTCTCGGGGATGGGAGCTGCTTGGAGGGGACGTAAGACGGGAGGTCTGAAGCTGCCGGTGCTACTCGGATCCGAACTCATGATGGGCGGGCCGCCTTCCCGAGGGGAAAGGACTTGGCTGTGTTACGAACAGCCGGTATATGGGAGCTCCAAGCCGTGCTGGAATGTGTTGGCGGGATTCCTTTGGATAAGAACAAGAACAGGAACGTGAATAACAGCCGGGCAAAGTTTAGGTGAGGGAAGATGCAAGTAGTCTTCCCATCCCACCACCCCCCCTTGTGGACGGATCAGCACACTGGCTCCTGTTGCCGTGATGGTTGCCGTGAGATAAATACGGTGCTTAGAACCTCGTCCCTGGTTTCCGTGCGTGGCGTATGGCCAAGGTAGTGCTGGATTGGGTCGACATAGGGTAGCCCAGTGCAGGGGAAGCAAATCCAACGGTGAGGGATCGAGAAGCATCCCATGCACTTGTCTGAGCCCCGAGGGCTTGGGCCAGCAGAGGAGATATGCCCGGCTGTCCCACGTTCCACCCCCCTCGCTGTTCATCCGGAGCAAACTTCCCGTAAGCTGGCAATAAAAAAAAGAAATAAAAAAAAGTAAAACCCAGGACACCAGCAGGCCATGGCTCCGGAGAAGTACTCCGTGCCTGAGCTACGTACATCCCAGAGACATAGAAAATAAAACAAAAAGCAAAATTTGTAACCAGTCACTCTCCACCCCCTGGTATCATCCCTTCCCACAAAGGACTAAAGGAGACGCAAATTATATCCCAACTTGGGGCAAGACACAAATTTGGACTTTTGGAGGGGGAAAAGAGGATACTCGTTCTACAGCTTGGCGAATGCTCGGGCCATCAAGGAGGATCAATCCGTCTCTGTAGCGCTCTGCGGGCCGTCTAGAACTTCTGGATCGTCCAAACCCTTTCATCGTGCATCAAAGGGGGCCAGGGAGGAGGGGTGCCCCGTACCACAACTCCAGCCGCCCGTTGGATCGAATCAAGCTTATTTTGGGCGCAAGACACACGCGGAAGGCAAAAGGGTTGCCAAAGTCTAGACCGCCAAGGCTCATGACGGACGCATTGTGGCGTGTATAACATGGGGTGTTTCCGAGCTCCAGAGGTTTCGTGAAGGAGCGAAGAGTGCTTCTTCGGCAATGACGGCTCTTCTTTTTGATTATCAAGCGCCCGGGGCGAAAATATGGAGTGGCTCATCATGAGGGCATGATGATGTCAAGGAGCATAGACGTGATCTAACCCTCACCAGCTCCCCCATTGGCATTATGTGGGCACAGGCACCTGGAACCATAGCTGCCGCGGAGATGCCTTACCCTCGGGCTTTTCTCAGGGCCTAGTTGGCGCCCACGTTGTGGAGGGTGCTCGGCAGACGCGTAGTTTAAGGTGAAATGGCCAACCGCCCCCCTGTTTGCAAACTGAACCCAATGCCACCAAACTCATATCCCTGTTGCCCGTCGTTGATCAAGACATCATTTCAGTGTCTCAGGGGAGAATATCTGGCATCCTCTGTCCGCTCTTCTGAGGATGCCTTCGGAAGGTTTCCCCCAACTCGCGTCGTCCCCCTCGTCCCCTATCCCCTTCGTCGCGCTACCGAACCTATCGAATCATTCGCAGCCGTACCGAAAACTCCTCGAATGCACCAAAAGAATACGAATACACATGGAATTGTTCTCTACGCAAAGCCCGTTTCTCCGCGGACAGTGACCAGCTTGTCTTACACCCTCGCCGAAACATCTCATCCCTGCTTCGTAACCGACAGCACCCGTGTCTCGACGGATCTAGACTACCGACCGACTTTCAATAGCCTCGATACACGTCATAAACACCATGTCCGAGCCATGCAACGACTCTAGAGAGCTGAACATTCCTACGTAACCAGATGGATGGAGTGGCAAGTTCTCCTCTGCCAGGTCCAATGCAGCCTGGTCTGCATGTCGTGGGGCCAAAGAAATCACGATCCCAAGGCATGACATCTCTACGACTCGTAGTCCCGAGTGTCTGTTTTGGCACCAGTTTGCAGATCCTTTCGATGCATCGGCTGCCTAGGCGTCACGGAACCATCATCGATCTCGCCACGTCGAGGTAAAAGCACAAAACGAAAAACCAATTAAGAAGAAACCCGTAGGACAAGAAGTTATACAGCCCGTTTATCGCCTCGTCAGGTCGCCACCGTCCCCCGCGGAAATCATTCATCTGCATCGTGGGCGAATCTGCCTCGTGGACGATTATGCGCCAATATTTGCCACACAATAGACTCGGCTTGCCCGTTGCGTAACTACGGAGTGGCAATGCACAACAGCTTCGAAACAACCATCTATCGGATAACAGATACAAAAAAATTCGAATACGGTTTACGCTTACGAAACAAACATGGTACAAAGTCGATGCGAGAACAGATAAAGGGCAAAGCAAGGAGGCAATACAATATACTCTCCAAAGTTCACTATGCCAGATATGGCGCCAAGGTTTGAACTCACATTTACTGTTATTACCCTGCTGCAGGTCAGCCGCCCTATCCAACCCTCGATAGTTTCCTTCGCCCAGGAGATTAGTTGTCGACCCATACATTGCCGTTGTTCTTGAAGCGAAGTGGCAACCTCCAGAACTCCGAACTCGTAATAAGCAGAACTATTGTGCACGGCTTTAGTCAAGAAAACGAAAGGCTAAGGTCGATTTATCAAAGAACTAGCCCGAGAAGAAAGAAAGAAGAAAGAAAAAAGAAAAAAAAGACATGCAAGCACATAGTTCGGCCAGGACTAAAGCTTATTGGCCGCTTTTCTTAGCGGGCTTGCTGTGTTTGAAATGATTCAAGAGCAAATCGAGAAAAAAAAATCTGAAGGCACCCGCTGGCCTAATCACTTTGTAGATATAGGGACGGGGGCGACCCGATAGTTGCAGACGGCTTCCCACGATTGGCTCTAGCCTGAAAGACCAAGCCGCCTGTGGCTGTATACCTAACCATGCACGACGTCGTCAAAGCGCTCCAAGACGTCATCATACAGGAACCGCGACCAATACAATGAGCGGGACTGGCCGGAAGGGCTCCCCGAATACGACCGGGCATTGCTTCTGCTTGGCATTGTTGCAGATGTCGCACCTATCGTCCTCATGACAACGATCTGCCCGCAGACCCAGTTAGATGGATGCCCGGGTTTTGGATACTTGAATAAGGGGCTCACGATACCATCGAAAGCGACTGCATTCCGTGGACAAGTCTTCTCTGGCCCGATAACAAGTTTTAGTAACTCCTTGATCCGTCAACAATAAATAACTGATCAGGAATTAAGTTCTGTCTGGCTGACAGCGACTGGGACAAGACCCGCGCTTGTTATCTGATGATGAGTAACTTGGAAACATCGGTGCTGACCCGAATAAGGCAAACCTTCTTTCAAGGGATGGGGAATGATTAAATGCTATCCTTATTGACATGGAAAATCACAATGGGGTTTCCCCGCGTCAACAGCACAGACCTTGAGACCCCAGCCGACGATGATCGCCACCGGTTGACATCCTGCAACCACTGCCTTCCACAGTGGACGGGCAGGCTAGCTCAAATTCCGACAAGTAATACCATTGCTGGTGTCGCGATTAAGGTCCAAGATCAATTCGTCGGTCTGGGCTCAGTTTCTTCTCAACAGCAAGTGTGGCACCCATCGATCGGCAAAATGTGACCAAGGCCTGGAAGTTGGGATCGACACGATGCCAACAATGTGAGCAACATGTCATTAGTGCCAGCAAGCCCCTGGTACTTGGCAAGTTGGATGCATCTAGCAGCTGCTCAGGTGCCCTGGAAAACGACCGGAAAGGTCTGAGGGAGGGGGGGCGCCAGGAGATGTGTTGCTAGACGGGACGTTAGAACGAGCGACGAGCTCGCGCCTAGGAGAAGCTGGCGTATTATTTGATCTCGCGAGGTGGGTAACCGACTCGAGAACATACAGTTTGTGGGCCACCAAATCCCATGGATCCAGACCATCTTGTCCAAAAGTCTTCCTAACAATGCATGATGGAAGAAGCCCGAGGGAACTGGGCCTTTGTTACGGCCTCATTACGGCCTGTTCAGGCGTGCTGTGAGACCATGGCAGGCATGCGGCATACACACAACAGATTCTGTACCGGGTATTCCGTGTATGTATGGCATCACGTTTGGCAGCGGACCCTGCTTCTTGCCAAGGCCCCAGCTTGAATCGATTTATGAATTGGGCGATGGGCCTTAGCGACGGCGCTAGAGATTCAGCGTTGGAAGATGAGCTAAGAGATCAAGGTATAGTTGCTGTCAGATAACGGGTCGAGGCGAGAACTGAGTCGAGCGTACGTCGAACGTGCGCACAGATGCCCGATGTCCAGATGCTCAGATGCCCAGACATTGATCTGATGGAGAATCCCATAGATAGGGTATCTCCATCTCCATCTCCATTGAACCCAGCCAGAGGGTCTGGGCGGCAGCGTTTCTCACTGCAGATTATGTACAACAGACGACTCGACTGTTAGTATGTACCCAATGCTGTGGCGCGTTTTGGTTAGGCACTTTGACGGCTCAAACCCCGCTCTTGGGGAATGCATGGAAGCCGCAAGAATGTCCCAAGACGTGTCCATTAATCAGTAGACGGCCACTGTTTTGTCCTGCTCGCGTGGCTTGCCGAGTGCTGCCATAGTGGAATTAGTTGATCCCTGAAGGCATGCTGCTCGCCAACAAGTATGCAAAGGGGTGGATCGAGTTCACCCAAAATGTATCCGTACCACGTCCGCCACGATACGCTACTGTGTACCACTCCGAGGTGCTTGCCATTTCTCGCCAGTAGAGCAAGCTGCATGTTCAGCTGTTTCTTGCAGGTGGCTCAGACCCCCCAGGAGAAGTAGCACATTATATATCGATAACGGGGTGGTGGCTTGCCGAGGACAACGTACATATAGAGGACACTCGTGCTGACTGCTACAATTGCGCTCCCCAGCAGTCGGTAACGGTCGTTGCGCCAGCCGCCAACTGACTCGCAGGCCCAGGGGCTCAACTGCCTTAAGTACCTCGGGTACTCAGGTGTCTTGTGTCTGTCCACCCCTCCCCCGATCAGTCCCGCAGGTTAGACCCTGGTTGACTGAATTTGCTAGCAGGGGATGGAAGCTTCCCGGTACCAGGATCAGGGGCTTGTTGAAGCTCATAGCTCCTAAATTGCTGCTCATGGTCTCCAACCACGGCACATTGGAGCTGTCCCGGGGGGACCTGGTGCTGCGTTTCCCATCCTTGGGTAGTTGGTCGCGAGTCGTCTCGTCTCGTTTGAATGGTGCTCCGTACGGATCCGTAGATTGCTTGAGGCGACGACCACTTTTAGAAGGGTTTTCCGCAGCTACCGTCATGGCGCCATGTCCACTTTCCCTCACTGGCTGGGGTCTTGTTGATGGAATACAACACGGCGAGTACGGGGAGCCGGTCTGGCCATGCCACGGCAAAGGTCGTGGTTATATCTTCGTAGCATCCATCGCAATCGCATAAGGCACTCCCAAAGATTGGAGCTTGCCATAAGTATGTACTTATAGAATTGGGTCTGCCGAGCCATGTGGCCTAGAAAGCGAATGGAATCCTACCCAGGCTCTGGTTGTACTTGTTGCATTCTCCAACTTCTCCTTGCACTGCCGGTAAACTCCAGGTCCACAACCAGTGCACGTCGTATGGTGAATGCGGTGAGGTGCCTTACTCGAGCATTTGTGCGGGCCAAGTGCGGCGAACGGACGTGGTGTGCATGCCTACTATGCAAGTGCTGGACGATGGAACATGCAATGGAAGATTATCCATGGTGATGTGGCAGCTTGACAGCCCTCAATCAGGTACAGTGGTTGGGTACCTGCCTCGGTAGAGTACATATCTCTACCCCGCCAGGGAAGGTGCGTGCCCTTTTAGTACGAGAGCTCCGTTGGAGTAGGTAGGTACATACTCCGTCCTGAGTAGTAGTTAGGAGGTCCCTCCACCCACTCCAACACCCTAGCTGGAAGGAAGCACCCCAGGTGGTAGCAAGTGCGGGAGTTCGATGAGTGAGGTCAGTCCGGAAGTACCTAAGAATTGGCAGGTGCGTGCCCCTGAATGGACAGGTTCTGTCCCCATCGGCCACGAGGGGACTTTGGTTCCTCACCAATAAGCAAAATATTGGAGCAAATATCCGATCCACCCCGGAATTCCCTATCACCTTGGCGCTCCTCCGACTCCGACTGGTGCTCCATGCTCCTTGCTCCTTGCTCCCCTGCTCACTCGCATCCGCTCGTACATACTCGCACACCAACATCACCATGGGGAGGAACAATTCAACTCCTACAGACGACACTGGTATTGGCGCTGGCGCTGGCACTGGCACTGATTCCGACAATGATCGCCGCTCGTAATAGCCTGCCATCAGTGCTGGCATGATCGTCCACGCAGCCGCTCGCCGCACCACTGGCAACTACTGCCTGGATGCGCTGTTGATGGTTCTATCATCCCCTGGGCCTTGCGCCGTCCGTCGCCCCTGATCTGGATCGAAGCGATTCATCCCTCCCCGGACGGCGGTTGCTCGATGCCTACCTTGCGCACAGACTCGCTGAAGCGCCTCCCGTGGCTGCTTCGTACAAGCGCCAGCCGCGTTACCTGCACTATTGGGTCTTGACCTCCTCCCTACGGCCCTGTAAAAAAGAAAAAGAAAAAAAAAAAGATGGCGGATGTGGACAGAAGCCAGTTGGTCTAGTCACCCGCTGACCCAGGTGAACACAGCTGATTCGCAAGCACAGGTGCCGGGCTTGCCTCGTTGCCTTACTCGAGTCGACTCAGTGGCTGGTTGATCAGCCTACTGGCAATGGAGCATACAATTCTTCAAGCATCGCTGCTTCTTGGCCCATGACTCGTCCTCCGACGCCAGCCTTCACTAGCACATTCAGAGCCACTAATCGTGGGCTCTAGATACTTTTGTGCTGCCACAAGCATGGGACCGTCCCCCAGATACTTACTTATGGCAAGCACAGTCTTCAATACCTCGCGGCCGAGACCAGTGTGCCGGCATGTGATGAGGGCTCACTCAGCAAATGCGTCTCAGCTACCCATAATATGATGGCCTATGGACTTCGGGCTACTGTATCGACTCGGCCGTGCTTGGTTTAAAATCCACGCCTGCCCACCTGCTACTTTGGGGGACAAGATGGGTGTCAAAAGATGGACTGCTGCTCTGTGCATGCGTGCTTGCTGTCCTGTGCTCCCGGGAGCCTGTACCTCGTGGTGGCCTTACCGCGCCATCCCAACCATCATGTACCACTACGCTTCCGGATCGACAGCCTGGTACCACGTTAGTGCCCCGAGGCGGTTCGTGCGCCAGTCCTTGTTTCTTCTCCATCGGTACTAAGCTTACCCACTGGATCCGCTTAGCCTGTGGGTGCCTGTCTCCCCCCTGTCGAGGCCCTGTCGAAGGGGCCCAGCTAGGGTGTCGTTTAGCCGTCTATTCCTCAAAAGCCATGGCTCCTGGCTTTCCTGCCATCCCAACCTGCCAACCAGACGAATTTCTTTCGAGATACATCTTTCCTTTGCCAAGGCTTTTGCTGCTTGATCACATCGTCGCCGCCTCTCTCCCCCAAGCATCTACAGGCCTCTGCCATATTGTGCGCATCGGCTTCTCTGCTCTTCGACAACGTGAGTCGCTGCCTCACGGACATCGACCGCATTGGCTCGACTGCCCCACCATTCGCGACTTACCGCGAGCAACTGTGTGAGACACGGAGCGGACAAGCCCGCAGAATCACGAGAGGCTCGTCCCTCTCTTGCCAATCAGCCACGATGGGTGTCTTTTCCAGGAGAGACAAGACTGCGAGGACGGACCAGTCTATCGGCACGTCCAACTCGTCAGCAAGCGTCAATTCGAGCACGTCGAGAGCCGTCATGAACCGAACCTCGGCTAGCAGCTTCACGGGAAACCCCAAGTCACCAATGTCGCCCGTCAAGATCCCTCGAATCGATCTTCCTAGGCCTCCTGATCCGCAGCTGGATCCTGCTGGCTACCTGCGAAGCCTCGGTGCCGTAAGGGAGCGGAGTCGACTTGTATATGACAAGGCGTTGCGCAATGAGCTGAGGCACTTTGACGTGGACATGGGAAAGCTGAATGACGTTGTCACCTTCGTCTCAGGACTGATAAAGGTATGCCGTCCACTTTTCGTTTGGCAATATTGCCGGATTGTCATGAATGGCCTTTTGCATTTGGCGATCAAGTGTTAAATGACGAGTTTTTTGCTAACCTTCCAATCTGATAATTATAGAGAGACTATGACGCACCTTTCACGAGTATACCGCCACATGGACGGCATCAACACTTCTCCGTCGGCGGTCGCGACAGAGTATCCCAGCTCCTATCCACCTGGCCATCCGAGATCGACAACACTGAACGATGCCGCCGGCTTGTCGACCTTTTTCTTGTCAGCGTTCTCCTAGATGCCGGCGCCGGAACCCAGTGGAGTTACAAGAGCAATGAGAATGGCCGTGTCTACAGGCGATCGGAGGGCCTTGCGATTGCTAGTTTGGAAATGTACAAATCGGTAGGTTTTGCCCCATCCGCAATTTTTTTCTGCCGAACTGCGCTGACCTCATCAGGGTCTCTTCTCGAGCAACCCCAGCAACAAGTGCCAGGTTGATAAGAAGGGTCTGCAGTCTTTGACGTTGGAGCAGCTCGCGGCCGGTGTTCAGTCGCGTCCCGGTAACGAATTAGCTGGTCTGGAGGGCCGGGCGCAGCTTCTACTCAACCTTGCCAATGCTATCCACATGAAGCCAGAATATTTTGGCAAGGATGGCCGTCCCGGAAACATGATAGGTTGGTGGCCCAGTACTCCTTGGCCGATCCACGAACTAACAAAAATGCAGACTACATTCTCTCACATCCATCAACTCAGGCACAATCTGTCCTTATCGTACCGATTACGGTGCTGTGGGATGTCCTTACGGACGGCTTGACGCCCATCTGGCCCTCTCGTACCGCCGTCAACGGTGTTCCCCTCGGAGATGCTTGGCCCTGCACGTCCATGCCGTCGAAGAGCTCTTGGGAAACGATTGTGCCGTTCCACAAGCTGACGCAGTGGCTAACATACTCACTTATGCAACCGATGCAGTCCCTGCTGAACATGCATTTTGCTGGAACCGAGCTTCTCACTGGTCTCCCTGAATATCGCAACGGCGGACTCTTTGTGGACATGGGCGTTTTGACTCTCAAGAGCCAGGACGTGGAGCGAGGCCTCAAGACTTACGCCGAGCATGCAAAGAGGACAGGCGGCAAGGGCATTGAGGTTGCTCCCATGTTTGAACCCTCCGACGACGTCATTGTGGAGTGGAGAGCAGTTACAGTCGGTCTCCTGGATGCGCTGTGTATTGAGGTGAACAAGTCACTTCGCAAGGACTTGGCTGGCCATGAGATGACTCTGGCTCAATTGTTAGAAGCTGGCAGTTGGAAGGTAAGCTTCAGTTTTCTGTTTCCACTTGAGATAGACCGCTGACTGAGTGCAGGGCGGCCGTGAACTCGCGGAGATTCACCGTCCCAACACCAAGGAGCCCCCTATCCTGATCGATAGCGACGGCACCGTTTTCTAATTTTCCTTTGTGGGGGAGGGCGAAGATTCGAGGTTGAAGCGGCTGCTGGATGGTAAATATCTGGGCGGGTTGGGGGGGTAATGATAGCCTTATGGATTGGTATGATTGGGCACAAGAGGGCATGGGGTGATGGATGTCACTCTGGGGAGCAGAATGGGATTGTGGCCCAACGACTTCTAATGATCTCCCTTTCTTTTCTGTCTCTCTCTGTCTCTCTCTTACATCCGTCGATAGACGAATGACTGGATGATGGTGCATCTACTGGTATCGCTTGATGCCAGTAGAATGATCTATTGTACAAATTTATTGATACATCTGCTCAGGGCAACGGACCACCTATATGTGTCTGTATCATGTAAACCCAGCCCGAGATTTCCATCGCCGATATGCTATTGCTACATGTAGACGAGAAGATTCAAAGCCCACTCAGATATATGCAGACCTTCCCCTCGACATGCCCGTCATCACGGGCCACGGTACTTCTTATCAAAAGCCTCACGTTCCTGCTTCTTGCGGGACGCCTCCAGCTCCTTGATCATCTCGGCACGCTTCTTCTCGGCCTTTTCGGCCTCGCTCATGGCGTTGGAGACCATACCCGTCATGCTGGAGACCTGATCGTTGAGGGCCTTCTTCATATCAGGCATGAGCGAGCCGAGCTTGAACGGCTTGCGGGGGGCCTGGTACTCGGGACTGGAGGGGGTTTCGAAGGTCTCGCGCGCCTCTATGCCCAACATCCGACGGAAGGCCGCGTTGTTGGTGAGCCAAGTAGTCAAGATCATGGTGGCCCCGACGGTCACGGTCATGATGTTCACGGCAGCCGAGAGCCAGACGGTGACGCCGAATCCGAGGACGCCGAAGGCCACGGCCATTTTCCCCATCATGGCGCGCTGTTGGGGGGGCGTGTACTTCATGTTCGCCTGCCAAGAGTTAGTGAGCACAGGATGAGCTTCTCCCAAGGAAACAGCGGAGCTTACCCGCATGCTGATGCCCATCAAGATGGAGCTCAAGGCTGGGAGGATATAGTATGGATCGGCGGATGCGATGCTATCGATCCAAAGGAAGCTGGTCTGCTCCAATCCGGGGACGGGTATGCTCGCCATGCCGTTAAGGATTCGAAAGAAGCCGATGGAAAAGGGGATGGGTAGGAAACTCCACAGCAACGCCCAGTTGCTGACGCCGTACTCCTTCATAAGCATCTTGTTCAGGTAGCGTCCCCTCATCATCTCCTCCTGAGAGGTTGCGGGGTTCCTCCACGCATTTGTCGTAATCCTCGTGGCTTCCTGGGATCGGGGGTCTGCCTTGAGCTTGGCCATTTTTGCCTGGACAACCGACGCCTTGACGGTGGGGTAAAGCAGGATGGTACGCATAATCAGAGCCGAAACAATGATGGACATGCTCCAATCCAGGCCCGTCATGACGTGCACATGCTCGAGGAGCCACTGCATCGTGGAAGTAGGCCCCCATCCGTAGTCGAGGCCAAGATTGTGGAGGTAGCCCAGCGTCTCAGGCATAGACGTGACATCGGGCTCGTTGATGAGCTTCGCTAGGTCCAGTTCCGTGGGCGTGACGCTGGAGAGATCCGTGGCTGTGGACGGAGCAGGGGGTTCGGGGGCCGGCGGCGCAGAGTTGGCAGCGAAGGGCTCGGGGGCGGCAGTTTCGACGGGCTTGGGGGCCTCGGCGGGCTTCGAGGACGAGCCGTATCCCCATAGCGACAGGTTGCGGGAGGAGGAGACGCTGCCGAGCCCAATAGCTGGGGTCGCGAGCTTGATCCTGAGCGACGAAGAGGTAATCAAGCCAGCGCGGCTGCTTCGGAGCGAGGTGCCGAATTGTCGTCCATGTACGATCGACGAGGTCGCCGGCTGCAAATGTGAGGAGCTAGGTCAGCGCGGGATGGTCGAGGAAAAGGGGGCCACGGTGTAGAGTTTCCTACTCACGTAGCGACTGGACAATGATTGACATGCCCGCCCGGACGGGAGAGCGCGCGCAATTCCTCTACCTGGCAACATCTCGGCAGACTTGAATGGAAACGGGACACAAGGGACAGAGCCTCTACCGTCAGCGTGGAAATGGCTACTTTTTTTTCGTCCCTAGAACGCGACGGGTAAATGTCGGACCCACCCCCGATAATCAGTCCCCCAAAGATTAGTAGCCGGATCATGACAATGCCATCTGGTATCGAGAGTCAATTGCTTCTGTTACAAAAGTATCTATGGTTTTCGTGTTTTTATTCCAGTCCTGAGAGAATTTCGTATACACACCATCTAGGATGCAAGCTAGAACATGCCATGCCGCTGTGATATATCGTCAATGGCCCATCACCAATCCACCGCCGCTCTCATACTCTTATAATGCCTGGACAAAGATCTTGGGATTCCGATAGTAAAACATAAACGCGCCGATGCACCGAAAAGTAGTTGGTATCATGCCTAGCCCTCTTACTGCGAGGCCTCAAGCAATGTGTGTTGATGTGACATGTTACTCCAAGCTTGCAAGATCGTCCAGAGATGGGCTCGGCTTCTCTCGACGCTCCCGGATCTCGATTCCGGGGCCGATGGGGTGCACTCTCCGTCGCGAAAGGGGGAAGACCTGTGCTGTCAGCATATACAACATTACGCATGAGCAGCAGCTCGATGGTGGCCTACCTTGGTTCCGCCCCAACCCAGCCGGAAGGCAGCCTCATGGGCAAACAGCTCGCCGAATCCCAACATCATGCCGTTGATGAATGGAAGCAGGAGGTTGATGGCAGCTCCTCGTAATATCGACCAAAAGGTGGGTGGCCTGTATAGAATCACGGGGGAATCCGTCGAGGGGGGAGATATCATGAGGTCCTCGCCGGCCGAGTACTGCTCGCTATCGGAACGGATTGTGACGCCCGACTCGGCGAGGTGGCTTGCGGCCTCGTCAGAAGCCATTGGGAGAGCTGGTAGGTGGGTTTGAGAGATCAGATATACTCTCGGGAATTGATCCGTTGGCGCTGGGATCAGGTCCCAACTTTGCGGCTTGCGATGGTGGACGCAAAGAGGCACGACGTAGCTCTCGGCTCCTCTACCGAAGCATGGGAACAGAGCTGATGCTCGATTACGTAACTATGGAGCCTCGGAGCGGTGGATTGCTTGTTCCGGTGGGGTCAAGCAGCTCGCCACCAAATCAAGCACTTGCAGGGTGCGCTGCCTACTAACCTGAGCTTAGAATGACGAGGCTAAGAGCTGCCTGCCTACCTCATCACAACTCAGCTTTCCATCTCGGCCTCAGAAGCCAGACATATTCATACATATTCCCGACCAGTGTTGAAGCTTCGAAACACGGTACTCCGATTTTATAGGTGCAAAAATACAGCCCATCTCCACTTCGACCATCATTGGCTCTTTCTTCTTGCATCCCACCACCCCGCGTTACCATGGCGGCACAACAAGATCAAGAGCGTAACCTGGAGGAGTTCTGCAACATGTGCGGTACTTCTCAGGCCGAGGTTGGTGCTGCAGCCCCTCATAAAGCATCACCACATTAACATTGATCACAGGCTAGGCAGTACCTGGAGGCGAGCAACTGGGACTTGATGGCAGCTTGCAACTCCTACTACCAAGACGAAGACGAGCGAACATTGGCCGAAGACAGCGCGCCTGCTGCCGAGCCTCAGACCGAAAATTACACAGGACCCCGCACTCTAGATGGCCGCCCAGCTCCCCAGACTGCTGCTCGTCCTGCTCGCAGCACCAAGTCCGAACCCAAGAAGAAAGGTATCGCCACACTAGGATCCCTCGGTGGCTCCTCACACCACCATGACGATGACCATGATGACGATGACATGGATGACGACGATGACGACGAAGGCCGAGGAAACCTGTTCGCCGGTGGAGAGAAGTCTGGACTCGCAGTCCAGGATCCTAAACAGCAGGAAGCTGGACCCAAGCGCATCATCAACGACATCCTGGCCAAGGCCAAAGCGTAGGTTGCCTAAATTGACAGATTGGCCGGATAATGCGTCTAACAGCTTATAGAAACTCGGCCCGAAAAGGGCCTTTGGATCAGGGAGCCCAAGCAGGTCCCTCGAGAGAGACCCAGTTCCGTGGCACGGGCGTGACTCTTGGTGGTGACGGGGTGGAGAGCCGCAGTATCCCCAACCCGAACCGAGCTGCCAGCACGCAACCTGTTGAGCGCATCCTCCACATTTGGCAAGATGGCTTCAGCGTAGACGATGGTGAGCTCCGTCGCTACGATGATCCCGTCAACCAACTCGACCTGCAGATGATTCGCTCCGGACGTGCCCCTCTGCATCTGATGAACGTGGACAATGACCAGCCCATCGATGTCAAGCTGCATCAGCACGACACCCCCTACGTCCCGCAGCCCAAGAAGTACAAGCCATTCTCCGGTTCCGGACACCGGCTCGGAGCGCCTGTCCCGGGCGACGGCAGCGCGGAAGCCGCCCCGGCCTCGACCCCGGCGGCCGCGCCATCTGCTACCACCACACCCCAGGCGTCAGCCGGCCCGACAGTCGACGCTTCCCAGCCTACCATCACCATCCGCATTCAACTGCCCGACGGAACCAGGCTGCCTGCTCGCTTCAACACTACGCACACCTTGGCGGATGTATACGGGTTCGTTCGCGGCGCCTCCCCTGAAACAGGGACACGATCGTGGGTTTTGGCAACGACATTCCCCAACAAGGAGCACACAGACCAGGAGTTGGTTCTCGGTGAAATGCCTGAATTCAAAAAGGGTGGCACGGCCGTGGTAAAGTGGACATGAGCCACCTGGCCAATTCGAGCAAAAAGGCGAGGGCACGCAGTGGCCTTAGCCTCGAATCCACATAGACGGTTTCATGAGCTTCCGTCGACGATGATACCTTTGTAGAGATCCGTGAGAGTAGATAGCTCTCCAAGGCGTAGATAATGATGACGCTTAGATGAGGTCCTGCTGCATAATACACAATTCCCACGCTGTCGTCTGTGCCCGAATATGGTATCAACCTAGAAGTAAACGCCAGCATCCCGATCCCAAATAAACCCATGACCCTATTACGCATTCCCCATCTCGCTGAATCCTATAACTAGGTGGAAGGGTGGTTGGGGTGTGGCGGCGCCCCAGCTACGGCAGGCCCGTCGAGAAAGCGGAAGTGCTCGATGGCAATCTGGCAATTGAGCATGGCAGCATTGAAGCGGGCCTCTCCGGGCGGCAGGACAACCATGAGGTAGGTGTTTGTGGTAAATTTGAGGATAAACAGGCTAAAGCGCATGCCGGCCTTGTGCTCCATGCGGATAAACTGCTCGGCGTTGCGGGGCGTGCCGGTGAAGCGCGAGATGCTCTGCTTGAAGTGCTTCATGATGTTGGACATGCGCTCCAGGCGGTCTTCGGTGGGGTTGCGCAGGCCCTCGGGGGAGGTCCAGGAGGAGACGGCGAGGAAGGACGTGCGCTCGAAGAGGAGCAGCTCCTCGGCCTCGATGGCGACGCCGAGGTTGGCGAGGTTGCGCTCGATGACGGACAAGTTGGGCACGAGGTCGTGGATGATGGAGGCCCAGGCCTTGTAGAGGCTCTGGTCCCAGATGGAGGTGGCGAAGGGGGTGGGCTCGACGGCGTCGACGTCGGGAAAGACGGTGCCGACGTACTCGAGCGTCTTTTGGCGGACGATGCGGACACGCTCGTCGTAGACGGACTCGCGGGCGGCGGGGACGACGAGGTCCATCTTGTGGATGAGGGTGTAGATCTTGGCCGAGGGGGAGAACTGCATGAGGGCGGAGAGGATGGAGACGTAGGTGGCGAGGTCGCGGTCGACGTCGCGCGACTCGATGTCAAAGACGTAGATGAGGACGCCGACGTTGGAGAAGACGTGCACGCGCTGCTGGGAGAGGTAGTTCTCCATAAAGGCCTCCTGGCCGCCGCAGTCCCAGAGGTTGAGCGTGAGGTTGCCGAGGAACTTGACGTGCGAGAGGTCGATGTCGATGGTGGCGCCTCTGCAGATGTGTGATTTCTCTGTGAGCGGGCTGACCTGACGTGAAAGAAGGGAAGAGAAGGGCAAGGGAAAGGTTGGCATGTGCGGGCTTGCTTACAGTCTGCGGGTGTCGCGGGCAATGTAGTTGCTGAATATGATGCTGCGCATGCTCGACTTGCCAGAGCCCGACTTGCCCATGAGCAGGACCTTTTTCTTCTTGGGCTTCTTGACCTCGCTGCGCATGTCGGCGGGCGCGAGCGAGGTGTCGGTGTACGAGGCCATGATGACGTGGTAAAAAAAATAATAAAGAAAGAAAGAAACTTCGCGGCGTCAAGCGGGAGGTTGATTGGAAGCAGGAGAGGCGCGTATAGTATGCTGTGAGAAGGGGAAAGCTATGTCATGCCCACGCTACACACACACACGTGCGCTTGAAAGAGGTGGGTGGGATGGATGATTTTGGTGTTTTGGTTCAGCTCGGCATATCGCTGTGGGGTTGGTTATCGATTTGAATGACGGGGGGGGGGCAGGTTCCTGGTTTTTTTTGGCCGGGTTTGTCCACCGAAGATAGACCGTCGGTGAGCAGCGAGGTGGAGACATGGTTGGTATAAGTGGCTTGTTTCCATATCTTGTTAGTGAGTGATTAAGGGTTTGTTCCGTGTTCAAGTCAAAAGTTATTTACAGCCTCAGATATGTTTTGGGGCTTCTGATGGAGAATGAAGTTTAGATAAGGGAAAGCGAGTGGCGCGTGGAGTTGATACTTTGAGCCATGTTTCGCCAGAAGTAACAGCAGTCCACGTTGAACAGATGGGTCAAAACGTTGTCGAGAAGTTCAGTTCGGTTCTATCTTCGTCTTCTTGCCAAATATTTGCTTGCAATTATTTCATGGGTTGCATCCAATAGCTGCCCGTCATTATCCCTCTCAAGTGTCCTACCCTGTATCACATTTATACACAGCATTTGGCATTTTACAACTTCTACAAATGAGGAATTGAGAGTCTGTGATACAAGTTCCTAATTCATGGTGTGTTTCATTCGAAAGGAGGGTTTTACTGGACTCAAACACATTGTTCCGCGGGTTAAATCGATCATCATTCATGGTAGGCACTGGTATAAGACCATGGCCAAAGGATATTTTTCAGGAATACAAGACGCACTCATGTGTATTGACTCATAATTTGCTCAAGCAGTCTCCTTCTTCTCGGAGAACTCAACTGCAGCCTTCTCCTCATCGAAAACTGCATCGTTCTTAGCACTCTCCGAGTCGCTAGTGGCACCGGCGACGGCGTGCTCAAAGGCACGTCCGCGGCGCTCGGGACCCAGCATGGTAGTGACGGCAATTCCAAGGGCGATGATGGCCGTGGCAATGCCCATCACGGGGCCGTACGCCTCCACGCGGTGGCCGCTGGGCAGTCTAATAAAGGTCTGCTCGGCAATGGCGTTGACAATCTGCGCCGAGGGGGACGAGATCATGTTTCCGAGCTGGTAGGTGATTCCAGGGAAGGAGGAGCGGAAGGCGGGGGGAGACAGCTCGTTGAGGTGGATGGGAATAACACCCCAGGCACCCTGGACGAAGAACTGCATGAAGAAGCCAGTGGCGCTCAGCGCCCTCTCCGAGGTGGGCAGAATCCAGGCGGGAATCATGGCACCCGAGATGAGGGCAGAGACAATGATGGCGCGGCGGCGACCGACAAACTGACTGAGGTAGCCGATGATGCAGCCACCGACGCATGCGCCGACCTTCATGAGGATGGAGGCGCGAGAGGCCTGGGCGTTGTCCATCTCCTTCTGCGTCTTCATGAAGGTGGTGTACGAGTCCTGGGAGGTGTGCGAGTAGTAGTTGAACCAAGTCATGAGGATGATGCAGTAGATGCACATCTTCCACTCGACAGCCAGCATCTTCTTGGTCTCGCGCCAAAAGGCACCGGGCGAGCTCGACTTCTTGCCATTGGCCTTGGCCTCGATGAACTGCTGCGACTCGGGGAAGAAGCAGCGGACAATACCGACAGCAATGGACAGGCCGGCTGCGACAATCACCATGGTCAGCTGCGCGTTCTGGGATTGTTATTGTCATATGAGAGAGCTTACCTCCGATCCAGAAGACAATGGTCCAAGACTCGGTAGAGCCTCCCACGCCGAGATTGGCGCACGCCGCCAGGACGTATCCGAACGAGTAACCCTGCTGTAGGATGCCGGACATCAAGCCACGGGCATTAGTGCTGCAATGCTAAAGTCAGCCTTGTGCCATGTGCAGTATATGTGGCTTGCTTACGGGCAGGACTCGAGAGCCATGGCGATGGCGTTTCCGTAGACGCCGCCCATGAAGAGACCAAACAGACTTCGGACGCCGAGGAAGGCCTCGAAGGAGGGGCTGTAGATGGTGGCGATCTGGAGAAGGCCTAGGACGATCATGTTGGCGACCATGGGCCACTTGCGGCCCCATTTGTCACCGGCGAGACCGAAGATGGCGGCGCCGACGGAGCGCAGGAGGAGGGTGAGGGTGATGGCGGTACTGATGTTGGTGTTGGTGGTGTCGTAGTAGTCGGCGAGCTTGGTGGTCTGGATGGAGAGGGCATGGAAGTCGAAGGCATCGGCAGTCCATGCGAGGAAGCCAACGAGGAAGAAGACCCAGTCCTTCAAGGAGAGCTGGGCGAAGAGGGAGATGGGGTTCTGGATGGGGTCGGGCTCCTGCCACTCGCAGCGCGTCTCACCGTACGAGTTGGTGAGGACGACACGCTGCTTCCAGATGAAGAGGTCCTTGACGGACTGCTTCATGGTGGGGATGACACCCTTGGCCAGGTCATCGGCCGGCGTGTTGCCGGGTCTTGTCACTGTAGGAGAAGACATGCTGCCGGTGTTGGCTGTGATGAGAGCGGGAGGAGTTGCGCTTCAAAGGGAGAGGGTGAAGGAGGGGAGGGGGAGGAGGAGGAGGCGGAGGAGGATGGGCCTCAAGGGTCGCCCTGGTTGCGAGACACTTATAGGGATGCTGCAGGATACCCGAAGTTACGCAGAGACGAGGCAAGACAAGACAAAACAAAACAAATAAGGTATAAGGCTTGTCGGAGAGGTAAAAAGAAGAGGTTTGCTGGGAACTGGAAGGAAGCAGTCTGGCAGATACATGAGAGGGAGAGAAGAGGTAGGTTGGAGGCTCCGGGCTTCTTTATACTTGGGCAACACCATACCCCCCTCGAGGGACACTGACCTTGCTGAGACGACCAACGGTATCATCCATGGCATCTTGCTTACCCCAACATAGCCTATCTCCCTCCCATGGCACAGCGGTTCCATACCACTACGGGGTGGATGGGGAACCAGTGTTTCCCCTCATCGAAGGGACGTGACGCTCGTGGAGAACCAAAGAAGAAAAAAAAAGATGGATGTGATGTGCATGGTGCCAATTGGATCCCGGGCCCAGGCCAACGAGACCGGCCGCAGGTCAGACAAGGAATCCTGAAAGCATGTAAATTGCCTGACTAGGTAGCACTACTCCGTACATGGTACTAAGACATGGCTTTCCACGGGGAGGACCCCTCTCCCCCAAATAAATCCCGCGAGGGGGAGTGGACCTCTGGCACGAGATGTGCAGGACGTTATTGACAATGATGGCGATAGAGGAGGAGGAGGAGGAGGTTTCAGGGAACAGGGGGGATGAGGGTTGCGGAGGACAAGGCATGGGGATGGAGGCTAAAGATGCTACCCCGTGTGGAATAAAACGATAGGCACGTACTAACAGGATACAGGAACAAGGGCATGGATCAGAAGCGCCGTCTCCAGTAGCATGTACGGTGGGAGCAGCCACCTTGCGGAGTCGGAGGACGGGACAGACAGAGTTGGACATGGGATATTATGGTTTGGTTCGGTGCTGGGGGAGAAGGGGTCTAGGCTGTCTCAGGTTTCTTATCCAGCCACTGAATATAAATCAAACGAACGAAACATCAATGAACGGGCTTTGGCTTTGATGGGGATGAACAAAGAGGTGGAAATTTCCATGACGAGTTGAAGGTTCAAGGTTGAAGCTTGAAGGCTGAAGGATGTGACCGAGGCGTGGGGCTAGCAAATTACCAAACTCGGCAAGACGTACCTCGAATATTTCTCTAGGTATTTTATTTTATTTACCTCTTTCTCGTGGAGGAAGAGGTTGGATAGGCGATGGTCGTGTGGCCTCGCTTTGTCTAGATCCCTGCGCGTGTGACGTACCGGCTTCTGGCACGACCAATCCCACCCCTGGGACAATCTGCATCTGCACCACAGTCCACCGTTTCCTACCGTACCCTTTTTTGCGAGAGAGAGATCTGAGCGTAGCCGGGTTGATGGGGGGCAAGTCGGTGTGATACAACGAGGAGGTCAAAGCCCAGCCAACATAACATGTCCGTGACCAGAGAAGACCCATCCGGCTCTCCATATCTCCATAAGAGGGGATAAGCATATGAGAGAAGCTTACTACTAGTTCCTGGAGATGGAGAAGACGAAGAAGAATAAGAAGACAAAAAAAAAAGAAGAAAAAAAGAGAGAAAAATGTCTCAGTACGTAGGGCAAGAGTTGCATGCCCGTGCATAACTGCCGATCATGATTCGAGTATGCAAAATGTGACGTGACACGCCACACCCAACCATTCACAATAGAGAGGAAGCAGAGTGAAAAAAAAGCATTTCCCCCATGCGGAGAAATAAAGAACAGGGTAGAGATAAGCCCATGTAGCCTCGGTGTGGCTCCCCGAAACCGAAAGCAGTGAAGAAAAAAAAGAGGGCAGAGCTGACTCGGAGCATGGCCGACGGATCCACTCGACGCTCTTTGCCTTTGGGTTGGTTGTGTGGGGGAATTTCCCCGACCGTGCCAGGCAAGTTTCCAGAACCGTTGCCCTGTGTTGCTGCTGGTGCTGGTGCTGATGGATTGAGATGGTGTTGGTGTTGGTGGTGTTGGTGAGGTCAAAAGTTCCGGCGCTACTTAGCGTCTGCAGCTCTAGCGGCCAGCCATCAGTCGATGGGTTGCTTGTCCCGCCTTGGCTGCTAGGCGCAGATTGCCGATTCGGGCACAGCCAAGAGCCTGACGCTGCAAAACCAGCCTCCAAGTGCCTCCAAGTGCCGAGCCGTGGCGTTTCTTGGCCGTCGATAAGCCGCACAGCGCCAAGTCCCAGCGCTCGGCATCATCAACGTCGTCTCGTCTCTTCTCTTCTCTTCTCTTCTCGATGGTGAATTGAGATGGGAAGCAATTGACTGTTTTTTTTTTTGTTGTTTCTTTCCTCGCCCTTCTCTGGTACTGCCGCCAACGGGTGCAACCATGGAGACTTTTGGCTGCAACTGCGGGTCATGCGCTGCCCGTTCTTGTGCCATCGCATGCTTATACCTTGTCTGCAACGAATCATACTCGCAGCACCGATGGATACACGACACTGATCGCCACGCCCGAACCAGGCCTCGTTCTGAACTACAAGAAGCCCCGGCTATTCGGCACCCTCGCAGACCCTCACACACTCCCCAAGCTAGACATCAAAGCGTGAGTGCGTTGCCCGCGTGTCCATGGTCTATCCATCTACCCTTCCCCGCCCAGTCTAGATCCCCTCTCTTGTCTCCCGTCTCGCCGGCATGTCTCCGAGCCCAACGCCCAAGGGAAATTCCCTGGCGCCGGCGTGGAGTCGGCAAGCCGGGGTTGCGACATCAAAGTGATACACGCCAGAAGCTTGAGCGCGCGCCGGACAACTAAACCTTGCCCTCTCTGTCTGGGGACGACTCCGTAAAAAAAAATAAAAATAAAATAGAAATAAAGATAAGGATTAGAAACGACGCCGCTTCCGACACTAACGAAACAAACAATGTCCAGGTCAAAGGGGGCCGGTACGGGGAAGCGGGACTCTCGCACGGCTATACTCGACGCTGTAAGTCTGGGCTGGCCTCGGCTATCAACAGGCCAAAAATAAATCATGGGCCATCCCTTCCACCGAAACAGCAGCCGAAACAGATCAATATCTCTCATGTCGCAAGGTTAAAAGTTGAAAAGAAGAAGAAGAAAAAAGTTGGCTCTTTTATTACCTCTATTATACTCCGCACCTCGGCTACCCGTTCTCCCTTGATACCGACAACCATCTTACATGCCTGCATCTACAAACCGACCCTAGATTCTCCCCACACCGGCTCCCAGCTGCACAAGAGGCTTGACCAGCCAGAGGGGCGTCAGCTTATACTTGTACTCGGCCTTGTAGAACGTGCCCTCCTGCGTGATGTTGACGCCCGCACCGCCCCAGTCGTTCTCTGTCCAAACTGTCAGCATTCCTCTCTCCCTCTCATCTGCTGGCTCATGCCAAGAGGAAGCCGGCATGTGAACACGGGAGAGAAACTTACTTGCGCCCAGATTGGCGTATCCGTCGAGTTCCCAGTCGCCGCACGTGCACGTGTTGGGGCTGTCCTCCGGGATGACGAGGCCGTACGTGCTGAGCGCCTCGCGCGAGTTGCGGAACACGTTGCCCTCCACCAGCATCTGGTTGTCCGAGCGGCTGTGCATGGCCTGGTAGTTGAACTTGTCGTTGAAGTTGTTGTAGACGTGCTGGTGGCCGAATCGCCCAGCCGGGCCGCGCGTGCCCATGTTGTACCAGTAGTTGTGGTGGTACGTGACGTGGAGGTGGCCCCAGTCGACATCGCGCAGGTCGTCACGGTTTCCGACGAGGGACGATTTCCAGTGGTCGTGGAAGTAGTTCCACGACACCGTGATCCAGTCCGAGGCACGGTTAATATCGACTTGTCCGTCCTACATTGGTTGTTAGCGACATCAACCAACCCCTATGGGATGCCGTATAAAAGACATGTCGCGGGGGGCGGTTCATGACTTACGTAGAAGTCAGGTCCTTGGGTAATGTCCGACTCGAACTCGTTGTGGTCCACCCAGATGCGAGTTCCGTTGACAATGTTGATGGCGTCGTCGTCCCAGATGTGCGAGATCTTGAGATTGCGGATAATGACGTTGTTGTGGTGGCGGATGGTGAAGCCCTTGTCCCTGATGTGGGCGTTCCAGCCCACGCCAATGATGGACTTGTTGGATGTGATGTTGAGGCGCGCCGGCAAGCTGATATCGCCCTTGACGTAGATGATCATGGGGTCGCTGTGCTGGCCGGCGGCGATGAGCTCCTCCGCCGTGCTCACATACACCGTCTTGCCGCCCTTGCCTCCCGTCGTAGGCCCAACTGGGTTGTCCTTGGCGTAGCCCTCAATGTCCCACGAGGCCAGACCCAAGTCCAAGCTGGCCAGGCTGCCCAGTGGCGAGGCCGCCGCCAGGGAGAAGACGTTGGCGAGGAGGAACAAGCTGGTGCGCATCTTGGCTGTCGGGGCGGGATCCGTGGCGAGGGAGATTGTCAGGGAGGCCGGGAGTGGTCGAGAGCCGGAACAGCACTTCCCTTGACGGGCGGCCGGCAGGGCTTTTGTACTTTTCTCCTTCCCATGTCCGTCGCCGAGAGAAGACGCAAATATTATCCCGTCTTGCCCAGGACGAGCTTGCTGGGCATGCAAGCCACAGCTGGGGTACCCTTCCCCTCACGACCCGGACGGCAGAAAAGCAGAAGGAGATGCACAAAAAGTGCAATCAAACTGTTCATCCATGCTTCTTCATTGGCCATTGATGGCAAAGGGGGACCGTTGGGGAAGCTGGGGTAGATGGCCATCGCATTTCGGGTGCCTGGTGCCGTGAGGAGCCCAGACCGTCTAGGCGCGTGGTGAATGGTGGAGGAAATTCTTCCGGAGCTTGGAGCTCCATGACCCTGGAGGAGCTGATCTAGGTGATGCGTTTTTGCGGGGTAGACGGGTTTTCGCTGGAGGTTTGGATGAATTATTCAAAACGAAATTATCCACGGCATCGTTTCCCGATTCCCACAGCCTATTGGGCCTTGCTGGGAGGGCGTATCCTGGCAAAAAGCAATCTCCAGTGCTGGGTCCGGCTGCAAGGACGTGGGTGAGAGCAATCAGAATCGAGGCCTCTCAACCTGTGACGACTTCTTGAGTTTGCCAGACACTTGCAAGCAATAGGGTAAGGAGGAGGAGGAGAAGGAATCTGGGGAGACAAGGTCCCATTAACTGCAGACTAGGATCAACGGGCGCGGGGGTGGAGATAAGGCCAAGGCGGAGGAACAAAGCCCTTTTAATTTCCATCGCTTGAGACAGCTCTCTTGGCCATGCTTGCAGTTGCGTACTGCCAGTAGCCAAATCCCAGCGTCGGTAACTCGCGGTTCCCGAACCGAGGCGTGGTGTGCGAGATCTCGCGAGACCGTGGAGTGCTTGGAGATGAGGCTGTGATTGTGCGTGAATCCTCCCGTGTCTGGATCTTGGTAGCATCGAGAGCGAGCCGGCCGCGTGGGAGCGTGTGTGGGTGGTGGATCATGGCCAATCCTTGTTATGTTGCCTGCGCTGAGTTTGGACAGCCAACAAACAACTGCGGGGAGAAAGGCCTCAGTACGCATCTCCCAACAGATAGCGCTCGCGACAGGTCTTGTCAAGTTGTATCGTAATTACCCATCTGCCATTAATCCTGTATTCTGATAAACTGTGAGTCTAAGCATCTAGGTCATTCACTCGTCACAGGTCGCCTTAATCCTGTCGGTCCTTGCTCGATGGCCGCGACCGTCCCGATTCCGATACTGCTGAGTCTCTACTCCGTTCCCTGCCCACCGCCTCCCTCACTGTCATGTCCCAGCCGACCTTGAACCTTTTGCCTCGCCAGTTGACATCCATCCCCAGCATAACCGCCCACGTCCAGATAGGGAGCGCCATGACCTCCCTGCCCAACCAAGCGAGGAGCCACGACACCAAAGAGCGCTGTGGCACACCTCCGGCGTTGGTGGTGCCGCGTGCGAAGAAAGGGGTGTCGTCCTCCAATTCGGCTGAGCGACCAGAGTGCAAGCGCGAGAAAAAGAGCCAATCTTCAAAGGCCCATGCCGCAACGGACGCCAGCCACACCGAGACCATGGCGGAATACGTGTGCGGGATCCCCAGGTTCTCTTGGAACCAGGGCAGAGTCGTGAGCGCAAAGGCCAAGTAGGCGCTGCAGACAAGCGACTCGATTCCCGGCTCTACAAGTGTGGCGGCGAGAACAGTGAACTTGCGAGCGCGGAGCCAACGAACGCGGCGACCGGTATACGCGGCGACGGACATGTTGGCTGTCGGCTGTACGGCTAGATCTCCCCAACCGATGGCCGTTTTGGCGAACCCTGGGATGTGAGCCTTCCAGAGGGCCTCGCTAATGAGGTGGTCCTCACAGATAAACCGCGAAAAGAAGTCGGAGCCAATCAAGGGAGTCTCGCCGCCCGCAAGGAGGTTAGAGCCGGAAGAAGGCCTCGTGGCGAGGTTGAGATGCGATTTTCGGAACATGTTGCTCTTTCCCACGACACAGGGCGCTACGGCGACGGCATTGATGGCTGCATAAAACTTGGCGTGCGTCGTCGCCATGAACATCTCGTCAAGACGGCCGCCTCCCTGCGCCTTGATGCGTGAGAAGAGGGACTTCTCGGCAACCTCGGAACCCGAGCGTGGCCTCGACAACGGCAAAGCGGAAGCGCTGTCGATGGTCTGAGAGTAGTTGATCGTGTCCACCACGAGGGGGATAAGATGGACAAGCCTGAAGGGCGTGGCCGACTTTCGCCCGTCGGCGGTAAAACCCTCCAGTTTATCAACCATACGTCCCAGGGCGTTCTTGGCCACATGTACGTTGCTGTCGCTGATCCATACAACGTCATCGGCGCCAGCCTCTCGGAATGCGCGGCTGATGTTGCGGATCTTGGGGTTGGGTCCCATGGCCTGTGCCAGGCCACCGGAGCCTTGAAGTAAGGGGTCTTCCGCCTCGATCAGCACCTTGGCGTCGAGGTTCGGGTGCTCTTCCACCAGGCGGCACAGCAGCGGATACGCTTCATCGCTCTTGCTCTCGACACACAGGCGAATCGACAGCCTGGAAGGGGGGTAATGCTGCTGGAAGCTGGAGGCGAGGCATTCGTACAGATGAGGCTCGAGGCCCTTGACGGGTCTGATTATGGTGACGTGGGGCGCATCTTGAGGGTTGGAGAGGTTGGGCGAGACGGGAGAGAAGGGGCGGCTCGAGTAGTGTCGAAATCTGAGTTGGATGTCAGCGGAGAAACTTAGGGTGCGAGGGTAAACTCACATGGTGCGGATGCCGATAAACTTGACGATCCAGACGACGAGGCTCCAGACGAGGCAGACAGAAGCTGCGAGGTAGAGGAGGGAGGGCATTTCTGTGACAGAGAGGTAGAGAGGACCGTCGTGAAGCGTCCACAACCACCGTCTGGTGGTCTGGAGCCGGAGTAGCGAGCTAGGACATGATGGTAGTTAAGAGAAATCGGTCGGGAGCTCGTGAGATGAGGCTTGTCTTGTGGATCCTACGGAATAGACGGGCGGCTCGTTTGATTGGGCCGAGCAAAGGAGAACCCCTACAGCATAACGAATGTAATAAAGTTGGCTGTAATTTGCTGACATGGCGGTGGGAGATGTAAGTTGTTCGACAGTACAATGCCTTGGCCTTTCCAAAAAGTGCAATTATATGTCATGACAAGATCTTGCACTAGGTGCGTGCTGAATGCTATACACTGCAGTCGAGGTCACCCGGTAGATGGAAAAGAATAGTAGGTCATCACAGGTTGTACTGGAAAGGTACAGTATTATGGGGAGGTGGGCAATTTCATCTTGTGTGGCTAGAGCACCTTTGGCCCCGCTACACACGTGGACCACGGTACGGTCCCAGCCGGAGCTCAGTAGACCTTGAAAAGTCGAAAAATTTCGCCCGAGCAGCCCGACTAGAAAAACCTCGTCCTTTTCCATCCCTCGCGCCACGACGAGTCAACGCGCAGCCCTTCTGCCGTCCTGCCGTCGGCCTTTTTGGATGGAATCCGCTGGCGATTGTGTTGCAGAGCGGTTCTGGCTGCGCCACTTCTTGGATAGGTAAGCACACGCTCTCTCTGACCTTTCTCACGTCGTACCCTTCCCGTCTTGCCGCGCGAAGCATCGCAGGTCTCTGCGGCTACCCGGCCTCGACCTGACCTTCTGCTATGATGACACCTTTCCTGAAGCTTAGAGGATCATTCATTTGACCTCGATGCAAGCTTTCAAATTGACTATAACGGTATCTGATGCAGAAGTCTTGATTTTTCTTCTTCTTCTTCTTCTTCTTCTTCTTCTTTATCCTCTATGTTTTTGTTTTCTGAGTCTGAACGTACGCTGACTCTATAAAGGCCAAGATGATCTGACTGTGAAATGGCTGCAACCGAGAAAACCACTTCAAAGCAACAGGCTGAGGGGCAGGCGTCCTCGGCCGTGTCTAAATCCAATGCAAAGCAACCGCTGCCAGATCTGAACCAGATCTATGCGCTGCCTGCTCCTATCCGCACCTTTCCCCTCCCTACTTTCTACCCCAACAATCCTGTATCGCTCATCCACATTGCGTACGAGTGGTGTCGCCAGGTCCTTAGACCACCTGCAGCCGAGCCGTCCGTTGTCCATCATGGCGTCTGGTCCCCCGCCACCGTGTCTGTCCACATCACGGAGCAAAAGTCCATCAGGGCGCTGTGGGAGCAAGGCTTCTACGGTAAAGGCAGCCTGAGTCGTAGTGAGCCCAATTGGCTCAAGAGGGAGCAAGTGCGCAGAGGCCTGCAGGAGGCGCACGTCAGTGAAATCTTCACCGTACAGCGCCGTGAAGAGAGGAACCAGTTCAAATGGGAACGCGCGAGACAGGAGCAAGAGGCCATCCGCCAGACCCGGCTGGAAGAGGCGCAGCGAGCAAAGGCCCGCGAGCTTGCGAAATCCGCGACCAAGCCTCCGCCCCAGCCCCGACCACCCGTTGGTCCTCTAGAGATTCTGGCACTGCCCAACTCGATGGTTGAATTAGAGTCCAACTCTTCCCGCAGTGCCTCGCCTAGCAGCAATGGCCTGCATATCAATGGATGGTCCAGCGATGCCGCATCTGTGGAAATAGTGAACGAATCTACCGATGACTCAGGATTAATCACTGACACCACGCCAACCACCACCTCTGACGGAGCTGGATCCAAGCCACTGAAGCGTCAGAAGAGCGTTCGGTTTTCTCCCAAGGTTGAATCGACAACCTTTCAGCTTTCAGACCCTCCCAGTCCCTCCCAAGCCGCCACGGTGCCGAAGCTACCGCGATCCCCTGTTAACGGCGGAATGAGCAAAGCGGACGCCCCACACATCCTCCCATCTCCCGTGATGGCTCTCCCTAAGAAACCTGTCTCTAGTCCTGCCGTTTCAACTCCAATAGTCGACAAGGAACACCTTCAACTCATACCAGAGGAGGCTTTCTTTTTGACCTTTGGTCTGGGTGCCCTGACGGTCAATGATGCGTCGGGCCAGCCGTTCAAGACCGAAGATCTTCTACGCTTGTTTCGACAGTACTCGTCCCTGCCTCCGCGAGACGGCCCCGACGACGATCTCGAACCAGACGATGGATTCCTCGTCAACTACGCCGTGTATCATCATTTCAGGTCGATGGGCTGGGTGCCAAGGCCAGGCATCAAGTTTGGAGTGGATTGGCTTCTGTACACACGTGGACCTGTCTTTGATCACGCCGAGTTTGGTCTCGTCGTCATCCCCTCATATACGGACCCCTGGTGGAATGCCTCGGGGAAGCAGGGGCCGCAGAGAACATGGCAATGGCTCCACACCGTTCTTCGAGTGCTTTCACATGCCATCAAGAGCATGGTGATTGTCTACGTGGACATCCCCCCGCCGCCTAAGTTTGAAGCAGGCCTGAAAGAGGGATTTGCAGCAGCCCTCCGACAGTACAAGGTCCGAGAGGTCATGATCAAGCGCTGGTCGACCAATCGGAACCGCTGAAGAATGTATTGAATATATGAGTAGGACTTTCATGTACAGTAGTTTCAAGAATCTCACGCTGCATTGAGCCTGTCAGCAGCTTGTTGTCAGGGAGGACATAGGAAACAAATAAGTAGCTGCCGCGTCAGCAACGAATATAACAGGCAATCCTGGCCTCTCCGCATCTGATTATTTGACGGAAAACTCCTGCGCCTGCATCATTCACGACATGTGACGAGAATTACATCGCTAAGCCTCGTTGAAAAGAACTTTGAGTCCATTGTAGGATGACTCAGCCAGGTGAACCCCTGATTCATCTGGGGGCCACGAGTACCGTAACAGCATCGGCCAACGACATGCCACAAAGGGGACCCTGGACGAATCGTGGCACGAGAGAGAGTGGGTTGACATGTGCTACTAACGTCAACACATATTTTAATCTCCTATTTAATTACATTACCCATTCAGCCGCCGTCGTCGTGGGATAGGCAACTCTATACCCGCAGCCCAACACCTCAGCATGGCAGTAACCGGCCGCGAAGAAGCTACGGCCAAGTCGCGAAAGCGAGTCAATGGCAAAGCCAATGGCACGACCAACGGCAAAGTCAACGGCTTGACGCCCCAGCTGTACGAATCGACGGACCGCACCCGCTGGCGTATGAAGGACGACGATGGCGCGCACACCTGGCACTATCTGGAGGACGACGAAGCTGCCAAGGAATGGCCTCAGAGCTATGCCGACAAGTACTTTCTGAACCTTCCACGGGTGTGTTCAGGAGCTCGAGGTGCTGGTGGTCACAGCAACTGACCGACTTCTAGGAAACCCCCACACTCCCGACCCCTCAGAGCGCCCTCGACGCGGCACGAAACGGCCTGACCTTCTTCGAAAGGCTGCAGCTTCCCGCGGGACACTGGGGCTGCGAATATGGCGGCCCCATGTTCTTGCTTCCGACGAGCGTGTTTGCTTGGTACGCCACCCGCACCCCCATTCCTGCGCCGTACGCCACCGAGATCAAGAACTACCTCCTTGCACGGGCACACCCCGAAGACGGCGGCTGGGGCCTGCACATCGAGGGCGAGTCGACGGCCTTTGGTACCTCGACCAACTATGCGGTGCTGCGAATCGTTGGCGTTGAGCCAGACCATCCCGCCATGGTGAAGGCACGAGCGACGCTGCACAGGCTTGGGGGCGCCACGCACAGTCCACATTGGGCCAAGTTCTGGTATGCCGTGCTGGGAATTGCCGACTGGGACCTCGTGAACCCTATTCCCCCTGAGGCCTGGCTGTTGCCTGACTGGTTGCCCGTATCGCCGTGGCGATGGTGGGTTCATATCCGCCAGGTCTTTCTGCCCATGAGCTACCTGTACTCGAAGCGATGGGTGATGGAGGAGACGGAGCTCATCAGGGAGTTGAGAGATGAGCTTTTCGTTGAGCCATACACCGAGATCCAATGGGGCAAGCATCGCAACAGCATCGCAGCGATCGACAACTACCATCCCAAGTCCTGGATCATGAGTCTCATCAACTGGCTCATTGTCTACGTCTGGAACCCCTACCTTCGAACCAACTACATCAAGAACTGGGCAGAGGCGTGGGTCAGTGAGCTGGTGGATATGGAGGACCGCAACACGGATTACTCTGACTTGGCGACCGTCAATGGCCCAATGAACACGCTGGTCTGCTACGCTCGGGATGGCCCTGGGTCGTACAGCGTCAAGCGGCATCTTGAGAGGATCCAGGAGTATTTCTGGCTGAATGAAGAAGGCATGTTCGTCAACGGCACCAACGGAGTTCAATGCTGGGATACTGCGTTTTTGATCCAAGCCATCTTCCGATGCGGCCTAGAGAAGGATGAGCGATGGCGGCCAATGATGAACAAAGCTCTGGGTTTCCTCGACCGTCATCAGATCAGAGACAACTGTGAAGACCAGGAAAAGTGCTACCGCCAACAGCGCAAGGGTGGCTGGCCGTTTAGCACAAAGGTTCAAGGATACGCCGTCAGTGACTGCATCTCGGAAGCACTCAAAGCCATTATCCTGCTCCAGAAGGTCGGCAAGTACCCCGAGGCTCTCGAAGACCAACGCATCTTTGACGCCATCGACACGCTGCTTCTCTACCAAAACGACAATGGCGCCTGCTCGTCGTACGAGAAGCGTCGTGGTGGAGAGTGGCTAGAATGGCTCAACGTCGCCGAGGTCTTTGGCAGAATCATGGTTGAATACGACTACCCCGAATGTACCACGGCATGCGTGACGACGCTGACACTGTTCAACAAGCACTGGCCAGAATACCGGTCGGCGGAGATCAAGACCTTCATCAGGAGGGCTACCAACTGGATCAAGTCGAACCAGCGCATGGATGGTAGCTGGTATGGAAGCTGGGCCGTCTGCTTCACGTACGCGACCATGTTTGCTCTTGAGAGCATGCACAGCATTGGCGAGACATACTCGAACAGCAAGGTATCCAAGCGTGGCTGCGACTTTCTGGTCTCCAAGCAGCGGGAAGATGGAGGATGGTCCGAGTGCTACAAGGTATGAATAACTTGCTCTGGAGACGAGATGGATTCCCAAATGCTAACCCCCGCTTAGGCATGTGAGACGCAGCAGTATCTTGAACATCCCGCTGGATCTTTTGTCGTACAGACAGCGTGGGCGCTGATCGGCCTCATGGAGGCGGACTACCCCCATGTCGAACCCATCAAGAAGGGTATCGAGTTCATCATGAGCCGGCAACTGCCCACGGGCGAGTGGCCGCAGGGCGAGGGCATCGAGGGTGTCTTCAACAAGTCATGCATGATTGTGTACCCCAACTACAAGTTCACTTTCACCATCAAGGCGCTGGGCATGTTTGCCAACAAGTACCCTGATGAGAAGGTCGTTGTGCCCAGTGTCTAATCTGGGCGGCGGCTGTTAACGAGGCCAAAAGTAATGGGAATGAAGGGCATGATGATGCAGGGATTTGATAATACTGGTAATAGCCCCATGCGGCTCTAATATAATTAAAGGCTCTGCAGCAGCGGGGTTATCTTCTCTTCTCGTACTACCTGTGCCTCTTTATATCAATTCCTCGTAGCATCTTGGTTTAGTTGGTGGCCTTTCATCCTAAAGGTTGCCCGAATTACAGCGCTGGGCAGCTGGCAGGCAGGCATTGATGTCACGTGATACCGTTCCAAGCCAGAGCGCGCCTGAAGGTACGCCATCATTCAAACACGAGCCAACCATCCAGTCCAGTCGTTCTTTATACCAAACTCTGTCCTTAATAACCTTTTCCCTTTCCGACCAACCAGCGAGAGCTTCTTTTATCGAGCCATTGCGAGAAAAATAACCACGATGGCTTCTCCGCCTTACGCATCATCCCCAGTGGCCATGTCGCCCTCAGCAATGTCACCTCCGTCCACATCAGCTCCTCCCCCCAACAAGCGTCGATCGTCAAATCTCGATACCAATGTTCCGCCGGTAAAGCGCCGAAAAGCCTCTGCCACGACGCCATCCACAGCAACCCACCCTCTGCGACAGACATCCTTCCCACCAGAGGGCCACTCGCCATATCCTCGATCGCCATCCGTTGACGCGACTTCGCATGTCAGCGGAAGCGCCGTCAGCACCACGGCAAGCGGCGCGCCCAAGAAAAAGCGCGGCAGAAAGGCCAAGAACGCAAAGGGGGACGATGGCGAGAAGACACCCAGCCTAGTGGGCGGCAAGGCCCCAACCAATGTCAGCGGACAGGGCGGGGAAAAGGAGGGCGAGGACGATGAGGACGACGAAAAGGCCGAGATGGCCCTCGAGCAGGTCGGAGCGCGAACCGAGGAGCAGAAGCAGGAGGAAATAAGATTACGTGCTATGCTCGTGGAAGCCTTTGACAGCGAACAGTACAACCGCTACGAGGTGTGGCGCGCAGCCAAGCTGTCCGACGCCGTGGTCAAGCGAGTGGTGAACGCGACGGTATCGCAGTCGGTGCCGCAGATGGTGAGCACGGCCGTCAAGGCGGTGGCCAAGCTGTTCGCGGGCGAGATCATCGAGTCAGCGCGCGCGGTGCAGGCGGAGTGGATCGCAGCGGGCGAGAACCAGAGCGAGCTGCCGACGCCGCCGGCGCCCGTCGACGAGGAGGGCAACGAGGTCGAGGTGGACTTGAAGCGCGGGCCGCTGCGGCCGGACCACCTGCGGGAGGCCTGGCGGCGGTACAGGATCACGGGGGAGAGCCGCGGGGTGGGCATGCAGCAGCTGTGGCATGCGCAGCAGGGGAACGGCGTGGATCGGTTTTCTACGAAGACGGGCAAGAGGCTCTTCAAGTGAGGGAGGGATGCAACGCGGAGCGACGAACTGGGATAAGAACTATTCAGGTTTGAGATTGTGATACCCAAGGACACCAACAGGAATTGTACAGTATCGGCGGTCCATGTATATTATCTAGCGGGACTCTATTAATCTATGAATTGATGCCACCAACGTACCCTTCGTGACTGGCTTTGAATTGTCAACCAGTAATACCTATGTACCTAGCAAGCAGCTCTCTAGCCTGGCAGATTTGGTACGCTGGGGCTGAGCCAGCTAGCATTCCGGTCCAGGTCCAGGTCCCACCCCTCCATCCATCTCCATCTCGCTCGGTAATACGGATACAGATGCCAGGCAAGGTGAACTAAATCCCTGCCAAGCTGTCTGGGTACAGCTGCATCTTTACATCTTCACATCTTCAACTCCAGTTTATTCGTCCCCCCCATTTCCGCGGCTGGCGATAGCACACGGCCAGGGATATTTGTCGCGAGCCAGCCTTGTACATTTCCTAATTGCAAGCGACATACCGAATAAACGGCCAAGAGTTAGTAGGAAGCCATGACCAGTGAAAAGGTGAGATACCTTGTACTACAGGTCCCATCAGCCTACTTCTCTGCTGCCCACCTAAGCAACGCCCATCTAACCTCCTCTTGTAGGCTGGTGGTCCTGCACCGGCCAAGAGTGCCTCGACTCGGATCCGTGACAACCAGCGACGTTCCCGCGCCCGTCGCAAGGAGTATCTCGAGGATCTGCAGCGCAAGATCCATGAGTATGAGCGCCGCGGTGTCGAGGCCACCCGGGAGATGCAGCAGGCCGCGCGAAGCGTAGCGCTCGAGAACCAGAAGCTCAGGGTACTGCTCGGTCGCTACGGCGTGTCTGAGGATGATATCCGCAGTTTCCTGCAGAGCTACGACGGCGAGCCACTGCCTCCCACGCCGCTCCCTGCCGGGATCGCCATGAAACGAGAGACATTGCCGCTTCCGAGTCTCGCGGAAAGCCGGAGCGTGGATGCCGACGGCGGCTGTGGGCAGCGCAAGAACTGCTGCTTCTCGTCCTCTGCTGCGTCCAGCGTGGCGAGTTCATCTGTTCTTGCTCCCATGCCCATAAATCTAGCACCGCCCATCATGCCCGCACATACCACGGACCAAGGCTGCTGCGGCGGCAAGACACAGTGCACCATGGACCAGAACGAACTCAGCACATCTGCAACCTCGACGGCTCGGACGAGTCCTGCTCCTACTCTCAGCAGCCAGCCACCACCACCTGTATCCCCCACTACAACGGATACTAGCCTTGTTTCACCTCACGAGATGTCCTGCACCGCTGCCGCACGCATCATTGCTCAGATGCACGGCCACGGGGACGACAACCTGGCCAAGGCCGCATTGGGGTGCAACCCGACGGAGGAGTGCGTGGTCAAGAATACGACATTGTTCCAGGTTCTCGAAACGCATCCGACCATCTGACGATTCAATTGAATGCTACTCTGCTGATGATCTATGGGGATGGAAATTTGGGACGTCTATTTTGCGTCTGGTAATTCCACGGAACGGTCGGCTCACTGGCGGTTCTCCAGGTCTATCCACCTCCATCGTTGGCCCAGCCACTTTACGAGGTAGACGAGTGCAATCAACACGGGGACCTCAATCAAAGGTCCAACAGTAGCAGCAAGCGCCTCCTCGCTGTCGGCACCAAACGTTGCCACTGCCACGGCAATGGCCAGCTCGAAATTGTTGCTTGCTGCAGTAAAACTCTGTGTGCACCCATGCTGGTAGCCGAAGCCTATCCGGCGGCAGACCCAGAGCGTTACGAAGAAGATGACGACAAAGTAGACTAGGAGCGGGGCGGCCACACGCACGACGGAGACGATCTGGCGAACCACGTTTCTGCCCTGAGCGGCGAACAGGACGATGATGGTGTAGAGCAGGCCGATGAGGGACCATGGCGAGGCGAACTTGAGGAAGACGCCTTGGTACCACTTGAGGCCGGCAATTTTGCACAGGGCCAGGCGTGTAATGACGGCTGCGCCGAGCGGGATGCCAAGGAAGACAGCGACGCTCGTGGCGACGACAGAGTAGGAGGAGCCACCTCGAAGCCTGGCGCCATCGTCCCCGCCAATGACGCTAATGAAGAAGACTGCCATGGGAGCAAATAGGATCATCTGGAGGATAGAGTTGATGGCGACGAGGATGGCGCAGTAGTCGTTGTTTCCGCCGGCTAGTGTGTTCCAGATGAGGACCATGGCGATGCATCGACCGAGCCCTACGAGGATGAGGCCGTTCCTGAGCGCCGGCTCGTCGGGAAGAAAGGCCCAAGCAAGCGCGAGCTGGGTGCGGCGGTCAGCGCTCGGTCATATCAGGGGATTTTCGGAGGGCATACCATGAAGAAGGGAGCGACGACCCAGTTGAAGAAGACGCTGAAGCCGATCTGCTTCCAGATTCCTCGTTCGCTGAGGATGCGGTGCAGCGACTCGTACCGGACCTTGCAGAGGATGGGGTACATCATGACAAGCAGACCAACGGCTGTCGATGCATGTCAGTGACGAGCCCGCGGGCTGTGGTTCTGGCAATGGCAACCATGTGGCTGGTACTGACCTATTGGGATGGATACGCCGACAAAGGTTCCCTGCTCTAAGACGTCGTCGACCTCTGGGACAAAGTTGCCCAGGATGATGCCAATGGCCATGGCGAGGAAGATCCATACGGCAAGGAATCTGTCGAGCCAGCCTAGAGCCTTGAAGGCCGGTGTGTCGGCTGCCGGGCTGGTGGGAGGAGATTGGGCCTTTTCCTCATCGGCGTGCGCATGCGCTTCTCTGGCCTTGGAGTCGTCCATGTTGAATTCCACTCAAGATGTCTGGCCTGCGAGAGAAAATTGGAACGTATTTTGGGCAGACAAGACGAGAAGCCGATTGTAATGATAGATCAAAACAAGCTTCCAATATAAAAGAAAAAACCCCCAGCTGCCGTGGTTATTATATGGATGGATGGATGGATATCTAACAAAACCAACGGCCTGGTAGACGGCTCTGCTGTAGCTCCCGTGCAGATGGCGGGCCAATCAGAGGCGCCGAGTGACGATACATTCGACAGGCCTCCCTGCGCTTCCGGCTGGGAAAGAGGCAAATCAGGGCTCCCGGCTCCGATCCGGTCAATAAGGCAGACACCTCACTCCTGGTACATGGGCATCGGCAAACTTCAATCTTATTATTTTCTTCTTCAATTTTTGTCTTCTCATTTTAATGCGCATTATATATTGTCACAGTACAGAAAGTAAAACAAAGAAGAAGTAGAAGAAAGAAAGAAAGACTGATGATTGCTATAAAATAAACATCAAAGGGCATCGACATCCTTCCACGGTCTCGTCCTTCCTACTATTTGGCCGGAAATGGTGATTGGGCGTCAGAATGTACCTGGCAACATCAGTAACCGATGGCTCAAGTCGCTACATTCCCTGGAAGATGGACGTGACGATGCGAGAATTCATTATTAGACAAGGATGCTGACATGGGGCTTTTAATTTCCTTTTATAAATCGAATGTGTACGCCTTTGGGAATCGGCTTTCCCATTTCCTTCTTTTACTTTACTTAACTTTTCTTTCTTTCTACAGTCCTTTGGCCACTATCTCGCCGGCTACCTTGGCCGTCGCGTCGACAATCAGCTGGTGCTCGTGCGAGTGCACCCTCTCCTTGAACTGCTCGAGCTCCTCGCCCTCGCGGCACTCAATCTCCTTGACGAGGATCGGGGCGCCGCGGTCCACCTCCTCGATGACGTAGTGCACCATGATGCCCGTCTTGTTGTCCTTGAGCTTGCCGGCCTCGAAGTCGGCGTAGGCGCGCTCCAGCGCTTCGGCGCCGTCGTACATGCCTATGTTCTGTCAGCCCGTGTCTCGCTGCCCTTGTGCCATGCTGGGGGGTGTGCATACCGGGCAGTGCGGGATGGAGGTTGATCAAGAGGATCCCCGCCTCGGCAAGCGGCTTGAGGAAGCCCGGGCTGAGGATGTGCATCCAGCCCGCTAGCACAATCAGGTGCGGCCGCACCTCGAGCCCCAGGATCTTCTCGGCCAGCGCGGCGTCATACTTGTCCCTGGCCTCCTGCAGCTTCTGAGGGTCCTTCTCGCCCTTGGCCTGGAACTTGTGCGTCACGAGGTTGAAGTTCTCGCTGGGGATGCCGTGGTTCGCGGCACGCTGGATGCTGTTGAGAGGGAATGTTTTAGTAGGCCATGTACAAAAAGAAGGGGGGGCGCTGCTCACGCATAGGCCTTGCCGCGGTTGACGATGAGCCGGATGATCTCCGAGTTCGCGATGCGGCCGCTGTTGACACCCTCGATGAGGGCCTCGAAGTTGGAGCCGTTGCCGCTGGCCATGACCAGGATGCGGCACCTGGGCGCTTCGGCGTTGCCGGACATGATGATGTGTAGATGGCTGGCTACGCTCAAATGTCAACTACTGATGAATATGGTTTGTTCCACGCTACTGTAGGAAGAGGACTGGCACAACTAACTTTTTCGTTGGATCGGAATGGCAGGTCCGCAGTGCCCCTTGAATCTGAACGGAAAAATCGACTGCCCTGGTGCGGACAGAGTAGAGAGGTGCGATTAAGCTTGCTGGCTAAGGCTGAAAGTGTGGGAAAAGTCGAGGCCCCACGTACAAATATTTTGATACAACGTTGAAGTTGGGATTTGGGTGTGCGGGAATATCCAGAGGTAGCGTAGCCTGTCGCGCTTCCTCTATATTTTCAACTCTATATTTGTGCTAAACTTCTTCTCTTTCTCTCGGTTTTCTATCAAAAACTTATCGGGCGTCCATAAAATTGACATATACTTGCTCTTAATCTACGCCTACCCCTCCTTGTGTAGTTGCAGGCGATGCTTTCCACAGCCCATTACAATGGCATAAAGCTGATATCATGATTCGGAAAGATGTACTTGCTGGACCCTAGTCATCATTCATTTATGTATTTTTTTTTCTCTCTTCTCAAACCATATGAGCCATATACACACAGTTCGCTTCGCTTGCTCTATTTTCCTCCCTTGCCCGTGGGAATGCCAAACAGCACCACGCGAGGTCCCTTCTCGCCGGCCTCACCCTCCTTCCAGTCGTTCAGACCCTTGTCGACACGGAAGAATCCCCGTCTCTCCAGCTGGATGATGTCGTCCGCCTTGAGCTGGCCCACACCCTCGTCGCACCACGCAAGCTCCATGCTTGCCGTGTTGGGGTTGAGGAAATCCTCGAGGTTGTCCTCCTCCTCCAGCTTGTCCTTGGTGATGAGGTAGTCAAACTCCCACAGCTCGGCGGGCACCAGGTCGAAGCCCTCAGCCGACAGCCAGGTAATCTTCTTCTCGGTGCTCTTGAAGTCACCCTTGACGTTGAGCTCAAAGGTACCAGTCTTGATGGTGTCCTCCTTGCTGAGCTCGCGCACAAATGCGTTGCCCCAAGTCATGAGGGTAACCTCCTCATTATCCTTGAACGACTTGGCGTCCGCCTGGTCAATGTAGATGGACGAGGAGAACTTAACCTGCTTGGTTCCGACGCTGGGGTTCTTAGGGTGCTTGGGACGCTCCTCCGTCACCACGCCGGCCGGCACATCGGCACCCGTCAGGTTGATCTTGACCATATCCTTCTGCAGGAGGGCCGTGTGGCGAGGGGCAATAGGGTCAATCTCCTTCTTGTTGGCGTTCCAGAAGGTGGACCACTCCATCGACACAACGTTGCGGCTGGGGCCCTGCTTGATGATGAAGTCACGCAGAGCAGCAATGGTCATGCCTCGCCTACGCACACCTCGGACCGTAGGCATGCGAGGGTCGTCCCAGCCCCATACCTTTCCGGTGTCGACAAGCTTGGCCAGCTTTCGCTTCGACAGGAAGGTCTTGACAAAGTTCATGCGGGCAAAGTCCCACATGTGGACGGTTCGCAGGCCCAGGGTGTCCAGGAACCACTGGTACTGAGGGTTTCTGTCGGTGTACTCGGTGGATCGCAGGGCATGCGTGACACCCTCGTAGCTGTCAACCACAGGGCAAGCAAAGTCGTACATGGGGTACATGTTCCACTTCCTGCCAGTGCGGTGATGGGCCTTCTCAATGTTGCATCGGTAGATGACGGGATCGCGCATGGCCTTGTTGGGGTCATCGAAAGAGAGCTTGGCGCGCATGCAGTGTGCCACACCCTCCTCGGAGCCCTTCTTCATCTCCTCAAAGATGCGCAGGTTCTCCTCGACAGTTCGCTCACGTCGCTTCGAGGGGATGCCGTCCATTCGCTCAGCCCTCATAGTCTCCTGGTCGGTATCATCGGCGTACGCCTTGCCCATGGTGATCAACTTGATGCACATGTCATACAGGTAGTCGAAGTAGTCGGAGGTGTAGGTCACCACGTCGGGCTTGATGCCCATGAGCGCAAGATCCTCAATAATGGCATCCTGGTATTCCTCGCGCTCGGTGATGGGGTTCGTGTCATCGAGACGAAGTCGCATCTTTCCTGGGTATGCGACATGGCCAAAGTAGTCGGAGAGAAGGGCAGCCTTGGCGTGTCCGATGTGAAGGTAGCCACTATAACAGTCAGATAATGAAGATCTGGTCTAGAGTTTATGAGACGTACGAAGGCTCGGGAAGGAAACGGGTGACGACGCCCTTGTCGGTGTCCTGGAGAGCCAGGTTGTAGCTTGCACCGGCCTTGCTAGCAGCAGCCGTCTTGGCCTTGGCTGCTGCATCGGCAGCCTTGACATCCTCCTGGATCTCGGGGTGCGTCTGCTCAATAAAGTTGAACCATCGGCTCAGGTTGGGGAGTCCGTTGCGGCGGATAAAGCCAATGGCGACCTTGTTCTTGCGCAGAGCCTGCCAGATCTTGGTCTCAGTGGCACCGAGGCTGTAGCCCTCGAGGTAGGATCGCAGAGTCAAGTGCTTGTCGAGATCCCGAAGGTGGCCCTCCATAGATCGGAAGTCGCCATCGAGCTTGCCCTCGAGCGCCTGGAGCTCCTCTTGCTTCATCTTGAAATGCAAAGAAACAATCTCACGATATATCCTGCCGTTGCTGTTGTCCAAGTTGAGTCAACGGGTTTTTGCATGGTGGGGGGGGAGATGGAGGGGTTGAGGGGCGCTGTCGGGCGAGCCACCGGCTTATCGATAAGCCACCGATTTTCGTTCCGGCCTAACATCCCAGGCACTAGCGCATTGGCTTGAGATCGAGTCCCTGAACTTTTTCCGCGTGGCTTTACGGTCCACGATAGCTTGTGAGCACCTCCAATCCCCGTCCATCCTCCAACCCGATACCTCCTAGGATGGCACCCGTCGACCTCTGCTTGGCCTCAATGGCCAGGCTCAGCCTGGCGCAGGCCGCTCGACCCTCCGTCTCGTCGCTGCCGCGTGTTGTCGCCCCTATGTACATCCAGAGCCGACGAGCGACCTTTGTGCGAAAAGTCAAGGCCAAGCCGAAGAGGACGATACCCAAGGACTTTAGGAGGCCCAACCTGGCCAAGGCAGACTTCCCCCGGTTTACTCTCTGCCAGGCTATGAGGTATGGCTGATAGCCCCATTGGGATGCGCGGGCAATATCTGACATCACGTAGGGTTCTTCGCGCTTCCGAAGTTGGCCATCCCCCTACCATGATCAAGTACGAATTGCACATCAACCTCAAGACGCCGAGGAACGGACCCGTTATTCGCAACAGCATCCGACTTCCTTACCCCGTCCAGAGTGACTGGAAGATTGCAGTCATCTGTCCTGAAGGTAGCGACATTGCCAAGGCAGCTACCGCAGCTGGCGCTGTGGCCGTCGGAGAAGAGTCTCTCTTCGAGGCTATCCGCAAGGGCGACTTTGACTTCGACCGGCTCCTTTGCCACGAGTCGAGCGAGGGCGCGCTCAACAAGGCCAATCTCGGCAAGATCCTCGGCCCCCAGGGCCTGATGCCCAGTCGACGAGTCAAGACCATCGTCGACGACGTGGCCAGGTCCATCCGTGACTCGGCCGGTGCTGTGGAATTCCGAGAGCGTCAAGGCTGCATCCACATGGCCATTGGACAGCTCAGGCACACGCCCGACCAGCTCAAGGCCAACATCCAGGCCGTCCTTAAGCGAATCAAGCTGGACTGCGCAGCAATTTCTGAAGAGTCACCCAAGGATATCAGCGACGTGATCCTCAACACCACCCACGGTCCGGCTCTGAGCCTCAACGGCCTGCTAAAATCTGACGACGACAACATTCTTCCCGAGGAGTTGACAGGAGTCATGTGAGCGATGGCGTTGGGCTGTATCATGTGTAATATTGTACTATAAAGTGTGAAGATATCACTGTAAACCATGCAATTGATTGAAACTTGGGGTATCATTGTGTCTCTTCGTGCATACACCGTCGCCGTTACCGATCTCGTATGGCCTTGACAGCTTCTTTGTGGGCGTCTAAGACGCGGTAGATGCCGAGATATTTCATGACTCTGTCTTGGCCCTTTGCACCAGCCTTCCGGGCCTCTTTCATGGCGTTGCCAAGGTCGAGGAGAAGCGTGTTGCGGCATCTCGTAAGACGTTCCTCCAACTTGATAACAAAGGGGTGATCCTGGTCAAGCCGTTCCAGCAGCGTAGCTGTGCGACTGCATTCGCGTGCCAGGACGAGCAGGCTCGCGGGGGAACTGCCCAAGAGCCCTCGCTGCTTGCCCTCATCTTCCTCGTCGTCTTCCTCCTCGCTTTCATCGCTTGTCCATTCTGCGTCTTGAGCTGCCGAGGGTAGACTCTGCAGTGCAAGCTTCTCCTCCAAGGAAGAGAGCCTCTCGGATACTTCCACCATCATTCTTCCCTGCTCAATCTTTGTCCGTACTTGGCCCAGTTCGCTGTTGAGCTTCTGCGACTCTTCCCTACGCTTCGTTACCCTGCCCTTAACCTCTTCGACGGCCCTGCGGAACCCCAGCATGGCGACCCGAACATCTTCCACCCTGTCATCGCCGCCCCTCAGTTCGTTGCCCAGAGACAAAAAGGCAGTGTAGTTTGAGTTGACGAGCTCAAGAAGCTCGGAGCTGATGGCGGCGCTCCGATCGCGCAGGTCGGAGCGGAGATCCTCGAGGGTCTGGTGCCGGTGGGGAAGGTTGGAGAGATATGCAGCGGGCTGGAATCCAGGAGCTAAGAAGTCGGAGCGAGGGAGGGCGGCCGGGAAGGGGAGAGGTGCGTCGTCATTGTCGCTGTCTGAAGAGTCGGAGGGGAGCTGGAAAGCGCCGGACTGGGACGTGGCCGGGAGGGAATAGGAGGGCGCTGTAAGAAAGCTGGCCATTTTGACGGCGAGCAAGACAGTATTCCTTTCGGTATAGCTGCAAAGCTGGCTGATCAAGGCAGTTGAAGCGGTATGATGGGCTGCAAGGTACGTGTCTTGATCCTTCCTGGGGTGGGTTGGTGGTGCAAGTATTATGGTTTATTGCATATATTTACTAAATACATATTTGATCCCGAGTTGACTGGAATACTTGCTCCATCACCAAGCTCGTAAACTGGAATTGATAAAAGAACTGATTGAATTGTATCATTCTGCACCCCATATCATTTGGATGTTACAACGAGCCCCTGCAATCTGGGTTGGATGCTAAGTACTTGCGAATTCGGACCGTTCATCAAGGTGCGGATCCTCAAGGCGTTAACGGAAGTGGCGTGACTGGATGATGAAGCATCCGAGTCGGGTAATGGTCTTAATCACAGATCATAATACCATATGTCATTCCTCTGGCAGAAGATAGAATTGTGTAGTATGGTTGGAGGAACGGGAATAAGCTCGTATGATATAGCAAGCTGATAGTTTGGAAGCACTGACTTTGGCTGAATTCATACATCGTCCAGCTCTCCCTTCGATATTGCCATGATTTTTGGACGCGAACCGCGGAGCCCCGTAGGGTATTGCGGTTTCGGTCTCGCCTAACGCCGCAGTTGAGACGGCCCGAGGGTTTTCGTGCCTGGCCAACCAGCCAACCAGAGGCCAGAATGATCCTTCACGATGCGCTAGTTATCAATCGAATCTTATCAATCTCATCAGGTCCACTTTTGGCTCTCCTGGAATCGGACCATGCTTCACTCAGCCTGCCATGGCTTTGTGGGTTCAAAATCTGCGCGCGGCCCATGCAAAATCTCGCAATACCCCTCCTTCTTGTTCTTTTCTGTCATGCTTCTGCACTCTCACGCACATTTTCCCGCATTTGTGTGTTGAAGTCGCCGAGAAGCGCAAAGCGTTTCTTACAGAGACTTACTACATCGCTCATCGCCTCAGTTTAAAGATCTGCCCGAAAACTCAGCTGCCGAGCCATAGGCCCGATCTGCGACTTTCTATGCGCCTCTACCGCTCCAAAACATTGATATTTTTACCAGCGCTACCTGGTTCTCATTTTACCAAACCGAGAACCAATTCATAACGCCGCATACTGCCTATTTTGCACTCGTGTGCTACGGTTATTCCCGGCCATTGGTGCCTCCGAATCGTGCCACTATACGCATCATGGCTGCTCCACCCGCACCAACTCCAACCCCAACTCCTGCACCTCCTCACCAACGAACCGGAAGCACTGCATCCACCACCACCACGCGATCCTCAGCTGCGCGGTCCTCGCCCGCCTCGGCTTCCGCACCGCACCCCAAGACAAACCAGCTGTCGCTCTCCGCGGCAGCCCCGAAATCCATTAGAACTGCCCCTCCACAGATTGTTTCGGACCCGCAGCGTCCGCTTGCACAGCCCATCGGCAAGATGGCCACGACTGTCATCGCACCGCAGGGCTCGGCCGTGGAAGGACCCCGGATGTCAATGACGTCCAAGGAATGGGTTATACCACCGCGCCCGAAGCCCGGACGCAAGCCTGCTACCGATACGCCGCCCACGAAGCGCAAGGCCCAGAACCGAGCCGCCCAGCGGGCCTTCCGCGAGCGCCGGGCCGCGCGGGTTGGCGAGCTGGAGGAACAGCTCGACCAGCAGCGACACAGCTATGAAAATACAGAGCTTGAGCTGAAGGAGAAGATACGAGGCCTCGAGCTCGACCTGCAGTCCTTCCGCTCTCGATGCTCGCTGCTGGAGAACATGCTCGAGAGGGAGCGGCAAGAGCGCATCCGGGCAGAAACAGAGGCTGAGGCTCTGCGAAGGCAAAACCAGGACGCCTTCTACCGGCAAGACAACGCCACCCGCTCTAGACACCAGTCCTTTGATCGCCAACATAGGCCATCCCAGCAGCTTAGCCCAACCGCCCTACCTGGACAACAGCCGCCGCACCAGCCAGGGCAGAACATGCCCATTTCTCAGCTCATCAGCCCAGCCGAAACCCTGGACGACCAGTCGGATCAGGCCTTTACCTGTGGGAACTGCTCAGTCGACGGGCCTTGCCCTTGCGCCGAGGAAGTCCTTGCTAGCGTTAACAAATCGTGTGGCAAGTGTGGCATGGGGTCGCCGTGTCAGTGTTTGGAGGCCACTTTTGCATCCTTTGATCAGGTGTCGGGCTTGAAACGTCCCCTTTCGCCGACGGCACCTACGTATAACGAGAAGAGACAGCGTCCAAGCCAGGACTCTTCAGAAACGGATATGCCCGCCGTTTTCTCCACGACCTCCGTCCCCTCCCTCTCCGACCTGCACAACCCCCTTCCCATTTCGCAGTCCACCCACATCGACTCCATGGCCCTCAAGGATGGGTGTGGGTTCTGCAAGGAAGGCACCTACTGTGTGTGCGCAGATGCTGCCATGTCAGGCCCAGTAATCAACTCTCACGATACCCTTCCGCCCATTACCCAGCAAGTACAAACACCACCGCCCTCCGAGTCAGACGTCTTCACACCGCCGCTGGCCATGGAAATCACCGCAGATGGTGCTGTGAAGCTGCCTCCACGCCGCAACCAGAAGCGTTCCCAGGCCCCGACCACGTCACGGAGCTGCGGGCCCAACGGACCCGGAACATGCGCCCAGTGCCAAGCGGACCCTAAGTCGGGCCTCTTCTGCAGACTCATGGCGGCACGATTCGACAGCGAGCAGGGCGGTGCTAGCAGTGGTGGAGGTTGCTGCGGCGGCAAGGGTCCCGACGGAGGCTGCTGCAAGTCGACGGCGAGGAAGGAGAAGATTACGCTCCCCAGCCTGCCCAGCCTCGGACTCAGCTGTGCCGAGGCGTACCAGACGCTGTCCAGCCATCGCAACTTTGAAAAGGCGGCTGACGATATCGGCTCGTGGCTCCCTAAGCTGCGGGCTACGTCAACAGGAGGTCAGCAAGCGGCGCCGCGGGGCAGGCAGGACATTGAGGTCGAGGCTGCCAGCATCATGAGCGTCTTGAAGGACTTCGATGTGAGGTTTGGGCGGGAAGCATGAGCTTCCAGGCAGGCATGTAATGATAATGACTGGCGAGTTTTGGTATTTGGGGCGTGTACATATTACTTTCTGCTCGATAAAAGCTCTTCATGCAACCTCAACTCGTTATATTCTCCGTCTTGGCCACATATCGTTTCACCTCATCATGATGGCCATTATGATGCATATTCACCAGGATAGATCTTTTAAAAATAAAATTTTGGCCAAAGGGTTCCCCAACTCAGAGGTTGTATCCGGATATGCCTATTTGTTTCGCCGTCATGAATGCATCTGCATTCTCTCCTCATTGTCTCAGTATCTCAGTATCTCAGCATCTCAGTATCTCAGTATCTCATTCTGCTCGCTCTCGCGCACCAGCTGATCCCTTCTCACGTCGCGCCTTGCACCTGGTGAGCAGGAATGATTTGTCCCATTTCACAAGAATATGCGTCATCGCATCTATCGACCCAGATCAACGGCACGTACTGAGTGTTGGTCTTTGGCTACACGCCTTCCAGAAAGCATCGCTATGAATGTTGCAGTAGTCCCTTCAGCCTGATCAATTGGCTTAGGCAGCGCGAGTCTGTTCAGAAATCCTCGACCAGGGCTCGGGTATATATATCCAGAGAGTCTACACACGGTCAAGGGCATGATTTCAGTACATATGTTTATCTCGGGGCTCTTTGAAACAACTTTGGGTATCCTCTCATTACCATGTGGGCTTCGATACACCACGGTTTGGCAAAATCTCAGCTATAATGTCTCCAAGGTCATATACTACCGGTGTGCTGGGGCTTCAAGATCTCATTATATGCGAGAAACTTGGGCGTCCCCAACAGCATGTTCCTGTTGGCACCTAACCTATACCTCGCAACCCTGACTTACATTATTTAGAAGACGGCCCAATATAAGCATATTAGTCTCTCTCGGCTAGAATCGTATATCGAAATTTCTCTCCCCTCGCCTCTTGGTTGGCTTGGCAGGGGTATTGCACTGTGTTTCGGGTTGGCTTGCATCCTGTCTTGCTTGTGAGGTGTCAACTTCTGGGCCAGGTCCCGGACTGAAGAATCACCCAAAAGCATTTTCACCAGTGATATATATGGTTTAACGGGGATGATCATATATATTGGAGTCCAACAGGTCGTAAAGACATGGAATCAATGTATTGTGCACAAATTTTCATGACAATCCTTTCCTCGGCACATCTACTAGGACATGAGAATACCGGTAGACCCTTGGGCAGGTGCCAGTTATGTGCTTTGCCCTGAGTGAGCAATCCCTAACGGGCTATACCCTGCTGGAACAAACCTTTCTAAGTCAGCTCTGGAACAATTTGTCTCAGGCGTAAGCAGGAAGAGACTGCCAATGTTGCTCTGATGAGAGAAGCACAGTATGGGGGCATATGCCAAGAATAGATAGACTGATCACTTGAGATCACTTGAGATTACTTAAAGGCATTCTGCCTATCATACACAAGAAACACGAAATGCGACCACAATGGGTAGGGTGCCAAAACGGGATATATGCTCGAGGCGACCGTGGAAACAAGGTAAGAATATGTCTCGTGGCTGGAGTGGGTGGTTTCCAGACCAGGATATCCCCATGGGAAAGGTGAGATGCATCGCGGCGAACTGGGTGGGATTCAGCCTCGTTGTGTACCTACGTTTAGATACAAAGCTGTATGTCACGATTTGCAATCCTCCCGTCATCTTATATCCAGAGTACAGCTGCCAAGTTGCACGTGGTCAAGGGCATGGGGGAGGCGTGTGCAGAGACAGGAACGGAGCGGAGTTGAAGAGGAGGGGACTTAGAGAAGGGCGGAATGGACTACCATGTCCTTCGCCTTGTACGGCCAGAAGCAAGAACGGGAGACGGCCAAAGACACAGGCAAGGGCACTGGATGGAGCATGAAGGACATGAGTTATCCAGTAGAAGGAGACAAGACGGCACCCATGTCTATGATTGGAGGGAGGTATGATGGTATGGCGAAGATGGTGGGAGGATGTGCTGCTAGGTTGATGGATGACTGGAAGATGATTGGAAACCGAGAGGAGGGGGGTTGAGCTGGCAGGCCAGCTGCGGACTCGATGTGCCTACAGTACATGCCTGCCTGCGTGCCTGCGTGCCTACGTGCATGTGTGTCTATGGAGCACCTCTTGCAGCTTGTAACCACGACAATAGGTGCCCGTGTTTCACCGCGTCCACCGTCCGCCGTCCTTTGTACCCTCCAGTTCATGCCCATCGAGTGCCTGGTTTGGGACCAGGGTAGAGACCGCAAAGGCGTGGACGATGGGGATTGGACGAGTAAGGAGGGCGGCGGCTGGAAAGGCGGCGGCGGGATTGACTGGGATTGACTGGGAAGTACCGGGGATGTTGTGAGTGTGTGAGTGTGTGTGTGTGTGTGTGTGTGTGTGTGTGTGTGGATGCGCGTGGAGGGCAAGGATAGGTGAGATGGGAAAGAGGAAAATTGGAGTGCCATGCATGCCAGCTCAGCAAGTCATCCATCATGTTTCCAACTAGGTAAGGCAGTGTGCTAGTCACCCATCCCTCCATCCGGTCTGGGGATTGGCTGGTTGGTTCGCGGCTTAAGGAACGGTCATGGATGCGTCTTGTCGGTCTCGCCATCCCATTCATTGCGCAGGTTGATTCCTGGTGGGTCAGGTGGCCGTCGAAACATGGCCACCCGTCGCTTTGCTGTGCAACAAAGTATGCACACACACGCGACTCATCCGTGTGGTGGTGCGTGTCGTTTTCGCCTCCCCAAGCCTGTCTGTGCTGCTCACTTGAGCGACAGACGGCATATGGGATGGGACGGGACGGCTGCAACGATAGCGACGGCCGGTTCCATCCAGGAGATGTCGAGAGTCAAAGGGAGGGGAAAGGAGAAGAGAAAAGCAGGAGAAGAGGAAGAAAGGAAGCCACATTGACTGGATGGAGACTCTCCCTCACTCACATTAGTCACACGGAGGAAGAGGAGGGAAATAAATTGCGCGCGAGGGGGACGAGGAGACGACCGACAGTCAGAACAGGACAGGACAGGACAGACAGGCAGACAGACAGGCAGGCAGACAGACAGATACAGACAGACGCAGATAGACACAGACAGACGCAGACAGACGCAGACAGACCAGCTGGCGGCGGACCCATCCACGTCCATCGGAGTGATTCGACGGCGCATCGGACAACTCAGCAGTGCATGAGCACGGATTCTCGCAGGGCCAGCGCCAGTGCCAGCGCGCGCGCGCAACGCCCAGCGGCTGGCCAGTCGAAGCGTGTTGGCTGCTGCATGCGCGGCGATGGGCTGCATGCAAGACCCGACCCGAGTTGACCAGGGGACCATGTATCGTACCTGTACTGTACTGTTAGTGAGTAGGTAGCTGGGGTGAGACGATAAGTACGCAAGTGACGTGTACCGCCTCGCCACCGGCCCCGTCGCCCAGGGACTTGCAGGCCAGGTACAGCCACTACCCTAGTACCTGTACATGTCGCTCCCCCGCTGGCCCTCTTCAGGTTCCAGTGCGACAGCAGGAACTGCACCAGGCCAGCCAAGGCCTCATGCATGTGCCGTGAGAATGATAATGGTCAGTTAGTCAACAGCCTCCTCCTCCTCCTCCTCCTCCAGATCTCTTCCGTTCGTGGCCTTGCCGTATTGGCTTAGCTGTTTGCTGCTCGTATGAATTTTTATTTTTATTTTTATTTGTATATACAAAACCACCTGCACCAACTGCTCACGCAGCCCAGGCTCCTCCTCCTTCTCCTCCCGTCCTCCACTTCATCCCCTCGGGTACCTACAGTGAACCTTTTCCAGGCGCTGGGCTTCCCTTCCGCCACTGCTAAACCCTGGGCTGCCTGCCCCCCTCCACTCCTCATCCAACCACCCCGCGATAACTGCCCAACGATAGCTACCTGCCGACACGTTCTCTGCCCATCTTGGAACACTTCCCTGCTTGGTTGCTTCTTTTCTTGACTCGGTGTTATTGTTTCTTCTTCTTTTTTGTCTTCTCCTTTTTTCTTCTTTTCTCTTTACGAGCCCCCCCTTTCTCTATCCCTGCTGTCGTCTCCACGATAATAGACGTACCATTACTACCTTGTGGTTGAGCCAAGTCCAACCCTCCTCGAGCTGCTTTGCTCGCAGCCTTCAAACTTCAACACCACCAACCAACCAACCGCCGCACCGTCCATGGGCGCACTATGATCTCCATGCAACGCTCCCACTCCTCGCCAGTTCGCAGTCAGTCCTCTCCGCGTACGTTGCCCGCCACCAGTGCGACAAGCCTGCGCTTATGCTGACTTGTACTCCCTCTCTCCTCCCAACAGCTGTGTCACCGACCGTCACCACCGACTCGAGATCACCGACCCCTTCCCCCGACAAGCATGTCGAACTACCGCGCCCCAGGCGCTACCAGTCTCGTAGCCCCTCACGGAGCAACGACGCCGTGATACAGGCCCTCCCTTTGCGTCGCAACGAAGATGGCTCCCGAAGGTCCCTAGCTCACCACCACCATCACCAGCGCCAGCACTCGTCCTCTTCTGTCTCCTCCAGAAAGCCCGTCGTGGCACAACCCACCGCCCCAGCCAACTCCCAGGCACGGCAGCATCCCACCGACATCCCCGCCGCACCCTCGCCCGCTCCCAGCGACCAGCTCTCCTCGCCGTTTCCCAAGACCCTCCTCCAGGACGTCTCTCTGTACACCAACCCGCACCTGACCCGTGATGCCGACAACACCACCCTTGAGGAGCTCGCTCACCTCGTTCGCCTGTCCAAGTACCAAGAGCGCAAGCGCGCCAACACGCGTATCCGCCTCCAGAGGAGTCTAATCTCTACAGCCCTAAGTGCCCGCCTCACCCGGTGCGGTGAGATAGCCCACAAGAACCTCGTCGACGACTTCCGCAAGGACGACAAGGATGCCTTCGCCGCCCTCTTCAACGCCATCCACGATGTCCGTAAGAGCTGCGACGAGATGCGGCGCTATGCCCTCCTCGAACCCGATATGGAACTCCTCTCCCCCCATGCCCTTGGATCCTCGGAGAGCTTGGATACCCCGACCAACTCTGTGATTGGAACTGGATCCACGGGTGCCATCGCCCCTTTCCTCAATGACATTTCCGCCTCCGCCAGGGAGACCTTTCTCGAGTTCCTCTCCCAGCTGCGCACTAACCCGGATTACCTCGCCACCAGGATCTGTTCCCTGAGTAGTTCGGAGCTGAATGCCTTCCTCAACTCCCACAAGGGCCTGGAGCCCATCGAATCCGTCCTCCCATTCCACAGCCGCCCGGCCACGCGATCCCACTCAGGCGCTTCCGGTCGTAACCTCAACTCGGACATCGAGCGCCTCCTGTCCTTCCAGCGCCACGACCCCCTCTCCATATTGATCCATACGTGCTTTGCCAACTCCGCAGGCCCAGACAGCTCCGAGGACCAGAGGCGCACTGACATTTGGGCCACCGCGCTCGCTAGGCTGATATCGGAACCGAAATCCACGGGTGAGCATTTCCTCATTTCCGTCCTTAACATTTGGACAGCCATGCGAGACTGGTCCGGCAAGTCCAACATGGAGTGGTACCTGATGAGGATTCTCGATTCTGGCGCCTTCCTCCTGGACCGAGCCGAGGATCAGCACGGCACCCGCTTCAACGTTTCCGACTGGAACCAGTCCGACGAAGCGGCGTCCAAGGACTTCTACGAGTCAGCAGTCAACGAGCTTTTCGAGCTCGTTGACGACGAGGATGCCACCGGCATCCCTGAAGGCCTCCTGGAGCTCGGCAACGCAGTCCTCGGCAAGCTCGACAACAAGTACATTGAAAACACCTCTAGGTGGCTGGTATGGCGCTGTTTGTTCTTCGTCTTCCTCCTGGGCGTCATCATTCACCCCGAATCCTACGGCCTCCTGCCCGACTACCACATCACCCCCTACGCTCGCGAGAAGATTCTCAAAAAGGTCGCCATGAAAGCACACGAATACGTTTCCAGCATGTGGAGTGGTAAGCCCTCTGCAACCTGTGTCCCCGTAGATGTTCCCCCCAAGATCAAGGGGCACGTCGAGAGCATCCTGGCTAGATTCCAAGGCTCCCAGTCCAGGGTTCCCGGCGCCAAGCTCCTGCCCGCAAGGTCCATCACCTCTCTCCGGGAAACCGTCGAGGTTCATCCCTATCTGGTCGTCAGCCCTGCCGACATGGTTACTTTGGTAAATGCCCTCTTCCCCGAACGGCGCCCACGCTCGGCAACCTCTGGCAGCATTCGGTCCGGTTCCGCCTCCATCTCTGGCATGTCTGCCATCTCACAGCCCATCCCCATGCCCAACTCCAGAGCCAACTTTGAGACGGCCTCCATCATCAGTACCAGTGCTTCTTCCGTATTCAGTGATGCCACCACCTCCCGGGAGTCTATATACGACGATCCCGGCAACATGACGCCTCAACGCTACTCCCCACCTGCCATGGACCAGGAGGAGCAGAGACGTCTAAACAAGTACGAGGATGACGGCTACCGCCTCCGATTGGCTGTACATGAGCTGAGCCAAAACCTCGGTGCGGATGTGGTCCGCGGCACTTGTCACCCTTGTGCGGAGCGGTGGGCCGTCTTGTTCATTTCTCCAGATGGCAAGACTCTGTCGACACATATGACGTATGATCCAGATGACGAGCTCGATGATGAAGAGAACTCCTCCAGCACCGATACTGATGAAGAGGAGGAAGCCCCGGGGCCTGGTCTCGATAAGGACTACCACCAGCTCCGAGATTCCGTTCTGAAACTCGTCGAAGACTATGAGATTCCACGCAATCTGGACCCTGGCGGCGGATCGGCCCAGTTCAGCAATCGCGCGACAGGCCTCAAGAAGTATCGGTCCAAAAACAAAATCATTACCCCTGAGAAGACCATGTCTAGCCGAAACCCCTACAGAAAGAGGACTTCTTCCCACTCCAAGCCTTCGACAGACAGCACGTCCAAGGACGATGATCAGGAAAGCGCACAGGCCGAAAAGGACAATGCTCCCGAGCCTGTGCTGATCAGGATGCTCAAGGCGGCTTCGTCCCAGTCCAAATCTCAAGCTGATTTTGTATCATCTCATGTCTACTGGAAGACCCTCAACCAGCTCAATGCTCTCGCATCGCCATCTCTCCGCCAGAATGGGTTTGCTGCTCTAATCAACATCTTCTCCCGTGGACCACGCGACTCTATTCGTCGGTCCGCGTCAGCCATCGAGGAGTATGACGCATGGCTCGTGTGGCTGAAGCAAAGCCAGGAGAGGCACGAAGGATTGATTGAGAGTATGATGAAGCGTGTGAGGGCTATGCGCGACAAGATGTGGTACGTGACCGATGTCCGCAACTCCAAGGAATACGCGCATAGCCGCGACATCTGCCAGGCCCTGAGGACCATGGGCATGCCCCGTCGCTGGAACTCCTTCCAGCGATCAAGGGCCAATGTGTCGCGCAGCGCTACTTCATCCTATCTCTACCGGGCCGAATCGCAGATTATGGATCTTTTGGCTGCTTCGGACGAGCAGGGTGGCCCCAACAAGCTGAGCGATGACCAGGCGGAGATGACCTCCATGTGGCTCCAGCAATACGGCATCGAGAACTTCTGCCAGGGAGAGGAAAGAATCCACCGCTTCTGCTGCGAAGTCGACAAGTGCATCTCGAAGTTGGTTGGCGAGAACATCCGTGAGGCACCCGTTCTCTGGTCTAGCGCGCTGTACAAGAGGGATCAGATAGTCTATGACCGGATGAGAGCACGCGAACGTGAGCACTCTTGGGCGGCTGATGATGCGGCAAGCGTCATAAGCGATGGTGACAGGAGGTTCGCATCAACTTCGAGCCGCCCTGGCTCCCTGACGCGGGAGCTTCGAAACCTGACACCGTACAGCGGAAGTCAGCACTCGCTCGACTCAGCGAGACACAGCATGTCCAGATCAAGCGCGCCACTTTCGGACATCTTGGACGGGCAGGAATACTTTGAAAAGGTTTCCCCGAGTCACATGGCTGACTCGGCCAGCACATACTGGTCTCCATTCCAGCCCATGTCCCCGGGTTCCGCTGCTTCCAAGGCATACTCGCCCACCACAAGCTTGACGAACTTGTCAACGACATTCTCGGGACCTCCTCATCATGCCACCCTGCCATCTGCCTCGAGCGTGTCTACGGGCCGCCCTGGCACGTCGGCGTCATCCAATGAAACCGTCTTCCAGCAACACCTGACCGATGAAAAGACGCGATTTCTCAATGAGCTCAGGCAGTCACTGACGAGCCTTCTCCTCTCTGACCTGGGCAAGCAGGTATTAGGCCGGGGCTCAGAGACAGATGGCTGGTTCCAAAAGATTGGTCAAGAGTGCATCGAGCGGAAGGACGCTCTTGACAGACGCGCACGCCGGAAGAGCGAGAAGAAGGAGAAGACTCCTAGAAGCTCGACACGTCCAAGAGTGATTGAAAAGAAGAAGAGCTTTGGCAATCTGCGTGGCGCCGGCGAGACAGGATCTGAGCGAGCGTCGGAAGCGTCAGAGCCACCCTCCACGACTGGCCGCGAGACACCCACCCAAGAGAGCACGGTGCGGTACGGCCCCGATGTCAAAGAAGGTGGCCCTACATTCCCCTTCAAGAAGGCCTACAAGCGCCTCTTGACCATGTTTACTGTCCACCCGAACCCGTACGCCAAGCTGAATGCGCTTCACGAGCTGGAGCATCTCCTGGTCGCTTCGCTCATGTCCAACGGGACGAAGCGATCTAGGTGGAATCGGTCAGATGCCGGCTCTAGTGCCATCGAAGAGCATGGCAGTGGCGGCAACCGCCCGACGCCGCTGGAGGGAACCATCGACAATGTCAAGGAGCGCCGGTCCCAGGCTCTGCAGTCCTCCCTAGGACCATTAGGCTTTATCCATCCGTCGCGGAATTCCAGCTCCGAGACGCGGTCCATCATGTCAAGCAGCCCTGCCACGACAGATGCCATTACAAATGAGCTACAGGCCTTATTCCGGGACGCTTCCATCAGACCCAAGGCACTGTTCCGCGACTTGCAGCTCATCGCATCATTTGTCTCGCCCTCAGTCCTCGATAGGGCTGATCGAGGCAAGGCATTTTGGAATGCGGGCCTGGCTGCACTGAAGCTCAAGTCAGAGGTCTGCAGAACCATGGTGGAGATGGCAGACGAGGTTATCGCTGCCCACACTCATACGCGCAAGAGCTCCAATGAGGTTCCTGCAGCGTTGGACGCGACGCCATCGGCTACGGGGACGCCGCCGCCCCCGTCAACGACGTACAGGCTCGATGATGCGGGCAAGATGTGGGCAATCACGGCCAAGGAGGGCTTCCCCACGGCGCAGCGAGAGCTGGCGCTCTTCTATCTATCCAACCCCGAGTTCGTGGAGAGGACGACACTCCCACTCTCGAAGCCGCGGGAGGTTTTCAAGCAGACCGTCATGGAGAAGTACGGACGCAACGACCGGGCCAGGATGGGCGTGGCGGGTCCTGGTGTGGGCAGTGTGGGAGGCGTGGGAGCAGGCACGCGGGGGCTTGGAGGCGGTGGCACGATGGGAGAAGCAGGAGGCCCGGGAGGCAAGGAGGGCGATGTACGCAATGATCCTGGACTCATGTGTGTAGCTGTCCACTGGATGGAAGCAGCAGAGCATGGAGGAGACGAGCTGGCGACGAGCTTCCTGCGTCAGAACGAGTTTATGGGGCTGGGCTGAGTGGAGTTGACCTTGCTTCTGCCAGAGTTTCTTGTGAATTTTTTTCCTTTCCCTTTTTTTCTTCTTCCTTCCCCTCCTTTCTTTCCGTCTTTCCTTCTTCCCTGCGAAGCGACATTTACGAACTACATTGGCACATTTTGCGGGACCATATATGCGGGTTAATCATGCGACAGAACGAAAGGCATTAGAATGCGAAGGGATGATATATCATTTGCTCCCCCTCCTTTTTTCTTCTTCCTTCTTTCTTTCATTTTACTTATTTATTGGGGAATTGGGGGCTTTCCCCCTTCTGCGAGAAGATCCCGAGGAAGGCGGGGGAAGGGGGCGGCACAATCAGAATACCCTTAGACAGATGACGATGATGGATTGCGTGGCTCGGGGGAAGAGGATATACCACCAGATGAGAGAGAAAAGAGAGATATATACAGGGATGGAATTACGTTCTTGGCTTGAGCTGTTGCTTAATGAGCGACGTGGGTGAAAGATTCGTGGCTATTGCGAGGCGTGACGAGTTGTACTGTGCTTGGTCGGCGCGCGGACATGGATGATGAATGGATGATGTGTCCAAATGAGTGGCAGACAACCAGCTGCAGAGCACGATACCCATAGATGTCTATCTCATATTTCGCAGATCTACTGCTCCGACTTGCACAGTGGTTAGATGCCCTCGTTTCGCTTATCCTCCAACCTAAGCCATCACTTGTGGTAGACAGTTGACTCCGTCAAGGTGAAAGAAGTAACGAAAGCCAGTTCCATGCCATCCCCTCTTGCCTCTGTCCAGGATACTCAGCACGCTTCGTCATTGTCCCGCCTCACATTGTTTTTATTTTATTTTTTATTCTTTTGGGGGGGGGGGGTTCTCGATACGTTGCGTGAAGCCATGGCCATCGCAGACCCAAGGCAGAACAGACCAAGTCCATTCCATCTCAACTATTCATAGCCGCCCATGCTTCTTGGGCTTCTATGGAAGGAGGATTGTGGGCCAACTCGTCCAGGTCGCTCTCGCTCTCGCTATCTAAGTCACTGCCGTCATCGTCGTCGTCGTCATCGTTCTCATCACCTTCAATGGTTAGTTAGCAACTTGAAGAATTAATGGTAGTGAGCACCATACCGTTGTTCCCGAAGTCAGTGCGGCGTCGCCGACGAGGCATATTGAACATAATATTGGGCATCGTGGATCGCAGGAAATGCTTCCAATCCGAGCCTGTGTACTCCACTCCCAGTCCAGAAGAGCCGGCGAAGTAGACCTGGAAGTGTGACACGCTCCCTCGGAAGGTCATAAAGGGTGATTCAATCTTGATGTGCCTGAGATTAAGATGATCGAGGTCCATCATGAACTCAAACATTCTAGTCCAAGGAGTGGCTGACATCATGACGTCCGAATCAGGTATCTCTGCCTCGTTTGCATCATGGTATGGAGGCGGGTCGGGACAAAAAAGCGTTAGCTTTCTCATCTGAAGTCGCTTCAGAGAAGAGGAAAGCTTGTCCAGAATTTCGATCAGCACCTCAGACTGGATTTCCAAATGCCCCAAGCTAAGTTCCTCCAAGTGTGGGAAGGTGATTGGAGCCTCAGGGAACGGTAGTGTGAATTTCTCCGCATCTTCAGGTGTCACAGACAGCCACATCAGCAAGTCGGTGGTGCTACTGTCGTGGCTGGTAACCTCGTTGATGCGAAGATCCTTCAGGTTGGGGCACTTGCCGAGGAAGCGACGGATCTGCAAGTCGAGAGTCGGGCGTGTGGTAGCGCCCCGAGGAGCACTGGCGTTCCTCCACGCAAGATCGATACAGAGGTGCAGTTTCTCCAATCCACTAAGAAGTCGGATATAGTCTTGCTCAAGGAAGAAGGGTATGTTGAAGGCAAAGTCGCGGAGCTGACCTCCCCTGTTCTGTGTCAGAATCTCAATGGACTTGAGACCAGGGCCATCTCGGGAGGCTTTAGCTGCGGCAGCAACCACAGCATAGAAGACCTGGCTGGCACGGTGTTGCTTGCCGGCGCCTGAACCATGCCAATCCTGGACGCCAGTGGTTGATCTGGCCATTTGCATGCCCGTGGCTTCGAAGGCGGTTGTGGCACCATAGCTGGTCCACTCCTTTCCATAGCCATCGCGAGTGCGGCGGTTTGAGTTGTAGCTGCGGATGACTACGCCATCGAGATTGGGGAGATTGCGGAAGGCCTCAGTCATCATGTCGACGTGGTGGCCAGTGTGCCACAGAGCGAACTGGTCCGCATAGCGCTGGCGGAACTCGAGCTCCTGCTCCGTCGAAGCAAGGGGACGGCTGAGGCCATCTGGGTAGCACTCCAGGCCAAATTGGACCGTGAGAACGTGGTAACGCAGGCGGGTCTTGGAAATATCCACAAGAGCTTGCAGACTATCATGGGTGATCATGAATTGCTTTCGGGAGAAAAATTCGGCCGTGAAGGTCTCGTAGAGGCTTCTCTCGATTGATCTGCAAGCCAGCCGGAGCTTGCACAGTTCCGGCGTCGTCAGGAAGTGCGTGATGCGCAGCAGCACCTCGAGGGGGATCCTCTGCAACGGCGACACATAAGGTGCCGGTGCGGAATCTGTCATGATAGCGTCCATGTTTCTTGAAGCCCAAGGAATGCTTGAGGAGCTCAGGCGATTTGTGGCATGACCAGGCAGTTCAGGACAAAGAACAGACGCTGGAGCGTGGGTGCGTGTCAATCACCAAGATGCATGCATAGCACAAGGGAGTAGGGGGGCGGGAGGGCATACCTGTGCACTGTGAGCGTGCAGGGAGACGATGGGACACGCGTTGGCCGTGTGGTAGCGATGAGTCGGTTCAAGTTGAGGACGGCCGGGTGAAGACGCAAAGTCATGGAAGCTCTGGCTGGCTCTTATTATAAGCAGCGGTGGGAGGGAAATGGGGATGGACTGGAAGGTGGTGCTGCCTAAGTTTGCCCGCCTGCCTACCCCTTAGGTCCAGTTGAGCTGGCGGCACCTGGGTAAGGGGACATACAGGGGACACAGGAGCGGGGCAACATTTGCCTAGGCATGCCGCTACTGGCCTTAAAATGCCCTTCAGCTTCAGCTCTTATCAGAAAATACCTGACTTGGCTGTGCTTTTATCTACCGCAACCACTTGATACATAGGTCATTTAAAGCGAACAAAATAATCAGCATTGGCCATGACGCAGATGACGGAAGCTGATGGCAGCGTGCTGGCACCTTGGCTGCTGATCCTTCCATGGGCAAGCCACAATCGGAGCGTGGAAGAAGATGGAAGGCATCAGCGGTAGTTCCCGTCTCCTCCTTGATTGCTTCAGAAGCTTAAATATGCGGTGTGGACGGGTTCATGAGGCTGTCGTGAGCCTAGGTAAAGCTCACGTGATATATCACATGCATCTGGCTGCAGGTCGAGGCATCCAACCAGATTGCAGAACACGAGGTGTCACTTCTCGTCGGCGTGGATGGCTATGTTAAGTAGTACCATTCAATGTGGGCAGCTAGGCTGGGTACCTGCAGAGAAGAGCGGTCTTTGTCTGGAGCTATTCCAACTACCCAAAGTGATCGATGGCAGCCTTACATCACACGTCAAGTAGCAGACGACAGATGGGACAATGCAGATATATATATCAAACTTATGCGTATATACATAGTCGGTAATCCTTCCTCGGCGGCCATCTCACCACCATCATGGCCACATGAAATCTAATTTCTAGGCCAGGTCGGAGCAGGAGTAGGAACATTGATGGGTACGCCTTCACATCCCCCCTTTTCTCGAATCTCGTTTATCTGGCAGGCAGCGTAGTGGGTAAACTTATTGACGTCTGCAGCCCACGGGCTGGAGCAGTCAAGCATTGCCGCGCCCGGCCCGCCGACCGGACCAAACTTGCAGCAGTTTTGCTAAAGCCTGTCAACGCTGCAGCTGCCGCAGCAAAGAGCACGTGGCAACATACCAGAGAACTGTCGTATACGCAGCAATAGTTGTCATAGCTAGGCCCAAGACCGACCATCCAAGCTGGACAGGAATTCGCGGCGGCTTGCTGGGAAGGTGCCGCAAAGGCCGTGGTGGCCAACGCAGTGACGATGAGCGTAAGAAGAGACGGCATATTGTTCTAACCTTTTGGTACACATAAGTGTACGTTATCAGGGTATGTTTATCAATGGACAGAGCAGGCTCTTTATACTTGACCTCGTATATTCCAACGTAGCATTCTAACGAAATTGGTAGCGTGGACCATCAAGAATTCGGTCCAATGGGGAACTCCGAGTTGCCAAATTCGAAGCTAGATGTAACTTCGTGTATGCACGTTATGGCTGGTTGAAGGGTTACGGATTGTGTCAAGGGAAGTTATCTTGATTTAATGTGGATTTTGCTACGATATCAAGCACTGATATCATATAGCCTATGCAGGTTACGGCTGGATACTTGCCAGTTCCAGGCAAAGAAATCAAGGGTCCTGACAAATAACCACTTGGCCTGCCTGTTCTGGAATGGCTTGTTTCTAACATGGTTCTCCATGCTTTGGTCGTTGGACGGGATTTCTTTTTATTCATGGAAAATCGTCTCTTTATCCCTGCCAACTGGCCGAGGAACCGTGGATATCTACTGTGCTCGAATAGGGATTAAGAGTCTTGCTTTCTTTTGTAAGGAGTCAAACTAATACTTCACGATATGAAAATATGTCAACTGGACACCAACAACATGAGTAGCATAATAATAAATTGGCCGTAGCAGGCGTACCTAACCAAGCCAGCCATACCAGATAGCTACACCACAGAACTACTCTCGGTTGTAGATAGAGATCGCACAATTGAGAGTTGCTTCTGATGTGTGGGTCCTCGATGAACCAAGCCTTTAAACCCTCAAGAATTATTGCCTATAGAACTCGGAGTAGAACTCCGTTATTTTAACACAAAGACACGAAATTCATCTTCCTTTTAATTAATTTATTTTCGTTCATTTATTTTACAACCCTCTTTTTACAGGTCAGGTTAAGGTTCAGGGTGCGAACGCCCAAAGAAAAATCCAAAACCATAAATGGTGCGTGCAATGATTGAAAGGACGCTGTGGTCTCGGCTTCTGCCAATTGTTGAATGTGGCGGGCTGCATGTCACGTGAGATATGCGCTTCAGGGTACTGATTTTCGCCTTCTCTCATGCTATTCCCGGCATTCCAATCGCTTCTCTTCTGTTGGGAATTAATCGCTCCGATGGGGACGATAATGATGGCATATTTAGGCAGCCAACCCCATCGACGAGGGTCAAAGAGCCACCAACTCCAGCCGCCTGCCCATTTACCTCCGCTTAATTACGTACACGTGACTTCGTGTCACCGACGTGACTGGAGAGTCTGTGGGTCGCGTCGGCTTTGGCGCGCTGGTGCCTGGAGAAGTCGCCGCTAAAGGTGTCCCTGCGTTCCAAGATACTTTGGTACTTCGGTACGGCACTAGGTTAGCAGTGCTCGGCCACGCTGTCAGGCAGGCAGCCTTGCCATGGGTCGCTCTTGCATCAGCGGCTTCAGCTGGGCTGGAGCTTCATTTTAAAAAGCAACACAGCCCCCTTCAACTCTGTCTTGATCCCATCTCCATTCTGCCCTCTCCTCTCATCAATTGACATTTAAATCCCCATTGTTCTCCTGCAGCTGTATCTCGCAGCTTGTCTCGTCCAAATCTGTACTCCCCACGCCGATCAACAAAGAACCCTGCCAATTGAGACGGCGGCGTTCCCACCCTCAGCGTCATAGCATAACACACACCTCTTGACATCCCATTTCACTTCCATCACCCGCTCGTCTGTCCGCTGCATTTCTCCCAATGCCACCCAGACGCAGAGCCGCCCAAAAGGCCGCAACGCCTCCTCCCTCTCCGCTCGAGGGATGCGCCATTGCCCTCAGCGGCAAGTTTGATACGACCCATGCTGCCCTTGAGCAGGTGATTCAAGGCCTGGGCGGGACTGTGACAAAGTCCATAACAAAGAATACAACGCACCTCGTTTGCACCGACGAGGATTTCGCTGCCGACACTGCCAAGGTAGTTGCAGCAAAGGCGAAGGATATACTTCTCCTCAAGCCCTCGTGGCTATCCCAATGCGTGGACAAGAAGGACAAGGTGGATGAGAAGGATCATCTCCACTCCTCAGCTCCCACTACGGGCTCTACGACAAACGGCTCCGCAGCAAACGGAGCTGCCAGTGGCGCCACCAATGGTGCAGACCACACCAAGAAGAGGCCCATTGCTGTTGCCAACGCCAATGGCAGCGACGAGCCCAAGACCAAGAAGACCAAAGGCGCAAAGGGAGCTGCCAGCGCGGGCGCCGACACCAATGCCGCCGTCAAGACTGAGCCCGAGCCCGAAGAAGCCGAGGAAGAGGCCAAGTTCTCCGAAGGCCAGTTTATCAAGAAGCAAAAGAACATGGAGGTTCTACGCGATGGCTACTGCTATCTCGTTGATTACCAAGTTCACATTGACGCTGATACGGGATTAATCTGGGATGCAAGTCTCAACCAGAGCAATTCTTCGAACAACAACAACAAGTTCTACCGCATACAGGTATGGAACTTTCTTCGCGCGGGCCGAAATATTCTCTAACCCAGCCCAGGTTCTGCATAATCCGAAGACCAACGACTTCAAGGCATGGACCCGATGGGGTCGTGTCGGTGAAGTGGGCACCAACGCCGTTCTGGGTAACGGGAAGCTAGACGATGCAATCAAGGCCTTCAAGAAGAAGTTCCGCGACAAGTCTGGCTTGGCCTGGGAAAGCCGAGGCGATGACCCCAAACCCGGCAAGTATGCATTCGTAGAACGAAACTATGATGCCGACAGCGATGACGAAGAAGACGCTCCCAGCGACAAGAAGACGGGCGGCAAAGATGGAGGCGAAACAGAGCAGGCAACGCCAGACTGCACTCTCGTAAAGCCCGTCAAGGAACTCATGGAGCTGATCTTCAACCAGCAATACTTCCAAGCCACCATGACTTCCCTCAACTATGACGCTCAGAAGCTGCCACTCGGTAAGCTGAGCAAGGCTACCATCATGCGCGGTTTCCAGCAGCTCAAAGATCTCGCTGCACTCATGGATGATTCGAGCCTTGCACAGTCCCGCTGGAACATGGCTTTTGGCAGCGCCGTGGAGCACCTGTCCAACACATACTACTCTCTGATCCCCCATGCCTTTGGCCGCAATCGTCCACCCGTCATTCATAACGACGCCATGCTCAAGAAGGAGATAGAGCTCCTCGAAAGCTTGTCAGACATGAAGGATGCAGCAGACATCATGAAGATTGATCGCAAGACGGCGGACACTGTCCACCCACTGGATCGCCAGTTCAACGGTCTCAATCTTTCTGAGATGACGCCTCTGGAACACGAGAGCAACGAGTTCCAGCTACTCTCCAAGTACCTGCACGGATCGCGCGGCCACACTCATGGTTACAACTATGAGCTTCTCGACATCTTCCGCATCGAACGATCTGGCGAAAAGGATCGTTTTGACAGCTCCCCCTACGCCAAGATTGAATCGAATCGCCGTCTGCTTTGGCATGGGTCCAGGTGCACGAATTTCGGTGGTATCCTTAGTCAGGGACTGCGAATCGCGCCCCCGGAAGCCCCTGTATCTGGTTACATGTTCGGCAAAGGCATCTACCTCGCCGACATGTCCTCCAAGTCGGCTGGATACTGTAACTCGTACATTTCCAACGGACACGCCCTCCTTCTTCTTTGTGAAGCAGAGCTCGGTGACCCCATGCAGGAGCTTATCCATTCGTCGTACACTGCAGGAGAATCGGCGAAGAAGAACGGCATGCACTCGACTTGGGGCCAGGGTCGACATGGTCCCAGCGAGTGGCTCGATGCGGGTGGCGTACACGGAAGCATGAAGGGCATCAAAATGGTGAGTCGAATGATTTTCGGTGTTGGCTTCTCGTCACTAACCTCCTTGGCCAGCCTGACCCGTCGAGCATTGGCGAGACGAAGATCCCCGACGCAGGCCTGTGGTACAACGAGTACATTTGCTACGACGTTGCGCAGGTCAGGCTGCGCTATCTTTTCCGGGTGAAGATGTAATGGGTGTGGCTGATTCTTGGCCCAAGTCGTTAAAATTTTGTTCAGTGACAGGTGGCGCAGTGATGATTTCCCCTTTGCTATGTGAGTGATGCAGCATGATGTGACGATTAGAGACGAAAAAATAAACCGAATTCAATTCCCACTGTGGTACCGTTGCATGAGAGACATTGCCATATTTGATCCTGGCTGCATCTTCTATGAATTAAATGACTCGTCCTTCTATATGTCCTATGTACATGCAAAGCATATCGACTCGTATACCAAACCCTATATGCAGCAAAAGATATGGCGTCGTATATACACAGATGCGTGCCTCCCAGACCCCGGGCAAAAAGAAAGAGGGGGGAAAAAAAGAAAATCTACCAAACTCCCATCTCATGATTCCACGCCAAGAGCCATATGCGCGTGCATTTTTGGTATCGTAAATGCAAATGCAACAAAATAAAAGAAGATACAGTCGTGCTATCGTTAGCCTCACGCTCCTGTGCGTTCATATCTTGTGTAGGACGGAGAGAAGACGGTGCAAACTACACAGCTTCAGACATCGCGGTGGTTGGGCCTTTTTTTTGTGTGTGTGTGCGTGTGTGTTTGTGTTCACACGCCGGCCGTGCTTTGGAGATAATCGGGACGTACCCAGTCTGTGGTGGGCATAGTGATGTTTAGATCTAGCCCCATGGCATAGTCGAGACCGCTGTCGAGGCCGAGACCTTCAAAGGCGCCCTCGTAGGCGTTGTTGAGCTCCGACTGGGTGAAGTCGCTGTTCTGCGTGGACATGTCGGGGCCGGCAGACTTGGAGCGCGACATGGACATGTCGGCAGGCAGGGGCTGGGGCATCTCGGGCGTCATGTGGGGTTCCGGGCCCCAGGTGTCCATCATCATGGAGGAGGAGAATGGCGCGTCGGTCATAGGAAGCTCTGGGGCGGGGAGGAAGGATGGTTGAGGCTTGTGGGTGAGAGCGAGGGAGGGTGCTTCGGGATGGGGGCTTGGAAAGGCGGTCGGAGTGCCCGTGCCCGTGCCCGTGCCCGTGCCCGTGCTGTTGTTCATGGCGCCCATGGTTCTCTGGACCGGCGCTGAGAAGATGTTTTGATGGAATTCGGCTGGGTGAGGGTTGGTATGTGTGTCTGGGGTGGCGGTCTCGGTGTTGGTCTTGCGAGCCGTGAGGCCCTGGGCTATCATGTTCTCCAGGTCGGACCGGATGCCAGCGGCCGCGCCTCCGAAGCAGCACTGCTTGATGGCCTGGAGGCAGATCTTGGCCTGGTCGAGGACGACCTCGGCGGTGAGCTCGAATTTGTCGGCGTTGTTGTAGTACGAGTAGGCCAGCATGCGGGCGCACTGGTAAGCGCAGATGGCGAGGTCGAGGTCCGTCACGGGCTTGGCATTGAGCTTCTGCATCGAGGAGAAGATGTGGGCCATGGCCATGGAGTGGTCGAAGCACTGGCGCTGGCAATGCTCCAGGAAGGCCGGGTCAATGTTGGCGAGGGCGGCGCGAGGCAGGGCCTCCCGCAGACCTGCAAGCCCCAGGCGGTAGAGGTCGCAGTGGCATTGGCGCCACCAGACGTGAATCATGATGAAGACGCATATACGCGGAGAGTAGGCGCGCAGGCGTAGCGAGTTGTCGGAGAACTGGAAGGAGGCAGGGAGGTGGCTGGCGAAGTCGTCGAGCTCCTTGTGCAGCTCAAGGGAGCGTGTCTGCAGCTCGGTGGAGCTGATGTTGCGGCTGACGAGGACGCTCTTGGTGAACTCGACAATCTTGCGGCGGATGTGGAGGATGCGGATGTGTAGGGCTAGGCTGCCGACGTCTTCGGCGTGCGAGACTGGCGCATCGTCAAAGTCGGGGATGAGCTTCTCTGTGGGCTGAGGCAGGTCGAACTCGAAGTTGCGCTCGTTGCAGGGGAGCGTAACGTGGATACGGTCGGCGGTCCAGAGGGAGAAGTCGGGATAGCCGCCCGATATGGTCGAGTCGATGCAGTAGAGAGCCCACATGAGTCGTCTGCGGGACTCCTGCGCAAGGAAGCAGAGCTGGGGAGCCTCGTAGTTCAAGCGGAGCGCGGTGGCGTATCGGGAGGCTATGCTTAATAGCATGAAGGCGCTGGGGAAGTTCTTGGACAGCGTGCGATGCTTGATCATGAGGACGAGAGCCTGGACTTTGATGGTTGACGGGCGGGTGTAGTCGGAAAAGAGGATGGCTTCGGCATCGTCGATACACCGGTTGCCATACTCACGCAGGCCAGGGCCCATGTCGGTGAGGCAGGATGTGATACCGACGAGGGCGAGAAGCAGTGGCTTGTCGACCTTGCCGGCGTGGTACTGCTCTGTGAGTGATGCCCTGTGGAGGAACGAGAACATTGGGATGTGGTGGACATGACGGAAGAATTTCTCAAACGTCCTTCCCACGACGGATGTAAAAGACTCATCCAGGCCGGGGCTATGGCAATGGTCAGCGGGTGTTGTGCGTTCCGTCGTGCGGCTGGGTACTAACATATCAAAGTTCTGTCCGCTCGGGGTAGATATGCTGACGGGATCCGTCAAGTTGGGGTCGCTGTCGTTGTGCGCATCGTCGCGGTCTCTATCTCCGTCCTGGCTCACGGGGCTCCGCCTGTCGGCCGAGAACTTGGATGTCCTGGCGCGTTTGCCTGGTCTGTAGACGCACTGTATGCCCTGGGCACGACAGCGCTCGCAGGAGGGGACATGGCCTGAGCAGCGAGCCTTGCGGCTGTGGCAGGCGAGGCAGGCCTGCTTGACACGGCGGCGAGGCAGCGTGGCGGTCCAGGCATTGGGGTCGGCGTCGTCGTAGGAGCAGGGGAAGCCGAGGCGCTGGCAGTTGGAGCAGACAGTGCGGGCGCCGTCACAGCGGACCTTGCGGGCACGGCATGTGGTGCAGGTCGAAGACGACTTTTTAGGGCGGCGATCGGGGGACTGCTCGTGGTCCTCGTGCTCGTGCTCGTTCTCGTGGTCGGCGGCGGCATGGGCCTGGACGGCGTCTGGTTGAGGAGGGCGAGGGGCACCGCGTGCGTCCAACGAGACGGTCGGGCTAGGAGGTGAGGCAGAGTCGACCTCCATGGCACCGGCCTTGCATCGAGACGAAGGCCAAGGTGCGGGAGACGAGAGGCGGGAACGATAAGGCGAGAGTTGCAGGCGACGACGATTTCGGGTGGATCGGCGGCGACGGGGGAGTGGACGGGCGGACGGGCGGGAGAACGGCAGCAGCGGCGGCGGCGGAGGAGTGTGAGATTGGTCTCGGAAGGGGTGGTATTGAGACTATCGGCAGCGTCGAAATGTATGATGCGAGTCGTCGCTGGTGGTTTGTGGTTTCTAGTGGGGGGGAGTCGGGACGGATAGAAAACTCGGCTGGTCGGTGCCCACCATCAGAGTCAGAGGAAGGAGGGTGGGTTGTGCCGCCGACGGCCCGATGGCCAAGCCAAAATATTGTGTGCGGGAATGGGTCAATGTTGCCTCGCTACGTGGCCCAGGTGCAGGACAGCAGGGTTTGGATGATGCACGTATGACAGGACGGCCACTTGTTGGATCATTAATGGTCACGGATTTTACTTTTGTGTGCTGCTGCTCGTGCTATACAGTATGGATTGTGCTCCGAAAGCGGATAGACGGACTATGTCTAGCTCCAGGCCCGGGGAAGGCATTTGGCATTTTTTTATTTTAGTATATCGTAAATCGAGATGGAGGAGCTAGTCATATACCGGAGCCGAGGACGGGCACGGATAGATGAGGGAGAAACATGGGTTGTATCACCTTCATGAACCCCCGGGGCCGACGCAGGCATGTGGTTGGCTCACGACTCTTCATCAAGTCCCCGGCTACGACATGGTTCATGCAGAATCTGGCTGTGGCTTGAGATCTGGATAGCTTAACCTTTTTTATAACTCCCTGGCTGTAGGGTTGCTGACGTGGGGAGCGCTGGGGTGGGCGATGGTCCGAAGGGAGTGAAGTTGTGAGGGTGCCAAATGGACGATGACGATGTTTTGTTTTTTCCCCGTCTGGTTCCTGGATGCTGCTTCCCGCATCGGATCTCGGCGGTTCCAAGCTACCGGCTTCAAGGTCCCCTTCTAGCCAACCATGTAACGTTGAACCCTGGTCTGCTCCCACAGCCTGCAGTCCGATTTCCGTCCCGACAGCCGATGTCTAACAGGGAATTGATGGTTGTCTTCTTGCATCCTGTTGTGCATGAATTCTCGGTGGATGGATGTATGGATGGATGGATGTAGTCCTTCTCTCGGTGAGTTTGGGTGTGATGGAGCGAGCTTGTTTGGTGGGTGGCACGGCACATGTCGCAGCGCCGCGTGCCATTCCTAGTCTCGGGTCCTCGCAAACCAATCATAGGCAGGTGAGAAGACGCCATTGGTTCCTGGGATTCCGTGACGGCTACGGGAGGCAGCTGGATTGGGGCAATTGTCTCTTTTGGAACTTGCCGAAGCATGTATGGAAGGAGGATATGTTTCATCCAATCATCTATCTTGAGCATTCTGTAATTGGTGCATTGTCTGTCATAGCGGTGTGCATGTTCAAACAATGTGCGGCTTATCTTTATCCGTGCACAAAGGACGTTTCTATGGGTGTCATGGTCTATTCTTTTTGCTGGTCCTTGAATACAGCACATCGCTTATCCTAATCGCTAGCTGAAGATGCCCATGTCAGCTCTACTGTAATGCCGGGCCAGAACACAGATCCCCAAAACATCGCAACTGTAGTTCACTGGCCGAGGCATAGCGATTTAAAGCAACTCAACCAACAACCAGCTGCGCAAAGAGCCTTGACCAAACGCATGCAAGATATGGAAGACGCATAAACACAAAACAGCCAAAGCCCAGTATCCACCCCAACGCAATAGAATCAGACATCGAGGTGCGCTGCCTTTCCGCATCTAGGCTCTATAGAGTATTCTGATTGAACTCCGCATGTCTCCTCCTTGTGGTGTAGTTGGCTATCACGTCGGGCTGTAATTGATAAATCACATTACCTGAAGGTCACCAGTTCAATTCTGGTCGGGGAGAGCTCCGGGGAGACCCACCATTTTTTTGCCGTATCATCTTTCTGTCTTTTTCGCCTGTTGCAAATGCGGCCATCTAATCATTCATAGGCAATGATTACTGTCCTTTTTCTTTTGTCTTGTCTAGCGACAAGAGCCGCACGTTCTTCTTTCCTCCTATAACTATGTACTTCGACCCCTTTTATCTACATATATATTTATCGGCCTCAAACACACTTTTATCAGAATATTCCATTGGTGGTTAAGAGGTAACTACCAAGCATCTTTAAGAAGTAACTTGTAGCCATGGTTTATATAGCTGGTAAATGTACATGCTACGTGAATTGAAAGTCACCCCTTGTTGGGGAGAAAAGCTGAGACCAATTCCCCTTTGTCGACCGGATGTTTCCTTTATTGCTGGCAACTGGTCAAGACCCTAAGCTATAGAAGCTCGTTATGTGAACAGGTTCCTGTGATAGGCAATTTTATACATTTCTGCTTCCTGTTTGTTTGCTCTGAATATTCATGGAAATTATTTAGTCAACGTCAAACCCAGCGAATGTTTGCATTGTTTGCTTCAAACCACCTGCTCTAGGTCTTTCAAAACTGACTTTTAATAATACCTTTCCCAGTAATCATCTAATATCTCGTCTGCTGAGATCATTTGTGCACTTCTAGTACCTATTTAAACACTTAACAGGCCATTCCTCGGCATGTTATAACACGCAGGACACATTCAAATAAGAAAGAAACATCAGTCATGGCTCCTTCGAGGAAAGCAACGAAGACGCCTTGCGTGTGTGCCATAATCACCATGTCTGACGTGGACTTTTCCGGGTTTATTGAAGAACATAGGCACCCATTATTTCCTCATCTTATTTCGGGCTGGGAGAACCTTGCCATCAAAGATCGAGATTATTTCATGGAGAGACTCAGGTAAGTCCTGAAGCATCTATTTCTCGTGAATTAATCTGAAATTGAAATAGTAACGTAAAGCGCCCCGTGATACGACATTCATCCAAACACCAGCCTCGATCCCATGCTGATGAATGTCGCTACCTGGCCGAGCCTGACACAGAGGAGAGAGACTGGGTCAATATTCAATACGCCGAGAACCTATTTCAGGACGCCGCTTATCTTTATGAAAGATGGCACATCTTCCTCCGATGGCAACGCCAAGTGCGAGGCCTTGAGACTGAAGAATATAGCTGGCTGTCTCGTATTGAAGAAGAGTTGCACCGAGCGGACAAAGAGCTCACAGAACAGTCGGTTGCCGAGATTCCGGCTTGGTCTGATGAATACGGTTCATGCATAAAACTACAGCTGGAGTCTATCCAGCGGGTGCGACAGAAGCAGCACTTTATGAAAGAACCGCCCGGTAAACTTGACGGGTATACCAAAACGCTCAAGCGACTCTTTGGAGTCCAAGGCTTGAAGCTGCGGCCTGATTTCAGGCTAAGTCAGGACCCCAAGCAGCAGGACAAATTGACGACGTGGATCGAGTATCTCTACTTTGAGACGTGGTCGGCACATCAAGATACCTACCGGGCTCTGGAGAAGGCGCACAACAAGGCAGTGAAAGATGCCTTGAATCAAAATAAGTTTCAGTTCTACGCGGAGAAGTACCTGGCTTTGGGCGAAGAGCCGAGGTATAACGGCCAGGAGAATAGCATGTCTACCCTTCGACACTTCATTTTTATAGGCTTAGTTCGGGATCAGATACCATTGATTGAGGCAGTACTGGATGGAGCCGAGGCGCCGAGGCTGCAAGGCGGTGATGCTACCGCCCAATGCATACATCTACTGGAAGATTTACCTTGAGAGTGTCCGCATGGGAATTGCCAACTAATTGATATTTCAATGAGTATTGAGGTCCCCCATACTTTAGGCCTTAGTGTGACAGCCTCCACTATTCCCCGCGTTGACGTTCTCCACAGCAGGTACCCCGGCCCTGACGCATTTTGCTAAGCGTCCCTGGTATCGTCGTCATCTGACACAGCACCCCCAGCTCCTCCAACCTTGGAGCCAGACGCTGCTCCTTGGACCTTTAGCTTGCCATCTTCACTCCCTCGGGGATTTCTTTCTTTTTTGCATATCCCAATTTGCATTCGTGACATACAAAAAAGTCCGCCTTCTCGTCGTGTCAGTGACGTCGCCGCAATGAGGCTGGGTCCCTCGATTCTTGCTGGGGCTGCGGCCTTGTTCGCCCTTGTTGCCGCGCTGGACGCGGAGATGACGGATCTCATCGCCGAGGCTGGTGGTGCCTTGGGCGCCTGTGAGGGATACCAAGTCACCTCAGTCAACAAGGGGAAATGGTCTCTGGAGGCCAATCTGGACATGATTGGCTCTGGCTGTGGTGTATACGGCCCCGACATTCCCAAGCTGAAGCTTCTCGTCGAATACCAGACGGGTATGTCTTTCACTCACCCTGTAACGCGCATAAAGCATCAATTGACCCGGTATAGACTCACGGCTTCACGTCGTAATCCAGGACCGTGAAGGTCTGCGCTACCAGGTTCCAGAGGAAATCTTCCCGCGCCCTCAGTCTCCGCCCCCAGACTCAGACGCAGACTCCCTCCTATCCTTCACCTACAAGACCAATCCCTTTTCCTTCCGAGTGCTGCGGAAGGATACCGGGGAGGTGCTCTTCGATACCTCGGGAACCACCCTCGTCTTTGAGAGGCAGTATCTCAGGCTCAAGACGTGGCTGCCGCCCAATCCCAATCTCTACGGACTCGGCGAGCACACCGATCCCTTCCGGCTCTTCAACAAGAACTATGTCCGGACCTTCTGGGCTAGGGATTCTGGAGCTGTGCCGTATCGAACGAACCTGTACGGAAGTCACCCCATCTACTTTGAGCACCGCCAAACGGGGACGCACGGTGTGCTTCTCTTGAGCTCCAACGGCATGGACGTCAAGATTGACCAGGACGGGTCTGGTCTTCATTACTTGGAGTACAATATCATTGGAGGCATTTTTGACTTTTACTTCCTTGCTGGCCCAGGTCCTATTGATGTTGCCAAGCAGTATGCAGAGCTCGCTGGCACGCCCGCCCTGGTCCCATACTGGAGTCTCGGGGTAAGTTCCAGTGCTCCTGTAGGCCACGCTGTACTGACGTGTTCCAGTTTCAACAATGCAGGTTTGGCTACCAAGACTGGTTTCACGTTGCCGAAGTGGCATACAACTACTCCGTCGCTGGCATTCCCCTTGAGTAAGTACCCATGGAATACGCGGGGCACAACGCTGGCTAACAGACTCAGGGTTGTGTGGTCTGATATCGATTATATGGATTTCCGGAGGACCTTCTCGCTGGACCCCAAGCGCTTCCCCATCAGCTGTATGCAGAAGCTCACCAAGTACCTTCATGATCGCCAGCAGCGCTACATCATGATGGTTGATCCCGCCATTGCCGAGTACGATTACCGTCCGTATAACCGCGGTATCGAGATGGGCGTCTTTGTCAAGAACTCGTCTTCTCTACCATTCCGAGGAGTCGTCTGGCCGGTAGGTACGTCCCAATTGTCGCGTATCACAGTTGCTCAACATGATTAGGGAGTCACTGTGTGGCCCGACTGGTTCCACAAGAATACCTCGGCGTACTGGACAGAGCGTTTTCATGAAATGTTCAGTCCCAAGTCTGGCGTTGACATTGACGGAGCCTGGTAGGACAAGCAACTTGGAGCGGAGAGCGCAGCTGACCCTGTTAGGATTGATATGAACGAGCCCGCCAGCTTCTGCAGCTATCCTTGCGTAGACCCCGACGGTGATGCGAAGCGACAGGGCATGCCGCCAAGGCCGCCGCCGGAAAGACAACCACCACGAAAGATCCCAGGATTTCCAGAAAACGTAGATGAAGACGAGGAAGACCAGATCACCCTCGGCTCCCTCACTCCTTACGACCCCGAGGCAGATTCGCTCTTTAACACCGACAAAAAGTACAAGATTGACCATACAGGTGACGACCTCCTGTCACCTCCCTACAAGATTCGCAACAGAAGCCCCAGCGGTGCTCTGAGCCATCGCACCATCAATACGGATCTCCAACATGCGAATGGCCTCTGGCATTACGACATGCACAACATTTACGGAACTAGTATGTGCAATTCCTATATCTACATTTACTGAAGCAATCTAACTTTGAAAGCCATGAGCCTGTACACCAGAAACGCATTGTTGAGTCGTCGCCCAGGCCAGAGGCCTTTCGTGGTGACGCGAAGCACGTTTGCTGGTGCTGGGCGATATGTCGCGAAATGGCTGGGCGATAACGTCTCCCGATGGTATGTTTGAGCTGTATATTTTCGAATACCTTGCTAACTCTCACAGGGATCATTAGTGAGTATCAATAACTCGAATAATGTATGAGTACTGACAAGTATAGCCGTGCATCGATTGCTGGTATGCTGAACTTTGCATCTGTATTCCAGGTCCCCATGGTGGGAAGCGACGTAAGACTACCCGTTTCTTCATAAGAACATCATGTCTAACGAAACCAGGTCTGTGGCTTCCTTGGTAACACAAACGAGAAACTCTGCGCCAGATGGGCGACGTTGGGCGCCTTTATGCCTTTCTACCGCAACCACGCCGACCTTGGCACGCGGCCGCAGGAGTTTTACCAGTGGCCTCTCGTGACGAGCGCCGCCAAGTACGCCATATCGGTGCGCTACCGATTGCTGGACTACTTCTACACGGCCATGTACAAGCAGTCGATCGACGGTACGCCGGCCATCAACCCCATGTGGTATCTCTATCCGCATGACAAGCAGGCACCGGGCGTGGGCCTGCAATACTTTTTCGGAGACTGCGTTCTCGTGTCGCCGGTAGCGGACGCCGATTCCAAGGATGTTAGCATATACCTACCCGAGGATGTCTTCTACGAGTTTGAAACCCAGAAGCGTGTCCAGGGCAATGCGGAATGGCAGCGCCTCACAGGCGTGCCCTTTGACCGCATCCCGCTCCACGTGCGTGGAGGTTGCATCGTGCCTCTAAGGACAGAGAGCGCCAACACGACTACGGAGCTGCGGAAGAAGAATTTTGAACTGTTCGTGGCACCAGGTGTCGACGGCACTGCCCAGGGATCGTTGTATCTGGACGACGGCATCAGTCTGGACGGAGGGCCCATGAAGGCACATGTTGAATGGGAGTACTCCAACGGAAAGCTGAAGACGTCGGCCGTGGATGGAATGGTGGGCCTGGCTGAGATGGGCTTCGAGGTTGAGAAGGTGACGGTCCTGGGAGGCGAGTCTGGAGGTTGGGATTCCGACGAGCTGTAGATGAGCATGTATATACATGTACAGCCGTGTCATATGCATTGACGTAGCCTCGTGGTGTTGGAGTTACGTGATTTATCCTAGAGTGGCATGACCAGGCAGTTACCACGGCTAGCACCATGAAAAGGTTCACGGTTATAAATATCATCATGACGCCATCATCAGACCCTGAGGTCATTGACTTTCAACGGATCGGAAGTAAAGCCCATTTAAACCCCCAGACAAACCAGCTTTAAAAGACAACAATTCCATCTTTCCTCCACCGAATAAATCTGTACAAGATCCCATTCCATCGCATATCATATTAATAAAAATAAAAAAATGGCCCTCCATCACGCAAAGACACTAATCCGCCCGGTCGCGGCCCCACTCCTCCGGCCCGCGCAACGCCGGACCGTCACCCGCGGCGACCGCGACGATATGGGCGGTCCCTACGGCCAAGAGCCACGCCCTCCGCGGCCGGGAGGCTTCGACGTCATAAAGCGCAACTGGTAAAGCTCCCCCCTTGGCGGAATTGGGAACCTGGTTTGGCTCATGGTGTGTGTTCCAGGGTGGCGTTTGCCGGGGCTGGGGTGGTTGGCATCTTTGCGCTGTCGTACGTGGGCCGCAAGAAGGAGGCGCAGAGGGAGGGTAAGTACGGTGATGAGGTCTCCAGAAGGTAGATTGGCTGGAGGATAGCTGTCGAGAGTTGGGGACAGGGGGGGGGGGGGATATCGGAGGAGATTGTGGGGGGAAAAGAACGTGTTATCGTGGTATCAATATATTGGCCCTTATCTACTGCACAAGCATACATAATTCTAACATGGTTTATGCCCCTATTTATCAGCAACACCATTCTTCTCCCCCTTTTGCAGCAGATAATCCCCTCCCCTCACAAGCTTATACACACCATACAGCCCCGGCAACGGCCTCACACCAGCCAACCCCCTCCTCGCCCTGGCAGCCATCGACCCCCCAGCGGCAGCCGCCTCCTCGGCCTCAACGTCGACGCGCACCTTCTCATACACGCTCGGCAGGTATCCGGCGCCGTACTTGGCCCGCAGCGCGTCGTAGCTCGCGCGGTCGTAGTGCGCCCAGAACTCCTCCTCGGTGTAGTACGTGTGCGCGTAGAGCCACTTCTTGCCGCGCAGCCGGCGCACCTCGTGCTCGAGCGCGCGGTTCTGCGCCACGACCTCGCGCCGCGTCGGCCGGCCCGCCAGGGGGCCCCAGACGCCAAAGTTCATGAGCATCGGCGCGTCGGCCCGCGCAAACTCGGCGTGGAGGCCGTGCGCCGAGTCCGGGTCGTCCCGGCGGATGCGCAGCGGGCACAGCCAGAGCGGGTAGATGGCCATCTGCGTGTCGAGCCACGCCTGGAACTCCTCGTGCGCCTCCATCGGCACGCCCACGTCCTGCACCATGTAGGTATCCGCGAGGCCGCTCTTGTGCAGCGCTTGGTACATCTGCTTGGCGCGCATGAACGGGTCTAGTATGTACCGCGAGAGGCGGTTGAAGGGCGTGAAGAAGTACCGGTAGGCGTACCGCGCGACCCAGAACCCTCCCCGGTCGTACCGGAATAGATAGTCCCTGACGTGGACGTAATCGATATGGACAGCCTCGGGCTTCTTAGACCGCCGGAGCTGCTTCAACACCTTTTCCACGTGCAGATAGAACCACGGATCCTTGCGCCGGAGGAACTGATGCGCCACCTCGCCCTCCGGCAGCTCGTCCGTCAGCTCCCCCGCGCAAACCACCGTCTCCGTGTTGGAGAAGACGATGCCGTCCACATAGTCATTCCCCTCCTTCGCGCACTCCGCTTCGATCTTGGCTCGCGCATCACCAGCGGCCCCGGCTAGTCTGTACGTCAAGCGCACGTAGCTCCGCGCCTCGCGCAGCTGCATCTCCAGCAGCGTGACGACGCCTAGCGTGCCAAAGGCCGACGCCGCGCCCCAGAACAGGTCCTGCTTGTCCGTCTTGGACGCCCGCGTGACCGTCCCGTCCGGAAGCACCATCTCGATCGAGGCCACGGTGCTATCAAAGGCCCCGTAGCGGAATGAGCTGCTCTCGCCTGAGGTGCCGCTGAACCCGCCGCCCACCGTGATGGCCGGCAGCTCCATGACGACGTATGGCATCAGCCCATGCGCCAGGGTGGCTTCCAGCAGGGCCTTCATGGTGACGTTGGGCTCTACGAGGGCTGTCTTGGCGGCCTTGTCCACGGAGAGGACGTGTGTGAGCTTGCTCGTGTCGATGGTGTTGTCTGCCCGGCGAGAGGACCGCCGTGTGCTGTTGGTGTGGCCATGGTAGATCCGGAAAGGCTCCTGCCGCTCATGAAACTGCTTCACACGGCTGGCTATGGTTGATACTGCGGCATTGTGGGCTTCCATGGTGATGGTGAAGCAGTGACGGGCCTCTTCAAGGCTCGACGGGTCCCGTCTCAACAGTTCCAACGGTGGATCGACATCAATCGAGCAACTGAGATTCTAGAGATTTCAGGTTTGTTTTTCTTTCTTCTCAAAAAAAAAGTAAAAGCATCACAGTGAGATTGTTATGCTGACGACGCCTCTTACGTTACTGGGGTATGCTGAGCAGCGCCAAGTCAGTAGTTGATAAGCCCAAATTTCTACTTACCCGGAACTAGTAGCAATAATGCGATGTCTCGTCTCGGCGCATTCCACGGTGCTATATAAACAATCATCATATTGCACTACTCATTGAAGATGACGATACTCGTCAATAAAATGGATGCCCCTATTTTAGGAACCGAATGCGCCAAACTATCCCAATCGTGATATCAGTACACCTCCCTTATGCACCTCTCCTGCCCTTGAAGCCGCCCTGCCGAGGCTGGCTTCCATACGCCCGCCGCCCCTGCACCTTGTCTCGGCTCATCGACTGGTTCAGGGTGATGTCCACACGGGGCGGCGTGCTGAAGCCGAAGCTCTTGGCAACCTTGGTCAGGTCGAGCTTGTTGACGTCGTAGACGGAGCGCAGGCTGTGGCTGGCGTAGGCGTGCAGGTACGCCTTGAAGGCATCCTTGGCGCTCTGCTGCAGGTAGTAGTTCTTACCGATGAGCTTCTCGAGCTGCGACTGCACGTTGATGATCTTCTTGGAGGGGAACTCGAACTCGACGACGGGCACGCGCGCCGCCTTGAGATGCGACAGGAAGCCCACTTCGTTGGGCTGCAGGAACAGCAAGCTTCGGCCCTTGGTGTTGGCGCCTCGTGCGGTACGACCAACACGGTGGATGTAGTCGCGGGTGTTGTCCGGGGGGTCGAACTGGACAATGAAATCGACGGCGGGAATCTACCTAGACGTCAGCAAAGGGCACCGGAGTGTTGGCGCGAGAGCCACTTACATCGAGACCACGGGCAGCAACGTCAGTGCAGATGAGGATACCATGCTCGGCATTGCTGAACTCGAAAAAGGTGTTTGTGCGCTTCTGCTGCTTCTGCTTGCCGTGGAGGTCAAGCACGGGGCAGTCAATGTAGTTGAGCAGCTCGGCGTAGTACTTGACCGAGTTGCAGCTGCTGAAGAAGACAATGACCTTCTTCTTCTTTTGCTGCATCCTACGGAGGAAAGAGAAGAGCAGGATGAAACGCTTCTCGGCGTCGCAGAGGACATAGCCTTGCTCCAGGCCATCTACGGTACTGAACTGCTTCTCCTCGTCGACGTTGATGTATAGAGGACCGGGACGGAGCGAGATTCTTGCGAGATCCTCTGTAGGATGGTTAGATGAGAGGTTTCGCAAGAGGGAATGGAGCGATACATACCGACTTTGGTGGTCTGGGTGGCGGAGAAGAGCATAGTCTGTCGATCGTCGTTGGCAAGAACCTTGACAATCTGCCTAATCTCGTCCTCGAAACCGACTTCCAGAATGCGGTCCGCCTCATCAATGATCAGCGACTTGAGGTTCTTGAAGACAAAGGGCGTGTTGAGGAGGTGGTCGAGCAGGCGACCCGGCGTGGCAATCAGCAGGTTGACACCCTTGGACAGCTTCTCGGCCTCGGCCCTGCGATTGGCGCCGCCAATGACGATGCCGTACGTCTGGGAGTGGTGCTTCATGAGCTCGCGGGCGACGCCAAAGATCTGCAGGGCGAGTTCACGGGTCGGGGAGACGACGATGACGCCGGTGCCGTTTCGGGGCTTGAATCGCAGCGAGCTGAGGATCTCAATGGCTGGGATCAGGAAGGCGAGCGTCTTTCCGGATCCGGTCTTGGCCGCGCCGAGCACGTCCTTGCCGGCGAGCAGAGGCGGTATTGACTGCATGCAAGGGTTAGTATTAGCCTCAGATATGATCGGGATCGGGAGGATGGGCACGAACGCTGCGCTGAATGCTCGTCATCTTCTCAAAGCCCATTTCCTTGATAGCCTTCATCGTCTTTTCTGACAGATTCATATCCTCAAACAGATGAGAGTCGGTGGTCGGCGGCAGAAGAGGGCCGTTGCTAGCAGGCAGTTCATCGCCCTCCTCGCCATCGTCATCGTCGCCCTCCTCGGCCTCATCATCGTCGCCACTACCCTCTCCATCGACTTCATCGTCGTCGTCCTCCTCCTCCTCCTCAGCAGAATCCTCGCTGTCGTCGCTGGCCACGTTGTCCACGGGAGGTTGAGGCTTGGTGGGGTTCTTGAGCTTCTTGGACTTCTTGGAGGTGACAGCGGCGTCGGCGACTGCCTCGGCAGCAATGCGCTTGCGCTTCTTGTTCAGAGTCGCATCCATTGTGGTGAAACCGGTGGCTGTTCGGGCAAAGAGTGTGGCGGTTCCGACGTGTTGCGAGTCTCGGTGTGCACTGGCAGGCAGTAGAGAAGAAAAAAAAATCCCACAGTTGCGATAATGGGCGATAAGGGAAAAAACGAGGGAAGAAAATGTTAGCTGCCCCACAGCGGGAGCTCGTATGTGGTCCGTGCGCTCAGCAAGGCGATTGCAGAAATCGTCTAAGAAGAGTCTTTATCTAGGAAAAGAAAAAGAAAACAAGAAGAAAAAAAGAGAGAGAAAAATCCTACATTTTTGGAGACACATCGTACAAATGTCCTCGGGATTCATGCTCAATCATTTCAAATGCGCAATAAATCCTCGTTTATTCATAGATAGATGCTACTGACCATACAACAGAAATGCTTCAACGCTCGACGGCTGGCCTCATAATCCAGAAAATACTTTACAAGATCAACGCCTCACTCCTTCCATGTTCTCTATAGTTTGCTCTTCTTCGAGAGGTATTGGCCTCCCAGCTTCAGCATGTCTGCCGCCTCCTGCGCCATCTCCCGGACAATCTCGCCCGCCGGCTGAATGCTCTCTATGGAGCCGGCAACCTGACCCATGAGATGCGGTGGGTCGATATCATGGCCCTCGTCCAGGTCGTGCTCGATGGGCACGACGCCGCGGTCGCAGAGAGCCTTGATCTCTGCGGGGCGGGCGTGCCAGCCACGGATGTAGTCGTTGGTCTTCATGCGCAGGGGCCGGCCCGACAGCACCAGCGTGCGCTCTGTGCCGTCAAAGTCGCACGACACCACGGCCTCCTTGTGCTCGTCGCTGCAGCTGGCCTCGGTCGAAGCCACGAAGCGCGTGCCCACCCAGACGCCCACGGCACCCTGCATCAGCGAGCTGGCAAGCGACCGGCCATTGGAGATGCCACCGGCCGCCACGACGAGAGCGGGAGACCCCTTGAGCATAGGCGGCGTGTATTGCCGAGCCACGTCTACGACAGCGGGGATCAAGATGGAATTGGCGATATCTCCGGTGTGGCCGCCGCCCTCACCGCCCTGTGGGCAGACCATGTCGACGCCGAGCTCCAGTGCTTTGACGGCGTGCTTGGGGTGGCCAACCATGTTCATGATGAGGATGCCGTTGTCGTGTAGCTTATCGATGATGTACTTGGGAGGCACGCCCACAGCGCTGACGAAGAGGCGCGCGCCGCTCTCAATGGTGATGTCAATGAGCTCGTCGAGTTTGCCGCCGGTGTAGTCGTGGTTCGTCTTGCGCGCATTGCCACCGATCTGTGGCAGGGCCAGATCAACACCAAAGGGCAGATCAGGGTGAGAGAAGTTGGCCTTCATCTCAGCGATGATTTCACGGAGCTGGTCGGGTGTGTACATGAAGCCGCCGATGACGCCGAGGCCGCCGGCGTTGGACACGGCGGCGGCCAGCTTGCCACCAGACACGCGAGCCATGCCGGCGAGGATGATGGGGTGCTGGATGCCCAGCAGGGTGGTGAGCGGCGTCGTGATGAGACCCACGGGCGCCATGGTGATGAACTGAGGTGCAAGACTTGGGCAGACGTAGCAGTGGCCAATGCAATGCGTGATTCTCCAATCAAATCAAGAAGCTGTAACGGGTTGCTGATGCCAATGAGATGGATGGGATTAAGTAGGGGGTGATGAAGCGAGGCGGTTCAGATGGCCGCGGTCAATGTCGTGGGTCATTTCACAGTCAATGTCAATAGCCGTGGCTTCCCGAACTGGGGAAACTTTTAGGGCCTCTCCACGCTTGTGAGAACGCGGGGGAGGAAGGCGCGTGTGGGGTTGCGCCGAGGCACTTCCCAAGTTGGGGTCCAACCACTCTTTCTCCTGCCTAAAGCATGTTTGCCTGTATAGCTACTGCCTATTGACTCCTGCCCTCAGTCTTCAGCCTTCAGTCCTTCTTGAACGACATACCATCATCTTTCTCTCTGAATTCATAGCAGTGCATTATTCTGCGTCCTTCATGCCCTTTCTCTTCTCCCACCGAGGTATCTTGTCGTGAATGATTCAAACCGAGCGCTCCTCTCCTCAAGAACTCCAACGCACAAATAAGAAGGGAAAAAAGCAGCCTTTCTCCTTCCGGTAACCCCATCGCCGTACGATGCCAATATCTTTACCGAAACGCCAGCCATCTCTCTCTTCCTCTCACCCACATCAATCCTTGCGCTTGCAACTCTCGAATAGCACAACCTCGCACGACACGAGCGACGGCCTCCAGACCACGACTTGTTTTATGCCCTGCTTGCACGAGCCAGCCGCCACCTTATTCTTGGAGCAGTACTTGCAGAGCTCGATTACGCTCGGCGTCATGCCATCAAAGCGATAGTAGCAGTTGGGGCAGTAGGCGCCCATCATCTCCTGGAGACACATTGTCAGAACCGCGCTTTGGTTGCTTCTGTCTGTCGGAACGGGCTCCTCGATCTTAGGTTCTGCTGTCTGAAATGGTCCCTGGAGAAGCGATTCGTCTTCGTCATGGGATGCTGGCTCTTCGATGCCGGTGAGCGCTGACTGCTCCCGAGACTATTTATACCTCTGGCGACTCCGCGCCCGCCCTGCCTCATGAAAGCAGCTCAGGTTCCGGTGAATGGGCGACATGTGCTGCGTTACGCATGGTGTCGCCGTGGGCTCTGGTCGTCGGCGCAAGAGGGAAAAGTCACTGCTATGGCGGGTGGTAGTTTTGGTCCACCAGCGCCCGGCACAGAGGCGCCTCGACCTATGCGGCCGTGAGTTGACGCGCCAGAGGCGCTGTGCAGCGGTGAACATGGCATCTGTCGCACAAGCGATGACGTGTGCAGTGTTACACGAGCCATGATGTTATTCACATCGAGAAGGTGTTTGTGCTCGCAAACCACCTCGCACATGAAGAAAGCCATAGACGGGATGATGTCGAGGCACTTAAGGGAACAGCCTCGGTCAGGCCACCATAGATCGAGGCAGAGAGAGGCCGTGGTCCATTCAACCCTTTATTCTAGGGCTGTCCGCATGCCCATGGAGCCCGACGCATCCTACTATCAATAAAGTCCTCCATCACTGCAACGCTGCGGCCGCCGCTTACCGCAAGGAAGAAGGCCAAAGTACTGCGATTGGCTGCCTGCCGCCCCACGGCCATCGAACTGCCAGTTTGTATTCGATACAGGGGAACGGGGGCGAGCTGATAGACATCCAACCAGTAAGCCTGAAGACGGTTTTGCCGCTTGCGTCGGAGCCTTGCGGCACATACCGAGACACGAGATTACGCCAAACGGAGGTTGCTTTTTGGCATTGGTGTTTGCATGGCAAAACTACCTCGTTATAGCACGATACCACATGCAGAACGCAATGCGCCATAACGTTGACAACCTCTCCACTTTGTCGCTATCACGATGAACGCCCCAGGCAAGTATGGACATCGAGACGAAGCTTTGTATGAAATTCAGTCGCAATTAATTGTTCTCAGTGGAGTAGCACGACGGCATAACGGCATACCTATATCCACCCACCTGCATACATCAATTCATCTCTCCATCCATCTTGAACAGGGTTCGGCACGTTTTTTTCCCTATTTTCTTCCCTTTTGCTCACCGAGGCTCGGGATTGGACGATCACAGCTCTAAACCACCCACTCCCCCCTGCCGAGCCTGGACATTTGGCCAAATGAGAAGCTTTCATACTGAGGGCAGAGGGGCTCAAAGCGTAAAAGACGTCGTAAACCATAGAATATCGCATATGTTCTCCTTAGGCTGGCCAAACGTGCGTAACCAACACCGACCCGACCTGGAGGTAAACCCTAGAGCTGCAAGGACCCCGTGTAAGTATTTATCGTTGCTCACTTCTCGCCTGTCCCTGTCAATCCGGATCATCGTCAACATGGCCCTAGCTCTGTCAGTTCACCAAATCCACTCTGGGCATTAAAACAACCCCCTGGCAATTGCCGTTCGTTCTGCCTCTTACACGGGACCGAAAGCTCTCCGAGAGCCCCCTTTCACACACCACCCCCTACACTTGCACTCCGATTCCGTAACTGAATCCTCATCAAACTTACCGATATCTACATACTACGTAGTAATGGGTGGTCAGCGCGCTCCACTTGCAAGTCGTCAGGCCGCGGCTCCTCAAACTGTTGTCCAAGCAGCATCCTCTTCGATTTGGCCCTTTCTCCCCAAAGCTCCCTTTTCTCCCGTATAACGTTGAGCTCCTAGCGATATTATAGTTCCTCGGCGAGTCCCGATGCACCAGACTGGACAGCATATGGGCTTCCCGGGCGGCTACACGGGACTCACACGCGTAATACAAGGATACAATGATACTGCCGTCACAGTAATACTGTCCAAGCTTCAAAAGAATGGGGGCGGTCCTCTTTCAATGACACTCTGCAACTTCCTCAATGGAGTGAAGGCGGTAAAACAGTACCCTTGGCTCGCTAACGGGCCTCCCTCGCTCCTCGTCCATGGCACCGGGCGAGAGCATCCAAGTGCTCGGGCCCGCCCGACTGACGTGGCTTCTCTCGTGTCAATACGGATGTCATCTCTGCATTGCTCATGGTGACAGGCATCTTCAACCCCTGGCTCCAATCGCTGCAAGCTGCCAGCGCCCAAGATACGTACGTGACAGCGGTGCTGATCTCAAAGGCCATGGGGGATGAACCTCGCAGTCGGCGGCTATCACGCTTGAATTGTGAGCGTAGGTGCCCGGAACCTCATTGTCTGTAACATTGGTTGCGAAAGGATTCGTCTGTTCCGCATTGAATGGTTGACATACTGTGTACTGACGCACTGTTGACCAATCAAGTATACTGGACACCGGAGCTCCTACAACGGGTATCTCGCACCGTAAGCCGTCATGAAAGCTCCTTGAGGGACTGGGCCTCTGTTCTGTGTCATTCGACACTTCTACCAGTTGTAGCAGGTGGTATGGCAATTGGAGAAGAAGAGAGGGCACTTCCCTATCTGTAGATCTTTTTCCAGGGATATCCTAGGATTGCTGACTCCAGTGTTCCTCATCCTTCGGCGAGCATTCCGCCTATGGTGATGCAGATCGATCGATGTCTGCGTTCCGCCGGTCCTTGCCGTGCATACGTATGACATTCCAGCAAGGGGCAGAGGCTGATGCTTACCCGACCCAGGGAGAAACGAAACCACCATCTCATCCAGGCTGCTTGACAAGAATTCGGGACGTGCCAAACCGGGCCTCGGCACGTAGGCTGTCTCAAGATTGAGGCTGTTGGAGAGTTATACGGTGGAACAAGGCATTTGCCGTCTGCAGAGCCCGGGTTGCCGGGGTAGAGGGGAAATTCTGCTTGCCGAGATAGAGACGGATATCTCCATATGCGCGTAAAGTTCTCTAAGTTGCAGGTAGATGCGACTTGATACACCGGAAGACGGCGTTAAACGTAGGTGGGTATGGCAGCAGATCATCATACAACAGCACGAGCCTCTTCTGCTCTGGGCCACATGCAACAGACTCGAATTTCAACGAGTCACGCCTCGTCTTCGCAGGTCACGTACTGCATCCCACTCCTTCAATAGATGGCTGCGGCCGTTTGGGGCATGTCCGAGGGAGTCCCAGCTTGCGTCACCTGTCGACCCGGTCCACAACCGAGAGCCCCAGAGCATGTCAAGCTCCAGGCTGAGTAGAGGTCCTCCCCTGGCCAGGTTATCATCGTGTGTTGCTCCGGTTCCATATAAGAAGGCGAGAGGGAGGAAAACCTGGTCCGGTCTGGCGTGTAGAGCTTGTCTTTCTCCTATCAAGCAAGTTCAGAGTACGGTGATTCAGCATGATGGAATACTCCTCGCTCCTTCTCTTCCCTCTGGGTAGTATTTTTACTCTCTTCGTCCTCTCTCCATGGAGCTCTTGGCCAAAACGGATCCTTAGGTCTCCTTCTTTGTTGCCAAATCGGAGCACTCTGTACATCACAGATCCCCGAACCAAGATAATCCGCGATATCCAGCATCTAGCCGAATCCCACGAGACTGCCGCCACCATGGCAGACATGATCCAAAAGGACGGCGCTGGTTCCTGGCCTCCTCGTGCTAACCACCAGCATGAGACTTGGCCTGCGCCTCTTCGAGTGTATAAGGAAATCTTCATGGAGATGTCGAGCGTAATGGCCATAGAGAAGGCTTCTCTCGATGACGCCTGTGACATCAAGAGAATTGCAGGCAACCGTGCCATGTTCAGGAAGCTTCTGAGTGAGCGTGTCGACATGGCGCAGGTCAGGGCCATATTGGAAGCTGCCGAAGGAGGCCAGTGGGATATCATCCCCCGTGATACCTACAACGCTTTTTATAACTGCATCGCCATGTGCCGCCACGCATACCGGTAAGGACATGCATATCCAGCCCTCAAAATTCATTCCTGACTTTGCTCCCCAGATGGGCCATTATTCCCGTCGTCAAGGTCGCTCAACTCGAGACCATTGTCGAACTTCCCCTCGAGCTTGTGGAGCCGTGGGCATATCTTCAACGCCACTTCGGATGCCGGTCGGACAGCGGAAACATTACGAGCAACATGACGCTCAACTTCGACTCGAACGAAGAATACGTCCACAGGATCAATGCCAACCTGAACAAGACCATCATGGACTCTGAGGAGGCCTTCTCCCGCATCATGCGTGAGGTTGAGAACTTGGTAGGCTGTCAGGGTCATCCCCTTCGCTTCAGTGACTAACACCATTGTTAACAGGGTCTGCCCATGTACCATGACATGATCCGCGCAACAATCAGCTTCGCCCGCAATGATAAGGCAGCCTGTGCTCTCCACATGGCTCGCCTGACCAACCAGCTTCGTCCCATGCTCGGCGCCTACTATGACCGTCTGCACGACAAGACCATCGCCCGTTCCGCATGGCTATCCCACGTCCAAGGTTTCTACGCCTGGGGCGCCGGCTATACCGATGAGAAGACGGGTGAATGGGTCAAGTTCGACGGTCTAAGCGGCAACCAGGTTCTTCTCTTCCAGGCCATTGACGCCTTCTGCGGTCTCAAGGCATACCTATCCGAGGAGGACCAGCACCGCAACATGCCCAAAAGGCAGCGCCAGCTCCGCGAGGCCTTTGAGAGGCACTCTTTCCGGTGGAAACTTGGCGACAGTGAGGACGATGCCAAGATTGCACGAGAGTTTGAGGAGATTCTCAGGCGGTTGAGGGTGAGTCTCTGTCAAGGTTTCATTCGGTGACGCAATTCTTACACGAGTATAGGTCTTCCGATCGGCACACAGGACACGCGGAAAAGTATATCTCTCTCAGCCGGCCCCAGAGAGATTGCCTATGACTGCAGGCAAGTCGCTGCTCAAGGCCGACATAGAGAACAGTCTCGAATTCCTCGACGGATTCATGCTGCGTCGTATAATGCAGACTCAGTGAAATCATTGGTTGAAAGAGAAAAAAAAAGAGAAGAAAGGAAGAAGAAAAGGAATAAAGTAACGATAGCATTCCTTTCGGTTATAAATTGGAGTTTTGATGGACTTGGCTGGTAGACAGGTGTTTCTGATTCCCAACGGCGCATTGAATGCTGCCTGGTGGCCCCGACAGGGAAATATATTCTCGAAACTGGGGGGACGGCGCAGCCGTTCCTCGTCAATGGTATATATCTTCTAAATTGACCGCACATTGTCATGCGATTCGATGCCATTAATAAGCTACATTGACATTACATGGGGTTGATGCTGCCCCGGCCTTCTGCCGCGCCACTGTCCTCGACGCTTCAGTGAATGAATGCCTACTCATCCAGGAGTCGTACCGACACGAAGCTGGTACTAGGCACGTCGCACTGTCCGCTGTTGGCGGATGCTGACCAGCTATCTTACACCGTACAGCTGTTTTTGCAGAAGCTGATGGAAAGACGTGAGCCTGTGTTGCCTTCAGGACCAATCAATGATCCTGGTCTCGAGTTTGCACAATAGCATGACTACTAGTCTGCTAAGGGATGTGCTTCATCCAAAGTTCGGTAGGCGGGCAGGGACGAAACCCGCGTCACTTGAGAGCCCAGCAGCAGTGGTTTCCTTTGCTTCAGGTCGCATGCTATCATCGCCATTACCATCGCTGGGGACGTCATCGTCCGACGGTTCTTCTGAATGGCTTTCTTGCAGCTCGCCCGGCTGCTCATCTTCAAGTTCGGGTTTTGGCTGCATCGCCGGACTTTCCGGGTTCAAGCCGCGTTCTACTGCAAGTTGAGCAGCCGCCTCTCTCCGCCGAGCAATCTCTCGGTCTTCCTCCAAGCGCAATGACGCTTCTTCCATGGCCAGATCATCCAGAGATGGGACTTTGTTGATACTTGGGGTGGCGGGTTGTGATAACGGAGCTCGGTCCACGCGAAGCGAGTCTCGCGAGGGAAATGAGCCCAGGGTTGTCCTTGATACTGTTCGGGAACTTGCGAAACCATCCGCCGGGCGCTTGCCCTTGCTACTTCTTCTCGTTTTGCCACTGCTTCGATCATCCTTCCTGACCATGTCGTACGTAATTTCATCATCAAGAGGCACTGCGTCCTCTTCTCCCTCGCCATCGCTTGGGAATAGATCGCCTCTGGACCGGAACGAATCAGACGTTTCACCTGAGCCTGACGTGTTACTTCGCTTCCGCGTGACGGGTAAATCTTGCGCAAAGATTGATGTATTGTTGCCGGGGCCGAGGAGAGGCTCAGATTCCCCTTGGCCGTGTCTGCCGGGATGATCCTGCAGATCCGCAGCGCTGGGCTTGTATCGGAGAGTACCGCCCATCTTCCATGGCAGCTTACTCAAGAAACCGATGGGCTGGGTGCTTGGTATAATGGTCGGGTCCTGCTCGTTGGTCTTCCGTCTACCACCCCGTGTTCCGTAACTCATACCTCGCTTCCGGCGAGGCTGCTCCGTCTCGGCGCCATGTCTCCTCGAGCTACCAGTGCCCGCGAGAATTCTGTCCCAGTCCTCGCCTCCCCAGCTACCGAGCAATCCCCCGTTCTGCTCGTCCTCGTACCAGTCATCGTAAAAGTCGAAGGTGTATTCTGCTCGCATGCGATCGCGCTCCCTGCGTCGCCGCAGACGTTCTTCGGGGTCGCCTAGGCAAACGCTCGTGCACTGCTCAACTGAGCTGGCGACGCCGCCCAGGCACGGGTTGATGTAGTTGTGCTGGAAGGACCATATGCCGGCGGCGGCGTTTTCGGTGACGGCCTCTGTATTCTGTGTAATCTGATTCCATCGCTGGCGCAGACGGGGATCCTCGAGGAATGCCATGTTGAGGGCTTTGGTTGCCAGGTATGACGTCGTCCAGGCGACGGCGAGCCTACCATGAGGTGGCTGAAGCTAAAGCCAGGAGAAGCGACAGAGACAGCGGTCGGCGAATTAAATGAAAGCGGCAGATGTAAATGGGATCATGATGGGAGGGGCTCGCGAGGTTGGCTTGCTGCAGGAGATGCGCCGAGGGTTGCGCAAACGCAAACCACGCAGGAGGGCAGAGGCATGGACGACAATGAGGTGGACGGAATGGATGGAAATGGCACCGAGGCGGCTGGGTTGGGCTGGGCGACGCAAGGCTACCTGCTATGGAACCTAGGCGGAAGCGGAACGGATGCACGGGCGCTGCGGCCCTGAGCTGCTGCTTCCACTGCGAGTGTCCACTGTCACCTCACTGTCGTCGCCTCCAAAGGGACGCTCATTCCATCCATTTTGCTGAGTGGCACGTGCGGCCCCGCCAAGTTCCATTGGCCCAGCATGGACTAACACTGTGCTTTCTTAGCGAAACGAAGCTCGAATTTAAGTACTGTCCAGCTAGACCAGGGGAATAATAGTACAAGTGGGAAGCCGAAAATCAAAACAAGGAAAAAGGGAGGGAACTGGGATGAAGATGAAGCAATTTGTTTCACGGCTCAACACAGATAGGTGACGGGAGAATATGGTATTGTGACACACCACGCCCCCCAATGACAGCGCCGACGGGTGGAATGGGGGTCTGTAGAGCAGCCATAAAGTCATTTCACCTCCTCGGGTGTCTCATGTTGGCCTGTATCCGCTCAAGCAGCTGCTCCCTTGTCGCCGAGTCCTGCGGGAAGAGATACCTCTAGAACAACATGTCAGTATCCCAAATCACCGCGGGATCAGGGCCTTCCGCTTACGGCATTCAGCCAACGCCGCATCTCCTCGATTGTCCAGCCGTTGGGGTCGCCTGTCGGGTCCGCCTCTCGAGGAAACATGTCGCCGCCCCAGATGGACCAAGCTGCTGCCGCCGCGACAACGCCACCAAAAGCTGCGCCATATTAGCCAGGACTCAGAAAGGATGTGACGTTTGCGCCAAGTCGAGCTCACCGAGGACCAGATTCTAACATGACCTGTCAGTAAACCTTTTGTCTTCTCTGTTCAGGGTAGGTGTAGTTCTTACCTTGGACTTCATGGTGTTATCCAGCGGGGTAGGCATCTTGACGAACTCTTCAACTTTAGGTTCGAGTTGAGAGACAAAAGGTGGTAGTATTGTAAGAAATAATGTTGAAAGTTATGTTTTTAAAGGATGAGAAAGGCCGTCAATGGCTGCCTAGGCCCAATATCCATACACAGCGATTGGTGAAAGGTGTCTGAATCTCTTCTCTGCCAGCGCCACAATCAGTCTGGTCATTGAGGCTGACGCGGCCGCCACAACCCCCACATCTCGTGGCTGGAGAAAGCCACTTGGTCCGTGCGCCACGCCCCGCGAAACCACTGGGCGCACAAAAATAATTGTCGAAATTCAGCTCGCCCGTACGTCGCAAATACCGAACTATTCTCGTCTTTTCCAGGAACCTGTCTCTTACCATCCGAGCCGCTTCTCGACATCACAACCGCCCACCATGCCTCAGGAGATTGCCGACATTAAGAAGGTAAAACATGACCAAAAAAATTACACTCCCCCAGAGTCACTCGGGCCATTGCTAACATTCGAATTCTTCAGTTCATCGAGATCTGCCGTAGGAAGGACGCTTCCTGTACGTTTCTTTGCCCGACGACAACCCTTCTTTCTACCCTGAAACCAGCTTGGATGGATCGAACGAATTCTGACCGAATATTGTAGCCGCGCGGATCAAGAAGAACAAGAAGACCAACAACGTCAAGTTCAAGGTCCGCTGCCAGAAGCACCTCTACACCCTCGTTCTCAAGGACACCGACAAGGCCGAGAAGCTGAAGCAGAGCCTGCCGCCCAGTATGCCTTGACCAAGCGCTCCCTTTTCTTCCAAGAGCCAAGCCGTCGCTGACACCAACAACCCACAGACCTGCAGATCTCCGAGGTTCCCAAGAAGAACTAGATTGGCGACATGAGGACGGGTTTCACGAGTTAAGGAAAAAGCTTGGGTGTGGGAAGGTCTACATGCACGAATGGGCGTCTCGGGATACCTTGCATTTCATGTGCACAGAACGCGTGCTCGGATAGAGTTCAACAAAAGAACTGTTTGAGACTACTTGATCCGTCGTCCCCTCTGCATCATGAATGAGCCCTTCCCTTCCTGTACTGATGATAGCTTCGGGACCCAATGCGAAAGCTTCCAAACCTCGGCTAATGCTCACGGCTTGACTGGTGATGGGCTCAGTGAATACCCGGTGTATTATATGCAGCTCCTTCAAGGCACGATGAGCTCGACAGTGCGGCGCTCCTTTATTTCACATTGGGAAAACAACTCCTGCAGCTCTGCCTCGCCAACCTTGTCACTCCAGAAAACAACGAATTCCTCGCCATCGGCCGTCTCAATCCTCCAACCGCCCCATATCCTTGGTTTCGAGCCATACTTGCGGAGGATCTCAGCCTCGATGCCACGGTACCGGTCCTCGACCTCCTTCTTTCTCGCCGGGTCAACGCTCATGCGGCAGATATTGACCCGTTTCTCCCCTGCAAACTCCTCGCACACGTACTGCGTCTCGCCGACGGCATTCATGTGGAAGAGCAGCGTGGCCTCCGGGCCGGGCGCCAGAAAGCCGGACATCTTGCCAAAGACGAGCTGGTTGTCACTGCTCTGGATCCACTCGTGGTGCGCCTCGGGCGAGTCCCAGGGTGCCGTGAGGAGGACGTAGGCCGGGTCGCTCCTTTGGATGTACATGGTGCTCACGTTGGGCGTCACCGTAGAGCAGAACGCCTGCGGCTGGTTCAGGCGCACCCACCGGTCCTGCACCTCCAGGCCCTGCACGAGGACCTCGAGGAATTCTAATTCATCGTAGCCACTCTTGAGTTGTAACAGGGCGAATTCCGTGCAAGGCATGTCGAGAAGCGGTGTAGTAGTTGGTAGAATAGCGGGGAAATCTCTAGGCTGGCCCAGAACCGTGGGCTTCGTGAACACCCTCCATATGTATAAATAATGGCATGTTGGTACTAGGCCATCATGGGGTGACGTGAAAGCTTGCGTAGTTCGGCTGTCAAGTTTGTTTGCCTGCTTTGGACCTGTCTACCCTGTATCTATCATGTACATCCTTACCCCAAACTCTTGCTCGGCCGAACCCAGCACGCTCTACTCTTTACAATCGAGCCTTCCGACAAGCATTGGCGTAGATGCAGCATCATATGGTTCTTACTCATCAACGGAGTTATCAATGTGAATGCTGGAAATGGTCATCGTCCAGCTTGTGCTAGCTGCCGGCAAACGGACCAATTCCCTGGAGGCAAACATCGTGCCTTTAAAACAAAGGACGGAGAATTTCCTAAACGGACTTGGCTCCACGAGGCCTGAAGGCTTCTGGCTGACGTCCTTCGGCCAGGCCCCCTCGGTATTTCCCATTCCGTCACATCTCCCATTCAGTACTTCGCCAGCTGTGGCGGACAGATTGAAGGCGAAAGGACAAGGGCTGAATCCCAATCCTTACCAAGCGTGGCGACCTTCTGGATAACGATTGAGGGTACGCTTCATGAAATGAGCCAAATGGACTTACTCCAAACAGAAGTAAAGCGGGCTGTAGACACACCCCCTCTACCTGCAGCAGGTGGTCCCATCAAGGAACGATTCCGACATGAAAGATGCTGATAACGATAAGTGGGCGAGAGAGGGACCTGCGAATGGGGCCAGCGCCTGAGACCGAGAATGGAACACTGAACGAGTCAAGTTCCTGCAGGCAATGCATTTGGACCGAGTAAAGGAGCCATGAGAGACATCAGGCCATAAGACCAGTCGAGTCCCATCTCTGCCGTCGAAATGTACCTGCCGCATATGATCGACGGGCACCAGTCACCGCTGAAATATTAGATCATGAGGATAGAAAAAAAAACACACACACACAGATATCGAGTGGGGGGTCAAAGCGGATGAATTGCCAGCGAGGGGCGCAGTATTCTCCAGTTGAGGTGCAGAAGCTTGCAGGCCAAAACTGCACGAGACGGTCAGCAGGCCGGCTAGCAGGGACAATGAGAGGACGAGATGGAAAAGATAAAAGGCAGAGAAAGGCTATAGCTGGCGAACAATCCTGGACCCCAGCACGTCGGTGTCCAAGGGTGCAGGGTGGAGGGGCGAGGGGGAGGGATGCATGCATCCCTTCTTCCCACGATGCAACGCTGGGCTGTAGGTGCATTATCCGCATCCCTAGGCCCGTCGTCGACTCCGGGACGAGTGCCAGCCGCGGAGGGCGATGTTGCTGACTCCAGCACCGCAAGCCAGTGAGGTGCAGTCGGGCGAAGCAAACCTGAGCTTCCCATATCCCGTCACTGTCTAACGGTGTATTTCCTGTCAAGCCAGACCCTCTTGCATCCCCTGACGCCACGTGCAGGGCGGTGAAAATCTCACGCTCCTTATTCTTTGCCAGACACCCCCCAGGCCTTGGGCTTGTCCAGCTGTTCGGAAATCGGAACATATCCGGCATGTTAGGCCAATAATAAGACCTGGGAGCAACCTATCTCGTGCAGCGTCTACCTCCGGAACCGCACCGGATACATGGTTGCTCTGCTTTTTGTGAGAGGTGATCGCCCTGGCAGTCATGTTGGCCGACAGACATCACTTACCATCCATTAGTAAAGACATCCTTGGCGTGACCGGTGTTGTGCAACCCCAGACCCGCGTGCCATTGGTGCGGTGCTGTACGGCGGCTGTCATGTCTTCCCCCATCATCGCCCTTTTGGTGCTGGACTGATACTGTACTTTTCGGTACCTGCGCGGTACATCCATGCATGGGCAAGGGAACGGCACCATCTTCATGGATGGTAGCCGGTTCTCCAGCCGCACCCCCTGTCATGTACATGTTCTAGCTCTCGTCGAGAATGTTTCACATCGGCCAGTATCATGAACGATGCTTGCCAGCCTCTGAGCTTTCTTGTCATCGCTGGCTGATGGCTTGCATTTTGAGTTTCTATTATGAGAACCGCTGCTGGGCAGAATGAGCGAAGTGGGCAGCAAGCGGTCCTGGAAACTGAGCCTTTTGTGAATACATGCCATGTCTTGGGACGTCATGTACATACATGTGTGCTGTCACCGAAGCGCATCTCAAGACACAGGTAAGCCTGAAAGGAGGACGAGAAACAATATAGATATCAGGGTCTTGTGTCTCACCTATGGAAGTTGCCAAACCCAGCTGTAGAGCTTTTTTTGAGATTCCAAGGTAGTTGTGCTTCTGTCCTGAACGAAGGCCTTGGCGCTTTTTATGCCTGACAGCGGATCGCGTGTCCCGACACTCTGGGCTGTACATGCTGCTGCACTGACAGACCACGAGGATGCATGGCTGTGGCTCTCTACCTAAACCCTGATATGTACGCGTGGCTCTCGTCATCACATCACATGTGCAGCCCAAGCTCGCCCACTCTGTCGCCTGAATTGGGCCGGGAATTGTCCAGCACCTTATCGCTGGCAACAATTCGAGACATTCTATGGGCAGGCTGGCAGTGGACCAGTGACTGACTTCAGGTCTCTGGGACCGCCAAGGGGAGGAAGGCGTTTTTTTTCCCCGAGTTAATTCCTAGGAACCGGTAGTCAGACTTGCCTGCTCAATAGTGTCTCATCACAAATGCCGAGTCTTGAATGCCTGGGCCGTAAGGAGCAGATAGGGATCCCGTTTGCCCTCCTCTATTGTGACATGTGTACCAATATCGGAGCATGACTGGCCACGGAGATATTTTGAATCGTTGGCGAAGAAAAAGAACTCGTCAAGGCAGAAAAAATGTTTCCGCGACTTGGTAAGCGGCGCTGCAAGAACAGAGTAACCCTCCGGCGAGGATGAGGGATAATCTCTGTTCCACTAACCTGTCTCCCCTGGATGCCCGGCCGTGCCCTTCCCGTCAATCTGTAGTCCAAGCTTAGGTGATTTGGAACGTGGCAACCCTCGCCGTGCTCCCGGGAGACATTAGCACATGCTTCGGTGCAGCTTGTGCTCTCCAAGCTGCTTCTTGACCCTGAAGAGGGAGAACTCGGCAGCCAGAGTGTCTTGTTGCGGAATCTTCGACGTCGGACCTATAGATGTCGGACATGGTGAAGGATACGGCGCCTTATACAGGCTGGGCCGACGGCTCCATCATCAAGAGTAATACGCCGAGCGGCTGGTGGCTACTGCAGACTTCAGCTAGTAACCCCCAGGAGACATCTTAAAGCCCGGTCAGTATCAGCACGCTCTAAAATGGCTGTTCGGCTATGCGCTCTCGGCTGGGTAGCGAGAGCGATTCTCTGTCGCAGCTTGTTACAAATGTCCGAACGCCATCTGTTGACCGAGGCAAAGCGTTCCATGGTGTAGGTACCTCTCGGTGTAGGGATACAGATTGACTAGTGTCTGGGCCGGGGCAGGAAATGCTGAGAGGCAAGGCGACTCGACATATAAATATGGCGTTCTTCAACAGCCTGGGGCTCTTACATCATGTCTCTCAATGGCTTGTAGGCAACGACGTAATCAAGAGAAGTTGGTGTGGCCCACCCGTACCAGCTGCAGAAAAGCTACATGCAGACGGATATAAAAAGGGTGCAGTGTTGTAGTAAGGTAGCATTTGGGCTGGGCGCCGATCTTTCCCGTATTGATGTCCGTCCAGCTTGAAGAAACAAGTGCCTGCTTCTCGGTAGCCCACGTACATGCCAACACATGACTGTAGCAGTGGATCTCGAAGCGTATAGCTGTGGCAGAGTTCAAGTCGTTCGTGGGAGAAGACGCTGGCAATACGCAGGGCGACTTTGCGAGGGAGATCAGGCTGGAGGGGGTGTCGAGAAAATGTGGATGAGGTGCAGGGAAAGGGTGGGGAGGGCGAGGAACCAACGACTTGCCAACCAACAATGGATGTGAATAGATGAACGGATGGAGCTAGTGCTGCACAACCTCTTCAGCAGAAGATGGTGTGTCCCTGAGAATGCAACCATGCTGTGAGAGGTTGGATGGACGGCTCTTAGTCGTCGCGGGCGGATCGAGGCAATAAGAAGAGTGCTATATGGGCTAAAATCAGACGAAATGGGGTGCCGACGCCTCTATCATGAGACTTGCGCAGGCACCAGCCAGTAATTGACTTGGCGCTCTCTGTCCCAGGCCGAGATGAGTGCTTGATCATTCATGGTCAGGCAGGACCGCACGGTTCCATCCCACCAAAAAAAAAAAAAAAAAAAGGTCAGTAGACTGCTGGGGCATGGTGCTGTGCTGGATCAGGGTCCGTGAGTTGTTTGATTGCACTGCAAGCTGCAATCGCGCCGACTTGGTCCCCCCAAATGGTAACAGGGCTGTTGTCGTTGTCAAAGGGAGACCATGTAGGGAGACGAATATGTGGAGGAGAGGAGAGGAGGGGTGGGAGAGGATCCGATCTGGCCGTCACACGCGACTGAACGCTCCATCGACTAGAATAGAATGAGGATAGATCTTGAACGGCTCCATGATGCTAATTTAGTGATTAAGGTGTTGGGATTCCTTACAAGATGTGAGAGATGTCAGATGGGGGATTGGGGAAGAAAGACCAGTAGCGCACGCACCGCACCGAGCTGCAGCAGGTGAGATGCCTCTAAGGCGGCTTGGTTCCCATCGCGGAAGCCGAAGGGCGAAGGGATGAAGTGGCAGCGGTAGGGCAGGCATCCTGATTCGGGGTATTTGCTCAGTTAGCCTGGATGGATCCGTCGCATTCGTCCCAGGTACATGCGTACATACATAGATAGGTGGTGGCATCAGCATCTGCCGTGGGGTACTCGGTACTGTATCTCGAAAGAAACTCCGATGCCGCCAGCGATACTCTGCCATGCGCCGGCCCCGGTTCGTCGACGAGCACCGGGAGGCCATGAGTGGACCGGTCTGGATGCGATGGAGGGGCAGAGGTCGCATCATGCCGCCGTGTGTGTGATGGGTGTGGGCGGGAGTGGGAGAGATGGAGGGTGGGAATGAGAGTGATGAAGGGTGATGGGGAGGGGAATGTAGCGAGGGTTGTGTTTCTGTCCGTATTATTAAGGCTACCCTACCTATGATGCCTTCTTCCTGATTTCCCGACTGTCGTAGTCATTTATTTGCCTTGTACTTTAGGTGTATGACGGTTTTCGGGGCAGGTGCGACCCCACACCAAGAAATCAGGTCGGCTGTGTGGCTGCTGGTCTGTCCGCGTTTGTTGCTGGGAGGCGGCCGGGCATTTCGTTATTATTAGTGTAGAGCTTACCTGCGGCTAGTCGTAATGGAATGGCAGACTGTAGGACCTGCTCCTGGGCAACTCCGAAGGCTCAGCTCTCGTTACATACTGGTCGGTATCCATCAGTGGATGCAATGGGGAATCTGCAATATTGCCGTCGTCGGAGAGCATCCAGCATGGGCGGGCTACCCGCTGCAGCACTCACTCCAGGTTACCGAGGAGTCGAACTAACCCTGGTGGCAGGGTTGGCAGGTTCCCTTCACTCCGAGCAACCTTCTCTGGGCTCCCTCTTGGTCTAGCTCACCACACAATTCTCTAATCCTACACCCCCCCTCTTCTTCCTCGGACACCTACTCTCCCATGTTCTCACTTCGTTGTATGTACTCACTTGCTCACTCACATCCATTCACACACACTCTCTCACCTCATTCGCTTCCTTGCTCTACGTATAGGCGTACTTACACCTACACCTGCACCTGCACCTGGGCCTACGTACATACAGGATGCCGTACCCTCGCTCCCTCTTCCCTGCCCTTTCTTGATCCGGCACATATCGTGATCCCCGCTACTGCCCTCCCCGTCTCGTTCTTGTTTCGTCCAGAAACCTAGGACCGACATCTTGTGCCGAGCCTGGGCAGCATATATATCCCCGTTGCGACCTCACTTGACCTTTTCCCGAGTGACGACTCGTCATTGTGCTTTTGCTATACCCCTACCCTCCTCATCTCTTCCGCCTCCTCTCTTCCTCTTCCCCGATCCCCCGGTCTCTCCAATCTACGCCTCCTATCCTCTTTCCTATCCTCTTTTCCTTTTCGTCTTTTCCTTTTTCTTATTTTTCTTCATCATCATCTTCCTCTTCCTCTTCCTTTATTCCTGCAAAGCCGGGCTGCTTCGTCCTTACCATACGCCCCGCTCCGATTTCCGTGGTCACCCATCCGAAAAAAAAAATTAAGGCCAATTGTATTGGCTGATTCCGACGTGCAGCATTTCCCACCCCCCTCCCCAAAAGGCTACTCGACTCGACGGCAACAAGGTTTTTCTTGTCAACCTCTGCTGCGCTCTTCTTGCTACAGCTACCAAGACAAAAAAAAACATCACCAACTTGTGTCTTCACATTCACCTTGCTTCGGTGATTTGTCTTTTCCAAGACTAGGGGTGCGGTGGATTTACCGTCTTACACACCTGCCATAGCCGACCGGTGCATTTCCTTTTAATAATTCCTGCCTTGAGCTACACACGGGGTACCTGGGAGCTACCTTCACAGCCACTGCCCACCGTCACTGGCATTACTTGCCCGGGCCCCCCAATCTCGATTTCCCCTGGTCCGTTCCAGTACGGCAGTCCAACCACCACAACATTCCCTCTATCTGGACACACCCACCCTCCCCACCAGCAGGACCCAGACCGACCTACCTAGTAGTAGTCCAGGCCGACTCCACGCAATCAATCCTGCTTCTACTTGCTGCACCGCCGACGCCGCCATTATCACCACCCCTTATACAAGCACCACCAGCGCCGCCGACGCCGCCATTGTTGCTGTTTCGACCACCGCTGTTCCAACAACAGCACGCACAGCGCCTAGCCGCACCTCTTGTGTTCTGCCCCTACCGTCCACCCGCCACGGTAGCAGCCGATCGCGACCTTCCTCTTCTTCGGCTGTCCCACCGATCCTGTTGCTCGTGCGTAGGCTGCTTGCGCCGCCTCATCTTCTCCATTCTCCCTGCCGTCGCCTTCGATGACGGTCCAACTTCCCGAACTGCTGAACGGCAACGACGCCATGAGTATCTCCAGTAATCTCAATGGACTGAATGGTCTGTCCCTGAGCGGCATCAACGGCCACAGCGGCCACACCAGCTACAATGGCATCAACACTGTCAACGGTGTCAATGGCCACAGCGCCCTCACTGGCCACAACGGCAACATCTACCTCAACGGCAACGGTCCCCTGACGCACACTCAGTTCAAGGGCGAGCGCAAGAGCTCCAGCCCCATGGCTCCGCCCTTTATGGTCTCCGCGCCCGGCAAGGTCATCGTCTTTGGCGAGCACTCCGTCGTCCACGGCAAGGTACGGCCCAATTTCTTCCCTCTCCTGGGCGTCGCCCTCCGCGATGCAACCGCAATCCCACGCGGCCATGCCTCAGCCTCACTAACACGCGTTTCTACAGGCTGCCGTCGCCGCCGCCATCTCGCTGCGATCCTACCTCCACGTCACCACCCTCTCCAAGTTCAGACGCACCGTCTCCCTGCGATTCCCGGACATCGACCTGGTCCACACCTGGAACATCGATGACCTCCCCTGGGATGCCTTCCAGAACCCCCTCAAGAAGAAGAGCTACTACTCCATGGTCACGGAGCTCGACCCCGACCTGGTAGAAGCCCTGCAACCTCACATCGACTGCATCTCCCCCGAGCATCCCGAAGAACTGCGCAAGGTCCACCAGAACTCTGCCTCCGCCTTCCTCTACCTCTTCCTCAGTCTGGGATCCCCATCCTTCCCCGGATGTCTATATACTCTCCGCTCAACCATCCCCATCGGTGCCGGCCTGGGTAGCAGCGCCTCCATATCCGTCTGCATGTCGGCCGCGCTCCTGATTCAGCTTCGTACGTTGTCGGGTCCCCACCCTGACCAACCTCACGAGGAGGCCCGTCTTCAGCTTGAGCGTATCAACCGATGGGCTTTTGTCTCCGAGATGTGCATTCACGGCAACCCTTCAGGTGTTGACAACACCGTCGCCACCCAGGGCAAGGCCGTCGTCTTCCAGCGCACCGACTACTCCAAGCCTCCCTCAGTACGCTCGCTCTGGGATTTCCCCGAGCTTCCCTTGCTACTAGTCAACACCCGCCAAGCCAAGTCGACTGCTCACGAGGTCGCCAAGGTCGCCAAGTTGAAGGACGCCCACCCTAAGCTGGTTGGCGCCATCCTCGACGCCATGGACAAGGTGACGGGAACCGCCTCAATGATGATTGAGATGAACGAGTTCGTCGAAGACGAGGAGAAGAGCCACAAGAAGATTGGTGAGCTCATGACGGTCAACCACGGCCTGCTCGTCTCCCTTGGTGTATCACATCCCCGTCTCGAGAGGGTCCGAGAGCTGGTGGACCACGAAGGCATCGGCTGGACCAAGCTCACCGGTGCCGGAGGTGGTGGCTGCTCCATCACCCTTCTCAAGAATGACGTACCCAGGCATAAGCTCGCCAAGCTCGAGCAGCAGCTCGAGACGGAGAACTTTGAGAAGTTCGAGACCACCCTCGGTGGCGACGGTGTCGGCGTCCTGTGGCCCGCTATTCTCAAGAACGGTACCGAGGAGGATGAGGAGGGCGGCATGGAGATCGACCTCGAAAAGTTCCTCAACGCCGAAGGCACCGAAGGTGTCGAGAAGCTGGTTGGCGTGCACGGCCACGGTGGTGAGAGAGAAGGCTGGAAATTCTGGCGCGTCGAGACTCGGTAAAGAGGGGTTAAACGACACGACCTATCACATTTCTTCTACGATTCGGGAAGAAAAAGCATGCAGAAGAGGGAGGGGTCTCGGAAACTCTGGCGTCGGGGGCGCAGGTGCAAACTTTGGGGGACTGTACATCATTGCGCAAAAGAGGCGGACATTGATTGAATCGCCTTCTCGTTTCTTGGGGGCACAGGCTTTCGTTCCAATTTTTCCATAACATTTTTTTTTCTTGGCTTACCTCACTGTTTTCCCTCCTTTTCTGGATATGTAGAAATTTACCTTACGGTGTCCGCATAGAGCTAATATCCAGAATCTATGGCCCTCATTATTACATAGCAACGCCGTCATGTTTAGTTCCTCATACGATATTTCCCAGATATGCCAAGCAGAAGTGGTGTGCGTGAAAGCTGTATCATGATATCCCAAGCAGGCTGTCTAATTTCTCACGATGGTATCTGCGAGGCCTTGTACTTCCAATATCCCTCGCGCACCGGGTCCCATTTCTCCCCCAGTCTTTGCAGGCAGAGCTTGGCCTTGGCAGGCTCGGTTTCGGCGTATACATCGGCCAGCAGTTCCAGAGCGTGGCTGCTGCGGACATCCTCCTCTTCGGCGCCTAGATTGCTAATGAACTGCTCGGCAAAGTCTTGGAGAGCGGAGAGCGGGCGCTTCCCGCGGGTCAAGGCGCCGCGGATATAGTTCCAGGAGGACTGGTTCTGCGGGGCGAGCAGGATCTTATCCTTCGCGTACTGGACCTCGCGGTCGAGGAGGTCGTCGGGGATGGCGGCATCGCGGAGCTTGGGGTCGTCGAAAACGATGAAGAAGCGGTGCGACCAGGCCGAATTATTGCGGAGGTCGTCCTCGATGAGGTTCTGCGTGGACAGCAGCTCGGAGATGGTCCAGAGGTTGAGCTTGCCGACGAGGTAGTGGCGGTAGGACCAGACGTGGTAGTTCTTGGTGTCCTCCCCGAGGATGGTGGAGAGGAAGGCCGTCTCGGACTTGGCGAGGGCCTTGACGGCGTCGTCGTCCTCGGCAATGGTCGGGTAGTGGTGGTCGAGGAGGAGCTGGCGGTGGTGCCAGATCTGATAGTTCTTGAGGTTGGCCAAGGCCACCTCGTTGAGCCACTCGAGCTCCTCGGCGACGGGCAGCTGGAGCGCGGTGACAATCTTGAAGCGGTACAGCCAGACAGTGTAGTGTGCCGGGTTCATGGAGATGACGTGCTCGGTAAGGCGGAGGCATCGCGGCGAGAGCTCACCGGCAGCCATGACCGCGCGCAGGTAGGACACGGCTTGAACAGAGTTAGTAGGGTTGAAACATCAGACCGAGATACAGGGAAAGGATGGGGGGGCCTGCTCCGTTGGTGTTCAGGAGCAAGCTCTCTGTCACGCACCCTCAGCGTAATCGTCGGGGTAGGCAATCTGCGCCAGGGCATCTTCGGGCTCGTCCTGCGGGATGGGCACGACATCATCCCAGGTGGGATCCATGGCTATGGCCGACGTCATCTCGCCGTACAGCTCGCGCCGGAGCTCAGCCATGTCGCGACGCCTCTTCTTCTCGTCGTTGATGGCCTCTTCGGAGTTCGGGGCGCCTTGAAGGCGGGACAGCTCCTGCTTCGCCTTGAACCGGTGGCTCAGAAGTTCGAGGGCAGACAGGCGGGCCTGCTTCAAGCTGCGCTGGTGAAAGTCCTCGAGCGGGTACGTGCCGATGTCACGGCCGGACCTGTCGGTGCCCCAGCGGTAGTTCTTGTCGAGGTGGCGGGAGGGGAGGCTCTCCTTCTGGACCTGCTTCCAGAACTCGCGGGCCGTCTTGCTCGAGAAATCGACGAGTTGAAGCTCGCCCGCGGGCAGGACGAGGTTGGCGTGGGTGTACGTCTTCTTCTCGGCGGGTGTTAGGCCTGCGAGGCCGACTTCCTCGACTCGCTTGGTGACGGGGTTTGTCTGGTAGAATCGCTGGAGGGCCCGCTCCTGGACGGTAGCTGGTGCGGACTCGGCGGCGGCTGTTGAAGGAAAAGAAGAGGCTGTTAGACTATCGAGCGGCGTGTGTGTATAGGCGCGAATACGGCTGACCTTTGGGCACGGGGACGACAGTGGCCTTGGCACTGGACTTGGGTTTCGCAGGCATGGCTGGCGGGAGCACAGAGGGCGGAGGCGGTTGATAATCTAATGCTATCCAGGACTTTTATCTCAGCTGGAGCTGTTTGTATGGTGGTGTGCTTCTGGATGGAGTGGGGTGGGAGTGGTTTTAGTGACCCCGCCATTTCCCTTCCACATAGACAATCCATGAACTGATTGACATACTACCCACGTGTAGGTGGGATCAAGATGCACGGAATTCAAGGTGAAGAATGAATCGATGAATTGATTGAGGATAACAATGATTGAATCGAGGCAAAGGCAGTGGTTCCCTTGTGCTGTTCATCAAGATGGTTCTCATACTGTAGGGACTCGAGCTTCGTCAATGGGTGTAGAGTCTTTCAATCTATCCATGAATGCCTCCTTGTTGATAAAGCATAATTCTAATACACAGACTCGGCTGTGGCTTTTCCGATACTTCTATTCCCCATTCCAGCCGTATTGTTTTCTGGCAACAATCGCTCTAACGGCCGTTTCAAGAATTCGTCATGCGCCTCATGATCAAAGAGCCCAGCCTCCATCGCGAAGCAGACGTCTAGCGTCGCTTGTAAGCGCTGTATCCCTCGCGACCATACGCATGCGTGCAGGAGCAATGCAAAGAATACTGGTGGGCGATAGTGTACAAACTATCGTTCGCCCTGCGCAGCCACAGCTTGGCCTGGGCTTGCTGCTCCATTGTTCTCAGAGGACAATAGCAGCCTCGGGCTGTGGCACTGGCGATCACTGTTCCTCCACCATGGCTGACAGACTCTGGCCTACAGTAAGCGGCCCTTCCTGGAACCTGTCCTAAAGGGCGCGGAAGTTTTGGGACATGATGAGCCACTTCTTGATGCCCCGAGGCGGGTTTCGAGAGAGGGCATCCCAGTTGGGTACCAGGACAAAGGTCTCGTTGAACATCTTCTGCGGCGCCTCCCTGCCCTTGCCGAACTGAACCTTGCCCATGGCTGTGACGACGATACTCATGCGACCGCCATTCCGCTCTACCCTGTCTTTGTCGTGGAGGTTTTCGGGCACGCCAAACTGGAAAGAAGGGTTTGCGACGTGCGCGTCGAGCGACTCAACCTCGTAGTGCACGCCGGATCCTTGAGACTCGAGCAGCTTTGAGTAGTCGGCCGGCGTGGGGACGACGGAGCCGTTGATGGAGATGTCGGCCTTTATGGCGGAGTAGCGCGGCGAGGAGTTGACGTAGAATGTTTCTAGGCTGCTATTTCTGTTGATGGCCAGGTAGTAGCCACTGATGAAGTTCTCGGCAGCTTCAGTCTCGAATTAGGACGTGGACCGATTGTGGATTGTGTGGGAATATTTACCTTCGCTGGATGCCCTGACCTGCGTATCGGCGTCGGGGAGCGGCATCTTGTTTGCACTTGGAAGTTTGCGAAGAGGAAGACGAGAAAATATAGAAGCTTTTGGTTTACCAAACGGGAGCTTTGTGAAAGTTAGCAAGTGGGATGACGATGCTGCACAGTTATCGGACTGTGTTGATTCGCACGGTGGAAGATCGCCTTATCGCGTCAGCTCCAGGTACGTATTGGGGAAATTTCCGGCTGATGCGACTGCAAACTCGCATGTTGCTCAACCATCCACCATGCGGCCGCCCAGTCTGCGCACCCTTCATGGGGCGCAACAGGCCCAATTGACATTCATTCGAAGATGTGCACCCTCAGTCTCTTCTGTTAAATCATGGCAGGTCGCAAGCTGCCGCTGGCAGAGCTCCACAAGCTCCCCTGGCCAGCAGGCTAAGAAGCCGTACTATATAACGACGCCCATCTTTTACGTCAACGCAGGTGATTCTCTCTGACAGTCAGCTGCTGAAAGATCTGCTCACATGTAAAAAGCGCCCCATATTGGCCACCTGCATTCCATGGTCCTCGCCGACGTCATCAAGCGATGGGAACAAGTCAAGGGCAACGAAGCTGTGCTCTGCACCGGCACCGATGAGCACGGCATGAAGATCCAGCGCGCGGCGATGAAAGTCGATATGGATCCCAAGGACTTTTGCGATTCCAATGCGAACAAGTTCAAAAGCCTAGCCGCGCAGGCCGAGATATCCAACGACTTCTTCATTCGCACTACCGACCCAGACCACAAGGATGCTGTCGAAGTCTTTTGGATGCACCTGAAGCACACGCTTCCGAAACAGCTCGGTCTGTACAAAGGCGTGCATAAAGGATGGTACTGCGTGAGCGACGAATGCTTCTACCCTGAGGATCTTGTCGCCCCAGCCATCCACCCCCAGACGGGCCGAAAGGTGATGATCAGCACGGAGACGGAGAACGAGGTGGAGTGGGTTGAGGAGGAGACTTGGTTCTTCCCGTTGACCAAGTACAAGGATGCCTTATTACGGTTCTATGAAGAGAACCCGAACTGGATCACACCTGCCCACCGGTTGAACGAGGTTAAGGATTGGGTCAACAACCATCTTGAAGATCTCTCCGTCACACGACCTGCTTCCAGGCTCAGCTGGGGCATATCGGACCCCGAGAACCAAAGTCAGACCATTTACGTATGGGTCGATGCGCTCATCAACTACCTCACCACGACTGGATACGGAGCCAAGTGGCAGGGTCCCAATCATGACATGGGCATATGGCCTGCGGACTTACAGATCATTGGCAAGGATATTCTTCGATTCCACGCCATCTATTGGCCAGCCTTGTTAATGGCCCTGGGCCTGCCGCTTCCCAAGAGGCTTCTCTGTCATGACCATTGGAAAATGTCAGGTCGCAAGATGTCCAAATCTCTCGGCAACGTCGTCAACCCCGTGCTCGCTCTCCAGAGATGGGGCGTGGACGCCCTGCGTTACTTTCTCATGAAGAGCGCAACCCACACCAAGGACATGGGGTACTCTAACGATTTGATTGCCGTGGCTTACAACAAGGAGCTTCGGGCAGCCACCGGCAACTTGTTCCAGCGCATCGCCATGCCCAGAGCCTCGGCCAAGTGGTCTATTGAGCAGGCCGTGGAGGCGCAGCGAGATGACTCAAATCCCGTGCACCAGCTGAAAGATATTGAGACCCTGGAATCGCATCTTGTGGTAGTCAAGGACACGGTACAAAAGGCCATGGACAACCTCGACCCGGCGGCCGCTACTCGCGCAACCTTTGCCTTGCTCCGAGAGGTACGAAGCCAAGATTGACGACAAGAACATGACTGACAGTGCAATAATAGGCAAACCGTTACATCTCAGATGAAGCACCGTGGGACGTCGCCAAGGATCCTTCACCTGAGGCGCGATGTCGTTTGAACCACATCATCTTCCAGGCTTCAGAAGCTCTCCGCGTGGCCGCCATTCTTATGCAGCCCATCATGCCAGCCAAGATGACGGAACTTCTCGACAAGCTGGGCGTGAAGCAGGAGAGGAGGACGCTGGAGTGGGCCGAGTTTCGTAAGGACCTCGAGTACTTTGGCCCTTCCGTGGCCGAGAGAGATGTGCGGCGCCCAAAGTGGGACACACTGTTCCCTCCGGCGCTGGATGGAGACATGTCCGATATGGAAGCCTTGACCATGGCCTCGAATTTCCAGGGTGACAAGAAGTCCAACGAGATGAACATGATGCTCGAGGTGTTGGCTTTGGAGGCGCGGCTGGGCAAGGACGTGCTCGAGCAGTTCCGGGAGAAAAAGGAGGAGAAGGCATGAGTGACCTGACTTGTATGATATGAGTTCAGTTGGTGTGTTGTATACCATGTAAGAAAATGTATTTTAGCGATGGTTGAGGATTTAATGGCATGGCTGTATGATTAGGCAGTTAGAGGATGGGTCTCGACTCGAAATAATGGGCAAAGTTCCCAGCTCAATTTACCTCTTTCACGTCAAAATTGTTCACATACAAATCGGCAAGATGAGGATAAATCAGAACACAGGTTTGCATTTCCAGTAGACTGCTAGTATCACTGCTTACACAAGGCAGCAATCAGCTCCAGTAAAGCCTTGCTGGTACCCTACGAAGCGCACCACGTTCTCAAATATCACAGCTGGATGCAAGATCCCGTCAGTAGCAACGCGCCCAGCTTGCACACTCTTCTCTGACCTGGGAACAGCATATCCAAGAGGCGACTGCATCGGAACCGATGACGCTGGAGGAGGAGTACGAAAACCAGCAATCCTGGCGGTCGGCGCGGGATAAATTAACCTTCATCGTGTGCGCCCCATTGGAGGCTGCATGCGCGCACATCCAAGCGGGCCGGGAGGATTCTAATGAGCGAATGAGAGGCGATATCAATTTCTTCCTATACCCTTACGAGAGCGAGGACGACGAGGATGTTCCGCAGAGCTGGTTGATGGGCGAGGTCGACGTCATGATTGCGGACAAGGACCACCGCGGGAAGGGCCTCGGTCGTGCTGCCGTGTGCATGCTGCTCGCGTATCTGAAGAGGAACATAGATGCCATCCTGAGGGAGCACGCGGAGGAGGGCGTGCTGCGCGGTCTGATGGTCAAGATTAAGCAGGATAATGCGGCGAGCGTGGCCTTGTTCCGCAAGCTGGGGTTTCAGCAGAAGGGAGAGGTGAATTACTTTGGGGAGATCACCATGACGATGGCCTGGGACGTGCTGGAGACTCTGGAATGGTGGGATGCGGCGTGGGGGGATTATCGGGAAATGGGATACGTAACAGGTGTTGATGGTGAGCATTGAAACTATGGAATACAGAATGAGTATGATATGTGACACGATGCCGAGAAGCTACTTGGCCTCGGCGCAAATCCGAATCGCCTTGCGGCGAATGCTAATCTCCTCGATCAGCTGCTTTCGCCTTTGGCGAGTTGTCTCTTCTTCTCCCCCCAGCTCATCGATTTCCTCCTCCGACAGGCCTAACACATACTCCGTGTTCAGCGCCTTCAGAGGGCCGTTCTTATTATTCAGCATCCCCTCCACAAGGCTGTTGTTGATGTAGCGGATGAAGTACTCCAGCGTCATCTGCAGTGTTGTTAGTTGAATCAGTCGTGAGAGGACGGAGCAGGGAGGGGGGGGGGCTACTTCGTAGTACACCATCAGAACGTCATGGACATCCGTGGCGATGTTCATCTTGGTGCTGGGGTGCATGGTTTCGAAGCACTTCGCCAAGCCGCCATCTTCGCCTTCGTCATCATCTTCATCCTCGTTCTCCAATACCCACTCTCGATACTTCTTGGAGGCCTCCGCAAATCGCAGAAGTCGGCACTTGTTGACTCGGTCCGCAAAGCTGGGGTCGCTGGTAAGGAGGGCTCGGCCCAGGCTCAACTCTTCGTTGTAGTAGCTTTCGATGTTGCTGCCTGCCTGGCCAAAGGCAGTCTGGAGCATGTCCAGGATGATTGTCTTCAACCGGTTGATGAGGCGACTTGTGCACTTGGCACTGCCACAAAGACTGTCCAGGATATTGATCGATTCGGCCTCCACGACACGGTGGACCAATTTTAGGTGATCCATAGCCATGTCTCTCCATCGCTTTGTCTGCCTCGTATACATGATAGGATAGATACGGGGATTGAGTACGCCGGGGAGCTGATTAGCTTGCAGTAATCCGAGCTGTTCGTGAATGGCCTTGTATAGTTTCTCCTGACTCTGAGGTCGTGAAACATCTGGCAATGGTGGTGAAGTGCCGTCCGCCGGCCATCGGCAAGGCAAGGTCTGATGCTTATTATACCTGCTAGGGGAGAGCATTTTTTCTTCAAACTCCCACTCATGACCGCTTTCCCTCATGTCACTGTCGAACTGATCAGTGAGATATCTGACTTTGGGCCTCAGTGTTGTTGCCTCGTTGGCAAGCGCTTGGTCGAAGTGCTTAGACAGGCTGTCCACAAACTTCAAGACGTACTGCTGCTTGTCTTTGAAGGAATCGCGTGACCCCCCCAGGGCGGCTTGCTCATTGAGCAATTGTGCAAGATCGTTATCAAGCTTGGCTCTAATCTGTGGGAAGACAGCCCCGATCTTATCGGACAGCATACTCGCGAGTCGAGTGCGTAATGCTGAGGAGCCACGATGGTCCGCGGGAATCAAGTTCCACGGGAATTCGTTGAAGAGGGCCTCTTCAGCTGAAGCAGCATTGGTAGGCGTGCCGTCGTTTTCGACGCGGTTGCGGACGACAAACCAGCCACCGTTCATCACGTCGGCTCCAGTACGCTTGTTTCTACCAGTAGCAAGATCAACAGCCTGAGCTTCATTAGCACCGTAACTGCTCATGTGACATAAAGTGTAGAACCTACGCTTTGGACGCTTTCAATGGAGATGGCGCAACGATCACACCGGGTCAATACGCCGACAAGGCGGCGGTCATCCTGGACATGCTTCTTTGCCAAATCGAATATATCCTGATTGGCAATATCGTAGTCCGCAGCACAGACACACCTATACAATAGTTAGGATTTGAAATGCACCCGAATGAGTTGTGGGCTTACACAATGATGTTCTGCGGCTGGCTCATGTAGCCAATGGCGAGATTGCGGACGCCTTCAAGTTCCTTTTCCTTGACGGTGCTTGAACTGGCGAAGATACCCGGCAAGTCGATGATACTGAACGGCTGCTTGTCGGGGCCAGCCATTTCAACATTGAGGACGTTGCTGACAAAGTTTCTCGCCTTTTCTCCCTTCCCTGGGACGATTTTTACCCAGTCCTCCGAAATCTAGAGAGCATGAGCAATTAAAGCAGAAGTATGACAGAAGGGTGTTCTTACCTTTTTGATCGCCTCGGAGAATATCTCATGGGTAAGGACCGATCCTTCCTCGTACAACGCCGCCTTGTCCATTTTGGCATATTGGAGTCCGACGGCCTCGATGGTAGGTGGCTCGAGGGTGATCTTGTACGACTCGGATGTGCCGGGTGCGGTCCTTCGAGAGACGATACGAGTTGGAAAGCGAGTGCAGCATCTCGCATCGATGGGGAATGGAATGCCGGTAAGAGTTCTGAGGAGAGACGATTTGCCGGTCGACTGGCCTCCGACGATAACGAGCTGCGAAGGTCAGATGGAGTGCAGTCGAACAAAGGGATAAGCCCACCTGTGGTGTTTGGAGCTCCTGAAGAGGACCCCAGCTTTGTAGCTTGTTGATGGCCTCCAGCTGTGATCTGCTGCGCTCATCCTCGAAGGGATTCTCAGGCAAAGCTTCAGGACTGAGTGCACCAAGAGCTGGTGGATTCGCAGCAGGTGCTTGTTGCACTGTCGGAGAGGAAGTGTGCTTTCTCATCCAGCGAGAAAGAGGCGTAGGGGAACTGGGAGAAGACTCAATGCCAGAGTCGGAAGGGGGGTAACCGCCAGGAGTGCCAGCACTCGACGATTTCTTAGTAATAGAGACGGGAGTAGAGGTTGAAACTGGGTTCTCGTAGGAAGCCATGGTGGAATAACGAAGATGGTATGGGCTAAAAGTGACTGAGTGAATTGGACAAGAAAGATAGACTATACAATGGTGCTTGAGAACAGAGTACGGAACAGCTTCTCCTGTAGGCAAGCCCAGGGCTTTATATATTTGTAAATCTACACAATTCCGCCTTGTACATGCGGGTTGGCTGTGACTGTCTGCCATGGCCAAAAAAGCGAGCCAGGTTTCCGAAGAGCTTTACGGTTTCCCGTATCCTGAACCAGGTTCATGTCCAGCCTCGTTGGGGGCTGCCGTCTCTGCATCCGATTTGACGACCAGCAAACACCTGATAGCTGATGCATGCTGCGACCCTCAGCCGGCCGACGGATGAAACTTGTTCAAGCGATGCCATTTGCTGGATGATGGCCGTCGTATGCCGGGCCTGGATAGACGCGGCCAAGAGACACTCTCCCCTAAAGTCGTTATCTGTAGAGATGGGATGGTTCCAAGGATTTTCGTGCACACCGACACAGCCCAAGGCCGGCGGTTGATGAAACACGGCAATTGGGGGATGGAGGCTATGGTCGCCGGTGTGGCTGGGCTGATGGTTGAATTAGGATATGTTGGTTCGACAGGTTTCCCAATGCGTCGGGAAGGATCCAAAGGTGTGTAGCAAGGCCCAAAATCCGGCCCAAAGAAACATAAAAATAGGAAACATATAGTTTGGGGTTTGGATATGGGGTAATTTGGTGACCTCGTTCAATTCTCGTCAAGACTGTCTGGGAGGCAGAGGCAGGTATGTTCCCGAGACCCGTGCTGCACCTTCTGCAGCCTGTAGCGGCGTGAGTCATTCGGTGAGCGAGCATCATGTAGGACGGTACTTCCTACCTCCTAATGCGGCATGATTTGGTTTGCAGCGGAAGAGTACTTGGGGCTTTTCGCGGTCGTTATAAGATAGCTTCACGGGCAAAGTAATGCATCTTTAACTTTACTTTGCATAGCTTGTACTGTCAAAGTCAGCATCCATCCTCTCACCATGGAACCATCCCGCGAGGACATAGTCAAGCATTATGTCTACGACCCAGATCTAGTCCAGCGAGTAGCTTATCGCAAGGTCCAGACGCCGCTTGACATTGTCGATCCAGACCCGACTTGGCCAGAGCAATTCGAGCAGCTTAAAGCACGCATTGAGTCGGCCATAGGACCAACCATGGTCTCCATCGCCCATGTCGGCTCGACGAGCGTGCCCAGCCTCGCCGCCAAAGCCATCATCGACATCGACCTGGCCGTCCAGGATATTACCGACGAGGCGTCGTATGTTGCCGCGCTCGAGGCCGCAGGGTTTCATTTCCTCGCGCGTGAACCGCTCTGGTGGGAGCATCGCTTCTTTTGCTGCTACGACCCTCCCGCTCATTTGCACGTGTGGCCTCCCAGCAGCCCGGAGATGGTCAGGCACCGCATCATGAAGGAGTGGTTGATGGAGCATGAGGATGATCGAGAACTGTACGTCAAGGCGAAGAAGGAGGCATCCAGGGTGAGCAAAAGCGAGGGGGAAACCATGATGCAATACAACCTCAGGAAGGAACAGGTGATTCGAGCGATTCTTGAGAAGGCTTTGAAGCACCACGGGTATATATAGGTGACTTCTTAGGTCGGAAACTAGGTGATGTATGCGAGACGGAGATACAATATATGGTGGGAATGCATTTGATCTCAGCTGCACACGCCAAACGGAATGTTTGGAAAAACCAAACAAAAAATCCACGAGACTTCAATTGAAGTATCAATAATGATGAAAACGCAGGTAAATAATATTTCATAAAGGCATCGGCTTGTGGGTAGGTGCTGATTCGATGTGATTGTGATTATGGTGTTGGTGAAGAGAAAGGGGAGCGATACAGGGTAGACGACCTGGACAAAATTTCATCCGCCCATTCGAAGCTCCAAGCCTCAAGAACTAGCATTCACTTCAACAACCCCAATTCCTCGACCACGGCTGGGACGCTCATCACGCGCAAAATGAACGTCTCCCTCCAATCAGTCACCCGCCTCGCGCGGCCGCTCATCACCCGATTCGCCATCTCAGCGCCACGGTCCGTTCCCTCGAGGCCAAACCGCCAGCAAAAACCCCCAGACTAACCCCAGCTCTAGAACATTCACGACATTCTCTCCCCTGCGTCCCACGCTCTCCGCTCCGACGGCCGCCATCCGCCCCAACATGACGAGCTTCCTCCCCACGGGCGTCGCCGACGTCGTCCCCAAGACCGCCATCTCGGCACACCCTGCCCTGGCCGACATGCAGGTGCGCTGCGGCCCGCGCAACACCATGAACGGGCACACGCGGCTTGTGCAGAAGCGCCGATCGGGATTCCTCGCGCGGATGCGTAGCAAGACGGGCAGCAAGATCCTCAAGAGGAGGAAGATGAAGGGGCGCAAGAGGCTGGCGTGGTAATGGGGCTCCCAGACTCCTGATTCGGAGCGTGTGCTTGAGGGCTTAAGGGGAGGCAATGGCTAGTTTTGGCCAGATTTCCAGCCGATTCGCGGCGAAGCGACGAGTCTCCGTCCCAACTGTACGAATGGGCGAATGTTTACTGGTTGGATGCCAGTATTGTATCTAAACCGGACGGGAACGTGTACCAACAAAGATATAGAAGCGTTTTTCATAACAAGGACTTATCAGCCACCAGCGCGCCAGTGTCATCACGAGTATAATATTGGGCTGCACAGAAGGGAATGATATACGTCGAATCAGGTGGAGGACGGGGAGAGTAATTGAGCTGTTTTCATCGAAGCAATGATCGCCACGCGCAAGCTAGTAGGTCAAATCAACACTCGATCAATTAGCGAACGCATATGGTAAAAAGGGATCCATGAAGCAATATCAATGGCACGCGTCAACACAATGAATAGGTGGGATGGATTGATGGAACCATCCCTTGTGCCAGAGCGAGAACCGCCCGCCGAGCGGCCTGGCGCTTAGCATTCCCAATCGGAAACCCGGTCCACGTGCCGGCACAGAGCGCAGACATTGTTCCGTCGGTGAGGCAGGCAGGCTTCCTATTGTCTAGAAACAGCGTCGTTTCTCCGATTTCTAAGGTGCCTTTGCGGGGGCATGGCTGCGTCTAGCCTCTGCTCTTGCCGGCCGTGGCGGTTCTTGCTCTTTTTAGGCAGTGCCTGTACCCATCCAGCCCGAGGTGCCTCTTTCCATTACAAGAGGCGGCTGGCCCTTCTCACCTCTACTCCTTCACCTCTACTTCTTCACCCTTCATCCTGCTCATCTTTTGTTGGATAAGGCGGAGCGCAATCGCCACAAAACCTCGACAGCGAAAATTAAGAGGGACTGAAAGATAAAGGGAAAAAAAAAATTGATTTTATCCAGCACTGCGGAGAAGTGCCGCGATAGCGGGGCTCCATTCCATCGCCTCGCACGCATTGATTGGCCTCGACCGAGCTCCAGCAGCACCGCCAGACCACTTGGCCCAGACGGAAGGCATCCCCAAGGTGTCAATCTGACATCCCTCTGCAAGGCGATTAATTGGCCTGTCAGCCATTTTAAATCTTACCGGTGCGTCTCTATTCCTTGTTTGCATCGCGTCTGCCTGCTCCCCCGGTGCCACCTTATCATAACCCTCAAGTCTCATTCTCATTCTCATTCTCATCCGCATCATGGCTGCGCTTTGCTGCAATCACCCCGCTTTCGATATTGCCCTTTGCACTCAGAATTTCCTCGAGCGCCTGGCAGGATAATCCTTCAAAATGGGACTCTTGGCCCAAATGTCCATTCCTTCCTACGCCTTGGCCGTGGTCGTGGCCCTTGTCAGCTGTCTCGTCTCCTTGTCCATTTTGGCTGGGAGCTCAGCACCGGATTTCTTCCCCCAGAACTCTGTTCTCAAGTGAGTTGGGTAACAGGAAAACCCAAGAATGGCATTTTGACCAAAACTTGATATCTGCCATTTTTGGTAAACGGCCTCGACTTCTTTCTTGCGCACATCTTCCCATAATCCCTTGCCCCTTGCTGGGTGGCAATGGCAAACTCAGGGTTCTCACTGCCTGCCTACTCTGTACTACGTCAGCATCTTACCTAGCCTCCAAACTACTTATCCCTATCCTCTAATGTTTTCACTATCAAAATATTTCTGATTTTCCACTGCTCTTCATACTGAAACTGATCTCCCAACAGCTCGTTGATTGGGCAGAAGCCCAATATTCACATCACCATGCCTGCATCAACACCCAAATCTCACTTCCGGGTGATCCAGGGCTTCAAGACGGATTACGCCCCCTGCAATATCACACAGTTTGTCTCTGAGCGCAGTGGTATGCACGTAGTCCTCGCCCATCGCCAGGGTCCGAAGATCAATGGATACTTCACCCTCGCTACCGAGATTCTCGACGACTCGGGCGCCCCCCATACCCTGGAACACCTCATCTTCATGGGGTCAAAGAACTACCGCTACAAGGGCTTGCTGGATAAGCTTGCCTCTCGCGCCTATTCTGGAACAAACGCCTGGACAGCCACCGACCACACCGCCTACACCCTTGAGTCGGCTGGCTGGGAAGGCTTTGCCCAAATTCTCCCAGTCTACCTCGAGCATGTCCTGTTCCCTACATTGACCGAAGAGGGCATCCTCACCGAGGTTTGGCATGTCGACGGCGAAGGAAATGATGCCGGTGTTGTCTATTCCGAGATGCAGGATCTGCAGTTCCGCAGTTCCGAACTCATGGACATTCGAGCACGCTCTCATCTTTATGATACCAACATTGGCTTTCGCTACGAGACGGGCGGCATGGTATCTGCCCTGCGCCAGCTCCCCCATGACCGAATCCGCCAGTTCCACAAAGAAATGTACCAGCCCAGAAACCTATGCCTGGTGATTGTGGGAGAGGCCGACCAGGACGAGTTGCTAAGGATTCTTGACGAGTTTGAGGAGGGTATCAAGGACGATATCCCGGCACCAGATTCTCCCTATAAGAGGTATGGGTTCAATGTTTGCCTCTCCATTCATATCTGACTTTCGTACAGGCCATGGTTAGACTCTGCCCAGCCCGCACCACTGAGCAAGACCATCATCGATACACTCGAGTTTCCCGAAGAGGATGAGTCAGTGGGTGAAATTACTATTGGCTTCTTTGGACCCAACTGCGTCGACCTCCTGGACAGTTCAGCTGTAAATGTCCTTCTCACGTACCTCTGCGGATCGTCGGTCTCGGTTCTTGAAAACGTCATTGTCGAGCGTGAGGAGCTGGCCAGCTCCATCTCTTACTGGTGGGACGCCCGCCCCAACTCGGTCATCTGGCTTCAGCCCACCGGTGTCGCCACAGACAAGCTTGAGTTTGTGGAGAAGCGTCTCTTCGACTTGCTGAAGGAAGTTGCCTCCAAGCCTTTAGATATGGAGTACATGAGGGAATGTATCCGCAGGGAGAGGCGCCAGGTCAAGTACCACGCCGAGACATCCGAGTCCTTCTTCGCGACCAACATCATTACCGACTTTTTGTTTGGCAAACGAGATGGCTCGACTCTGAAGGATATCAAGAGTCTGAGCGAGTATGAAAGCTTGGAAAAGTGGACTGATGAACAATGGCGGGCATTCTTGAGCAAATGGATAGCGGATGCCCACCACGTATCGATTCTCGGCAAACCATCTGCACAGGCGGCCATCGACCTTCGGGAGGCTGAGAAGAACCGCATCGCCCAGCGCAAGAAAGAGCTTGGCCCCAAGGGGCTGGAGGAATGGGCAGAGAAGGTCAAGAATGCCAAAGCCAAGAACGACCTCCCCATTCCACCCGAAATCATTGACAAGTGGCACGTTCCATCGACCGACTCTATTCACTTTATCGAGTCTGATACTGGGCGCACTGGACGAGCTCGCGATCTTGGCAAGGGCAGCGGCAAGACCCAGCAGCTGCTCGACGAAAAGCCCGAGGGTAAGCTGCCTCTGTTTATCCAATTCGAGTCGGTGCCCACCAACTTTGTCCACATCACCATTCACATCGGCACTTCCAGCGTGCCTGATGACTTGAAGCCCTTGATGCCAATCTTCAGCGACATTTTCTTCAACACCCACATCATGAGAGATGGCGAGCTCGTAAACTTTGAGCAGGTCGTCATGGAGCTTGAAAGGGACACGGTTGGCTATGGCATCAGCTCAGCCCGTTCCATCGGCGATCCTGACGGCATCATGCTCCAAATCCAGGTGGAGAAGGACAAGTATGCCGCAGCCGTCAAATGGATACGGACCATGATGTTTGATACTGTCTTTGACCCCAAGCGACTACGAGCTGCTGTGTCGAAGGCGCTGGCCGATATCCCTGAAGCGAAGCGTGATGGACGTGGAATGGCGAGCGAGGTGGATAATTCTATCCACCTCGATCGATCATCCCTCACCGTTGCCCGGCGTGTTCTTGTACGGGCTGCATATCTTCCTCGCCTCAAGAAGCTGCTCAAGTCTCAGCCAGACGAAGTTGTTTCGTGGTTTGAGACGCTGCGCACTTCCCTATTCACCTTCCAAAATGTCCGTGTTTTGGTTGCGGCAGATCTTCCCACTCTGCCCGACCCAACGACTACCTGGGATTTGCTGTCAGAGAAGCTGGGCGAAGTCAAGGATCTGATCAAGATCAACTCGCCCAAGACGTTGCTGAACGAGGAGGGCAAAGAGCCTGGCAAGGTTGGTGTTACCATTGTGCCCATGTCTACCCTTGATAGCTCCTTCTCCGTCAGCACGGCCAACGGCCTCGACGACTACAAGGATGAGCGCCTGGCGGCTGCTATGGTTGCCGTATGCTACCTCGAAGCCCCCGAAGGTCCTCTTTGGAACGCTGTGCGAGGTGCCGGATATGCCTATGGCTCATACTTTGCTCGTGACCTTGAGTCTGGCGTGCTCTCATACCGGGTCTTCCGTTCTCCAGATGCCTACAAGGCTATTACCGCGTCCAAGAAGGCAATTCAAGACATCTTGGATGGCACTTCCCCTATTGAAAAGCACCTTCTCGAGGGCGCCGTGAGCCAGATTGTGGTCATGTTTGCCGACGAGCAGGCAACCATGCCCAATGCAGCCCAGCAGAACTTTGTGCTGAGCGTCGTCAGGGGTTTACCACTGGACTGGTCCAAGACCCTTCTCAAGGCAGTGAGCGAAGTAACTGAAGAGCAGATCAAGGATGTCATGCGAAAGCTTATCCTCCCCGTGTTTGAGCCTGGCAAGAGCAACGTGGTGGTTACGTGTGGAAAGCTGATGACCGAGGTAAGCCCCTTTAATACAATTCATTGACTATACTAACAGGCGAACAGGGCATGGAGACTGCTTTCCAGGGCATGGGCTACAAAGTCCAGACAAAGACCCTCGACGACTTTGGAGATGACTATGGCATGGCGGCTCGCTATCCCATCGAGGACGAAGACGAGGACGAAGAAGATGAAGATGAAGACGAGGATGAGTTTGAATCGGACGAGGATGACAGTGACGACGAATCAGATAATTAGAGATGATTTACAATTCTCAATGTTCTATGGCTAGAGAATCGGCCCGTCAAGTTAGCTGGGGTTGACAGTAGAGACCAGAGCAATAGACGGATCCTCAGGGATACCCTCGGAACTCTTTTGTAGCTGTATTAGACTCTAGTCTTATACCTGTATCTGTGCATGTGATGGCAGAAGCTGCCCGAAATGAGTGCACAACCAAAGTTGAAATCTGCAACCTGCGCTGGGCTCCTAAAATTACACATTTATTTTACAGCTCGTCACGACCCGAGGCCTTGACGACTTCCTCCTTGTCCTTCTCGCTAGTGACAGGCTTCTCGCCCTTCCAGTCGAGAGCCTTGAGACGCTCAGTGAGGTGGGGGTGGGAGAAGTGGTAGCTGGCGTACATCCAGTCAGCGTCCATGGTGCTGAGGTTCTGGGTGTGCAGCTTGATGAGGGAGCTGGCGAGCTCAAGGCGGTAGCCGATGCCCTTGGCGAAATCGTCGGCCTGGAACTCAAACTTGCGCGAGAGGATGTTCATGAGCAGCTTGACGACGGTGTCGAGGGGGACAGGGCGTCGGAGAAGAGGAGGAAGCCGATGATGATGGGGTGCTCGTTGTGGAAGCCAAAGGCGGAGTAGAGCGAGTTGTTGTTGATGAAGATGGAGAACAAGGAGAAGATGTAGAGAATGTGGGCCTGTGCATGTTAGCGGGCTGGCATGTGATGATGGCGATGAGGGCTCACCTGAGAGATGTAGAAGAGACTGGTGGTGTGCCCGAGCTTCCAGTGTCCGAGCTCATGGGCGAGGACGGCAACGACCTCCTTGGTGTCGCTCTTCTCCAGCAGAGTGTCGTAGATGACAATGTGCTTCTTCCAGGGGAGACCGTAGAAGTAGGCGTTGGAATGTGCGCTGCGCTTGCTGCCGTCGATGACGTAGAGCTCGTGGAGGGGGAACTTGAAGCCGGCGGCGAGCTTCTCGACCTCGGTCTTGAGCTCTCCGGGCTCGAGCGGGGACAGCTTGTTGAAGAGGGGCAGGATGAAGATGGGGTAGGCGGTGATCATGAAGAGCTGGAGGCCGGCCATGAAGGCCCAGATGTAGGTGACGAAGGAGGTTCCCGTCTTCTGGATGATCTTGAGGAAGCCGGCGAGGATGGGCGGGGCGAGGACAAAGGTCAGGACGTTGGTCTTGACGAAGTCGCTGACGAAGAGGGACAGCGTCTGCTTGTTGAAGCCGAACTTCTCCTCGAGGACAAAGGTGCTGTAGAGCTGCGTGGGCAGGCTGATGAGCTGCTGAATGACCATGAAGGACAGGACGAAGACGATGGAGTGGCTGATTTCGCCCGTGAAGCGCGCGGGCGCATACTGGAGGAGCAAGTCGCCCGTCAGGGACCACAGCTTGGGGAGCACGTCGAACTGGATGAAGGCGAGGTTGGTGAGCTGGCCGTACAGGCCCGAGAGGACGCCAAAGGCCGACTTGGCGCGGTTGTAGTCCTGCGACTTGTCAAACGTCTCGCGCGACACCTCCTTGGCGAGCACGGCGGGCGGCGACGTCTTCTGCAGCACGCGGTACTGCCGGAAGGTGAGGAACGTTTCGAGGAGGTACTGGCCGACGGAGAAGCCGATGATGAGCTTCTTCCAGGGGAAGAGGGGACGGTCGAGCGCCCGCGCAAGACGCTTCACGGGAGAGGTTAGCGGTGGGCTGACGAGTGGGAAGAAGGGTTGCGACTGCGTACCTGAAGGAAATCCATGGTTGGGGGTTGTTGTCGACCTCGAATTGCTGCGGAGGGGTCGAGGATGGGTTGTTGGAGGAAAGGAAAAAGGAAAGCGTGTAAGCTTGGTCGTTTTCGCGACCTGTCCTTAGCAGCCCACCTGATTTTGCGACCGCATGTGGAAAGGCGAAATATGGGGATGGAGCCGGGGCTGAAGTACGTAATGGGTGCGGCGCGGGACGGATCGGCGTTGCATTAGCCCGATGATCAGATGGGAATCAGGGTTCAGTCTATCAGATATCATCCTTGGTTCATGATGTGTATGGTCGGGGATAGCATTCTCTGGCGCCACATTGTATTTGAAGAGGGGATGGATGGATGAGCTATGTCTGCTCGTTGATGCAACGTCCCGTCCCAAACCAGATCAAGAAGATTCACTGTCAGGAATTAAGCGCATGTCTTTCTATGCCGTTCAATTCATACTTTTCCTGCCCGGTACATCCTGACTGCAGATTCTACTGCATTTTATTTTATTTATTTCACTTTTCCAACCTACGCGGTGCCACCGCGACCTCCCACTCCCCACTCCGCCTGGGCCTTGATGACCTCGGCCGGAATCTCTGGCAGCGGGCGTCCGCGGCCAGTCGGCCACGGCATGAACTTGGTCTCGGCCAGGAAGCGCAGATACCTGCCAATGTGCTCGCGGGAGACACCCTCGCCGGCGCTGTCGTCCACGCCCGTCCAGCGGTCCGCGTCCGCCTTGAGCACCGCCACGGCGTTGCGGTCGTCGAGCTCCGGGGCGCGCGTCGACAGCGGCAGGTCCGAGATGGCCATGTGGTACAGCGGCATGAGCGCGCTCTGCTCCTGGTCCTTCTCCGTAGCACCCGCCGAGACGAAGTCCTCGAGCTTCTGCTTCCACTCGTCATAGTCAACCTCGGGCACGCTGTAGCCGTAATAGTCCAGCGCCGAGAGGAACTCGTTCATTCGCAGCCTAGGGTGAGCTGTGACGTGGACGACGTGGACGCCCTCGGGGAGGGGGTTCAGGGCTCCCGCAATCACAACTCTGGCTACGTGGTCCACGGGGACAGCATTCACGCTGTTGATGATGCGGGGCCGGGAACCCAGCTGCACGCATCCCTTCCAGAACCTGACGAGGAAGTCGTCCGTGTTAGAGACACCGTAGGCGCTTCCCAAAATGTATCCAGGACGGATAACAGAGCCTCGAAGTCCGCGCTTGCCTGCTTCCCTAGCCAGCTGCTCAGATACCTGGAAAAAGATTAGTTTACGATCTGTGGTTTGTTGGTTAAACATACCCATTTGGTCTGCCCATAACCCGTGTTCAATTTCTCGGAGCTGCCCTGCATATCATCGGCTTCCAGCACTGCCCCGCGTCCAGTTGCCGTTTGCTCCTGCGACAGCTTGACATAATGGTCCGTATCCAGAACCGAGGTAGACGACACAAACGAAAACAGCTTGGGCTTGCCCTCGGCGCAGAGCTTCATGGCGTCAATAGTCGAGAGCACATTGCTGCGCATCATCTGTTCGTAGCGCGCAATCCAGTGAACGTATGCTGCGTTGTGGACAACGACATCCGCAGTGTCGGCGACTTGCTTCCAGCTGTCGTCGCTGAGGCCGAGACGAGGCTTGGTCAGATCACCCGTGACGCATTCAATCCGGCCGACCCACGATTCCTGCCACAGACCGTAACCCTTGAGCGACCTCGTGAGGCGTTCCTTTGCGAAACTGAGATCTTTGGCTCGAATGTGTGCGATGAGCTTGGTATTCTCTCGCTCCAGGATATCCTTGACTAGGTAAGCACCCAGGAATCCCGTCGCGCCCGTCAGGAAGAAGGTGGCGCTCTTGGACGGGCCAAGGGCATCGGGGTCTGCCGAGGGATACTTGGCTTCAAGCGCGGTGCTCATAAGCTCGTCAAGCGACTTGGCGTAGACGCTTTCGCTGCTTTCGTTGCTGATGGTCTTACCGCTTTGCAGCGCGTCAACCTGGACACCCAAAGCCCTAAGCGTAGGACTCTGGTACAGAGCAGGAATGGTCATATCAACGCCAAAGCTTTTACGAATAGTGAGGAGGAGCTGTTGAGCCAAAAGACTGTGTCCACCAACGTCGAAGAAGTCCGCATCGGGCCTAAACTTGGTCAGCAGAGTCCATGGCACGTTTCTTGTCTTGCTCACCTGAGTGTCTTTGCATTGAGACCAGGGACCAAGGTAGACCACTGCGTAGCAATTGTCTTTTCCGTCTCAGACAGGGCTTCCCAGCTCTTGAGGTCCTCCTCAGATGCGTCCTCCATCCGGTCCGCGGCATCGGGGAAGGGCAGATTGGGAGAGTCGACCTTGCCGTTGGGGTTGAGAGGGAGCTTTTCCAGCATGATGTAGATAGACGGCACCGCGTAATCTGGCAGACGGGTGCGGAGATGATCTCGCACTTCAGCCTGCATACGACGGAATCTCTTGAGGTAGACCAGACTAGACCCCATCACGACACCCTCATCCTCGACATCCTCGGCGTTATGAGATTCCAGCCAGCGCTTCCACTCGGCAATCTCTGGGACGATGTAGCTGACAAGCTTGGGTTCTTCGTTGCGGTCCCTTCGGACTAGGGTCTTGCAGTCTCTAATGAGCGAAGAATTGCTCAAATTGGCATCAATCTCGTTGAGCTCGATTCGGAAACCACGGATCTATCACCTATTAGCTTTGTAAACATGAGCGAGAATGAATCATGATTTACCTTGACTTGAGAGTCGATGCGGCCCAGTACTTGAACGGCCCCCGATGGCAGATACTGGCCTGTGGTTGTTAGCAGCCAACCTTAAATACAACCATACTGTTGACTGACCAAGATCTCCCGTGCGGTACAACCTGTCACGAGGTCCCTTGTAGAATTTTCGCCACGGCTCGCCCTTGTCGCTGGCCTTGTCGGCTTCGACCCATTTGTCGTTGTCAACAAACCAGTTATTGATGAACTTTTCGTTAGTCTTTGCTGGATCACCAAGATACTGCCACCCCTGTCAGTCCGTCGTTCTCTCTCTGGGCGATATTAAACCTACCCCTTCTGCCATGCCACCGCTTCGCACGTAAATTTCACCCACTTCACCAACACCGCACATCTTGGTGCGGTCGCTTTGGGATACAAGAATGAGCTGAGCATCCTTCATGCCAGATCCTGCGGGAATGATACTGCCCAGTGAATCAAGAGCTGTGGGGTCTTCTGCAGCAGATGGGACCTCAAAGTACGAAACGGCGCGGTTGGTCTCGGTGGATCCGTACATGTTCACGATCCGGGCATTCTCTCCTAGCCGGCGTAACGAAGCGCAGTCCCTCGAAGTCAGGATATCACCGACGAAAAAGACATGCCGTAGAGATGGGAATTTGGCTGTTGCACCACCAACCAGAATCTGACCCATGGCAGGTGTAAGGTGGGTGACAGTGGGCGACCACTTGCTCATCCATTCGCTCAGCTTCTCGTGCTGAATGTCTTCCTTGGAAGGAATCTGGACAAGCATTAGTTATTGATCCGTACGAGATCTCATGTAGAACTTCCCAGAAGACGGGCGCCGACAAAGAGCGGAGTGAAAATGTCTGGTCTGAGTTAGCCAGAGCAGCGTAACGGTGGAGGTCGGCTTTTACCTCGCTGGATGGGGTCGTGGGCAATTCCGGAGAGACAGGCATAGACAGACTCCGAGGTCAGGTTAAACCGCTCAGACATCCACGGGAAGAATCTCGTCAGACCGAAATGACGTGCCAATACGCCCTTGGGGATTCCTTCTGTTCCGCTGGTGAAGGACAAGTTGCTGTTGGAATCGGGGCCGACCAGGACATCAGGCGGCGTAGATGCCCTGTCGCGGAGGTTGGCAAAGAGATCGCCACCTTCGACCTGGCCGCCGTATATTACACCGTCGTCACCAAGGCGGAGGTCTGTGATTTGCGTCTTTATGGAGAGTCCTTCGTCGATGTAGTTTTGTACCAAGGGGGCAAGAGGACTGGTGGCCTGTTAGCTGAGCTTCGAGGCTAGTGGGGTTTGCATACCCGTTCTCGTCTTTGGCCTTTCCAATGGTAATCAGGGCCTTGGGCTGGGCGACCTGAAGGTAAACTGCACCCGTTAGCCATGCGCAGATGTGGGATAGGAATAGCACGCACTCTGTTGCCTCTGCGGCGGGTAGAGGGGGTCAAGAACCGAGACGATGGCTCCTGAAGCCTAACAGAGGATGTTAGCTTGGTTGTAGCATCGAAGGGTACGGTGATGGTACCAGAATTCCCATAAAGGCACAAACCAGCTCTACCGAGCGGTGCGCAAAGACCATGACAACATCTCCGGTAGCAATACCGGCAGAGTGCAGATGGTTGGCAATCGTCGAGCTGGCTTCGTCAATCTGCCGGTATGTAAACTGCCTCGTCGGGGTCCTTGTAATTGTCAGCAGCTTGACGGGTATAGATGGCGGGCTCTCCTTACGTCGAGCTTTCGGTCTCGATCACGCAGGGCTTGTCGGGATTGGCGAGGGCGTTCTTGTGGAAGATCTCGTGGATGGCACCCACGTAGCCACTCCAGTTGAGATCCTCGGTGGGGTCAGGCAAAATTGGCTCGGCCATGGTGCCGGCGATTGGCGATTCGAGGCTATCGTGGACGAATCGTTCCTTTGGAGGAGAAGAGGCCGTCGACTGGCGATAGAGGAGGACGGAAGATGCCAATGGGCTGGGCAAAGAGTCCAGGTGTGACTCGGAGCAGCTGCGACTCATACAGCTGTGGATAAGACGCTATCAGCAAGGTGGGTAGGCAAATTTCTGCCCCAGACTCCGACTTTCGGGAGGGGCAATTGGCGGGCGGTGGGATTTCTGCCCCTCCAAGGCATGACGTATCAGAAGCAGGGTCCAACGACCAAATGTCATGCAGCACAGAAATAATATAATTTAAACAATGAACGCCGTGATGTATTCCATGGCTACTGAATATGTATATACAGCAAGGCTACTAAATTTGAAGAAGAGGAAGATGAGAAAAAGGCAGAGAAAAATAATAGACAACCAAGCCAATAGTCGCAGCATGGCAGGGAAGCAAGCAAGGGGGCATTGGCTACCATATACTAAGATTTACTACCAAAATCGGAGATCTCTTTCTTTGCTTTAAATGTCAAAGCATCATCTAGTCCCATGTAAAATATCTGGTTGGTGGTCCATACCCTTGGTCAGGAACTTCACCAATATCCGCCACCACCGTAAAGTAGAGTTCGACCGCCCAAGCATGCTATTTCAAAATAACCTCCTCAATTTCGTGCTTGGATTTCGCTTCCGCCTTCCAGAGCAAGGCCCTGCCTATCCTGAGAAAGCCTCTGGCGCAGCGCTATTGGCCCTCCATCATCAGACGCAATATCCGGAGCATAAGTAGCGTTTCAAAAATGCAAAACTTAGAAAGACCGAAACCCAAGCAGATCATGTACTATATTTCTTATTTGTTGAATGACATGTCCTCAGGCAATATACTTCCTGAGCTGAGTCCATGTGACCATGCGAATATTTCAAACTTTTTTCTTCTTACACTGTTTCTTTATAAACACCATCCAGGAAACACCTCGCGCCGAAAGTCATATCACCAATGCTCCGGGCATAAAAGTATATCGAATCAAATGACTGAGGCCTGTTTGCAACAACTGAATATCCCATCTCATTGACTCTATGTATTCCTTAAATAGGAGGCTACCTCATTCACTTACACCTAGATCAAGCGTCCAACATTGGCACTTTATGCTCTCAACTTTCACGAAAACTGTAAATATCAAGATGATTCTGAGTCACAGTGAAAGCGCCACAGAGTAAATCTTCATACGTCTGCCAGCGTACTTAAACACCTTTCCTCCCAGCAAGATGGAAAAAACCTGTCCATCATTCCCTTCTCATCAAGATACCCAACTCTGACTATGCTGCTGCTGAGTTCATTCTTCTCATTGCTCTTACTCTTTCATCTGCTTTCTACTCTGCTTTACCATCATATATACATCACCTACCAGAATGTCCTGCATATGGTCCACGCTTCCAGCAGAGATACGTCTCTTAATTCTCGAGAACGTCATCAACTCCTATGAAGACGAAGAAAACAAGCAAAACTCTCACCCACTGTCGAAGCTGGCAGTAGTCTCCAATGAATGGCAGTACCAAATCGAGAAGCATCTTTTCAAGCGGCTTATAATCAACCAACACGATATTGATGCATTCCATTGCATTTTCACCGACCACCGACGGAAATTTCCCCAGTGGGTTTGGCTTCGTTACGAACTGCCCACTTACGGATGCGATGTCTGCAATTTGCCAGAGACACCGGCCGATATAGAGGCGAACAATGCGTCTTTCGGGCGCAGCGTCGAGAAGCTCTTCTGCTCTCTTGCCAGTTGGACATCTACGGCACCATCTGTCCCCAAGGGACGTCTCACTCTTGAGCTCAGCGTTCATTCTCCTAGCGACAAGAAGCACTTTTGCAGGGAGCTCGAGAGCCGCGAGTATGATACTGCGTGGTCCTATTCAGACCCTCTCCCCGTGTTGCCACTGTCAGATCGAAAACACGGTTTTGTCAGAGGATATAGAGTTCGTGAGCTGTCGTGCACAGCTAGGGCCAGGGTTTACGGACGACCTCGAGGCATGTCCCTCTCCCACGCAGCGACTGTTCTACGTCCCGTGCCTTCAGTAGGGCGTCTCGTGATCCGTCGACAATTCTACAGACACTTTTCAGTGTCGAAATGTCTGGGGCCAATCCTGGGTGCACTACCAGCTCTCACCGACTTCAATTACGAGCACTGGCGAGGCTCCATGGCGCTCATCGACCGGAACATTCGCCATCAGCAACACCGAATTCTGTTTGGCGACGTCCTTTCCAAGCACCCAACCCTGAAAAGGGTGTCTGTTTTCGAAGACTTTCAACCTACCTATCACACGCACCTAGACTCGCCTGCTCAAAAACAACTAGGCCAGAAGTTGGCACGATCAAGCCGGCACTTGGAGGAGCTTCACGCGGCCCTCAATGTGGATGCCCGCGACTTCTTCCACAATTTCTACCCCGGCAGCAATGCGGACATTGCAGATGGACTGCGTTGGGGTAATCTGAGGCTGCTATCTCTCACCTCGCGCTATCTGGCTCCCGAAAGCTATCAGAGTCTGATTAAAGCTGCCGCAGCAGCAGCTCAGAATATGCTGAAGCTGCAGACTATGGAGCTGTGGAACGGCCACCGGAGGGGTTCTTGCATCTTTCGGTACAAGGTCGTAGGCGGACAACCGGAGATTCAACTTCTCAGCACATGGGACGCCGAGTTTGACCACACCATGACCCGTTGCTGGGAAGCTGTGGCACAACTGAATTGCCCCGGCAGGCAACTGATATCCTCGGTGGGCAGATTGGACCCGCGGTACGTTGTGGGACACAGCACTATCCTGAGGTTCTTGGAGCTCATAGATCGGATGCTGAATGCCACTTCCCTTAACCAAATTCTTGCACCAACAAGAGTGGTTGCCCCCAAACTTTGAAGACAAGCATATATTATTATAAGCGGGCTTGGTTTGGAATGAGCAGTGTACAGGGGTTGTATTGATAGCATATTTTGGTCTGTGAAGCGTGCAATTCACTCTATTCGTGCTGTGTTCTTCTGTAACAGTCTCGCCCATTCCCCATTGACTGAAGGCGTGTTCATGCGTCATATACAAGCCGCCTCTTTGTTTTGCCATCAACATTGATAAATGCTACCAGGTGGTGCTAGGCTTGACGGCTGTTTGCACCTGTGGCAAGCTCAGTGTTTACCAGCTGGTAGAATAAGCACGTGCTAAAGGTTTTCTACCTTTCTCATTTCGCCTTGTTTCCTTCTCAAGGATTTCTGTTTTTCTTTTATAAATCTCCGCGAGCACCAGCATTTGCAAGGCGGCTTTTCGGTCGAGCATTGCTCCACGATCACCAAGTTCGTCTCTCTTCGATAAATTCCCTGGAGGACTGGCACACTGAGCACCTCCTAAGGTCTCAATACCTTACTTTCGAGTACAGAGAAGATTGCGGATTCCAATCGCCATGGAAAAAGAAAACATCAGCTCGGTTAGAGATCGGTCGGCCAAGAGAAAGGCGAGCTCTGGGGAGCCCGAACCCTCTCGCAAAGCTGGTCCGCCTTCAAGTCCCGACTGCGATTCAGATGACGATATCCCTCTGAGCCAGATCGCCGCGCGAAAGTCCGACAGCGGTAGCAAGGAGAAAAAGAAGAGATCGATATCCTTCCAGCCTCTATTCGAGCCGTCGTTAAAACTCAAGACCCTGATCCCCGAGGGACTGCACTGGAAGAGAAAAGTTGTCAACGCTCAGCAGCGATTGACCTTCCAACGCGTTGCTAGTTTCCTGGAGAAACATGGCGATCTTATGCTCCGCCAACATTGGGTTTCCATTTTGGAACTCCTTCCCAAGACTATCACTACTCCATCTACCTCGATTTGCAATCACCGGATATGGAGGAACTACTCTGAGGATCGCTCCTATACTCGCGCCATCTTGCTCCTCTGCATGTTTGGTGATACTGAAGCCAATCGAAGGTCGCTTAACAGCGAGCGAAAGCTGACAGCTGATTACCCCGACTGGACGATCGGACTTGACAGCATACCTAAACAACAGTACCCTCACACCTGCATTGAACTGTCTGGTGGCTGTGAGGAAAGAAATCCGGGAGAGCAATTACAACGGGACGCCGTGGCAGTGGCGCGTATCAAGGAGCTTGAGGCAATAGTCGCTGGCAACCAGACCCAAATTACCTCCTTGGGAGAGCAGCTCAAAGCATCCCAGCAGCGCTTTGCCGAAATTGATTCTACAGCATTTACCAGCCCAAATGCCGACCAGGCCGAGAAGCGCAACAAGGACCTCAAGGAGAAGATTGACGAGCAGATGGCCCGCATCACCTTACTTGAAGAGCGGTTGCATGGGTCGCTCCAACGCAATTTGGAGCTGGAAGCCCTGGTTCCCACCGATAATCAGGAGGACAAGAAGCTTATTAAAGAACTGCAGTCACATATCGCTGCCAATCTTGCCATCTCCCAGAAAGGCTGGGAGCAGGCTCATAGATTGGCCCATGATATTGATCATGCAGAAGCTGACCATGCCAATAAACTGGCCGAGCTGAACACCAAGCACGAGCATGCGATGGCGGTATTGGAAGAGGAGAAGAGGGTTATTGTGGAAGAGAACATCAGGCTCAGGTCTGCTCTTGGGAGAAGGGGGGGCCAAAGAGATAGGCTGTGAGTCAGGAAAGCCGACAGGACGGAGCCCCGGACTGCCAATTCCAAGGGAGGCAGCCATGTAATGGGCCTCTGCTCAGAGACAGGTGGCTGATGCTCTCAGGGGGCGGCCATGCCAACTACCTGGAAGCCCGTCTGAAGGCAGAAGAGCACAGGTAACTGCCTAAGCTATATGTAGCTATAAGTACTATCACAAGCCATTATTATCCCTTTAAGTGTGATAAAGCGACCTTCAGGTCACAGACAGGGCTTTTGACCAATAAAAATAGAATTTAAAAAAGTAACTTAAAATTACTAGGAGTATTAGCTATATTATAAGTCACTGCATTCCTGCTAGATACATATAGCTACATTATCTATTTCCCTTCAGTTATGAGAGGCAAGGTTACTTCTTGTATCAACCTAAATTGAGGGGCATGTGGGCCGAATACATCAAGGTCACCTTATCACACTTAAAGGGATACTCCTGTGCAATAGTAGTGAACGTCTTTTCTTCTGCGACTTGCTGGACCAGATCATCCGATACACCACCAAGGAGCTCGCCCGCGGCGGCCCGGCAGGCGATACTAACGCAGATCCTCCGGGAGGTTTACTATACTTGGATGATTCAGTTCGACCAGGAGACCGAGGTCGAGACGGTGCAGTCTGTGATCGCGCTGATCCCCGTGACGCATCTTGGGTTCTGAATCATTGTCGGTATTATGCCTAAGTGCTTGGGTTGCGTTTGCCGCGCTGACGCAAACGAGCTGCCCCACCAATGGTGGCAGGCCGCTGCAGACATTGCGAGTGATAAAGAGGGAAGACGGGATATTCGGCACGTGCTTGACGACTGTTTCCACCTGCGAGTTTGGTGTTTGCCAGCTGACAGGATAAATGGGCAACACACAACTGTATTGATGGCTTGCTCATGGTAAACGAAAACGCACAAACCCTAATTTCACTTATTCTTTTTATTTACTTATTGTTCCTCACGTTTCCTTCTTAACTCCTGTTTCCCTCCTACATCTTTCGCGTCGATTACTGACCTCTATTGCTAACGGCAACCATAATCCTCCTAACTGCTTTAAACAATCGCCTGCAACGCAGCTTTCAATCAAGCATTATCCTAAGACCACCAAGGTCACCTCTCTTCGCTGAAGGTCCCGAGATATTCATACCCTGAGAGCCTCTCGGGGTCTCAGCAGCCGTACAATCACCAGAGTCACCCCCCTTCGCTGAAGGTCCCAACAGCTTCACACACTCAATACCTCCAGGTGCTCGGTTTCTATTGCTTTGGCATCTATTCTTCTCTCGAATTTACCCACCGAAGCCATCTTCAAGACCTTGCGGCGGAAGCCATCTCTGCAGAGGCCTTCTCGGGCGCCCGACGCCATGGTGGCATCGTAACGAAAACTCCCACCAATTACGGTCGGAAAACCTTGACATCGCCATAGCCACAGCCACAGACTTTCTTGCAAAGTGTCATCTATTGATTTGATATCGTCTTTATCGTCAGAGGTCGTTCTCGGAGTTGCTGGTCTGTATCCCATGGGGCACACGATCGGGAAATCCTACATTGCTGACTTTAGAGAAGATTGAGAGCCCCTATCGTCATGGAACTCGGTTGGATATCGGTCGATCAAGAGAAAGGCAACCTCTGAACTCAAGTATAAACCCTCACAAAGCTAGGCCGGGTTCAAGTCCTAACTGCGATTCAGATAATGATGTCCCGCTGCGCTGGATGGAACGTTGGCCAATGATCAGCAACGAGTTACTTTCCATCGCGTTGCCGATAGCCATAATGCCGATCCCACTCTGCCGCAATCCAACTCACAATCGCCCAAGCTGCCTAGCCACATTCTGCGCCATGTTCAAGAGATTGAGAAGGCAGTCAATGATGCCCAGGCCAATTGAAATGAGCGAGCAAAGCGCCTTGGTGACCGCATTGCCTACCTTGAGAGCCGGATCCAAGAATCACCGCAGCGAACAATTGTGATTGAGCCAGCATCGATAGCCAAGGTACACGCCAGCCGGCCTGATGGTCGCATCAAAGATCTAGAGGCAAAGCTTACAGCTAGGCAAAGCGAGATTGCCACCCTACAGAAGAAAGTCAGCGAATACCAGCAGCATATTGCCGCAATCGAGAAGTCAGCACGCCTGAACACAGACACTCATCAACCAGAGAAAAAAAGAGCTCGAGACAACAATCGCCAGCAACGATACCCAAATCCGATCCTTGAAAGAGCAACTGATGCAACGCATGATCGAAATCGAGTCCATAGCATCTACCATCTTAGATGCCAACCAGATCGGGAAGCACAATCAGGACCTTGAGGAGCAGCTAGATGAGCATGAGGCCTAGATCACCTTCCTGCAAGATCGATTAGCAGAGTCACGCCAATGAAATCTAGAGCTCAAAGCCACAACAGCCGCTATTGATCATCATGAGGATAGTAGGCATATCCAAGAGCTCCAAAACCAATTGTTATCTATTGATTTGATATCGTCTTTATCGTCAGAGGAGGCCTCCTCGAAGTCACTGGTCTGTATCCCATTGGGGCACACGAACGGGAAATCCCACATAACTGGACACTACCAGTCGGATTACATTACCGCCATGCTAGAGGATATCTTGGGTACTGCAGACATGCTCTGTACAACTCCCGCGCAATCAGAGCTTAGCGGTGACCCTTACTGTGCCTGGAAAATGTATACTGCCAAGGCTATGGTCATTGATGAGGCCGCCATGATGGGACGCGCCGATTGCCTGAGTGTCTGGGGTAATTGTCTGCTGCCTTGCATTCTAGCCGGCGACGACAAGCAGCTTCAGCCGACAGTGAAGGCAGGGAAGATAAAGACGCTAGACGATCATCCGGTCAATCGTCATGAGGGTGATGCCACGCTTTCCCCTCTTCTCTTCCTCAAGGCATCTGGCTGGCCTGTCTACCGCCTGACGGTACAATTGCGTATGGCCAATGGGCAGTTCGATCTCTGCCACAAGCTAGTATACCCAGACGTCCCGATTGTGTATGGCAAATTCAGCGACATTAATCTCCCGAGACACGAGCCTGGCCGATCACTCGAAGCTTACGCCGTTCGCCGCTTTCCTGGAATAAAGCCATCACCAGAAGGGAAGCTACTTCCTATTTTTATTCACTGTGATGGCAGCTTCACCTGGCGCGACGCAGAAAGCCTGTCTAAGATCAACTATGGCCAGATCGAGACTGCCCTGGACCTCCTTGTCGATCTGGTTGTCAAGTACCCTAGCCTCGACCTCTCTAGCATTGCTTTGATCTCGCCATACAAGGCAAATGTTGCGTCCTTGGATCGCAAGCTAAAGAAAGATCCAAAGTACACCATCCTGGCGGGCATACAAGAGCCCAAAACTGTCGACTCCTTCCAGGGACGCGAGGGTGACATTGTGATGCTTGTCATGGGCACCACGGCCTTCTCAGGGCCTGGTTTCACTCGAGACGAGTATCGTCTCAATGTTATGCTCTCTCGACAGAGGTCTGGCCTGGTAATCGTCAGTGATATCAACACCATTGATACTGGCAAGGAGACGGGCAAGGGAAAGCCAAAGGGCAAGGACAAGAGGCCTGTCTTCAAGATCAAGGGTGAGGGTGGGAAGATAGTTTTTGGACGAGGCACAATGCTGCATGACCTCCATAAGGGGCTGAAAGATCTTGGCCGTGTGGTGACAGTGGTTATTGCTAAAGATAAGGGCAGGGACAAGGAGAATGCTACGGATAATTAGATCGCGATTATCGAGTCACCAGGCAGAAGCCTTCCCCAGGCGCCCGAAGCCACGGCGGCATCTTCTAGGCAATTGCGGTATGTGGCTGGAAAACTTTGACATCCGCTGCAGCCACAAGCTTTTCTCAATCGAATTTTCTAACCAATTGTTATCTATTGATCTAATATCGTCTTTGTCGTCAGAGGGGGCCTCCTCGAAGTCACTGGTCTGTAACCCATTGGGGCACACAAACGGGAAATCCCACATTAGATCGCGATTGTTAGGTATATGCAGTAATGTTCGATAGGGGAAAGCCTGATGTGTTGGCCATACAAGAAGCCTTGCGACCTTTGTAATCGTGTTCCGTACCTTGTTACTTATTGCCTCCTATAAATTCTGAAGATCAGGAAAGGCTGAACAGACTGCAGGTGCTAGTGGGATGGTTTAGGGCCCAAGAGTAAGGCAATTGTAATTACTTATATATGGTAAGGTCAATTGGGTTCCATGTAGTACTGCCACAATCACTGTAATCAGCAGTATTATCCCGTCAAATGGCAACATTACGATTAAGGTTATGTGACCAGAGCAGGAGATGCTTAAGTTAAACTTATTTTGAATGAAGGGAAAGGAGTAAACATAAAGGTAATCTAACAAATGCAAAGGGCCGAGATTCTATGGTGTGAAATATTAGCTAATTGCGTGATCGGCCAAAGAAAGAAAAGAAATTGTAGCGTCTATCCGCATTGTCTTGATGCTGGGGAGCAGATTGCCATAATGCTATAGATTGAAACCGAGGGGCAACACTTCTCCCAAGAGCAGATCGGAGCCGATTATTCTCTTTAACAACAATCTGGTTCTCTTCAACAAGAGCCCTCTTCTCTTCTTCTACCATCCCAATCTCGCTCTCATGCTTGGCTTTCAGTTCAGCCAGTTCAATGGTATGATTAGCTTTTGTAAGATCTAAAGCAAGGCCTAACTTATAAACTATCTATTAGTTTTCTTCTTCTTCTTCTTCTTCTTCTTCTCCTTCTTCTCCGTTCTTATACTCTTCTATTGTTATATATCACTAATTTCTTATTCATAAGATACCTTTCCCCTGCTAAGGTTACTGTTTTCTATCCCACCGACCACATAAGAGATTCACTGATAACTTAAGACAAGTAAAATGAATTGAGATAGAGTAACTAGATAGGGCCTGCAACATTCGACTCACAGGTCAAGCCATCGACATGGCAGACGGCACTCAGGTCGTCGCTCGCGGCGCCCAGCCACACCTTGTATGCGCCATCCACCTCCGGCACAACCCAGTCCTGCAAAACAACGTCCCAAACACTAATGTCCTTGCGTCTGAGGTTGATCTGAACCGTCTGGCTCTCACCAGGTGCCAGCTCACCCGTCTTCTCAAAGTCGCGCAGCTGAATGATAGGGGTCTCATACTCAATGCCCTCTGGGAACTGCAGGTAGGCCTGGACGGATGCCTTGCCAGAATGCTCACTGCCAGAGTTGGTCACAGTGACAGAAAGCGTGTAAGCAGTGTCATAGAGCGCCGGGTTACCGCCCTCACCGCCACCGGCGCGAGGACCCTCGCGTTGTGTGGTAGTGTAGCCCGGTGGGTAGGGGTACTGCCTAGTCTGGCCGTCGCGGATTGCGTTCTGAGCATCCGACTCGGAAAGCCAGGAGTAGATGAGGCGCCAGATCATTTGGAAGCCGGCGGGGGCGACGGCCTCAGCCGCTGCGGGGATGGGCTGGTCGTACTCCAGGATACCCTCCTTAGGGGCCCGAGGGGGAGGTGTTCTGGTCAACTGAGTGACCTTCTCAATAGTCGCAGTGTAGTTAAAGGTGGTATAGCTGAGACCATGGCCAAATGCATATCGCGCCTTGATCCCCGCCTTGTTGAGCCATTTGTAGTCGATGTAGAGACCCTCGGTGTAAGTGTCCTGGGGCTGGTTGAAGAAAGCCGAGTCAATCAGCCGAGTCACACTCTCGGGCATGTCATCCTCTGCGAAGGTAATTGAGTATGGCAAATGTCCATTGGGCGAAACGTCGCCATAAAGGACGCCGGTCAGCGACTCGCCGCCTTCTTGACCGGGCAAGTGAGCGATGAGGACAGCCTTAACGGACGGGAGGTCATGCCATGCCTCGAGCACCAGAGGCCCAACAGTGTTGGCGACAACGACGACATTACTGTACCTAGCAGCGACATCTTGAACGAGGCGGTCGCCGTCGTGCCAAGCGAATAGTCGCGATGCGTCTCGATCACCGTGGTTGCCTTCAACAGTGTAGGAGTTCTCGCCGGCATCCGAGGTAATAAAGACGAAAGCTACATCATCTTCAGACTGCTGTCGAGCAGAGGAAGGGAATCTATCGGTGTTGTAGAAGGTGACGTCGTCGGTGCGTCGTCGGAAGGCTGAGATGGGGTCGTCGATATACATATAGTCAACCTATATCATGAGATTAGCCTCAGACTTGTGCTGACAGGGAACAGGGAAAACGCGCGGATCCTGAGCCCCAAGCCGATCCGAGGAAGCCCTTATTACAGTTTCTATCGGGGCATGCGTTGGGGCCGTCGGGGTTGGTGGCTGCGCCGGTGCCGAAGACGACGATGGGTCGCGATGCGGAGAGGGGAGGAGGTTATCCTCATTTTTGAGCAGGGTAAGACCATCCTGAGCAACTTGACGAGCAACAACGTCATGGTCTGCTTGGACTTGAACAAATTCATTGACAACGCCAGTCGGTGAGTTGGGCCAGGCGCCGGGATAAAGGGGGGCCTCGCGGGTCTTGGAGTTGGTGTCAAAGTTGACGGCGGGGAAACCCTCATCTTGACCCATCTTGTACCACGCAGCGACAATACGCGTAGCCATGTCATTCAGACGGTCCATGGGCACGGAGCCGTTGAGCGTGGAGCGCGTGAGCTCGTACATCCAGAACGAGCTGCCGAATAGGGGTATCTGCGTGTCGCCCGGCATGTCCATGTCCAAGCCGGCGATAGCCGAGGCGACGCCCGACATGTGCGAAATCCAGTCGGACATGACGAAGCCCTGGAACCCGAGCTCATCTTTGAGAAGGCCGTTGATGAGGTAGGGGTTATGGCTGGAGGCACTACCGTTAACGGCGTTGTACGCAGTCATGGCGGCACCAACGCCAGCACGCACGGCTTCGGCAAAAGGCCAAAGGTATACTTCATGGAGAGTTCGGTCGTCTGCGCATGTTAGCTGTGTAATTTATTTGCAGGTCGGGCGGCATACCGATGTTGGCGCTGTAGGCATACTGGAATGGGTTGTACATGCGGTACATCTCCTGCTCATTGCCAATGAGATGCTTAATAGTAGCAATGACACCCTGATCCTGGACGCCACGGATGGTCTCGTAGGCGCCGTAGCCCTGCAGGACCGGGTCGGAGCCGAAGCCCTCCCAGTTACGGCCGCCCTTGGGCTTACGGCCGAGGGGGCCGACCGAGGGGCCGAGCCAGATGTTGACTCCCTTGCCGCGGCCCTCCTTGCCAATGGCGGCGCCGCGCTCGTATATGAGCTTCTTGTCAAACGTGGCGCCCGCCGTGATGGCATTGGGGAACACAGTCACGTTGTCCGTCTGGCGGATACCGTTGGCGGCATCATTGAGGCACAGCTGAGGGAAGTTGACACGCAGAGCGGAGCCGGTGTTACCGTTGCATCGTCTTCACTTGTTAGCTTTTTTTTTATTGCTTGATGTAAGCTGCTTACCCTGAGAGTTGTTAGCTGTCAGTCCTGTCGATGGCGGTGATGTACTCACCCATATAGATACCCGTGCCACCAGTGATGTTGGTCTTTTCCGCCAGCGTCATGCGGTCGACGAGGGCTTTCGCCTTTGCGTAGCTCTCCTTCCAATCATCTACCCAGCCACCATAGGGGGCGGGATAGTAGGAGGGGACATAGAAGCCGGCCTCGGGAGCCTGCTGGCGCTTTTGATGGTGATCGGCAGGCACAGCACTGCCGACGGCAGCGAGCGCAGCAAGTACACAGGCAAAAGATTTAAGAGTGGCCATGATCCGCTCAAGCCCAGATGAACTAGAGAAAGGGGGTGGTGGGTTGGGACAGAATCTCCTCGACCGCCTACGCGCCTCTACACCTCTTATACGCCGCCGCCGCCGCGCATAGCCGTCTACGATTTGTATTTTCCCACCTTGCGATGGAGTCCTTTGGTCAGTCTATATTGCGATGTGCTTATCAGCTGGGGTATATTGGATGCAAGGCCCGTTAATGGAAACGGGACTAAAGGCAGCAGCAGCAGCAGCTCACGTCGATGCGGGATGCTCACGTCGTCGGCCATGACGTAACAAGTATGGGCTATAGATGGCTATTGGACTTGCACATGTCGATGATGGGCTCGAATTTGGGGGTAAATAGGCCACGCAGCGCTGGGCCGAGGCAGGATGCGCAGTGGCAGACGGCAGTTGGAGGAGGAGGCAGCGATATGAATGGACGAGGAGTGGGTATTAGTCTATACAAGTTGCAAGATAACCCGCTGCAACCATGCTGGTGATGGTGTTTTTAACCCAGATTCCCGCAGATAAGAGGGGTCATGACGAGCGCGTGGGCAGCCTCGCTTATAGGCACGAGGAGCGCTTGCTCGGTTCGGGACGAGGCCGATAAAGATGTGCAGCGCAGCGTCTCAATCAATTAAGGTGCTCGATGCAACCTTTTTCTCGTATCCCAGCCAGAGTGCAATCAGTCACGATTTGCTCAATTCGGCTGCACGTCGTCTGGGGCCGCCCAGGCACGACGCCGGCCCTTCACACCCTCTTCGCCAGACGTACGGCTGCTGGCGGTGAAAATCTCGATGGCTCGCAGCTGAAAGACAGTGCTCGGTTGGTGTGGCCCGGCTGCGGCCCTCTGCATGGAATAACTTAAATTTGCTCATCAGCCTCGCCCATCACTGCCAGAAGGAGAAAGACGATGGGCGACGACCTCACTTCCCCTCTTCCCCGCCAAGCCACGGCAGTCGAGGGAGAACAAACGGAAGAAAGCAGGCAAAGAAAAGCAGCCAATCGCCGGGCGGCACGGTAGTTGCCGCCCTACGCGTGACTCTCACGACGTACGGGTGAATACCCCAATCAAGATAGAACCGACCGACGAGTTGTTGAGGATGCGAGGCCAAGCAGCCAGTCTTCGGGCCGTCATGGAGCAAGAAATGGAGCTAAACTTGGCACGACGAAAAGAAAATAAGCCATTGACGTTCCTGTGCGGGCGCTTACCCTGGAGCAAGTGGAGGCAGGGGAGGAGGTCATAGCAGACGTCTTATGCCTGGGATGCACCAGGTGCCCACCTGTCACAATCAAGCAACCACGGTCAGCAGCCCCAACAGCCAACGACGACAAATAATATGCTGCGTGCTATACCGCGTGGTCACAGCGCCACGTATGTAATGACAGCCACCGTCTGTGCGAGAAAAGGACGCCATCGCAACCTCCCCCGCATTCGGACATGGACGAGATGAGATTGTCAATGCCCTACGACCACGATCAAGATATCCCCCACACCCACCTCTTCCTAATCAAGCAGGCTCCTCGTCTCTTCCAAGCTACCGGCCTAACTGAAAACGTGGCGACTGGGGTTGTGAGCTTCCTCATTCGACCTCGCAGGCACACCTGACGTCGAGTCGCGATGCCTCTGGACGCGCCCTCCTCCACGTTTCGGCACTCAATCCTCCGTCTCGCGTCTTCTAGTCGTCCCCTCCCCTGGGTGCCACTCGCAGGGGGTTGGTTAGTAGCATGGGGCTGTTCTGCCCTGGCCGCAATTTCTAATTTTTTTTGTTGAGGCTTGGATATCCAGTCTCCACGTTTCTGACGTCCGTGGTACAGACAGAGCCTTCCGTGCGTTGAACCTCAACCCCGTGCTTTGCACTTTGAATAGTTTCAACGCCATGTACGGAAAATTGCGGTTGCCCGTCTGTTCGCGGGGCCCGGGCTTCCGTCGCTCGGGACCAAACTGAGATGCTGGGCTCGGACCGGTTCATGGCACATCGGCCGTGCCACCTCCATCGTGCAATGTCGGAAACGTGGTGATTCTTCGTCATCCCTTCGCCCGGCATTCTCCAGACTTGTGCTCCTTGGGAAGGTCGATTGGCAATATTGCACCGACGCTGCGCAAGCGCCCGCCTCGGAGCGTGACCAGCCACGACGCCCTGTGACCTCCGCTCGGCCTCGATATCCGATCTCTCATTTGACAATGCGTGCCGCCTCCAGCCCCTGTGTGGCTTACACTATTTGTATCCTTGACCTGCCAAAAACTACCCTTCTCTTGCCCCTGACTGGTTGTTGTCCATGCCTTGCTGTAAGGCACACCGGTCACGGTCTATCCCGTAATTAATCGCCGTGACCATGGCCCCTGTCCAGCTCAACGCGCTCGCAACCAAGGGAAGCCATGCATCTACATGTCAAGGGGCTCCCCGATGAGGCCCACTCGGCGACCCTCGTGGGAGAATCCCCCAGGTTGGCGTATATATGAGCTCCTTGCTTCTCGTGAATCCATCGTGCCCCAGTAGACGCCTTCATCTCGCAACTCTCAACCATGCACGTTCTGTCTCTCCTCGCCCTCGCCGCCTGCGCGGTGGCCTCTCCCCTCTCTGCCCGCGACTACATCGAGGCTGTCAGGTCTCTCGGCACTAGGGCGAGCGTCACCGAGCAGCAACTCTCTGACCTCAACGTCTTTGCCGAGTATGCCGGCGCCTCGTACTGCAACATCGAGGTCGCCGCTGGAAGCGCCATCACCTGCAGTGGTGGTGTCTGTCCCACCGTCGAGGGCAACCGCGGTACCATTGTGCAAACCTTTACGTAAGTTCACCAACCTCGAGTTGAGCTCTATGGGACCCCTACTTATACGTGCAGTGGCCTCGTGACTGGCATTGGTGGCTTCGTCGCTGTCGACAACGCCCGCCGGGAAATCATCCTGTCTATCCGCGGCAGTAACAACGTCCGCAACTTCATCACCGATGTCATCTTCGTCCGCACGGGCTGCGACGACCTGGTCAGCGGCTGCTCCGTCCACGCCGGCTTCGCCGCCGCCTGGAAAGAGATTGCTCGCCCTGCCACCGCTGCCATCGCCTCTGCCCTCGCCGCCAACCCCGGCTACCGTATCGTAGCCACTGGCCACTCCCTCGGTGCTGTTGTCGCTACCCTGGCCGCTGCCTACCTGCGTCGCACCTACAGCGTCGACATCTACTCCTATGGTGCTCCCCGTCTTGGAAACGCCGTCCTGTCGCAGTTCATCACCGACCAGCCCGGTGCCGAGTTCCGCGTCACTCACATCGACGACCCCGTTCCTCGCCTGCCCCCCATGGTCTTTGGATACCGCCACATCTCCCCCGAGTACTGGCTGTCCACCGGCTCAAGCACCGACACCGACTACACCGTGGATGACATCCGTGTCTGCGAGGGCATTGCCAATGTCAAGTGCAACGCTGGCACCACCATCGGTCTCAACATTGATGCTCACAACCACTACCTGGGCCCCATCGCCGGATGCGGACCTCCTATCGAGTTCCGCAGACAAGACGACATCACCGACGAGGAGCTGGCCGAGCGCCTGCGCATGTGGGCCATTGAGGATCAGGAATTGGCAGCCGTCATCAACTGATGAGCTTGCGTTTATGTGTTACGAGTTGTATGGGTCATTCAAAAGCGTTTATATGAGAGCGTCGTGGGAATCTCTTAGTCTATCTGTACATAACCTCACAAATCATCTCCCGGTTCAAATGTCTGCGCCTTACTCAACCAGCTGGAATCCATCGCTAATCAATCCACCGTGACCACCGTAGACCGTCTATGTTGTGCCCTCAGTTATCATCCCCAAGGCGTTGGGTACCCCAATGACAATGACGCCTCGAGGCACCATGACCTCGTTGAGTTTCATGCATCCAAATACATTAACCTCCTTGATGCTGGGACAGGAGCGAAAGATGGAGCCGAGAATAAAGTCGGTGACCTCGCCGCAGAAACTGATTTCTAGCTTTTCCAGACACGGGTAGACGGCAGTCTCGCTAAACACCTCCTCAAACGCCTCTTGGGAAATGTGTCGGCAAGCGTGCACGTTGAGAATCTTGAGCTTCTGCCCAGAATGCTTCATCAGAGCCTTGAAACCCGCATCGCACAGACCCACGCCGTCGGGGTTGGCAGTAGGGATGGTAGAATCGAGGTGCCGGCACTTTTGCACATCAATAAACTGAAGAGGAGGATTCTGCCAGTCGGTAAAGAGGTCGGCAAAGCCCTGGTCGGTCATGGCCTCGCTGTCGGTGATGCGAAGTTTGACAAGCGACCGGCAATTCTTGTGGATCGCATCCAGCACAGAATCGTCAGACACTGGCATGGCCTTGAGAGAGAGCGTCTCGAGATTACGGCCAACCTTTGTTATCATGTGGGTGAGCACCTGGGCGGATATTTTGTTCTGCAACCATAGCCCAACGTGCTTCAGGCTGGGAATGCCTCCAATGGCTTTGACACCCTCCTCTGTCAATTTCTGGTTGTTCTGGATCTTCAGTTTGACAAGGTTGGGGCAATGCTGCTGCAGAACCTTTATTGTCTCGTCTCCGACATGCCTGTCTGTACAGTAAATCTGAAGGCGCCTAAGTGTCTCGCCCTTGGCCTCGAGGTAGCTGTGCCATTTCTCCTCGCTTAAGAGGTTGGCTCCGTGCAGGTAAAAGGTTTCAAGCTGAATGTTGCGCGTAAGGAGATAATCCATGACATCGTCCTTGAATTGGATGGCGTTTCGGATCTTGAAGTGCTTGAGCTGTGGAGCCACCTGAAAGATGCTGGTCAAGTCGTGCTCGCCAAGTCTGGCCCCATCGTAGATGTTCAGCACCTCAGTGGTGGGTAGGACAAAGAGCGGTAGCGTCTCAGGTTTCAGAAGACGTCTCTTCGAAAAGAGCCGGGCAATTTTGTCAATGAGATGCTCTGGCAAGTCGCCTAGGCTGTCTGCCATGTGCACGTTCTTGGCCAGGATATCGACACACAAGGAAGCAAGGCTCTTTGCGCCCACGAGACCGTCAAGCATTCGGCTCTGAACAGCTCGGCGTGAACCAACGCCGCCGACCTGCTGGCGCGGCTTCTTCTTCTTAGGCTGGCCCTGCTGCTCCTTGGCGACCTGCCTGCCGCATGGCGCGCAAAGTAACCCTCCTTCTGGCCCGGCGACCGAGTAGGGAGTAACGGTGAATCTCTTGGAGCAGATGGCGCAGTTTTCCATCTGACCGGGCAGAGGAGCATGCCGCTGCTCGAAAATGGCACGGGCAACATCTTCCTCCGACTCGTCGTCCTGCTTCTTGCGCTTCTTGAATGCTTTGCTGGCCTTGATCTTTTCAATCGTCTTCTTCTCTTGAACGGTGGTTGTCTGCCCACTCCTTGATCTGCGAGTGGTGGTAGACTCAGCGACGATGGCGACCGATTCCGTCTCTGCTTCCCGCGAGGCCTGTGCTTCCCTCGATTGGGCAGCTGCCTGGCGACGTTGCTCCGCATCGTCGCGAATCTGCCTAGCCGAAATGTTGTGACTCTGGAGGGGGTTAGTTTGACAGTAGTAAACTGGATTCACACACTCACGGCGAGAAAGTCTGTCAAGGCAGATTGCCTGGGATGCTGTCAGCGACTGCCAACAAGGCCATCAGGAAACATACGGTCCAGTGACATTTCGCCGAACGGGAGCAGGCGGAGGCATGTTGGGAGGCGCATTCTGATTTGCGGGTGGGTTGGGATCCTGCGGAGGAGGTCGATTTCGAGATGATCGTGCCCTGGTGAATGGTGAGCTGAGATGGCTTCTCTAGTGACTGCTGACTTACATGGTGCGTATCGGAGGATTGCTCGAGATAAGCGACACGAGCAGAGTTTGGTTCACCACAAGAATTTATCGTCAAGCTGGGCACGATGAAGGTGCTTAGGAGTCAGATTTTCTATCTCACCCAACTTCAGGCGAGTTTGTAAGCCGTAGTCGCCACTCACTCAAACAAGCAAGGAGCTTGTCGCAGGCGAATCGCGCACAGCACACGCTGTCAGGTGACTAGCACTAGCTGAAAGACAGTAGGCGAACAAGGTTTGCACTGTGCGGCTCACGAGTCTCCTCCAATTTCGCGCACAAGCCTGTGCAGAGTCACAGTGCATTGATCCACTTTTCAAACGGCCTCTCATGCCCCTTGGAGCCTAGCACGTGCTTTCGTGACCTAGAAGCAGCGCGAGTCTCCTGAACAGGCGGCAGCTCATAGTGAGTTAGTGCAGTCGCTCAAGGTGGTGTTGACTGATCACTGGCAAGGGCGCAGCATTTTCTTTTTGCAGTGGCAACTTTCATCCCTTTTGCCATCTCTTCGATTGAACCAATTCCTGGCCCGCGGTCCTCGGCCCTTTCTGAGGTGCCAGTTCATTTCCTCTTTGTTGCAACTGCATTTCTCCCCTGTCTTCTTCCTCACCGTCTTCTCTTTCCCCCAGACGACGCTGTTGGGTTTGGTGCTTGCCACTGCCAAGCCGATGAGCTCTGAACCATCGTGCTTCACTCCCGTCAGCACCAAGCAACTACACATCGTTTGATCCCATCGTTCGCAACTTCGGAGATAGCTTCTCTGTTTTCTGCGCTTGCGAAAAGAGAAAATAAATAAGCACAGGGTTCATCTCTGCTTGCCAGTCGTTAAGATGCCCCGCGGTCGCCCCCCTCGCGCCTCGACCACCCCAGCGAAGCTGCAAACTGGTATGTCGCCTGGAAACATTTATATCCGACATCCGTTAATCTCTTATTCAGTCTCAGATGATGCCTCACCAGTTGCGAAAAGTGGCACGTCGGAGTCGCCAGCCACTGAGTCGCTAGTGAAGCGTCCCCGAGGGAGACCATCCAGATCCTCTCTCTTGGCAGATACCAGCAGCGCTGCTGTGGAATCTCCTACTACCTCAGCTACCAGTTCCAGGACGACTCGTGGCCAAGCCAAGGCACTTGCCATAGCCAGCGAATCTGTTTCATCTGCTACACCCAATGCACAGTCATCCGAGAGTGGCTATTCAACCCCCAATACCAGCACAGTCCCTACCCCAATCACTTCCGCAGACCTCTCGTTCTCCATCAAATCACAGAAAGGCGTTTCGATTGAAGTTCAAGTGCCCTCCAAGACCACAGAACACAACCGAGAGAGAGCTCTGCGTAATAGTATGTACGCAATGAAGCCTGCGGGTCCGAAGGACATGATTGATGATTCCGAGGATGAGGGGGTGTTTTCCGACACGTCTCCTGATGCACAAGTTGCCCGCCGACTACAGCAGCAAGAATACACCAGAGCCGAAGCTTCCCATGTCCGTCCCAGCGGCACCCGTAGGAGCGGTCGCATCTCGGGCGTCGGGGCGGTCGACTCCGGACCCGGTGAGGCTGGCCCGTCTACCGCTCCTGAGCTCCCCCCGCTGGCTACGATGAAGCGTACAAGAAGCTCGGCTTCTCTCAACGGACCTCTTCAGACCAAGAAGACAAAGGTCATACCTGATTCCGAGGATACGGACATGGAAACAGAAAGTCAGGATGAGATAGCAGCGTTCGACGAACTCACTGAACTTACAAGCCCGCCAGCCAGCGACAGCGAAGACGATTTGCCGCTGAGCAGAAACCGCAAGCGTCTTCCTAGGAGGAACGCGGCCGGGCCTGCTAGGACCAGAGCTCGCACGTCAAACGCTGTAGTGGAGGACAGTGAAGAGGATGTGCCGCTGAGCACAAGGCGCCGAACGACGACTAGGTCTAGTCGTGAAGCTGACTTGGCAGAGTTGCCCGAAGATCAGCCCACAGAATCCGAAGTCACCAGCTACGGTTCCAGTGCCGCCTCCAGCGCCGCTTCCGCTAGCAATAGCGATGCAGAGGTACCGGCGAATACTGGGAGAGTTGGCGAACAGCGACGAGCATACCGAGTGTCTGGAAACCAAGGCCGGGTTAAGAAGGAGCGTAACCGTTTGGAAGCCAACCATCCCGAAATCAAGACAATGTGGAAAGATCTGGAGGCGATGCCTGTTTTGAAGGCGGGACGAGCCCCCCAGCCTCATAACATCACACGACAGCTGAAGCCCTTCCAGCTCGAAGGCCTTGCCTGGATGACGGCCATGGAAAAGACGGAGTGGGCAGGCGGTCTTCTCGGTGATGAGATGGGCCTGGGCAAAACCATCCAGGCCGTGTCTTTGGTCATGTCCGACTATCCTGCGAAGCAGCCTTCTCTTGTTCTTGTACCCCCCGTCGCGTTGATGCAGTGGCAGTCCGAAATCAAGGCCTACACAGACGGAACGCTGAATACATTTGTATATCACGGCACCAACCAAAAGTCCAAGAGCATGACGCTCAGAGATCTCAAGAAGTTTGATGTCATCATGATGTCCTACAACAGTCTCGAGTCCATGTACCGCAAGCAAGAAAAGGGCTTCAAGCGCAAGGACGGGATTCATAAAGAAAAGAGTCTCATACACTCCATTCACTTCCACCGAGTCATCCTCGATGAGGCGCACTGCATCAAGACCAGAACCACCATGACCGCCAAGGCATGCTTTGCGCTCACAACCGACTACCGGTGGTGCCTGACGGGAACTCCCCTGCAGAACCGCATTGGAGAATTCTTTTCCTTGATCAGATTCCTCAACATTCGCCCGTTCGCGTCCTATCTCTGCAAGCAATGCCCCTGCTCTCAATTAGAGTGGACCATGGACGAGTTCAACCGATGCACTTCCTGCAAGCATGCGGGCATGCAGCATGTGTCTGTATTCAACCAGGAACTCTTGAACCCTATTCAGCAATATGGAAACCTCGGGCCAGGCCGCGAAGCCTTCAGGAAGCTGCGGCTCATGACGGATCGGATCATGCTGCGGCGCCTCAAGAAGGACCATACCAACTCGATGGAATTGCCTGTCAAGGAGATCTACGTTGATCGGCAATTCTTTGGAGAGGAGGAGAACGACTTTTCCAACAGCATCATGACAAACGGAAAGCGCAGGTTCGATACCTACGTGGCGCAGGGCGTTCTTTTGAACAACTACGCCAACATCTTTGGGCTGATTATGCAGATGAGACAGGTGGCCGACCACCCGGATCTAATCCTGAAGAAGAATGCAGAGGGCGGGCAGAATGTCATGGTGTGCTGCATCTGCGATGAGTCTGCTGAAGATGCCGTGCGCAGTCGATGCAAACATGACTTCTGCAGGGCATGCGTTGCTAGCTACATTCGCTCCACTGATGAACCCGATTGCCCTCGCTGCCACATTCCCCTCTCCATAGATCTGGAGCAGGCGGAGATTGAGCAGGATGAGAGCTTGGTGAAGAAATCATCCATCATCAACAGGATCAAGATGGAAAATTGGAAGTCGTCGTCCAAGATTGAACTCCTGGTGCACGAGCTCCACAAGCTTCGATCCGACAACGCGACGCACAAGTCCATTATTTTCTCCCAGTTCACCACCATGCTGCAGCTCATTGAGTGGCGTCTCCGACGAGCGGGTATCACGACCGTCATGCTTGATGGTAGCATGACTCCTGCCCAGCGACAGGCTTCGATTGAGCATTTCATGAACAATGTCGATGTCGAGTGTTTCCTCGTGTCTTTGAAGGCCGGTGGTGTTGCTCTCAATCTCACAGAAGCATCGAGAGTATTTATTGTTGATCCGTAAGTTCCTCGAACAATGGGAGCGACTCAGGCTAACCTGGTATAGATGGTGGAACCCCGCAGCAGAATGGCAGTCTGCGGATCGTTGCCATCGCATTGGGCAGACGCGGCCATGCGCCATCACGCGACTTTGCATTGAGGATTCAGTAGAAAGCCGCATGGTGCTGATTCAGGAGAAGAAGACAAGCATGATTCATTCGACCGTCAACGCTGACGACAAGGCGATGGATTCGCTCAGTCCTGAGGATCTCCAGTTCCTTTTCAGAGGTTCTTGAACGTGGCCCAGGTGTCCTATCGCGAGCGCTGACGTTGAGGCCGTCACGGACAACATTGGAGTGGCGGGGTTTGTGTGTGTTTATAACAGTGGGTGTCAGGACTGATGTCGCCCTTTTGCTACGGTGTTGGGGTGCGTTCGGGTAGAGCGACATGCCGTTATTAGCTTGAGCAGTTTCTTTTTGTACGATTAACGCGTTAAAAGGGAAGAGGAGATGGCATTTGCTACAGTCGTTTAGAAGCTAGACAACTATTTCGGGGCTATCATGCCATCCCTGTACTGTCAATATAGGAGCATATTTGATTCAAGGTTCTACAGAAATCCTGTGGCGTTTATATCTTGATTGCTTACGTCGCCCTGGCTACCTATGCCCGCCATATACGATTTTGCTAACTCAGGCTGGGATTGTTGCCTGACAACATCTACGTCTGTCCCTGGTATAGCTGAGCAGGACCGACGCCATCAAAGAACTCCTCGTCAAGCAGGGCCAAGACAATTTGCTGTCCCACCCACGACTCCTCGGCAACACCCCTGATCCGCTCAGGTGGTAGGACAAAGCCATAGTCTCCGGTATCAGAGAGTTCGATGGTGAAGGAAAAGTCAGCACCACCAATAACATAGGCATGATCAGGAGCAGCGCCCGTCGTCGCATACAAGGTAGAACCGCTCGCACCAAAGGTATAGGTGGTTCTCCTGCTGGACGAATCCCGTATATACTGGCTCATAAAGGAAGCTGTCCTCGTCCACTTGCCCTGCTCAGGCGCATAGAGAGTCTCGGCGTAGCCAAAGGGATAGAGGATGTACTGGCCGTAGCTGTGCCAGTCGATGAAGAGCTTTACGCCGGGCCCGTCGCGCAGGCTGCGGAGGTAGGCGTCGAGGCCGCGGTTCTCGGGAGCGTCGCTGGCGGCCTCGCCCTGATAGGTCTCAGAGCAAGGGTTGCGCGAAGCCCCGCGCGGGTTGGAGTCCCAGCCGAAGACCCAGTTGCGGTTGATGTCGCGGCCGAAGCAGGTGCCCGTAGGGGCTGGCTGGCGGTTCTTGCGCCAAAGGCGGTTTGTGGTCTGCGAGTACACGAAGCCTAGCGAGAATATTAGAGGGATTGGGGGATAAAAGAAGAGAGGGAGCTCTACCGTCGGGGTTGACAAAGGGGAAGATAAAGAAGTCGTAGCGGTCCAGGATGCTGACGACATCTTCGTTGCCGTCGTTGTAGCCCGTGACGAGCTGCCTGGTAATATACTCAACGACCTAGCAATATCATCAGCTTATATTCCCAGCAGAAGACACACACAGTAAACTCACAGGAGCAACAATCCACTCTCGCGCATGCACCGTCCCGTGATACAAAACAGCCGGCTTCCCAGGCCCATCCGCACCCCAGAGATGGATGCCAAAGATGTTCCTATCCTGGTACGACCGGCCCGCCGAGATGATCTCCGAGTTATTCGGGAACGCGGCGTGCAGGGCGCGGAAGTAGTCAATGTGGTCCTCGTAGTTGTGGTAGGAATCGAACCACGAGCCGTCCTCGATCTGCCTCTTGTGCAGCTCCTCGCCCGACACGCCGGCCTGCCTCTTCATGAGGGAGAAGGCGTGCGCGCCCTCGGACTCCGCGGCGATGGAGGCGCCGAGGTCCTCGTGCATGACGCGGTAGGACAGGCTGCCGAGCGCCTCGAAGGCGGCGACGTTGCCGGGCGCCACGACGACGTCAATGTGCGTGGCGACGTCGTCGTTCCACTGCTCGTACACGAGGCCAGAGTCGGCGAGCCGCGCCTCCACGCGGCTGGGCCGGCCGTTTGTCGCGACGCGGAAGACCTTGAAGCCCGCGTACGACACGGGCGAGTCTTGCTCCTCGCGCGGCGTGACGGCCGCGCCGGCGGCGGCGCTGGCGAGCAGCGAGGTGAGGAGCACGGAGAGCTTCATGGTTTGGTGAGGCAGTGGGTGGATGGCTCGGCTCTTGATGCTAGCCAGAGGATGCAATCGGAGGGGTATTTATAGGCGGTAGTTGGGATGGGCGATCTGCAGTTTGTTGCTTCTGCCCAGATGAGCAGCTCGTTGTGCCACCCGCTCGCTATTCCCTGCAGCTACCCGGTCCAAACGGAGATGCATTGTGATATGAGGTCGTTTGCCACTCACATGCCGTGGATGGATCTGTTGGTTTTCAGGATACGGCCTGCCAAGATTATGCCTTCGGTGTTGCTCATACATGATTTATGACTTGCGAATACCTTCATCCCTCTCTCACATATAAACAGCCACCATCACCGCCAACAGCATAAATCCTCCTTTCGAAGCATTTCCTCCGAGTCTCACGTTAAATCCGATCAACGTCCAACCTACGGCCGGCAATATTACGCTCCTCGCAGGACCCCTTCTCCCCGCCCGTCTCTCCGCACACCATCCCCAACCCATTGGTCAATCCGCCCGCAGATCCGCTTGGGAGCTTCCCGATTCTGCCAAAGGTAGCGGCAGCCCTGCGTTCGACATCCCTGTGTAGGCAAAAAGTCCAGAGGGGAGTTATTGTCGCCATGATAATACGATATGACGTCTTTCACTTGGCAACCAGAGTCTTGGGACACTCGCAATACGTGCGGGTGGTTGTGCAATTGGCGCTTTCTAGGTCTCTCTCTCTCTAGGTAAATGAAAGTAGCAGGTCCATACGTCTCGTAAACATCCGTCATCATGTTGCATTGCTCATCCAACGTGTGGCCAGCACCCCCTTGATCCTCTCCAGCCTATAAGTGCTGTCGGCTCAGCGTCTTCCCACAGTCCTCTTCTTCACCTTGCGTTCCTCGGCGGAAGTATCCGTCGCCAGAACCGCAACACTAAGCTGGGGCATGCTGAAGGAGAACGCGCCGTTCTCGTCAGCCACAAGGGGGATAGTCTCCGAGTGGACAATGTTGACGCCCGTGTAAGGGTCGTTGTAGGCGTAGGGGTCGCCCGCCTCGTTGGTCAGGAGCGTCAACTGGGCCGTGGCACCGGCGTCGACGCCCTCAAAGTGCACGTTGAAGGGCAAGTCGGCGCCGTCGGTCGTGTTGTAGACGGCGCCCTTCCAGATGTGCGAGCCCGTGTCGTCGTTGACACCCGCGACGTAGTAGGCTGGGCCGAACTCGGCCGTAGCAGGCAGCGTGCGCGACATGGGGTATCGTGCGAAGAGCTCCCAGACGTACCAGCTCGTCGAACGCGTCGTCATGGCCGGGTCGGCGGCGAACTGTAGAATCGTCACGGCCCATTGCCAGCGGTTCATGTTGCGCGCCACGGGCGCGTAGAAGGTGCCGGGCACACGGTCGGCGTTGCGCTCGTAGCCGATCAGGGACACGGCCTCGCCCACGGTTCCCATCCACCACGGGAAGGGCATCAGGTTGCCGTCCCAGCCAATGCCGCCGTTGGGGTGAGTCGCCGCCACCTCGCCCACAATGTGGGGCCCGTCGTTGTCGAAGCGGTCAAATTCCTCCACCAGCACGTCGGGCTCACGGTACGGGTGGTAGTCGCCGATGGCAGGGGCGGGAATGTCCCAGCCGCCGCCGTCAGTGCTGGCGCACGAGGAGACGACAGTGATGTCGGGGTACGCCTCGTTGATGGCCGCCAGGAACATGGGGAAGCGGTACTCCAAGTACGTGATCCAGCCCTCTGAGCCACCAGCGAGCCAGTCCTCGTTGCCAATCTCGACGTAGTGGAGCGGGAAAGGGTCAGGGTGGCCGAGCTCGGCACGGCGGGAACCCCATTTGGAGTCGGCAGGGCCGCTGATGAATTCGATCTGGTCGAGGGCGTCGTCGATGAGTGGCTGCATTTCCTCCCTGGGAGTAATATCGCCGTTCAGGGCAAGACCGGCAAAGACACCAACCACTACACATCATCAGCTACGTCCAAAACACCGACAAGAGACAGGGCGGTACATACCAACTTCGAGATTCATGTCCTCAGCCCAGTCGAGGTACTCAACAATACCGAGACCATGGGTCTGCTGGTAGCCCCAGACACCCTGGAAGCCAGGGCGGTAGCGCAGAGGGCCGAGGGTGTCCTTCCAGTCCCACCAGGTCGAGCTGCTCAGTCCCTCGAGCATGTTACCGCCGGGGAAGCGGATCAGAGACTGGCCACTGTAGTTAGTTGAGCTGCTCAATACGGTTCGTGTCGAGGCCGGTACTCACGGGGTGCAGCCCAGCAAGAGCCTCGGCAATGTCGATACGGAGACCGTTCTTGCGGTTCTTGTAGGTCGGGGGAACAGGCTGATCAGGTTGAACTCGAGAGAGCCGTCGGCGGTGCCCTGCATTGGTCAATTTCATGGCTCTGGCCTCGCAAGCATGGGCACGACGTACCTCAGGATCAAAAGTAATAGCAAATGTGTTGTTGCTGTTAGGTGCAGCCGTATCAGGGTACAGCTCAAACTCATGCTCGGTCCAGTCATCATCCACGGACTTGGACTCAATCTCGACACTGCCAAAGACATCCTCGGTAAGGTTGGATCGCAGCGAGGCCGTGAAGGTGCCGTCGTAGGCGCCCTTGACCCAGAAGGAGCCCGTGTATTTCTGGGGCCTGACATCCATGCCCCAGAAGCCCTCGTTCTGCAGTCCGACGCCCTTCACCTGCACCGCGTATGGCAGCACATCTGAGAGCGGCGGCTCGGGGAGGGTGAGATCAAGAGTCGAGTCATCGACAGGGCGCCAGCCATCGAGGGAAACGGGAAAGGCGTCGCTATACTGGAAGGCTCGGTTGCGGATGAGTTCGGCGTAGATGCCGCCGTCACCCGAGTTGTTGATGTCCTATAGCGCAATGAAGGTGAATAGCCGCTCTCGTATGCGCCTCGTCCAGTAACGGTTGCGATATCTTACCTCGTGAAGGAAGCCATACTGGTGGCCACTGGTGGCGTTTCCGCCCTCAGAGCTCACATCGATGTCGAGGGCGAGCGCCGAAAGGACCTGTGTGGCCGCAATGGCCAGTTGGAGAGACTTCATAGTTGCTGTGTAGTCGTAGAAAGCCAATTGACCCAATTGGAAGTCTGATATAACTTGCTGGGACCATAAGAGCAGGAGAACAGCAACCAGTATTTATACCTCCCATACTGCCGGAGCCAAGAATCAATGAGCCCCCCCCCCCCGCCTCTCTCATTGTCGAATGGCACTGGCCTTCTCTGTTTCTCCTCATCGCGGGACCTGGATCAACATGAACCACCTGCAGATTCCCTTCGTAATTCATACTGCAAAGCCCCCTCTTCTCCGCAAACTTTCTCCAAGATTCGTCTCCGCTTGGCCACCTCCACGCGAAGACGGAATGTGTTGTTCCAGGCTCGGCTTATTTACCGGTGAAGCGAAACGGCACTCGTCGTCATTGCTATTCGGAGTCTCTAGTGATCCATTCCCCGGTGTCTAGGCGACGAATGGGAGACTTGTGCCCCTGGCAGGGCGAGCCCCATCGCCCAGCCCTGCAGATTGTGCCACGGGGTAGCATTCAGCCAATTGAGGATAAATATATAGCATGATTGGCGCGGGTCATTTGGGGTAAAATGGGATGAATACCGTCTCCACTGGTGATTGGGGTAGAGGAGAAGTCGTCCGGACAGGCTTCCCTATTCGAGCGCTTCCGCGTGATCAAGACTTTTGTTCGTGGTCGATCTGGGCAGCGCGGCCTGATCACCGTCATTCCGCGCTGTTTCTCAGGAAAGCCAAGCTCAGGTATGCTTAAATGCCAAGGGAACGCGCAAGCAAACATACTGACGATGCATTGACGATGCATCGAAACCGGGGCGATGGAGTCGAACATTTTCATTCCGTTACACCTTCGGTTGGCGATTGTGTCGTGACCATGGCACTGGGAGAGATCAGCAGAAAATAACGTGCGATGCACAATGGAGATCGAGCAGGTGATGCGAATCTGTGTAAGACAAAACCGTGCATTGTTCAGATGTATATATTGTGGTGCCGTCTATACGGTTCCCTCCCTTTTCTTCTAACCCCTCTTCCCCACCATGCTGTCTGTCCATTGACGCAGAATAAATACTTTTTCTGAAAACTGAGCGAACCGTCGGACCACCGGTTGAGATTAGCCGGAAGCGAGCTCTTACTTCCAGCACGGTATGCCCAAGGCGCAAGAACGTAAAAATGGGATGAGCGCACCCTCCCCTCTTTGTCAATGCATTATTATCAAGAGCGGGGGTGCCTCGTGCATCGCCTTAAAGGCGCAGCAGTGCCTTGGCTCCAGGCTCGCTGCAGACGTAGATTGTTTCGTGCGAGTTGGAGAAGCCGTTGAACTGGGTGGCAGAGCACTTGGTGTAGGCGCCCATATCCTCAAAGTAGAGCCAGTCGCCCACGTCGAGGACACGGTTGAAGCGAGTGCTCTCGCTGATGCGGTCGATGCCGTCACAGGTCGGACCCCAGATGGAGTACTCGACACCCTCGGCGGCAGAGCACGGGTACGCCTCGTCGGCGCCATACATGTTTTGGCCTCCAACGCGCAGAATCTTGCCGACAGGGTTCTGGTGGTCAAACATGATGCTCGAGAAGTTGCCATACACGCCATCGTTGACATAGATCATGTAGCCCTTGCCGTCAAGAGTGGGGTCCTCAACAGTGCGACGGGCAATGATGTTGCACGCAATGGTGAAGGCCGTGGCGACATAGAAACGACCGGGCTCGGCAATGATGTCCACATTCCCGCCGGCTGGGAAGAACTCATCAAGAGCATCGCTCAAGACGGCAGCCATCGTCTCAAAGGTCGAGCCGCAGAAACCGCCGCCGACGTCCAGGGTGCGCATGTTGAAGCCATACTCGCGGCCCAGCTGGAAGACGTGGTGGGCATCCCGAACCGCCTGGTAGAAGGCCAATGGATCGGAAGCGCCAGAACCCACGTGGAAGCTCACGCCGACGACGTTGAGTCCAAGTTCCTTGGCCACGGATAAGAGGTTGTCGGTAGTATCCATGGCGGCACCAAACTTCATGCTGAGACGGCAAAGGCTGGACGTGTCATCCGTCATGATGCGCAGGAACAGCTCGGCGCCCGGGTAGAGCTTTGCAATCTTGTACAACTCATCGGCATTGTCAAAGGTCATCTGCTTGACCCCAACAGACTTGACATAGCGCACGTACGAGTTGGTCTTGCAGGGCTGGGCGTAGATGATGCGCTCGGGGCTGGTTCCCATGGACAGAACCTGCTCGATCTCGCCCTTGGAGGCGCAGTCGAAGCCCGTGCCGAGGTCGGAAAGGAGACGCAGAACCTGGGGGTCCGGGTTGCACTTGACAGCTGCGATCGAGTTAGCCGGATGTCGTCGACGAATGGGCAGCGGAGAAGTAAGCCTACCATAAAAGGGCTTGACGCGAGGGAGGTTCTTCTTCCAGCGGAGATGCTGGCGGTAGACCTCGCCCAGATCGGCGACGAAGAAGGTGTCCTCTTCGCCGGGATCGCACATCTCGTGGTCGATGGCCGCTACACGCTGGTGCAGGGCCTCGCCAATCAGCTGCTTGCCGATTTCGACGCCATTTCGATCATTATGAACACCCGCATAGAGCGGTTTCTTCACCAAAAATTGGGTTTGGGTGACATTGTGGGCAAGATGTTCGAGGACGGCTGTGGCCATAACCATATCCCAAGCTGGTATGGGGGTTGAGTCTCTAACAGAAGGTTGTTCTTGTCGAAGGCTGAGAGACGGAGAACAGCGACTTGACGTGCGCGGTTCTGCTCGGGACAGAGAGGTTGTGTGGTTTCAAGTTATAGACCAAAGGTCAGGCGGGTTCTAGGGCGGTCGGAAGCGGTAGCAGCAAACTGAACCGTCACTGGGTCGGCGAGGCCTCCTCGACTCTTCCTCCGTAAGAGGAAGAACCTCAGGGATCCTCCTATGCGGCAGCTGATGGGCGTTGGGAGAAGGCGGCGGGGTGTGTTCGTGCGGAGGCACGTTAGGGTGGAAGGGAGCTTGGTTGCGCTTAGGATGCCTCAGAAGCGGGGGGAGGAATCGCGTTGATGATGTGGGAAGACTTTCTGAGGCTGAAATCTTTGTCACTGACGAAGTCGACGGCCTGGAAAGCCGTGCTGAGCCGCGGTGCCTTTGACAAGACCAAAGGCAGTCGAGGCGATGTGGGGGAAAGCTCTGCGCGGCAATATGTCAGCAATGAGTCAAGAGTGCCGGTGCTCTGGCGAAGATGTCGATGGCAGGAGAGCGGAAAGGGGCTGGGCCGAGTGTGGTGGAGAGGAAGATGGGGGATGCCGTGATGTCGCGGCCGACAATCTGGCTGATGCGTCCAGGCGGCCTCACGGCAGTTCAACGGCCGCAACCAAATCCCGAGATTGGCCCCTTGACTCGCAGCAACACCAGCAGCTCTGCACCCGAAGCGGACAGAGGCAGAAAGGTGGCAGTTTACAGGCACTTTTGTCAAAGGGGGGAGGGTAGGAGAGGGAAATGCGCGCTCGTGGCGGAGCGTCCAAGATCGAGACGAGACAGCGATTGCGACTTACCCTTAACGGAGGATTGTAGCGGTTTGGCGAGAGCGAGAAGGGTGACGCGAAGTCAAGCTGAGACGGTGCTCGGGAAGAAGGAAGCTGGTGACACGAAGACAAAGTCCGAGGTCTGGAGTGTAAGGAGAAGAAAAAGGGAAAGGGAAGAAGATGTGATGCTGTGTCTTCGCAAGCTTGATTTTTCGTGGTTGGTGGGCTAGTGGGTGGGGTGGGGTGAGAGGAGGGGCCGCAGGTACATATACCTAGTAAATGGTGGGCATAAAATAAAAATTCACACCCAGGTTCAGCCAGTCACGGCGCAGCCCATGGAACCTAAACGTCAGGGCCAGGCCTTGCCAGCCACTATTGGAATGATTTAGGACCTTGATGTGGCTTAGAAGCGCAGACGAACGAGCCCAGTTGCCACAAGCCCTGGAAATAAAGCCCAGATGCGGTCAGGAACTTGAAGAGTTTTTCCCGAGGCTTTTGCCATCATGACTGTACGCCGTACCTCATATGCGTCTTCTGCGAGCTTCTTTTGCCTCTCCACTCCACCATGGCAACTCCCCGGTCCGCCGCCCGTGCTTCTTCCACAGGTACTTATGCATATGTAGATTTGGTCCGCCTCGCCCGCACGCACACGAGCAGAAACCGCCTCGTTCATGGAGTCGTCAGCTGCAACGTCGTCATCGACCATGGCCGCCGTCGCTCACCCCGGAACCAGTCACGAGATGGTGGCTTTGCTTGCCTGCGGTCAGACGGCCAGTCTTTTTTGACTTTTGCTGATCGCGGTGCTTGCTGCTCCTTGTCTTGCCATTTTCCCTCACCATTGCAACGACAGATCGGCTGCGCGGCAATTCCCCTGGCTAATGGTGGATGGGATGGATCTTCACATGCCCTACCTGTACGTGCTGTGTCATAGAATGTGCATGTTCCTGTCGCATGCGTCTGGCCTGCATGTGCAGCAGCCAGCAGCCACACTCGACGCAACCAACCCGCCATCCAGCCAACCAAGGGCCACGCGCCCCTGGCTGACCTCACCTCTTGTTTGTCTGCACTATTATTACTACCGAGCATGAGACCACTTGTCCACCCCGCTGCCTGCAGACCGCAACTTTCGACAACGAGCTGTCGCCCTTCTGCGCTGATAGATCTGCGTCGTGCAGAGACATTCTCGGACTTTTCCATCCCCTCTGATTCGCTGTTCCATACTTGTTTACTCTCGAAACGAGTAGAGTCGGTGAGGGTGCTTCTGGATATCCAATGCACTTGATACACTGGGCGGCCTACTTTGGGACTGCCAGTTCAGCTTTCAGCTCTCCATAACAGAACCAAATCGTGCCAAGGACGGGCAGTAGCCCTGTCGATCCCTTCTTGGACCATCGAACATCGGATCGATGCCCTTTTGTCATCGTTGCAGCCAAGTCCCGCTTCGTGCAAATCCGGAAGCCAACATCGACCCGCCAAGCGCAAATTTTTACCAGTCCTCTGGCCATATGTCTACTGTGATTACATTCCTTGTTCTATTTCTCTCTCAGCATGTCTTCCACCGCATCCTATGCAAAAGATGTCTGCATTCAATCTAATAGAAAATCTGCGGATAAACAGCGACGTTGAGTGTGAATTAAGGTAGCACGCCCAGAGCTGATCCAAATCTGGGCGCGCATACTAACACGGGTCAAGTATCGCATCAGACTGTTGACGGTGCAATCGAACCAAACGTAGTAGCGCTGCGGGACAACGGACTGTGATCCTATCGGCCCAGTCGGTTCGGCAAACGGCAACAAGGTCTAGCCCGCCTACTTGGCCGAGGCCTCCCACACACCCATCCATCTCATGCATGTACTCTGCTCTTTAGTCCAGACATCCAACGCTCAGGGACTCCGGCTCTGATAGAACGAGCATCATCAGCTCCCCTCGGCATGGCAGTGCTTGCTGCTCACGCAACTCAGCACTGCCACCCCGAGGAGGCCTCTCGTCTTCTTCTAGCGTTGCTCTGTGGCCTCCCTGCCACTGAATAGGCAGGGAGACGTATCGTATCTGAACGCATCCATAAGGTATATCACCCACTCCGTTACTTGGCCACATACATGCATCCTCTGTTCCTTTTTCCAGAGAAGAGTCATCTATATGCGTAAATATACAATTACTGTACATCAGTCAGTACAAATACAGGTGGTGGTACATCCGCTCATCCAAGTGAACAAGGCCGCTGAATGGCCGGGCGCCTTTCACAGAAAGCATCTACTCCTCTCCCTTAACATCCATATCTCGGATAGTCCAAGTCGCATCGGCCCACGGCTGCTTCTCTCCCAGGAAGGCGATGCGATGCTCACCCTTCTCCATGGCTTCCACCAGGTATTTCTGCGCCACCTCCTTCACTTGGTCCTTGGTGACATCCAGGAGCTGTTCGCGCTTCGTCTGCTTCATCTCCTCTGTGATGCCAGACAGGAAACGAGCCATGCCTTCTTGGTTGACCGACTTGGGAGCATCGACACCCTGGAACACGGAGATCTTGGCCTCTTCCAGGTCGCGGTCGCTCCATTCCTTGTTAACGGCCCATCGTCCTGCGTTTTGCATGATGCTCAGCGTGTTCTGAGGGTTCGGGTCTCGGTACGAGTAGAAGCCAAACAAACCGTCCAGGGGCTTGGAGTATGCGCCACCACCGTACGCACCGCCCTTTTCGCGGATCTCATTGTGGAGGTGCTTGTGGGTGAGCAGTTGCGACAAGATTTGCAAGGGCGCGCCGTCAGGGGATGTGTAAGAGGTGGTCGAGACCGAGAGGCCTCCGTAGTACACTTGGTAGGGAAGAGGGAAGAAAGTCTTGCTATCTCTGGGCAGCGGAGTGGGCGTCTTCTGTACCAATCCGCTGGCACCCCCAGACAGGCTTCCCATAAAGCTTTCAAGGGCCGTAGTGTTGCCCTGGGTGCTCTCGGAACCGCACGTAATGGCAGTTCGCATGTTGCCGGCAGACGAAGCAATCTGCTGGATCTGCTTGAGCTTGCCAATAACGTCCTCCAGAGTATCCGATTCAGGTCGGCTGGCCAGGGACGTCGTCAGCTTGACTTGAGACAGGCCTCCTACCTGCTGCCTCAGCCATGCACTGCGAGTCAGTCCAGATTCGGCAAACCCCATGGCGAAACGATGTCCAGTCGAAGCAATATCATTGACCACGCCATCAGCAGAAGCCTGGAGCAGTTGCCTGATTCGCAGAGCTGCCTCGGCACTGTCAAAGTCCGTATCCGCTACCAGCTTTCGCAGTAGGTCAAACATGACGGGCACATTCCTGTCCAGCGCCATGCCGGTAAACATGATTCCCTCGCTTGCCTGCTGGAAGTCCGTCGGCGATGACGTGGAATGGTAGCCAACCGACACGCCACCCGTCTTCAGCTTGATCAGGTCCTCCAACTGTTCCATGTTCATATCGTTGGTACCCAGCCGCATAATGCTGTCCGTAAAGAGGGGGATAAGCTCACGCAAGTCGTCCGGGAGGCTCTCCAGCGTGTTGATGGCGCGGAAGTAGGTGAGTCCGTTGGTCGGCGCCTCTCTCCATTGGATTTGCACGCCGTTGAGGTTCTCATCCCGAACAACGGTCGGCTCCTTGGATCGCGGGATATCCTTCACATAAACAGTCGGAAGACAGCTGAGATCTTCCGTGTTGGTCTTGTTCTGTTCCACGAGAAGCTCTCGTTCTCGCTTTTCGAACTCAAGCTTCGCCTTCTCCTCGCCGCCCGCTTGCTGAATAGCCTGGCTGATTTTTGTCGCGAGACGATCCTGCTCCTCCTTGGCCAAGGCTTCTCCAAACGTGGCAGATGGTGCCATGGTGAAGCTCAAGGTGTTGTCATTCAATAGGTACTTGTCCATCAAGCTCTCGAGGTAGTTGCCCTCAGCAAGCTTGGCCTGGAACCCGTTAATGGTATCGTTCCAATCAAGAGAGTCGAAAGGATCGACTCCATTGAACCATTTGGGTTTCAGCCTGTTGAGCATAGAAAATCCAAAATTGGCCGTCTTGTGCTTGAGCGATAGTTCAAGCTGGTGCAAAGCGCCGTCAATCTTGGTCTTGTCGAATCCCTTGGAACGGGCTTCCTTCAGAATCTCCTGAATCTTGCCTTTGAGCTTGGGAACGTCTGCCTCTTGCACACCTGTCAAACCAATCGAAAAGATTCCGCGTTTCGCAGAGCTATCGTAACCAACGTTGGGGCTCCAATCTGCTCCCATGCCTGCCTCGATCAGCCCACGGTAAAGAGGTGAACCGTAACCATCCATTAGCAGCGTCGACAAGAGAGCGATGGAAAATGATTCCAGCACATCGGTGGTATCTCCAGTGATCCAAGATACCGACGTCTTGTATTGTCTGTCGGGGGCAACTAGAGGATCAAGAGGACCCTCGAGCGTCACTTCCTTGGGTCCGTCCAGTTTGATGGGCTCATGGATCTCCTTGTCGGCCTTGATCTTGTCGAACGCTTGAAGTCGGGCATCCACCTCTTGCAAATGATCGGCCAGTGGCATATCTCCGTAGGTGAAGAGCTTGGCGTTGCTCGGGTGGTAGTGCTCGGCATGAAACTTCCTGAGCTGTTCGTAAGTCAGGTCGGTGATATTCTGCGGATCGCCACCCGAGTTGTTGATGTCGGGGAAAATGTGGTCCTGGAATCGAATATAGTAGAGATAGCCAGCGTCGGACATCTGACCCTTCATCTCATTGTAGACGACACCCTTAAACACCAGCTTCTTGTCCTCGGAACTCTCGGCGAGAGGGTTTTGGGGGCCGATGCGCCACCCTTCCTGGGTGAAGTCCGACTCCTTGAGCAGAGGGTGTAGCGTCGAGTCGAGATAGACAGACATGAGGTTCTTGAAATCTTGCGAATTCGTCGTGGCAAACGGGTAGAAGGTGTGGTCCGAGGCTGTGAAGGCGTTCATGAAGTTGGACAGAGTTCGCGGCAGCATCTTGAAGAAGGGATCTCGGATGGGATACCTGACAGGTGTTAGAACTTCTAGAATCCGTGATCAAGAAATGACATACTTTTCACTACCACACAAAGTCGTGTGCTCGAGAATATGTGGTATGCCAGTGTCGTCGGGGGGGTTCGTCTTGAAGCCGATAGAGAAGACATTGTTGCTGTCGTCGCGCGCAATGTGCAAGTAGTCGGCACCCGTCTTGTCGTGTTGCAGATGCAGAGCTGTCAGTTCCAACTCAGGGACATGCTTGGATCGAATCAAGGTAAAACCATGAAGCTTGTCGCCAGGTTTCGGGTAATGCGACAGCTCTGTGACGGCTTTACGAGCCGCACCAGCAGCGTTGCGCAACATGATGAGGAAGCCGACAGTGGAAGGAACAATCAAATATAATAGTTGTACATGAGTGAATCTCGGCCAGAAAAAGAAACAACACCGCAAAATAGATACGTGCGGGCCGCGATGAGTTTGATGGTGATGAAAATTTACCTGGGAGGTTTACGCCTACGGCCACAGAATACGGGTAGGTAGTCGTGGCGGCGTCCAGGATGCCCAGAATACCGGGTCCTAATCGCTTGCTTAGTCATTTTTGTGGAAGTCGAGGCTTCTGTTGTGCCTCTGTTCTACCATCACCGTGGGCCGTCAAGTACTGGCTCGCCAATTAGGATAGGGCACTATCAAGCCTGACGCCGGAGGGCCGGGAGGGACGATAGCGCCTTATCGTTGCGTCCAGGCTGTCCCTTAGTATCCCGCCGAAAACCTCAGCAGGTTTTCCAAGACCGCATCATCGCACGTCTGAAAAGCACAACCAGCATCCATAACCGCCCCGAGATTTGCCCCTCGAGCCTTGGTAGCTGCCGTCCCAGGCACCCCGTAATTTTATTAGAGCAGGTTTATCTGCGGTTCTGCCTGCCCCTGGCTTGCAGTCCGTCGGTTCCCGTTGACGAGGTCTTGTGAGTACCATTTTGTACCATCCCTTGGGGGAGCCCTGCTCGTGTGGGCATTCGGATTGATGCCATCTCTAGATGCGCATGTATCCATGGCCATGCTGACCGACAGCCGCAGGTCTATTGTATCTGCTTAGTTGCATTGTTCCGCCACAGACGTACTCGTACTCCGGCGATTCCCGCTTCGACCCCGACCGGCTGCCTCCAGTGCGCCAGGATTCCCGAATTGACGCCCAATATTCACGGCCCGCGGTTCGAAATTCCCGGAATCTTGATGCGATTTCCCTTGTGATTATTCGAAGCCCGAAACATTTCTACACTCATGCCGGCGACCCAAGTCGATACCGCCTTGGCTAATGGTCATGACGGGCATGCACACCCTCCGGCAGTAGCGAGCAAGAAGAGCAAGGGCAAGAAGGCTATGGAACCTAATGAGGCAACCCGTCTTCTTCAGGCGCGCATTACTCAACTCGAACAAGATGCTGCTGGCGAGAAGGACCAGGAGCTCGAGATAGGTGCGTGGTTTTTCTCGTGGGTTCGAAACCGATTCCCGAGAAGCACTGCCTTGATGCCAAGTTTGCTGGACTAACTGTGGCCTGGCACAGAGCGTGAGGTGAAAAAGGCCAACCGGGACCTCCTGCAACATGTTTCGAAAATGGACAATATGCAAAAGATCGATTACCTGACGAAGCGGTCGAGCGAGCTGCTTGCGGATATGCGGCGGCTCGACAAGGAGAACCAGAAGAACAAGAGACGCGGCGACAACCTGCAAAAAGAGCGCGACGCCAACCGCACCGAATTAAGCAAGACGGTCGGGCTTAAAGAGAAACTGGAAAAGCTGTGCAGAGAGCTACAGAGAGATAACAACAAGATGAAGGTCAGAAATAGAAGGCTGTCGCCCAATGGTGGATGCGCTGGCAAAGCTGACATGGGCCTGGGCAGAACGAGAACAAAGAACTCCAGACGACCCAAAAACGGAACAATACATCATGGGACGAAAAGTACGCTACTCTGCTCTCCAAGCTCGAAGGCTATCAGGAAGCAAAGGATACGCCCCGAAAACAGGTCGTGGATATGGAGGTGGATGAGCTGTAAGCAGACGCCTGTTCCATCCGACCTATTGCCCTGACCATCATGCAGGTTTCGCGTCCGATTCAAGTCCTTCATCGAACAATACGAACTTAGAGAGCTTCATTTCCACTCGCTCATGCGCACAAAAGAATTGGAGGTGCAGTACCATATGGCAAGGTATGAGCGAGAGAAGAAGAACGCCGAGGCAGAGGCAACAAAATCTCGCCATCTCCAAGCACAAGTACAGGCCTTCACCAAGACGGAAACGGAACTTCGGAATCAGCTTAACGTCTACGTGGATAAGTTTAAGCAGGTCCGTACACATATCGGCCCTTGCAAACCCCCATGCTTACCTCGAGTCCAGGTTGAGGACACGTTGAACAACAGTAATGATCTGTTCCTATCTTTCAGAAAGGAGATGGAGGACATGTCGAAGAAGGGAAAGCGCCTAGAGAAAGAAAATGAAGCTCTCAAGCGCCAAAAGGAGGCCACCGCAGCCAACATCATACGGATGGCTGAGGAGCGGCAGGAATGGAAGAAGAAGATGGACGCCGCCGATAAAAAGACGGAGAAGCTATTGAGCATCATCCAGCAGATGCAACAACAAGGCCGTAAAATCCCACCGGGGTTGACCAACTCGGCTGATAGCAAACGCGCAAATGACCGGGCCATCTCCGATGGCGACGATGATGAGGATGATGAGGAGGGACACATGGAAGGCGACGAGAGTGAATACTCCGAGGCCGATGACGAAGAATTGAGCGAGTTCGACGACGACGATGACACTGAGGAGGAGCCGCAGCCCGTCCAACAAAACACACCTGTTCCTTACGGACCGGAACGTCCACCACAGCCCTCGCAGCAGCCCACAAGCAATGGACACTAGCAAAGCTCCATCATAGCACATCGATTCTGCGCTCGTATCATAGGTCTTGCATAGTTACAAGTACATACAATCACAAGTCAGCTCGCTCGCTCATTTATTGGTTGCTTGGTGTATAAGAGACGCTTTACTATGATGCCTGTGCCCAGACATAGCACTCGCTGTGAATGTGACATCTTCCAAACCTTAGCAACCCAACATTCCTGTTGTCCCCCAATTTATATGGCGCTGCCCCAGCATGCTCGTTAAGCCAACATAGTGCTACCTGGCCGTGGATTTCGCGACGACACCAAACTCGATTAACCGTTCGATGAATCGAGCCTCCAAGTAGTCTCCCAATTCTATTGTCGCGACATGGAATTTGGGATCGCACAGCAAGAATTTGGCGACGTCGTCTTTGCTCAGCGGGTATAATAAGGACCTGAACCCTTCCAGCCTGTCCCGAGCGATGACCTTTTTCTGCTCGAATGTGAGTTTGTCCCAGCCAGCCCGCATCTTGGCATCCACCCAGTCATCCGACCGAGCCGATGTTTCAACGTATGCCTCCGTTTGAGCCATGCGGTGTAGGTACATATCAACGTCAGCGGTACGAAGCAATGGGGCGGGCTTTGACGATGATGCCTCTTTCTCGCTCGGGCCGGGCTTCGGGTCTTCGGGCAGGAGATTGAAGTAGTTGTAGGGCAGCTCGCCTGGGAAAGGGACGTGGACGGGGAAGCCGATGGGTGCGTCGTGGTTCAGAGCCAGGCTGCGCCGTTCGGGGGATTTGGGCTTCAGGCCGAGCTTTTGAGCTTTGTCTTTGAATAGCTTGAACAGGGATTGTGTCTTGCGGCGGACCGAGGACACACGAAGCTCTGCCCAGCGGTGCGGGTAGGAATTCTCCATGGCTTTGGGCGACTAGGTCTGCTGGATAAGTGGAAGTAAAGATTATGTGATCTGGTCTGTTGGTGTGAAGCGTAACAGCATGTCTCCTGGCAAAGTGAGTTGGGAAAGGAATGATCGTCTGGGGGAATGAGGCGTCTTGCGAAAGCAGGTGTAGAAATTGCTTTCTTGTATGGACGCAATGGCTGAGCAAGCAACTCCGTCCGGCTGGCTCATGGACGCACTTTCCAATAATTCGTGGAAGGCTCCCGCATGTTTGGCATCGGGTGATAGTTGCTGCATATAGCTTTATAGTGTTAAATAGCAACGTACGCAAGATTTGATTTAATTCAAATTCCGGGGCTGTGTGATATCCAATGTTGCTACGATGATGTCGCTACGAAGCAAGTTTGATGACAGCACGATTCATGCATGAGGGTTTGATGGTATTTGTCCACTCGGAGGCCCTTGTTGGTAAATGTCACTGGCATTAATTGCACGCAAATAACCGTCTTACGCATCTAGCAGGGTGTGTAGACGGGCAGATTGGCACAGGAAAGATTTGATAATGAAGATGCAACGTAGATATGATACAGCGAGACCATAATGCCCCTCGAATACAAGGACGGCTCGAGCATCATGGTTCTTCCCTAGTCAATAAATAAACCTAGCTATCATCACAGGGCTCCTATGTACATGAACTATTCCTACCAAATCTATGTACAATTAGATGGAAGGTGCAGCTATAAGCATTTCTCAATCAAGTGTATTTTTTTTTTAAGTATTATCTATTAATTTGATATTGTCTTTATTATTAGAGGAAGCCTCCTTGAAGTCGCTGGTCTATGTCCTATTGGGGTACACAAACAGGAAATCCTACATTAGATGGAAGGTTGACAACAAGATCAGCCCAAAGCCGCCATCGCCCACAGACATAGCAGCAGTGATGACCTTCGTAACTGGCCCCCGTGATACTCGCCAGTCGTGATGAAACTTGGAAATCACTTGGGCAATCGCAAACTCTCGGCCTCATCTCTCTTAGCTGCCCGCTGTTCCCGAATCTGATTTTGCTCTTCCGGGCTCCGTGACTTGGCCTTGAACCTTTTGCTTTTCTCCCACCGCTTTTGCCGTTTGGACTTTTTCTCATGGCCATAGCATACCATTGGCGGTATTGATATTTGTGTCAACTGGTCCACAGCCTGTTGATTATCGGATCCGGTGGCTGCTAGAAGCAGTGCAGCCTTGAGGGTATAGTTGGCATCGTTGCCGGCGCTGTGGAGGTTATCGAATGGGCATTCAAGACGAGTGAGTAAATCTCCAAGGGAGCCGGCCCAAAATTCAAAGACCTCATTTGCAACTCTGAATGTATCAACTATTTGCAAAACCGATCTCCCAAGATTGGACCCAAGAGCGTGCAACACCTCAAGCTCGTTTCTGATGGCATGGCCAAGCAGTATCACATCTCGTCCTTCAGGTAATGCTTCACTTATTCGACGACAAATGTCTGAGGTTTGTATAATGGTCGATTTCCCGAATGCGTATTTCTTGGATGCCCTCTTTACGTAGGAGTCTGAGCCGCTGATATAGTTGCGGGTTGAAACGATATTCTGCTTTTGCTGAAGTGGCTGAGAGAGAAATCTTGTATCAAGAGTGGCAATGCCGAGTTGACAATCTCGGCTTTTTGAGAATCCGTTCTTGATATTACAAGTATTCTCAAAGTCGATGGTCATGATAATGGGCGGCGAGACCTGTCCAGAAGAATCGATTAGGCCAAGGGCGGCTTGGAGGATGCACAACCCATTTTTCGAGACGCTTGGCCGTCGCTCACGGGGAGCCGGCGGCGAGCTGATTATCGATTCGGTTGTCGATCCTTGATTCAAAGATGACATGATTGTAGAGACGGTATTGTGGAAGGCAGAGAAATGTGGATTTGAAATTGATGTAGTCAACTACTGGGTGGATCAAAGGGTGGAAGAAGATGGATCATGTGTCTAAATTTGGGGCTCTGCCTGGAGTATTAAGGTGCAAGCTCTCAGAAGCTTCCCGAAGCCCCATGTTTTGTTGACCACACTCGACACCGCAATAGGCTGTGGAAAGAAACGGAATGCAATGGTGGCGTTGGTGTTGTGGGTGGTAGAGGTAGGTACTAGTTACAAGCAAGAGATACACATGAATCTCAAATATATGGTGAAAGGGTGCAGGGAGTATATTGAGAGGTAATAAATATGTTGAAATGCTTTATATTCAGATCACATTTCCATTGTAAACCGAATTGAAGCTATCGAGAACCAACATGCTATTGGTGCACCAACAAGAGGGGCGTCCACTTCCTTGGAGCGTATTACAAATGTCGCAATGTGAAATATGGAGAATAAAGAGCCCAAAGGGGCTTGGTTCGTCGTATTCAAATTATATATAAAGCAATCTTTGCCGCATGTGACGCACAAGTATCCATAGGTCTTGATTCTTTGCCAATACATTCGTTCCAATAAACCTGTCGACGCACAATGAGCACCATACAAGAGTCCTGGGCAGTCCTTCTGTCCCTGCTGGGTCCCTGGAAATTTATGTACATGTCCCTCACATATTTGCCTTCTACTGTTCGCCAGCTTGTGCAGGAGGGCAATTTCCGCACGCTCTTCTCCTGGCCTCTACTTCGGGGTGCTTGGTTCAGCAAGTTTTGGGCTTGGGTTGGCCCCGGTATCAGGCAAGGCAGGGGCGAGCGCCTCACAGCCCTCCTCCAGGGAAGAATATCAGCCGGGTCCGTGGTGCCCGAGCAAGTTGTTTCGCCCATTGGCGGCATTGTACTCGATATCGGACCTGGTCCTGGGTACTGGGTGGACATTTACTCCCCATTCAACACACCAGAGAAGCAGCTCAAGATTTACGGAGTTGAACCAAATCCCGATGTCCATGCAAGCTTAAGTCAAAGGGTAGAAGCCGCAGGCATCAAGGACGTTTACCGTATTGTCCCTGCGGGCATCCAGTCACTCTCTTCTCTCGACCAGCAGGACAATGATCTTTCCTCAATTGCACCGGGCAGTGTTGATTGCATTGTCTCGTTTCTCTGCCTCTGCAGTATCCCCGAACCGGAGAAGAACATTCGCGAGCTGCACAGGTACCTCAAGAAAGGGGGCCGCTGGTATCTATTTGAGCATGTCCAAGTCAAGGCGACTTGGCTGAAACCATATCAGCGTATGGCAGACTTACACCATTACTCTAATAAAGCTAACATATTTCAGGATTTGTAAACATCTTTTGGCCCCAGGCACTTAACGGCTGTCAGTTGTGTCGAAATACAGAGAAAACATTAAGAGAAGCTGGGGATTGGGAAAGAATCGATCTTACACAGCCTTCCGAAGAACCTTGGCATCAAGTAGTTCCTCATATTCTCGGATTCCTACAGAAGTAATGGCTCTTGAGCTTGCTTCCATGGCTAGATTTAATTTCATGAGACCAGTTGATGATTGGCCGGGTCAGCCAGGCCAGCGCAGTGCTTCTTATACCAATACGTTGAATCATTCACCACAAGTTCCTCCGCGTGCCCTCTCTTGGTTTGTGGTTCACGTATCCCATCGTCTCTCTCTTCCATAATGCCGTTGTATTTGGTTTTCCATTTGACCAAGCATGTTCAGAAGTCCAACACCAGATAGTATAGAATTCAAATAGCTGTAAACACGGGGTCGTGTGCATCCTGATCTGCTTTGCCCAGTCTCTAAATAAGGCCGCAGTTAGCCTCCAGATCTGCAGTATCTATCAACTGAACAGGCGTATCATTCCCAAACTCGGCAACCTGGCCTCCGTCTACCTCGTTCCAAGCGTCCCAGCCTTGGATTGATGGTGTCCTCCCTGCAGTTGCCACAAAAGCAAGCCAAGCGTCCTGCATGGCATGGCTCGTCTCATACTCCAGAGGCGTCGAGTTGCCACGATAATTAGGATGAGTGCCGAACAGCATGGGCAGTTCTGCGCCATGCCAAGCACCCATCCAACTCCTGGGGCTAATATTGGTAAAGTTTCCTGAGTAAATGTATCGATATACTGGGCCCGTAAGAGCCGCTATGCGATTTCTGGCGGCTTGGAATGACGGGCAAAAGAAGAGAAACATGGTGTACATATCTGCAATATCAGTATCTACTCCGTCGGGGTTGTACGGCGCGAAGGGCACACCATCCTCTGCCGTGGTGCCGATGAGGGCTGGAAGCCTGGCAATCTCTCCAGCCAGAGCACGCGCAGTCCAATCTGGAAAGATGGTCCGATTGTCCTCGACAGGGGTGAAGGCGAGCAAGGTTGATTCGCCAGAGTTGTAGTAGTCGCCAATGAAGTCAGCCAGCACTTTACCGTCGACTTTGCGCATGCACGACAGTTCCTCGGCGGGCCCAAGATCACCGCACCCCAGCTGCGAGGCCACATACGTAAAGTTGGAATGTAAAGGGTCTCGGTTCAGGATGTCGACAAACTCATTTCCTGAGTGAAGGATGACGCTGTTGGCAATCGGGTCGTCTTTCCAAGCAAAGCTATAGTAGGCAATGCAACAAGCACCGGAGCTATGACCCCAAAGACCGATACGAGTTGGATCGCCGCCGAAGGCAGCAATGTTGTCCCGGACCCATTCCACTGCCAGTCTTTGATCCAGCAATCCAATGTTCTGCTCGTCATCGGGAAGACCGGCAGCATTTGGGTAGCCAAAGATGTTGTCCCGCTGGTTGAACGCCACAATGATGTGACTTTGGGTACGTTGCACCCATTGACTGGGATTTTGGTACGGGACATCAGTGCCTCCGGTTGCAAAACCTCCTCCGTAGAACCATACGAGCACAGGAAGATCCTTGACTCCCCTGCCGCGTGGCGCCCAGATGCTCAGCGTTAGACAGTCTTCGCTGATGGGGCCGGTTGTTCCATTCAGACCGCCGAGATTCAGCTCGAGCACATCTTGGTTGTTGATATTAGGCGTGGTAACAACAAACTGCATGCAGCTGGGAGGCATCTCCTTGGCATCTAGTTCGCCAAATGGGAGGGCAGGCCTCGGCGGTGAGAAGCGTAATGCTCCTAGGGGAGGCTGGGCATAGGGAATGCCGAGAAACTGTCGCACATCTGAGTTTGCGCCATTAGCGGTGCCATGAATCAGGCCGCCCGCGGTCTCAACGGTAAGGTCTCGGTTGCAAGAGCTTGCTTCGACTCGGTATCGGCTGTTGCTGGACAGGAGTGCAGCCAGCCCTATTGTCTGAGTGATACGCATGGTTCCGATGCTCCAATGGCCTCAACGTATATTGACAGCTGCTTTACGAGGCCATTTTATATCGTCTCTTGTCCACAATCCTCTGGTAACGTTATCATTCCGGGCTTGTCGGCTAATTGGCATCGCCTTACACAGATTCTTCCGCGCCCATTTGAGCACTTTTGTCTTCGGAGCTTCCTAATCGATGTGTCTTCTTGTGGCCCATAATTCGTGATATTTTGCTCATCATATAGTCATGACAATGATTTCATTTAACAAACAGCTTCGTTAAATTAGTTCTAGAAGGGCCAACTTGAGCCATCCACTTTGAGCTGAACTGGTTGTGTCATAGGATTGTCAATGACAACAGGTCTCAGCTACGAAGCCAGCCAGTAAAGAGAACAGGGAGACTCATTATGGAACACGACCCTAATGTTGCAAAATATCAGCATCGCGAGTAATAAATATGAATGGAATATACCTAACATGCGTTGGTGTTGGTGTTTTGAACCGGCTACAGGGTAGCAGCTTAGGTCAGCCGCTTCAACAGCCCACCACGGCTTGGATGACCTCACTGGAATTTGGCCAGCTAAGGCCACATGCTTGCATCCTCCCACCAAGCTAGTTGACCGACTTGCACAGCTTCGACGCCAGCCACATAGGCACGAAGCAGATGCTGCGTTTTGATATTTAGTCGCTCTCTGAATGATTTTACGAATTCCTGCTTTATGATTCGCAGTTCTGGGCGCTGGCCTCTCCATCCCCCCAATCGCATACCACAACCGCAACCCCCCATCCGCACAGCTGTGATACCACCAAGCCATGGCTGCTGTTTCCGACTCTCAGCGGCTTAGCGAGGCCCTCGTCGGCTTCTCTCTCGAAAATCGCTTTCCCGACGATGTAGCGTCCCTCCCTCCCGTTTCCGCCGTCGACCTTCTCCCCGCCATCGAAGCTCTTGCCCGCACCAAGGCCGACCTCGAGGTACGTCGAACACGTTTCCCAATTACAGGGCCCAAGATACGAGCTGTCCCATCTGCAGGCTGAAGTCCATACCGTGAATCAAGAAACCCGCGAAGAGGTCGGGTCCTGGGTCAGGAACGCAAAGGCTCTTCAAGAAGACATTATACGCTCCAAGACGATTGCGAACGAGATTGTGCGGGACTCTGAAGATCCGGGCGTCTCTGGCGAGCGGATCAAGGATGCCGAAGAAAGAGTGGAATTCGTCAACCGCGAGACACAGTACAGTTTGCAACTACTGGATGTTCTGCGCGGCATCCAATATGTCAATAAACTATTGGAGGAAGTGGAAGTGGCCAGAAACGAGCGGCGCATTCTTGACTCGCTGCATCTTCTAGAAAGTGCGCACATCTGTTCCCACATCTTGTCGCATAACTAATGTGCCATCTAGGATCGTGGGCCGCTCTCGACAAGGTGGCAGCCAGCAAGTCCTGCCGCGTCATGAAGCTGCTGGATCTGAGGGCCTTTGAGCTAAAGTCGGGCATCCATGACGCTTTCGATCATGTCTGGAAGGCCTTGGTCAAGGTCGACACAGAGGCCTCTACCATTACTATCTTCGATCAGCTTCCCGGTAAGTCCTGAGCCGGCCTCAATTATGGACATGTCGCCTAACTGAACAAGACGAACAAATGACCTTGGATGACGCCGTAGTCGGACTAAAGGCATACAAAGAAGTGGACGAGCGGATGGAGCAGCTGTGGCACAATATTGATGCTGCTGTTGTGTCTCCTCGCATGGAATCCAGCACCTCGCTACGCTCCGTCAAGATGGGCGAAAACGTCCTTGAGCTTGCTGGGGAAGCAGACAACTCGGAGAGCTCTCTCTTGACTGATCTCGAAAAGATATTTACTTTCATCGCTCGGAAGCTTCCTCCCGACTTGCTAGAGCCTCTGTGTAATTTCATGATGAGCGATGTCATCAGTCGCCTGATCGACAAGTGGTTGAATCCCTCGGTCCCGTCGTCCCTAGTGGATATGGACAAGTTCCAGGATATGATCCGGCGAGCAAGCCATTTCTGCGGAGCACTCGAGAAGAGCGGCTACACGGGTTGCGATGAGCTCCGTCAATGGGTCGACAAGGCCCCCAAGATCTGGAGTGGGAAATGCCGGGAGACCGCACTCGACACTGTGCGGACAAGGCTGGCAGGTGGAATCGGCGCATCAAAGCAGGTTGAGAAAGTCGAGAAACAGATGGTTTCTCTTGCTGAAGGCAAGGAACTGGCTTCCAAGGGCGCCGCCGCAACGAACGAGACAAACGATTGGGGCGCTGACTGGGGTGATGCGTGGGACGAGGGTGACGAAGACACCAATGGCGACTCCAAAGATGTGCCCAAGGCCTCAAACGACAAGCCGATTGCTTCTAAGGATGAGGACGATGGTGCGGACGCATGGGGCTGGGACGAAGACGAGGCCCCTGATAAGCCTGCTGCCAGCACTGAGAACGCAGCTAAAGATGATGAGGATGATAGCGCTGCGGCATGGGGCTGGGGTGACGATGATGCAGAAGCGCCCGTTGAAGAGGCACCGCAGCCTTCCGCTCGACAACCATCCAAGACCTCCCAGCCAGCGACGAGAGAGCTCGTGCTCAAGGAGACCTACAGTATCTCCTCGATGCCCGAGCCTGTTCTCGACCTTATTTACACGATATTGGAGGATGGCGCAGCACTGACAAGGGAAGGGGGTCAATACAGCCACGTTGCTTCGACGGCGCCTGAGCTCTTTGGTCTACCAACATTTGCACTCGCTCTTTTCCGAGCCATATCACCTCACTATTACTCACAGGACATTGGTGGTAGGATGTACGTATGCCCCTGACTTTGGGGTCAGTGCTAGACTTACGCGAACAGGTTTCTCTACAACGATGCCATGTACTTGGCGGAACGGTTATCCGACTTCTCAACATCATGGAAACAGCGCGAAGACCTGACACCTCGAGCAAAGCTCATGCTGCGAATCGACAACGACGTCAAAAGCCTTCAAGGCTTCGCCAACCGCAGCTACGCAAAGGAGATGAACGTACAGAAGACTGTGCTGAGAGATCTCATCGGCGGTGAGCAGAGCATCATGGAACAAGGGGAACCAGAAGCGTCTATCGAAGCGGGAACTGCGCGCATCAGGGTCATGGCGGCAGCTTGGTCTCCAATCCTCGCTCGTTCGGTTTGGTCGCAGGCCGTTGGGTCGCTCGCCGATGCGCTCGCTACCAAGCTCATAACGGATGTGCTGGAGATGCCTTCGATAGGTCAGGACGAAGCATACAACATTGCGAAGCTTATTGCATTGGCGACTGAGCTGGACGACTTGTTCCTCCCCAGCAAGCTCATGGGAACCCCTCCGGCGGAAGATGAGATCCCAGCAACTGCCCAATATGCACCAAATTGGCTGCGTCTCAAGTATCTCAGCGAGTTTCTGCAAAGCAACCTCAACGACGTCAGGTTCCTGTGGGTTGAGAGTGAACTCAGCTTGTACTTTTCGATGGATGAGGTCCTGGATTTGATCCGCGCAAGCTTCGAGGACAACCCACGGACCCGAGAGACGATTCGGGAGATCCAGTCAAAGCCACAGCCAATGGCCCCAGCTTAGAGAGGACGACGAGCGAGGAAGGAGTGCGAAGCTCGAGCAAAGTTGGGGGATGCTGAGATACTGGACTCTCAGATGGTACACAGAGCATCAGGAAAAGGCGCACGTCGTACATACCAACCCCTCTTGGCATCTGGGCGGCCGCTACGGCCTCGTCTTGAGATGCGGATATCACCGGTTACAGAACATCTACCGTCTGCCTCCTTTCCCCACCCACTAGTTGACTGCAGGTTGTATGACCAGATCGTCCAAAACAATGGCATTATGATAATCCCACGTATCGTTTCTTACGTGAGAAGTGGCGCATCTGACTTGATCAGGGACTTGTCCAAGTTCCAACGGCTAAGGCGAGTCGAGTGACCGAGGAGGGAGCACCAAAACGACCTGTCAAAAAAATAAAACTGGGGGGTTCCCATGCCGCCGCCGGTTGGCTCAAGATGTGATGAGAAGCTGCAGGCAGCCGCTAATGTGGCCCTTTGGATGCGGGCACCCGCCACGTCGACATCACGCGCAGTGCTGCCACGTCGTTGCACCGATTCGACGCATTAGACGTCGTGCTCGCCTGTGTCACGGGCCGAAGGCGTGAGCAAGCCCGCAGAGGGTCTGAGCACTGAGACATGCATGCCGATATGCTGTGAGGAGGTAGCTGAGCGTGGGGTGATGAATCATCATTCGATGCCTGGCCGTCGCCGTGTGAGGGAAGAGGCCGTGAGGTTGGTGGCGCGCACAGGCAGCTGGCCTGGTGAAGGGGCTCAGATGGTGGCTGGCTGCATCGCCTGAGTAAGATGCATCCTTAGCTTGGCTTGCGGTGTAGGGGCTCGGCGGGAGCACTGGAGTTGATCATATGATTCAGGAGTTGCTTCTTATTTTCAGCTCTGTATGCTGATGTCCAGGGTTCTAGACTGTCAGCCGGCGTGCGCCAGTTGGGTGGCTTGGTGTTGAGTGTGCAGAAGGGGCAAGGAGCCACGCACAGTAGAAGGTTCTGGTGTTGAGGACGTTGTGTCAGGTGTGGCGTGATGACCGTGGTGTGAGTGTAGGTGGTTGTTACCCAATACATACTTGTAGGTATATGGTTGGCACGTTGGTTGAACAGATACTAGGTACCAGCCAGTTCGATGACTTCGTCCAGTCAGTGAACATCTTCTGGGTTTTTGCAGCTGTGCTTTCGGATCGACGAGTTACCTGCGACACAATACGTGCTTCGTGACTCGAAATACAGACAAATATCAATGTCTACGCACTTTGATACGGCCACCCTAAACAATATAAGCATGACTATACCAAACTCAACTTGTAGACAACCATGGCCATGCTCGACAAGCTGCTGCGTTGATACTCTGTCATTTGCGTGAGGTGTCACATTGTTGCACTATCATCATCTGACTGGTTGCCTGGTGTTGTTGTTTATTACCCGTCGGGTGAAACACAGCCATTACTCTATCACCAGTACACTTTAACCGATATCCCGAATGCTAATTGGTGCGAATAAAGCACTCCGAGGCAATATTTGATATGTAAAACTACCAGCATGCTTCCATGGTGGATAGATATTCAACAATAACAAGATGCTGCTATACTGCCACGAACCCCCGTCATGTAAGAGATATTAAACAACAAGGTCAGTGTGACATCATGAATTATAGGGCCATGTACATCAAGCCCAGCAAGGTCCATGAGCTACAGGGTAAGAAAAAGGAACGTCTAACAATTGGAAAACTGATATCATATAGCTTGGACTTTTGATATTACTTCCTCTGCCACCCCCTACCAGACATTCACAACCCAAGTCAAGTACTCTGCATCAACTACAGACGAAACGCCCATGATAAAGTCCCCATTGATGACTACAGTCTATGGCAGACCGAATACGCACAACGCCACCGACCCCAACCGCTCACCCCAGTGCCATGTCTCACAAGCTTACCCAACAATTAAAGGACACAGACCATATTTAAAGGTATCCTCGGTAGCTTCTCTTATTGGTAAAACCACCGCAAGCCACACACACACACCGCTCAGCTTCGCAAGGATTCAACGTTGCAACGCATGGATGGCAGCTGATAGTGGCGAAAAAAGAAAATTAAAAATTGGCAAAAAATAACGTGAAAATTTTTTCATGCATAAGAATAGAAACAATAATTCGTACAGAAAGAGTAAAACTCTTGAGGAAACATGAAAAAAAAAAACCCAACAACACAGAGGTGTGCGCCTCGTTTATGCACGTTTCCGATAGGAGAGAACTTTGTTCTGTATGCACGCAACGAGTCAGCCATGCAGCGAGCCTGGAGCATCCCGGGAGGACGCAAAGTGATATGGCCGTCAATGCCCGTTTGTTTACTGCTCTTCTCCTTGCAGAATGGCACACACACGCACGCCCCATCCCTCCATCAAGGGACATTGGTAGTGCAACAAAAGGCGGCTGCATTTGAAATACCCTCTTGACACGTTAAAGCTGTGGACAGTGAAGAAAGTCTGCTCATCGCGATGCCACACGTCAAGGAGCTCGAGATCTACATTGCGGCTCATTAAAGGCACGAAGCGGTCGTTACACATAGAACAAGAATGCCATTCTGCCAGAGCTAGCGTGCCTCATGCCCTCACATCATTCCGGGGAAGGGTCCCTCCGGGGGCAATGCTCCGGCCAAGAGACAATTGGCAGCCGTGCCAGACAGATGGGTAATGCCGATGTGTCTGAGAGGAGTCTAGGCCTAGATTCCCATCCCTCAAGCTTATCTTGCAAGGAAATCCCTTCCTGTACAAAATCGTCGTGTCATGGCGACGTCGGAAGATGGTTCCGGAGCGGGGCGGTGCTCGTGCTCGTATGGAGGATTGTTCTCGAAGTATTTGTCTAGCATTCTCCGCTCGTGTCTTGCCGTCATTGTCGACTCATTTCAACAGGCACCACCCATGTCGAAAGCTGATTCGGCGGCCGCGGAACAATCCGCCAGGTTTCTGCTTCGAGGCCATAGCTGGCGCAGGTGGCTCCGACCCGTAATTTGACAATGACATATCCCCCTCAAGCGGGAAAGGGGGTGCCATGAGAGCGACGAGTCGAGGCTTGACGAAGTGGTGTGTCATTGACTAGTGTTCCAAGTTGGCGAGCGATCCGCTAGTGCTCAAGCCGGGGTGAGGCTATCGCGATATTCATGCAGATCCTGTGTATTATACGAGCAGACCCCAGGTCCGTGTCCGAAAAGGGGACCAGTTTGGAGTCTGTAGGGCACAAGCCATGTTGAATCAAAAAGCAACACCCTACCCTCCCCAGATAGACATACAGACAGGACCGGGGGGGTTCGCAAAGTAAAGAAACGTGCCTACAAGCATGAAACAGATGGATCGCCGGAGTCCGGCTCACGATAGCCTACTGTGCGTCATGTCTCTTGGCATGTATGTCCCCCTGCTGGAACCGTTTCCAATCGTCTGAGCTTGGGCGTTCTCTGTGCTGCGCGCTCGGGCATGCCGCTGGAATCTGCCGTTGGTAACAGTGCTGAGACCGGATGAAGAGGAAGAGGGAAAAGGGGAGATGGGAAAGAATTTTTATTTTATTTTAAAAAAGAAATAAAATATAAAATAAACGTGATACCGAAAACATGCGAGTGTCCATAGGGCGCTGGCCAGCCAGTTATTGCGCTGCAACCCACACGTTTCTGGTAGCCACGTTGTTGCTTGCCCGCTAGTCACTCAATCGCCAGCGAAGGGGATCAAAGGGGGGAAATTGCAGCACCTGTTGGCGTCTGGTCCCGCAAAAGGCTCGACATGGCATTTTAACAATTTCCCATGCGCGATGGCTCTGCCAGCTGTTTCACGAGAATCGCGCTAAGAGCCAAAGCAGGCGCCGTCTGGCGCGCCGCCGTTGGGGCCATGGCTGGATTTCATCCTGTCGCCAAGTACATAGCGCCTTGGTGTTTGCGCTTGGTGATGCCCCTCGGACAGTGCAGTGCAGGATTATCACGCCACTGCATCAATCATGGCGAGAGACAATGCGACAAGTTTGGCACTCCGAACCGCGTATCCGTACACTCGGCAGAGTAGGGCTGACTCGAGGTGAGGCGGTCCAAGCCCATCGGCCACGCGCACACCCCCTCCTACTCGGTTGATCCACCCCCTCCCTCTCTCCCTAGCTATTATTATTAGAACAAGGACAATTGACGTGGGAAATGCATGGATCTGGCGGGCATAATTTAGGCGCGGGGGAGGAGGTGAGATGGATAGTGGACGGACGACGTGAGACCTGGTGAGCCGAGGGCTGATATCGCATGCCGTGCATCGCGATAACGGGCGTAGATGGTTGGATGGATAAATTTCAACCGGCACTTGCCGGGCTCGGGGAGTCGGGGTCGAGTCCTGCTCTGATTGTGCGTTGAGCCATGCCTCTTCGCCAACACCAGAGTCCCTCCCCCTTCGTGAACCATGTCCGATGCCACGGGACCACACTGCTGACCTGACTAGCATGGGTACAGGCACCCAAAGGAACAGCACGCAGGAGCAGTGCCCTTGGCGAAGTGGTCGTAGGCGCACGCGTATGCGATAGCTCACCTGCATGCTGTATCCAAGGCTCACTTTTTTTCTTGCAAAGCACATATTCCCAGCATGACAGCATAAAGCCGTACGCAATCACAACATGCCACGGCATCCTGTGGTTCTCGTGCCTGCCTATGGGGCTGCTCCCCCCTCTTTGTCCAGCCTTCTCATGACCTATGTTCTCAACAATTGCCGAGCTCAGCGATCACTGCCCGCACCACTCATCACTTAATACGCGTGGGGGTTGTTTCGTGATGCGTCCAGCCCTTAGTCAACCGGCACCGAGTTTGAGCCACGAGGTTGAGGAGGATGGCGGCGTGCGGCGGCAGACTCACCGCGCCTTTCTAGCGGCTGACAGAGCCTCCTCCTCTCTTTTCCTGCCCTTTGCGATCTAGTCACCAGCCACATCGCTAAGCAGGCTGCTGTTGACTGTCAGGTCACTTGACTGGTACCGTGATTCGACGCCTGCCAAACGAAATGATATCGGATAGGACATCGCCGAAGCCAAAACAAGCGAGAGCAATAAGCAAGGATGGGCGTCCTCAGCTGCGACCCGCCGCTGTGGGAGAGGCACCCTTCTCTCCGCATTTCCATACTCACCTACCTACAAGGGCAGTCCACTGGCAGCCGAGCCATCGGTAGACAACGGGATCCTCGTATTGCTGATCGTCGACCCAGCCCTTCAGGAGATACATGCGTCTTGAGGAGGAGGAGGAGGAGGAGGAGGAGGGGTGTGATTGAAGTTGGATCTTCGTGGTGGTGACATGGGCAGCCCCCTCGTTTCTCCAACGTAATCACAAGGCTTCCTGCGTAACGGCAGCGCAGCTTCGCCTGGAGGTGCATGACGATGCAGGGCCATCATCAGCAGCTTCATCATCAGCATCAGCATCATCACCATCCAGAAGGAGCAGGATAAACGTGATATTCCTGGAACGGCGCCTTGGTTATGGGCCGAGTCCAAGTCGACGAAGCCCATTTCATCCCTGTGAGCCGGGACGTGGGGGCCGGGCCGAGTCTAAGCTAGCCGTTCCGTTATTTTCGTGCCGAAGTGAGAAGACCACCTCGCCGCTGGGATGCGCCAGTTGGATCACGTATCTTCCAGGATCAACCCAACAGGATTGGCCAATCTTGCCACTTTGGGACCATATCTCACAGTGAGCCGCGCTGTCGGGGCGAGGAGCGCGCGCGATAACGGGGGGGGAGACAGGTTGTCCAGGATCCCAACAGGTATCCCAGCCTCCCCCCCCCTTCTCACCCCCTCTGAGATTCCCAATCAATATGCGTCTGCCTTGAAGCCACTGGAGAGAGAGTACACTATGAGTCAGGGGAGGGATAATATTCTCCAGTCGCATCTCGCTCGAAGGGGCATTGTCCGTGCAGGTCGTGTCAGCTTCGCGGCGACCAGGGGCCATGATGGCTAGAGCAAGTATGTGCAGGAGCATCGCCCGCAGGCGTACCAAGCCAGGGAAACTGTGGTCGAGTAGCATCGCGATGAGAAAGCGACCTGCAGGTCTCACCGAAAAGGGCAACGTGGTGCTGATTATCCCCCAAGCAAGCTGAGCAGGCTCCCCTCGCGTATCGAACCTGGGCTTGCAGGAGCACGACCCCCTCCCTCCCCTAGTCCGTGCCTTTCGTACTCGTACATAGTTGCAGCCACAGCAGAGGGCGATGAGAGAGCTCAACCCCAACAAATCCAGTTCTGTGTAACGAGCAACGAGAGGCAGCCGAGCATCCGCCAGCGTGGACATGTAATATTGGTTGGCCTTCACACCCCCCCCTTTCTTCGGACTGATGCTGGGCAAGACCCAAGACGCCCCGTGCCGTCTTATGGCACCACCACAGAGATGTTCCTCGAATTGACTGCCTGTCTGCTACCTGCACGTCCAGGCTGCAGCGCTGCAGCGCGTGCGTTGCATATCGCATGGTGATATGATGTGGGAGGGGATGGGGGGCGGTGCCGGACGCATCGAATGGATGGATCAGCGCCCGCCTAGAAAGAGATGGTGGTGCACACGCTGGGTCCTGATGGCGCTGCGCCGGCGTGATGCCCGTAAAGCGATGCTTGTCGTGCCCGTGAGAAGGGAAGCAAGCCACGTTGTTTTGGACCATGAGATGAGGACAAGGTGAGGTCAAGGAAGAAAGGTACAAAGGTGACCAGATCGGGGATAGTTTGTTTATCTGGCGTCAGCTCAGGCACAGTTCCTTAGGAGTTACCAGCTTACCGTAACCATGGCGCGCTGAAATTTGGAATGAGCCTCTGTACGGTGGGTTCCTTGCACCAGAAACCGGCAACCGGGGAGGAAAGAGGCAAGTCGATGCCGATGTTGCCATGCCCGTCTGTGACTCACCACTTACCGCTCACCATCAACACACAACAAACCACATGCCACCCTTGACCTGGACCTGGACCTGGACCTGGACCAGCACGCACTGCACTGCACTGCAATGCAATGCAATCTCTCCCCTTTTCGTCTTCGTTTTGCAACCTGCTCTAGTGCTAGTGCCAGTGCCGGCTACAGCATGGTCTTGCAGGGGCATGGAGTATAGATCGACACACACCAACCCTTCCCCATGCCCAGTGATGCCAGGGGTCATCTCAGCGGGATCGGGAAGGCTTCTAGAAATCCCATCAGCAATTGCGTACCGTACGGTGAGAGAAGTGAAGCGTACTCTCACCGGCCGTCACCACGCAACTCTCACCAAAGGCAATAAAAAATAAACTAAAAAAGGAAATGAGGGTGTGGTGGCAAGACAAAACGCAAAATAAAATAAAAGAAACAGACAGCTCACATGTACATACCACGACGCCCGCACATGCATGTGGAAAAGTGAGGCTGTCAGACACCCAGGGGCGGGACGAGGAGACCACAATGCCAGCATCAACCACCGGACATGGATATGCCTTTGTGCTACATGAAGCAACATCGTCGCATGCAAGCGTGCCCACTCCATCTCACCGAGAGGAGCATCACAATCTCTCTGCCCGGCGTACGAAGTACAGCCCTCGTCGCATACGCCCAGGACAGCAATGAGAGGCCCATGGAAGAAGGCATCCTTGTCGGCCACATCCTCCAAGATGAAGAGCCAGACCAGCAAACACCATGCATTGCCCATCACCACCAACCTACACGCCCCCCTCAACACTCTCCTGCTTGCGCAAGGGGATAGGCGCACATGGCTGGAAACGGGCAGAGGCATCAGCCCAGCTGCGCGATCCTGGGAGCAGATCAGGCCAGCTGAGGAATTCTTCCCCATGAACCCGGACCATGCGTTGCTCCTACAGCTGCCCGTACGCGGGCCGCGCAATACTCGACGTGAGGTCGGGCCATATCCCCCTGGACGAAATCGATTTGCCGACATCTACGGCATGCCGACGACTCCGTGCTGCCTTCATGCGGACTGCCCGCATTCCAACCCCTCCCTCTCCCTCTCCCTCTCACCTTTTCACCCTCGCTGCGCAGGGGCTGCCGGCTCGCACGTCTGACAAGACAGAAATGAGCGAGCATGATCCATGCGTCTCTCCTCTCTGCAGCTCTTGGTGGTGGTGGTGGTCAGAGGCTACTGCCGAGCACCACCACGTCCATCGATATACATGGTCCTGCAGGGAAACGCCACCGGCGCCAGACAGAGTCGAGCCAGCCCCCTTTTTCCGAGGATGATGGACTGTCGCGTGTCACGCGCGACACAGGCAATGGAGAAGTTGCTCGGAAACGATGACGAGGCGGCGGCGGCGGCATAACGCGGGGAAGTGTGAGTGGGTGAGTTGTGTCAAGTATGAAGAGATCTAGAGACCGATGGCTCTGTTTGAACTCGATTGCAAGCCCAAACACGACGGGAGGAGAAAATCACGCACTTGACTCCTTTGCTGAGCGAATGAGTGAAAAGTGCTGAGCCAATGACGATAACTTTCACCCATGAGCAGCTCTCTTCAGCTTCTCCCCTTCCTATTCCAGGACCATTACGGCTAGCAAAGGCACATTGCTTCTGTTAGTCTAGACCCTTGCCAGGTTCCCCATACTATGAACATGTTAAGAGATAGCATGTCTTACCTTCTCCCCTGGCTCATAGAAGGGAACCCGATGCGGAGCAGGCCCGAGCGCCACACCCATCGCCTTCATTTTCTTTTTTTTCCTCTTTCTCGCTCTTCTTCTTCAATATTCTGGTGGCCATGAGCCCCCTTTCTGGCCCTCTTAAGCCGTTGTCGGGTGGGGAACGGAACAAGAAGGGGGGGCGTGTAAATCACCAAGTTGTTTTCTGCCGAATCCGACCCGGTACATGACCTTTGATCTTGTAAAGGACATGCCAGTAGCTGGGGGGAGGGTTATGCAGGCGGCGACCGGCGCATTGTTGGCCAGATAGACCTGAGCTGGGCGCAAATGTCTATCAAAATGTAACCGAAAGAGTTGCATGACTTGCGGTCCAGAGCAAGGCAGGGGTTGCCCGATGGTGATGGGCGTGGATGATGCGACCTCGGTCGATCACGACAGCAACACCACCACCACCGCCGCCGCCGCCAGTTGAAATTTCGAGTATATTCTGAGGATCCATCCATTGATGGAGATATTCCCGACCCCGTCCCCATCTTAGCTGCCTCTCTCCAACTACCGCAGCCGTCCAGCGGTGGCCCATGGTCGCGGAGAAGGGCAAGGAAAAAGGAAAAGCCAGGTGGTACCCAGGGCCCAACAGTTCTCCGTTCTCCTCCTCTCCCCACAGGCCGTGCACCACAGAAACATCGTGCGCGGAGCCCGTCACGCGCTGCAAATCCTGCCGTTGCGGAGACGGAAAAAGGGAGGGGGGCCACGAGAGGGGTCAATCAATAATGATTGAATAGGTAAGAAAGAAGCAAGACAAAGAAAAAGGTACAATGACGAGATCCCACAAACCGCGAGGGGAGGAGCCTGTAGAAAATAAAAGATACACCAACCAAAGAATAAAACAAAAATAACAGCGGAGAGAAAAATAAGAAAAATGACAAATCCGTATCCCCTGCTTGCAGCCGTCTGATTTGCCAATTGCGGTCCATGCAAGCACCCCCAAACAAACAGACAAGAAAAAAAAAAAAAGAAGAAAAAAAAAGAGGAACCCCGATGCCTGCTGCAACTCTCGGTTGTGCGTATCATGTACGGAGTATGCGTGCTGCATTCGTCCACTTACATCCAAGTAAAAAGAGAGAAAAAGAGAGAAAAAGAGAGACACAGAAAAGAGAGGGGCAAACTGCTGGCCAACTGGCTGACTTGCAGGAAAAAGGACCCCCAAGCCCGCAGCGCGCTCTGCATCGTCTTTTTGACCTTGCAGTAAAGCGGAGGAAGCATCATGATAGTCGCAACGCCCCAGTTCTCCTTCTGCAGATGCAGTTTGCATGTCATGCCCATGCCCTTGCCTGTAAAGATAGACATACCAAGAGAGAGAAAAAAGACAGAGAGCTCCGCTGCTTCCGCAACGCGCCCAACTCGTTCTTGTCCCTGAATTCCCAATCCTCCCCCACTCACACCGCACACCCTCATCCGCATTGTCTTGTCTTGCTTTTCCTTCCTTCTTGTTTGGCCGCCAGATCTGCATGCGCGCCGCGCAAATCGTCCAGCTAGTCCCTTCTACCTGTCTATCATGGGCAGGAGACGGGCGTGCACGCCCTCAGCCGGCCGGCATTTACACAGGTCCCACACGGAGTCTATCGGCATGGACCATTCACACTCTGACAACGCGCCCATCGTCCATGCGCCATCTTATCATTCGCCGCAGAACACCTCCCTGTGGCATTAGTGTAAAAAATAAAAAGAAAACGTATATGGCCATGCCCAAGCTTCCTGTCTGGGTGCGGAAGCTGTTCCGGCATCATCTCACCTACCATATATTGTCCTGGTATAAGAAACTGGGCTGCGTTGCAGTGCAGTTCTGTATTGTGATGCGGCTTGCTCCGCGCTGGGTTGCGTCCTTGGATTGGCGAATCACAGGCCTCTGCTGAGCAGGGACCTGACATATGGCCTTTGCAGGATGCTATGCTTGGAATCTCCGATGCCTGGCTGCCATCATGGGCATCATAGAAAATCAAGGCATCGTGACATGGCCGCAGAGGAACCAACCCTCACAGCGCGCCTTGCAACCGCCCGTCGCGCAGAATAAATGGCGTGACCTGCTTCTTGGTTAGCTTCCCCCTCCGTCCTCCAATACAACGCAACGGGCACGTCGGCTCATGCACAGCATGGCCGTGCATGAAGGATACTCCCCCCCACACCCTGGCGACGACGGGATGGAACATAAGTTCAAAAGATCGCCTAGAGCTGTGATGCAAGAATGAGCAACCCATTATCGAAAAATGGTCCGCCTCGTAATCATGCCTAAGCAACAAGATCGACAATCATAGATGCCTTAACCATCACCTCCTCCAGCCGGGCTTGAGCTCGAGATTGCAGTAAAGGGTTGAGCTCCCGCGTTTGCCGTCGACCAGCCCATGAATGCGGCTGCGGCTGCAGGGCAAGGGCAAGGGCAAGGGCCTGGGTGCGCGCGCGCGCGCAGGCACAGGCACAAGCAGACATAATCGTCGACACGACATGGCAGGCCTAGCCACGAACCACCGCCAACGGGCCAATGGCCAATGGACCTTGCAGGTCACGGCAGCAGCCGTTGTTCACCTGCTGTGCATGCTGATTTCCCCTGCCGTTACTGAGTAGGCGGTCATGTCGCATGGTCGGCCGCATGTCGAAGACCGCCAAAGCACCACGTCGACGATAGAGGCGGGTATGTATGCATAGGAGGGGTGTTAATCGTCTGTCTCGTGCCGTTTGTAGCATGGCTCCATGGCCACGGGCACTGTTGACCATATGTTTTGTCCTTGGTGGATACTCGGGACGCCCATTCTGCGTGCGCATCTGTTTCTCTTTGTGTCTGTGTCTCTCTGTCTCTCTGTAAGAAGGATGGCGCTAGGCCTCAAGCAGACCGGTAGGAATGGCCAGCAGGACATGCCTTCGCCGAAACAGCTTCTCTCAGCACACAACCCAGACAAGGCTGGCTGATGGCACCCACGAGTCGATTATGGGAGGGGCGTGCACAGAATGCGCGTGCGCGACCTGTTATACCGCCCGCTCATTCTGGTGTTTGACGTTGAGGCGAGATCCGAGTCATCATGGTCGTGCCAGGTGATGAGCTCATCCTCATATTAACCGTTTGTGAATGGGCGAGGCAGCACTAAGGTGCGTCTGTAGGTGTTACGGCCTACAGGTCACTGGACTTCGCGCGTGACTAAGTTTCCGACCCCGGGGGATCGAAAATAGCATAAGCGAGTGCAGATGGACCTCGGTCTCGACCACACCTTGATTAAATGGGCATGCAAGTAGGCGGGCGATGAGACAGCGCCATCCATCACCGCCATGGGCAGCGAGCGAGCGAGCGAGCGGGAAAAAAGATCCTGGGACGCTAGACGGAGCTTGGGCTGGGCTCTCGGCCTGACTATCGTGACTGCTATGACGATGGAGGGTCCAGCACACAGATTGTGATCCTCGAGCCCGCGCCCCGTTCCGCAGAGGTGTCGAAGATGGTCGGACAAGTTCCACTGATGCACGACTCACGATAGCTTCCGACACAGGCCAAGGTCTCTTGCTCTGCAGCTCCCAGCTAACCAGATGCCACTCTGCGTCCGGTGCAATATTCAGAGCCGCCGCTGCAATGTATGGTCATCACAACCTGCAGGCGTCCTGCACAACGTATTGGTCTAAGTCGAGGTCACCTGCCTCCATGGCGCGACAATACTTGCAAACCCCAGATTCGGACTGGGAGATTTGTGATTCGTGATTTGGGAATGGTCGGGAAGAGAGCAGCATGATACGAGATGACCCGGGCGAGGGCGAGCGAGGCACACACGATGGGGCCAGCCGACCAGCTGCGGTTGCCGTACCCCTTCCATCCATCCACCCGCACACATATCCAATTCCACTGGCCGCCCTTCCCCCCATCCTAATAAGGGTCATTCTTCCATGCCGCTCAGCCCCTCTTCTCGGTTACATGGCACGGATTTGTCAAAAAAGAAACGTGTGTGATTCCGAACGGCCCTGCGCGTGTTGGCCCCCATGAGCAGATCAGCGCGTAGAATACCGCTCCCATTATTGGCCCGCTGCTTTCTGAGACGGCTTGGCGCTGGTTGAAGAGCCATGTCTCAAAGATGATACCCTGGCTATGACGATGGTCGCCGCTCAACTGCCAAGCACCCTGGGCCTTGACTGGAGGCCGTCCGTCTGTCCACACAGAGTCCTGATCAAGTAAGGCGTGGTTCAGTGCTCGATGCGACCCAGAAAAGATGCCCTTGGTCTTGGTACGGTAGGGTCGGCATCCTTTCAACCTCTTGTTGACCAACGCCGAGCCTCTCGGGAGTGGAGAGGCGCAAAAGGCCTCTGAGCCGCTTCCTCGTATCATCGACGCAGGCTCAATGGGCTGGCTGGACATGACGGGTAGCAGAGAGGGTGAGGGAAATTGAGTCCTGGTCCCATGACCCCATGACCTGGGGGAGACCAATTTCGAACCTCGATAGAAAGCCCGATAGAAACAAAGGAGATTAACAATACGATGAAGGCATGTCGAATGGCGCCCCGCTAGGTCCGTAGTGTCCGCTATTGGGCTTGGCGCTCTGTCTCAGAGCTCTGTCCCTTTCGTCCCCCTCCTATTCTGTCCCTTGGGTGGGCAACAGATGCGGGAGACATGAATCAACCCGAGGCGTTCCTGGCTTAGGCCGACTCGCCATCTGAGGTGAAGTGGATGGATGGAGGACGGAGAAAGCCTCACGATGCGGTTGCGTGCACGGTTGAATAGGGATGAGCCCAATCACTAGCCCGACGGAAGCAGGGGGAGGAGAGTTTGGGTTTGGGTTCTGATGGTGAGCCCGGCTTCTTGTCGCGCCACCGCTTGCTTCCTTGCCGGAAGCCCAATCCCATGTGGCAATACATGGCGCGCTTGCATCGTGGCAGGCACTTTGGAGATTCAGATTGTCATAGCAAACAAACCACCAGGATAGACCCCCGCCGAAAATCGCTCTGAGAGAGGGGTAGCAAGAGAAACATGCAGGGGAGCGAGTCGAATGTCCATCACGATAACCCAAGGACCGCTTGTGTCAGTATGGGAAAATTGGCTGGGGACTCGAGGTGTGCCGGCATTGGCGCTTGGAGGAGAGCTTGAGTCTTGGCGTGGCCCGGCATGCTGAAGCGCCAAATCAGAGCCCGAGGGGTTTAAACCCTCAAATCCCGTTGACTCGGGGCCCTCTGATTGGCCAAGCATGGGTTTGTAGAGGACCGCGTGACAATTGAATCCCCCGAATATCCGTTCTGAGAATCCCTACGTCACAGCGGGCCAACGTTTCGTCTGGGCACGCCGCCTTCAACCGCCCCCAGTTCGCTCAAGGGACCTTTTTCATTTGCCAGCAGTGGAGGCAATACGGAGGCGGGGATATTTCCGTACGATACGGTCCGACCAGTGAAAACTTGTTTCGACTTTGGTCTGCTTCACAGCCACCTGCTCATCCCTCCCTCCCCCTGCTTGTGCCACGCTCCTCCGGGCCGGGGCGATGACGGGAAATTTCTGCAGATTGCGGTGGGCTCACGTGGGAGCATGCCAGGGCAAGAGAAAGGATACGAGAAGGGCGGGAGGAATTGGGGGGGGAAGCAGCGCAGCGAAAATGCCAGAAGATGCGGACTAGGGCGAGTGCTGCAGAGGAATACGGGAGCAGACAAAGATAGCACAGTGCGGCAGGCCCCGTGCTCAGCTGTGCAGAGGAACCAATGCGAGCCCAGCACCAGCAAAGACGTCAGGCCCTCCTTGATGTCTTCGGCTGTCCCCCCCCTCCTTGCAACTTGCCATTTAACGCGCTGACGGCCGAGCCGATTGGACCAGGCATGGTCAGGAACGTCATTGAGCCCCGTCTGAGTGACGAATAGAAAACCCCGGCGCGGCTAGAGAAAGCTGGCCCAGGTAGCCGGTGCCCCTACCCACCCTGTCAGTGCTGTCCAGCTCAGGCTGGCTATGGCTCATCGTACAGCACACCGCATGAGATGTGCGTGGCCATGACTTACATATGCCTGCCTATGATGCCAGTCGTGGCGGCCAGGCCCTTGCCTGTTGCCATGCTTGCGCCTGCGCCTACGACGTGCCATGTCGTGCCGGGGGCGGGAGGGGGTTGGCGACGGCGCATGGATTGGTTCTCGTTGAATTTGGTCCCCTAGTTGAACAATTGCCAGGGAAGTGGCAGCGGCCAGAGATGTGTCTCAAAGCCCAGAAGCCTGACCACATGATGCCAAAAGGCGTGCTCGTCTGCCAAATGTCGGTGTATGGCTCTCACCAGTCACGATGCTGAGCGACCACCCGCCAGTGTGACTCTTCTCCTAAGACCCTCCAGAGGGATAAAAAAGCAGCAACCAAACACCACCACCCCTGGTCGGGCGCCAGATCCGATCAATGGCATGAGAGCACGCCCCTCACATCCCCGCAGTTGGGCTAGACCGGTCGCAACGAAGCCGCAGCCAGCAAGGCCACGATGCACCTTGAATATCGCTGAAGAGGACGAAAGACAGATGGCAACAGGAGCCAGCTTGCGAGGGTTCCACACCGGTCTGGCCTTCAAGGAGAGGGATATCTGCTGTGGAGGAGGTGCTAGAGCTGCCAGAGGTGCGCAAGAGCTGCAGCATGCATTCACCCCTCCCTCAGAGACAGCAGTACGCCCGTTTTAGTCTGTTTCCTGTCCGTCTGGTTGTTTGCCGGTCTGTCACGGTGACGAACTGCTGCCCATCAAATCGGCAGATAAGTCGCGGAATCACAGCGTCGCAGCGCCAAGGCTATTCCTGGCTTCCTGGGGGAGCGCTCAGGTGATGACTGGGCTGGCGGCCAGCAAGTCGGCCACAGCCTGCATGCAGACGCAAACGTGCAGTGCCACACACAGAACCACGCAGCGCAGGAGGATGAGCAGCAGGGGCCTGACAAGGCTGCAGGAGTTTTCCTGCAGCGACATCTTAGGACAGGCCGTTATGGTCATGGCCCTTTGTCAGCGGGCGAGATGGCAATGTATGTACAGCGTCGAGAGGCATGGGATGGATATTGACCGCGGGTGGATGCGCGGATGCGGATATCATGGTGGAGGGACGGATGAACTGAGGTATCTAATGTGCATGCCAATAATGGCTCCGGAGAGAGAGCTGGTGGTGGCTCTTTCTCCTTCTCCGTGGGCAACTGTAGTACAGTTGGTGACTGCCACCACAACTGTTGAGCAAACCTTCAGTGTAAAGTGGAAGGTACCACTTCCGCATTAGACAAGGGGGTGTCGTTAGTGAGACTAGCCAGGTACTTCACACCTTAGTGTACATTCGTCCATCATCGGAGGGTCTTAGCTGCAGACAAGCTTAGAGACACTCCCCAAGAGCCAGGCCTTTGGGAAGCCAGCCCATCTTTTTTATTCCCCCCTTTACGGATTACTCCCTTATTTTTTTTTTTCTACGTACGACTGGGGAAATTATGGTAATACACGGGTATGACTTGAGCTGTCAGTCCCAGCTACGCAACCCTACCACGTGCATTCCACTCGTTTGTTTCCTTGTGTTTTACTTTTATTCTTTTTTTCTCTTCTCCCCTAAACAGGCCACAAGTTGCTGTGCCCGAAATTGGCCCCCCCTGGAAGGTCTGATTCAAGAACCACGGATGATCTCATCAGCGCGTCTTAATTGCGTTCCAAAGCTCCGCGCCGATCCATCCGCAAGATTGACGAGACCCCTTTCCTGGGTTGCCTGGAATCTCTGGAGGAAGGATGAGCCATGATGCTTTCGCCTCTGTTGGGTTGTTAGAGCGGAAATGTCCCCGGAGAGTGTGAATATTTAGCAGCCTCCACCGCCACCCAACCCTCGCAAGGTTTCCAACTTGCAGCAGAGCCAATGAGGAAACGAGGTAATTAGTAATTGACTTCCCCGGACAGCATGGCTAGAACCGACGCCGAGGAACCTATGTTGAAACGATAATGACCTGTCGCGGCCGTGATAGGGCGAGCGGCCTGGGCTGAGGAGTCATACTTCGGGAGTCATGACAGCCACAAGGGAGGTTACAGCTCTCATTGGCTCCTCTTGGTTCTCTTTGCCGTTTCCGGTCTCGATCCGTGGGCAAGGGCGAGCAGCTGTGGCTAGGTAGGTTGGCAGGGTGGCACGATTGGGCTCGTCTGGGGACTTTGCAAGCTGGGGAAGCACATCCAGCACATCTGCACTGTGTGCCTGTTTTCCATGGCTTTGCTGCGATCCAATCGCCAGACCAGTGCCACGGATTCCCTGGGAACGCCCCCTCCCTCTCTGTTGCCCGGGCTGGTCTCGGTTGAATACAATGTGCGTGCAACATTTGATTTGACACGTCACGAAGGATGATCTCTCGAATCTGCGCTACCAATCAATGGGCGGCGACTTGCGGCTCATAGGGAAGAAGCAGGGGAGGGAGGGAAGGGTGCCGCGTGCGTGGCCTTACGCAACTTGCGTACGTAGTTGTGATGGATGTACATGCAGGTATGTAAGGCGGGCGGCCTATTGGTGCGACGAAACCAATCTTGCCAATTCATGACTAGGATCCCTCTTCAATCCTACATGACACCAGCCACTTCCTCCTCAACGCCGCCCATGATAATCTCATTTCAGCAAAGGAGGGGGCAATGGGGACCATGGCTCGCGGGCCACCGAGTCAGGATGACGGATCGGCAGCCCGGTTCACAGGTCCCTGGGACGGTCGCGCAATATCAGACCACTGCTCGACGCCCGATGGCCCTAGACTAACCCGCAAGAGCCTGAAGCTTTTTGATGTCGGGCCTCGGGTGAGGGCGCCGTGGCGGACCGGCCAGGCCAGCGGGTTCAGGCGCCGTCTCAGATGGCCAGACGTGATGGTGACGCATTGGTGTCAACGGCCTACCCGCCAGTGCCGGCCCCGCGGCAATTTGAGCAGCCCGTTTGGACAAGCAGGATCTGTAGCGATACAAGCGAGACGGAGCGCATGACGGCGCATTGCGTTTACCAAAGAGGGGGCGCACGAATCCTTCCTCTCCCTGGACTATTCTGCTACGTGCTATGGATGTGGTGGCTGCGCGTTGTTGCCGCTGTGGAAAACAGTCCAGGCAAGCCGACCAAGGTGCTGGAGCCGATGGAGATGTGCCCTCCGAAAGTAGCAGTGATGGCATCAGATCAGCGGTCCCTCAGGGTCGTCAGGCAATAGGCGATAGGCGGAGTCGGCCGTTTTCCCATGTCAGGTGCTCTCCTAACCCAGGACGATCTGGCTTGACGTCCAGTCAGGTTCCTCTTTCTGCTCGTGGGTGTCCATCGAAAGGTACAGAGGGTGAGGCGGTCATGGATATGGATGGAGCAAGCACCCCCCCCCCCAGTGATTTAACGTTCCTTGGTCGTGCCGCTAAACCTTGTGTCATGTTTCTTGTGGCTGATGTTATTTTTTTCTTCTTTTTTTTTCACCCTCCGAGACGATGCATACGTAGCCGGAGACGTGAGGAACCTTGATCCAGGAACTTGTTGTCACCGGGAAGCAGGGCAATGAAGCAGGGCATGACGGCAACATGGCATGGGCTTGAGCTGGGCTACCATGACCTACGTATAGCGTCAGACAACTAACAGGAACAGAGGCAAGCTGGAAAAAAAAAAAGCTGGAATCATCCTAGCAAGATGGGCGAGATGGAAGGGCACGGCATGGGCGTGGCTGACGAGGATGGTATATGATGCACATGTTAAGTAAGCAGGGCATTCCGCATCCTATCCCTATCCCTTTTCCCCAGGAAAGCAAGAAGGAAGGGAAGGACGTGGGAAGACGGAAACGAGGTAATGTTGCATGCAAGGTCGAGCGCGTGACAGGCTGAGCCCGACCCCCAGGGCTGGTTGGCATGCATGGCGGGTATCGGCATCTTCGCGGGCGGCTAATGATAGGGCCTTTGAGCACACAGAAGCCACGGCTAGCCAGATAGACCAGACAGACAGACAGGCAGGCAGACAGACAGACGAGAGGATAGGACAGGATGGACAGGCATACACCGCATCGTGACATGAAGGCTGCGGGCTTTTTTCTGTCCCGTCGAGGCCCAAGCACAGCCAGCCAGCCAAGACTTACATGCCCATGCCATGCCATGCCACGGGCTGGGTGCGCCATGGGCGGCTGTTTGTGCCATGGGTGAATCTGACTTACAGTGACACGATGCGAGCCGGGATGGAACTTTGAAGTCTTGCAACGCAAAAGGTCTGCCCCCTCCCCTGCTTCTGTGTTGTCCGTGTCTCTCGCTTCTCGTCCCATGTAGCCAAGGCAAGCTACGAGGGGACAACGATAGACTTTGGTTAAGACAAAGTCCCTGCACAAGGTGTGAAGCGTCAAAAAATAATTAAAAATTAAAAATTAAAAATTAAAACATTAAAAGGCGCTGGTTTGGGTTACACTGCTGATGCTATGTTTCCTGATGTGTACAGTGCTGGGCTTGGGGCTTGGATAGGATTGGACGGATGGGGTGTCACACATCTGGTCCGTCTGCTTGACCGCATGCATAAGAATGCACGTCGCCCTGATCTGATGCTGATGCCGCTGCTGATGCTGATGCTGATGCTGATGAGCATGAGACAAGACGGATGCGTGCACATGGAATTACTGGGTTGGGTTGGACGGGGCCTCGGGCTGTCTTGGGCTGTCTGTGTCCGTGTTGCATGTACAAGTACGGGGTGAGCCGGGTCCGTTTTCTGTCCATCCTCATTCCTGCTGCCTAGGTACACAGTCATCGCCCGTCATCAGGCATGCTGTCCGTCGGCTTGTTTTCGTGGATCGGATTGTCCAGCCGAGCCGACTGCAAATGCAAACCTGGATGATGGGTGCCATGTTTTGTTTCTTCTGTCTGGCTGCATCCGTCGCGTCGCTCTTAATTTGGCCCCTCCCGACTTGCCTTAGTTGCCTGCCCTCTCTGTCTGTCTTCTGTAACATCCATCGTCATGTCATGTATGGCACCTTTGATGCCAAGCACTTGTTCTCGCCCGCTTATTCCATGCCGCTTTCTCTCCATGCATCCCTTGGTAGCCAAACAATTCCCCAGGCAGGTAGTCACGCTGCCAGTCCTGTGATTGATTGATTAATTGATTGATTATCCCCCGCAACTCGCCCAAGTCGAGTTCCAGGTTTCTGCTGGCACACCTCCGTTCCTAGACGCCGTCTCATCCGCTCCGTCCGTCGTGCTCTTTGAACGTTACTTGTGGCCTTGGTACCTGGACTCTGTAGCCCGAGCTTTCCCAATGTTACGGCCGCCGCCTCTCCACTGTCACAACCCGTCCAAGTCCACACCGATATGGAGCCTACACACTCCTCTAGAGTTTTCCCTTTTTACCAGCTGCATAAAACGCAGACCATCTAGCGCGCTCCCTTCGTTGAGTAGCGGGCTTTGACACCTTAGCACCTGGCCGACTTCTGTAGCTCAGCGCGACCTCTCTCTGTTTTTAGACACACGCCCACTGTGGGACTTTTTGGCCCCCCATTCTCTGACTCCCCTTCTTTTGCCTTTTTTTTTTTTCCTTCTCTTTTTTTCTCCTTCTCCCTCCCTTTTCTTTTGTGTCCCCCAGCTCCACCCCCTTTAACCCCCCCCCTAACCCCCCTAACCCAGCTAATTTTGACAGGCTTACGCTGAGAGCATCCATCCCGCGCATCATACAACCACAGACAGACCTTCATAATACCTACACCCTTTGCCAAATGGTAATTGCACATCAATTTTTTAATACCTAGTCCTTGCCTATGTGTACGGGCCTCTCTTCGTAGTCGTGGCAACCCTTTCCGCACCTCCCCATGAACCTCTCTGCCACGTCTAGGCTGTGAGTCTTATACAACTAGAATAGCCGGTCCATCTACATGGCATGTGGCATGTTCCTGAGCCCGGTCAGAGTACAACAGCTCGTCTACCTGCTGGCCTCTGCCGATTCGTCTCCGGCTCAACTCATCTTATTGTGATTCACAGCGACCAACGCATAGCACGCAACGCACGCACCCTCCACATTTGCTCTCTAAGCCGAGCGCTCGCTGGGAGGGCTGCTGGAGAGGCCGTCTGCTCCCCACATTCTGCCTCGCACACGCCCCTCGCTCACCATGTACCTCTTTTGCCTTTTATAGTGCAGGGTACAAGCACAAGCACACTCCTCGACCGCCCCATCGCACACCCCTTCTTTTCGAATCTTCCTTTGACCTTCTCCCATCGCCACCCCCCTCCCAAAGGTACCGGTGTACCTCCTACCCTGTCTGCCTTTTCTCGACCAGGTACCTCCTGCCCTGCCTTACCAACCACTGCTGACCCTGGGCGCTGCACACAGCGCACACCCACACGCCTGGCAACTGTTCGCAGTACCTGCCCACTGGCTACTGCCACTCCCACTGCTTCTTTCTTTATTACCTTGGCCGCTGCCTCGTCGACTTCCACTTCCACTTCCACATTTTCGACTATCCCGCCTCGGTTCCTACAAAACGTCCACCCTCTTCCTTTTCTGCTTTCTCCTGTTCGACACAAAGACTGCAGACTCAAGCCTCGCAAAAAAACAACACCAACCGTACGGCACCGCTCGTCCACCCTGCCAACCTGCCACCATCTACTACCTACCACTTACCACTTACCACTCTCGTCGACCTGTCGCCCAATTCCCAAGTGTAACCTCCCGTCGGTTTTCTGCGGCTCTCTCTACACTCAATTTTGCTCCAAGTTGGATCGCCCGCCTACCGCCGCCGCTGTGCTCCCCAAACCGCATCGCTCCCAGTCGAATCGGCAAACCCCTGCTCGGTCAACCACAATCCCAGGCGCGCATTTGCCTTGTACTTGCCACTGCACAAGCTCCGCCTGCGCATACAATTGCTGGCTTTTCGACAGGCAGCCCATTTCGCGACACACGACATCACGTCCCAAGGACTCTGACTCTGTCGCACGACTTTCTGCCCACGCTCAGCCAACCTCGTCTCGTGCTATCCCCACGGCCTGGTCCATATCCAAATCCATCGACCTGCATAGCCACGGCTACTTTGGAGCGACTGCCACCTCAGCACATACTTTTTTTTTCTACCTCCTGGCCTATCCTCCGGTTACCGTCACCCTTGGCCCACCGAACGCACACCTCTTGCATGAGACAGCTGCAGCTGCCATCCGTCGCCTATTTTCCTTTTCCTGGGTCGCCTGCTCGCCCTCTACGCTTACACCTTACACCGGGGGCGCACACCAGCTACTCCGGACATCGACGCCAGCCGGCCTTGCGGATTCGCCTCGTCTCATCAACTGGACCGGTATTCGGCCCCCAATTGACAAACCCCCCTGCTTGACTTTGGTCCCTGTGCATTATGTGTACCACGGCCTCGAAGGCATTATAAATGTCAAGCGGTTCCGCCGATATAGTCCAGCTTCTCACCCTCATGCTCGGACAAGGTTTCCCTCAACATGTCCACCTCACATTTAGAGCAAACTCAGATTCCTTCACCCTCATATAGTGCCATGGCCACGAGGACTGCTCAATTGAGGCGTTCTCGTCCTAGCCAGGTCCAAACAAACTTTCACGCACCCACTTCATCAGCTCATCCTGTCTCCGCCATCAGCTCCTCTTCCGTTGCCTCCTCCTCCAGGCAAGGATCCCCTATTATGTCCCCAGAGGCCCCAGTCTTGACCAGATGCTCCTCTATCCAAGCCTCGCCCGAACCTCTCCATACGCATGACGATGACATCTACCCTTCCAACTTTCAGCTGCCCGACTCCATCCTTACCCGCAAGACCAGTGCCAACTCTCTGGGGACAAGTCTGATCAGTAGCTCTGGCGGTGCCCTGGCCGAGGCCTTGTCAGCCAGCACATCTACTGGCGGCAACAGCAAGACCAGCATCATCCGCCGTATATCCAGCCGAGCCTCCAGGTCCATCACTCGACGAAGACGCGGTTCATCAGCCGCCCCCCAGAGCCGTGAGGGGAGCGTCGGGCCCTGCCTCCTGCGCCGGCGCAGTGATAGCAACACCACAGCCCCTCCCGACTTTCCCTCTGCCGCCACCGACTCGGACACTGACTGGGAAGACAAGGACGAATTCGGTTCCTTTCGCTCCACCATGGGGCTGGATGGACTTCCACGTGAATCATCTTCTACCAGCACCAACGGCTCTGTGAGTGGAAGTTCGAGCGCCATGGCAGGACCGGTACTCCCTCCTCAACTTCAAATGGGAACCGCACTGAGGAAGGTTAAGAAGGGCCGAAGCAAAGCCGTCTTCCTTCATTACGACCCGGGATCCAACAGGCTTGTCTGGGACAAGACACACCCGCTCAAGAACTTGCATGTCGATAACATCAAGGAGCTTCGAACCGGTAGTGACATTCAACAGTACGCCCGCGACTTCAACATCCCCGAATATGAATGCACCAGGTGGTTCACTATCATGTACACTGTCCCCGACAAGAATAGGAGCAAAGTTATGCATCTCATCGCCTATGACTACGAGAACTACAACACATGGGTTGCCTTTCTCTCAGCCATGCTCAGGCACCGCCAGGCTGTCATGACATCACTCATGGCCTTCGACGACAGGGCCATCGCCCAATACTGGCAGCGAGAGATGGCACGCATTTTCGGCGACAGACGCCGCTCTATTGAGGAGGAGGAGCTCGACTTTGCAGGGGTGAAGCGAGTTTGCCGCGACCTCCATATCCACAGTTCTCAGTCCACCTTGGCGGAGAACTTTAACCTATCCGATGTTCGCAGACGCGAGAGGCTCAACTTTTCCGAGTTTCTGGTCTTTGTGCGACTTACTAATCAGAGAGAGGAAGTCCAGAGCATCATCCACGATATTGCCGGCATGTCCGGTTTTGGTATGACCCAGGCCGACTTCTTCACCTTCCTCCGCGATACCCAGAAGGAGGATGTCGATTCTAACCCCCAGCTCTGGGAGAAGACATTCATCAAGTTTGCCCGCAAGTACAGGGCAGATGGATCGGAGTCGTCCCCATCACTAGACAGCAAGGATATGTACAGGCTTTCCGAGGCCGGCTTCGTCAGCTTCTTGTCCTCTAAGCACAACGCGCCCCTCGTTGCAGAGCCACAGGAATACACTCTCGATCGCCCCATGAACGAATACTTCATCTCCAGCTCCCACAACACCTACCTGCTTGGTCGCCAAGTTGCGGGCCAATCCAGCATCGAAGGGTACATTTCAGCACTTGCTCGTGGCTGCCGATGTGTCGAGGTCGACTGCTGGGATGGCCCCGATTGCCAGCCCACCGTGGTGCACGGCCGAACCATGACCACGGCCATTAGCTTCAAGGACACAATCGCAACCATCAACAAGTATGCCTTTGTTGCTTCCAACTTCCCACTCTGGATCTCCCTTGAAGTCCATTGCAATGCTGCCCAACAGGCCGTCATGGCAGAGACGATGAAGGAGATTTTCGGTGCCAAGTTGGTGACAGAGCCTCTGGATCCAGAGTCCGACAAGCTTCCATCGCCATCCGAGCTCATGGGTAGGATTCTCATTAAGGTGAAGAAGCCCCGGGAGGAGGTTGGCCGAAGACGCGGAAACAGCCTCACTTCGCCACTTGCCAAGTCCGCCGTGCCGGAGCTTGGCGCAGGCACTCTCGCCCAGCCCATCCCACAAAGCCCTGTCCTGAGCCCCAGTCCTTCCGGGCGTCGTCTCGTCTCTAAGTCGCGCGTCAATACCATCACCGAGGGCGAGGTGCAGGAGATGCTCAGCAGCAGCACCAGCGATAACGAGAGTGGCAGCGATTCCGGCGCGGTCAACAAGCCACCCCACCGCTCCACGATCAAGGTTCTCGGTCAGCTTGGTGTATACTGTGCGGGTTCCAAGTTTGCCGGGTTTGATAGCGCCGATGCAAAGAAGTTCAACCACATCTTCTCCTTCATGGAGACGAGCTTCGCCAGGAACTCGCGCACCAAGGAAGCAAAGATGGCCCTCGACCTTCACAACATGCGGTACCTCATGCGAATCTATCCAGACGGCACTCGTGTTTCATCAAGCAACTTCGATCCTCTCATCTACTGGCGCCGAGGTGTGCAGATGGCTGCTCTCAACTGGCAGACCTTTGATCTCGGAATGCAGCTGAACCAGGCCATGTTCCAAGGCGGAACCGACGCATCTGGCTACGTGCTCAAGCCGACTGAGCTCCGCGACATCCAGGTTCTCCCCTACAATGCAGACTTTGCCGGGGGCAAGAAGGAGCGCTCGGTCGTGTCATTCAGCATTGATGTCCTCTCTGCTCAGCAGCTGATGCGCCCAGCCAACCTTGCCGCCAACAAGTCGATGGATCCATACGTTGAGGTTGAAGTTTTCCACGCCAATGACAAGCGGGACAAGAAAGATGCCCCCAGCCACCCGCAAGACTCCCCACTTCGAGTATTTACAGAGGTGATTCACGAGAACGGCTTCAACCCGGTGTTCAAGGAGGGCAAGTTCAAGTTCAAAGTGACCACCAAGCACCCAGAAATGGTATTCGTGCGCTTCTCTGTCAAGCTGTCCAACGATGGAACACCCAACAAGTCGGATCGTCCGCCCATGGCTACCTACACAGTTAAGCTGTGCCACCTGAAGCAGGGATACCGCACCCTCCCTCTTCTCAACCACGCTGGCGAACAGTATCTCTTCTCTACCCTCTTCTGCAAGTTGAAGATTGACCCGATCGAGAAGACGCTGATTGACGCACCGCGGGCTGCGCCCGAGGGACGCAAGTTCAACAGACTCGGCGGCAAGGTCTTTGGCCGCATCAACACGAGCCCACGTGGCACAATGGAGACGAGCAGCATGGAGAAGAGCAGCTTCGAGAGTCCGAGCTAGTTTCCGGCTCTCATGTCTCGCCTCCGTTCTCGACGACACTCCGTTACTTCTTGAGTAGCCTGATCGACACACAATGAATGATTGGACGGCAGGTCCATTTCCATGGTCATTCAACGATCTCTCCACTCACACTTCTCTTCCTTTTTTACTTTCTCTCTTTCCCATATCCCTTTTTTTTTCTTCTTTCTTTCTTCTTTTCAGGTCATGTCATGTTACGATTCATGTATATTATCTTATTGTCACACGAGGCGCATGAGTTTCACCAAAAGATCAGGGCAAGGCGGATATATACCCCCAAGGCGTTCACAACCCTCCCTCTTTTTGCTTTCACAATGATTTTAACCCGTGTTTGGTATCGGAGAGAGCCCAGTCTCTCATGAGGAGCATAGCATTCGGCACAAGATTGCCGCGGTCATATAGAATGGATAGGTCGGAACCCCGTTTTATGGTCATGTTTTGGTTTTGTTCTTCATTTTCACTTTCGCGTCTGCCGTTACGATCTGCATTCTGTCTCAACTGCCAATAGCGTTGCATTTCAGCTTGAATCCTGGGCCGGTCATGTACGGGACGCTGCATATGGATGGGAACAGGGCACAAGACAGGTTAGGGAACCTAGTCTGGGGATCAAGAATCTATAAAGCATCATCTAGGCGTTAATCTCTCAATATTGAAACCATTACCACCATGCTTGCTTATCCAGGTACCTTTATCCTTGACCTCGCTGGGACATGACTATGCTTCCTTGGTAATGTGCCGCTATGTGCCGGAGATGGAGGCAGACGGCGGCGCGGGAGATTGTGATGATACGTAGCTCACCATGACATGAGTTGGAGGGCAGAAGATCTGTGGATCGGAGCTGGCAGGTCGATGGTGGCGTCTGGGGTCTAGGTCACAACGTAGCATCGGTTTGCCTCATTCCGACATGTACAGAACCAAGGCACAGCCCTGGCCCAGGGTATGGCTGGTGCCAAAACTGATCTACAGCAGCAATACCATCATGGTCTGAAGTGTGGGAACCGACAAATTTTCGGATCAACAGGCGCTTGACAACAAAGCAAAACGGATACGCGGTGTGAAAGACGTTTTCGTGAGATTTGACAGATGGTGGACAGTCGTCTCCGGAGGGGGAGGAGTGGATTGCGACATGATCCACGAGGCATGTGACTGACTTTTTGACATACGTACATACATACGTACATATGTACGAGCGTCGCCAAGTCAGAGGGAAAAGATGCAGAACGGTGGGGGGGAGGGGGAGTGAATGTTTGCCGCGATGCTCGTGGCTGTCCATGTATGTACCATGGGTACAGAAACTTGGCAAACACATGGTGGTCATGGGCTAAAAAGATGAAACACGCCAACACGCGGGTCTCTCTCTCATTCCCTTCTACCTCTATCTGGGTGATGACGCCGTCTGACAGGGTGGATGGGTTGGCATGTGCGGATTGCGCATTCGGCACCGGGGATCTGCGGTACATGAAAGAGAAGGGCGGGCGGGGGGAAGGGGGGGCGGAGGGGGGTGTGTGTGTAGGCGGCTAGAGCGGTGGTAAACGGAGAAAGAGGGAGAAGGAGGATGGCAATGATGATGATGATGAAATGGGGGAATAAAGAAAGATCGTCGTGGATCGCCAGGGTTTGTCGACCCACGAAATTTGGGGAGGAGGAACAGAGGGTGTGCGTGTAGAGAGTGAGAGAGGGCCGGCAGGCAGTGAAAGAAGGGATGGAGGCTTCGAGGGTTTTGCGTGGAGCGAGCTGGAATAGCCTGGGAGATGAGAGGGGGGGGGATGCGTTTTGTGTATTAGATGGGGAGAAACGGATATCCAAGATGTATATCCATGGACCCTTTGCATGGGAAATGAGAGGGTGGCGGAGAGGGAGAAATTGCCTGGGCAAGGTACCAAGAATCGTCATTACTGCGCTTTCATTAACAGAGGCCAAAGAAAACAAAGACTGTCCCAACTGTCTTATTACCTACCTATACACATAGAAACCCTCTCTTTGTCTCTCTCTCTTGTATGTGTTCCGTCAAGCCATGAAAGAGAGAATCAGGAGAAGAAGAAGAAGAACAACATCACCAACAGCAAAACAGGTAGTTGGTCAAGAAGCAACGAAAAGCATAGTTATCCGCAGAGAAGAACAAAAAAACAACCCTTTAAATCCCTTTCCTTCTTCCTCCTGCCCTTGTTTAGTCTACCCCGTCGTCTTGGAAGTTGCTCGTGCTGTTGTTGTGCGAGGCTCGGCCGCCGAGGCTGCTCTGCGAGTGCGTGCTCCCCTTGCGCAGCATGCCGCTCGCGCCGCTGCGTCCCCAGCCGCCGCCGTTGGTCACCACGTCCATGGCCCGGCGCTCTGCTTCCTCGCGGCTGAGGCTGGCGTTGGGGCTGATGCTGGCGTGGGTGTTCTGCTTCGGGTTGCCGGCGGCGGCGGCGGCGGGTACGTCGTCCTCGTCCTCCTTGTCTAGGTCGTCAAGCTCTTCCTCGATGGTGCGGCCGCGGGGGCTGAGGCGGCGCATCGGGAAGCTCTGCGTGTCGTCGGCGTACAGGTTCGGGTCGCGGCCGAGAACTCGATCAGCCTTGGTCATAGGCTTCCTCGGGCCGTCTGCCATCTCGGTGTGGATGATGGGGGGAGACTCGTCGCCGCCGTTGCCCCATCCTGCGTTGATCTCACGATTGCGCTGTTCCTCACGTTCCCGGCGCAGACTCTCTCTGGCAGCCAGCCATTTGGGGCTCGCCTCCCATGCCCAGCCATCACCCGTAGTGTTGCAAATGGGGACGAACCAGAGCAGGGGCGAAGGCCCGAGCAGGTGAGCGAGGTTGCGCTTCCAGCCAAGGTCAAAGGCGTGCGGCAGCTTCTCCGAGTCTTGCTCATCGAGGTACTCTTCGTAGCGCTTCTGGGCCTGTTGCCGCTCCCGCTCCTGGTAGCTCTGGTACACTGGCTGGGCCTCGTTGGACGGGTACGAAGACCGCGAAAGCTCCGACGTCAGCCGCGTTTCGCCCTCCTCTGGTCTTGTAACTCCCGGGATCGCATTGGCGTGCATGTCGACGAGCTGCTGAGCCGCATGGGGCATCCGGCTGGCCACGTTATGGGCGCGGTTCAAGGTTGCCTTCAACGGGGAGAGGTATCGGGTCTTCTCCAGGCACTCGATGGTAGTCTGGCCCCTGCTCGCTAGTATGATGTGCCACGTGGTGAAAGCACCGACAACGACACCAATGATGCCGCTAATGACACTCAGCATGATGTAGTTGACGGGGAGCAAACTATCCACGGTCTGAACATCGTCTAGAATCTCCGCCCAGACCCAGGAACCGGTGATGGCGAAGCAGTAGAAGCAGAAGATTGTCGTGTATATCAGGAACAGCAGGAAGGCCTTGTGGTTCTTGAGGCCGATGCATGTCGCGAGCCAGGGGCAGTGGTGGTCCATCTTGAGGACACATCGTCGGCAGGTGGAGCAGTGGTGCGCGCGGTCGGGCTTGCGGGCCTGGCACTTCTTGCAGTATCGAAGGTCGCCGTTGCTCTTGACGGTGAAGGAGGTGGCCGTCGGTGCGTTCTGCGTGGGGAGGAGGCCGTAGCCGTCGTCGTTGGTCGTGGAGCCCGGCGGCGTGAAGACGGCAGTTGTGTACGACCAGTTGAGGAGCGCGTAGATGAGGACGCCTACAACGGACGATGTAGTACCTAGATTCCACGTCAGCGCTGAAAGAGGCTTGTGTGCGGCAGCCGGCATCGGTATCCAACATCAGATGGAGCTGTGCTGCGAGGGAGCCACGTACCAACCCATCTGCTCCTCCGGCTATCCCATCCGACCTGGATCACGACCCATGCCGCCCATGATGTCAAGCTATAGACGAAGACCAGTGGTAGGTACCGGACGAAGGCATAGCACGCCCTCTCAACCTTGCGAGCCCAGCGACGAGCCATGGTGAGATGGCGATCCGAGGTGCTGGAATCGTCGTCTCCTAAGCCCATTACCCGCCCACCAACGGGGGAGAGGAGAGAAGTATCACGGCTCGCAATTCGGCCTACAAAGATTCCATCTATGGTCGAAGAGTGCGGGATGTGGGGGATGCGATTCGTCTTGTCGTTGTCGTCGTCGTTCGTCGTCGTCGTCGTCACCAAGTGTTTGGGGATTTGTTGGCCTGGAAAGCTCGGGGAGACGTTCGCCCAAGGGTTTCTTAGGTCATCAGGGGCGGCGGACCGCGTAGCGAACAGGCGGATTGGAGGCGGAGTCTTACAAGGGGGAAATCCCCTGCAGGGATCGGGGTTGCGGGATGCTCAAAGGGGCAAGGCGCCATCTACCACCACATGGACAGTGGGGGACGAGGCCAGGCGAGGCGATACTATCGATCTTTCTGACCTTGACAACAAGCTCAAATGGGTACGTCCCGTCCTTTCAGGGCCTGACCTGAAGCCACTGAGAGTCAGGTCATGCTTGGTTATCACTTTGTGAGGCGGGGCTAACTGGGAGACAATGCTACCTGGCGAGTCAACAACACCCAGAGCTGCCTTGGGTGTCTATATTAGAGTGCTACCTTGGAGACTGGAGGTTCGAAAGAAGAGAAGAAAGGACGCCAGGATGCGTTGCAAGAAGAAGAAAAGAGAAAGGGCATATTACACCACCCACTCCAAGCCTAAGTTGCTCAAATCCCGAACCCAAGTCCAGTCCTTTTGCCCCGACATCTAAGCTTGCGCGTTACTGTTCTCGGCTACTTCATTGGCGCGGAAGCTGGCAATCTTGTCGCGAGCCTGGTCATTGGTCTTGAACTTGGGGGTTCCATCGTCGTGTCGCTCCTTGAGGACATCGATGAGCCCAGCTGTCAGCTGGTCGATAAAGGCGCCAAACTGGTCTGTGCCTCGGAGCTTGCACCTGACGCCCGCAGACTCCGCGTGCGACGCGATGCTCTGGAGCGACTTGAACTCGGAGTTGCAGTATGGGCATCGGTATACCTTGGTGCCGTGGACCGGGGACAGGAGATGGCTGACGAGCCCTTTGGGTTTGGCGAATGTCTTGCTGTGGCAGTGTCAGCGGGACTGCCTCGAGCCAAGTACGAGTACGAAAACTCACTTGCATGCTATCATGGGGCACGAGTATTTCTCAGAGTACGGGTTGTAGTAATGGGCGGACCGGAAGTTGGGATGCTCCGGGTGAAGGGGTACGTTCTCCGCAGCCAGGCTGCCCACTCCTTGTTGAACGCCGCGCCCCTCGGCGTTGAACTTGTGATATGGATCCACGTAGGCCGAGTAATCCGACTTGACGGTGTCGTTGGTGAGGGCCCGGAGCTTACGGACGAAGTCGAGCTTCTTGATGCGCATACGCTCTAGTTCGGAGAGGCTGAGCGATGTGCACTCGCCCGTCTCGATGTGGTGCAGAAGGTTCCCCAGCCGAGGGTAAGGGCCCTTGGTGCAGCCAGGACAGTCGAGTCCCTGCTCCTTGCTGTGTACCTAGTATTTCATTGTCAAAACGAGGTGCACAGGAAGGGTAGACCAAGGGGGTATCTTACTTCTAGCATGTGAGCCAGCTCGAGCTTCTCGTGGACAAAGCCTTGGCCGCAGACCTTGCAGCATATGTGCCCTGCTTCGCCTGCCTTTCGCATCTGTAGCTGATGCTCGATGAGGGCCTCACGGCTGCCGAAGAGAACGTAGCAGGGCTTGCAAAGCCACTGCCCGCAGCTCTCTCCGTTCATGGCTGAGGGGTTGTTCTCCATGCTGGACCGTAAACGGGATGTAGACGTGGACGGCGGTAGCTGGGTCTGTGGAAGGTTCGAAAGGCAGGTTTTGCACACGAAGGGAGCAGAAAGAATGAGTCCAGGCCCGAGTGTTTGCTGCGCTGGAGAAGCCCAAGCCGGGGGTTTGCGCAAGGGAGAAGGGAAGTGGCAGCTGAAAGCAGACGACAGGCCGATGAATGCTCCTAAATACCAGGGCACCCTAAGCTGCTGCGGCAAGCTGCTTGATACCGGCTCTGCAGCTGGCATTTTCATGGCACGGACCAAACAAAACGCCTTCGTCTGAACCTACAATCAAGACATGACCAATTCTTCGTGGCTCGGCTGGCACGTCCTCTTTCTTCTAGGATCATCACACCGCTGAGCAAACATTGGGCTGCTATCAAGCATCTAGCCGTGAAAGTAGCTCACCACTGTTACACAGCAAGGAACAGCTCAATCAAGCACAGACTAGTCTCTTATTATTCACCCTTACATGCCGATAAGCAGTCAACTAGGCATGGTACTAGTCATATGCAGAGCCGATGAAGCTCGGGTACTCACTGGCATCCTCCTCCTCCCCTACCTCCTCTTCGCTCTCCCCCTCAGCATCAACATCGCCCTCGGCATCACTGCTGCCATCCAATTCTCCGTCTGATCCAAACTCGTCAACCCCTTCTCCCATCGGTCCTTCTTCCAGGGCTTGCGTTTCCGGTGCCGTAGATGATCGGACCGAGCCCTCCTTGCCCCTGTGCGGATCACGAACCCTCACACTGTAACCCTTGGGCCTTCTCCTCTTGGCAGGCTCTCTACCCCTCAGCTCCGTGAGCTCCACATCTGTCAGGTTGAGGTTTGGCAGCGGGATATGGAACGTTGCCGAGGACGTGGTTCGCACCGGCGTCATATCGCCTGCCTCTAGGGTTTGCGCAAAGTCGAGTCTCGTAACGCGCCGGCCAAACTGGATGGCTACCAGCTTTGTCTTCATAATCGCCTTGACCTTGGCCCAGAGACCGCCATGGTACCATCCGCTCGTAGCGTCCCATGTTGGTCGGACGGCCGCCTTCTCCAGAAGATCACGTAGGAGCGGATCCGTAATGTCGCATACCTGCCAGACTTTCCCGTCGGTATGGTAGGTATCTCCGTCGAAGATGTGGCTCTCGGAGAGTTCGGGGAGAAACTCCTTGGCAGGACCCATCTGCTGCCTTCGTAGAGAATGCCATGTCTGATCCTTTTGGGCTCTCTTTTGCTTCGGGAGCTTGAACATGAGAGTCTGGTAGATTCGATACTTGGGGTCGGATCGGGGGTCCACGCCGTAGGGAACCACGCCGTCACGCCAAGGGCCTCCCTTGAATTGGTAGGCTACATAGTTGAGATACTTCTTGAGCTCGTTCCAATTGCGGAGCTTTCCACCTAAATGGTTAAGCAGCGATCGACGAGTCCATACGGGCCGATCCTCGAAAGCTGCCTCGAGTTGCCCGATTACGTCTACCACGCGAGGGTCCATCATGTCAGGTGGCAGTTGGGCCTCGGTTGGCGTGGGATCCTCAGCTCCGATGAAATAGCCGACCTGTTTCACAGCCGTAGTGTTTATAGTGTCGCCATCCGCCGTAGCTCTGACATAGGGGTTCTGAGAGAAGAAGTAGTTGAATGGCAGCTTCGTGTTGGTGAAGTTTGGGGGTGGGATGATGTCGACATTGGGACCTTTATCGATGCCCGGCTTGAAGCTGAAATTTTTGAGCGACTCGACTGCGAAAGGGTTAGGTGATGTGCGGCATGCGAGAAACGAATCAGCTTACCGTTGCCAGGCAGCACTTCATTGAGATATCGTTGAGCAAAGTCTGAGCTCGATAAGTCCCAGTGGAAGTCGGCCAACCCGCGGAATCGATGAGTGTGCTTGACCAGACCAACTGCTTCCACTTCATACTTTCCCACGTTATCCTCCAGTTTTCGTCGCAGAACCTTGGGGTCGTCTCGTCTCGCATAAGAACATATTACGGGGTCGGGTGAAGATTCTGCTTGATCAGGAATCTCGAAGTCGCCTTGCCACGGCCCGTCTGTTCCACGTTTCCTCTTTCTCCCAGTCCTCTTCGGGACTGTCACTCTGAGGACAACATTGTGGGATTGAGCATTATGCGACATGATGGGTTTGCACGTGGGATCATCCGGGTCGAGATACAGAGGTATTGAGTCTCTGGTGGGATCAAGAACCTAAGAGTTGTCAAAAGGATGAACCAGCAAGGCACGGGGGGTTAGCTCACATGTCTGAGATCCGGGTGCTTTCCAAAGGCCCGGACGGCTCGGTCGACATTCTGGACGGTAGCAGGGACTTCGACGGCGCTCAACGCTCGCAGTGGGATGGGATACCTAGGCGCCGAATCCTCAGGTGAAGGCTTTGCGGGAGAAGGTTCCCTGCTAGAGCTTCGAGACTCTGCATCGGAGACGGACTGAGAGGGATCCATAGATGCAGGTGCTATGGCGAGGTTCCGCGGCTATGAATCAAAGTCCCTTTCATCAAACATAGATGTGTAGGGCTCGAAGAGCTTTCACTGAGTTTTGCGCCAAAGGACGCGACAACCACTCCACGTTTCCTCTGGTTCCTATTTCCAGGTGTACCTGATAAAGTCAGAGTTTACTCTTGCATCAATGCTGCGCATATTTGGGCTACTCACATTTCGCGATGCGCGATGCGCTGCTATATACGCATAGCGTTATCGCATATTCTTTGAGGGTGGTGAAAGGCTGGGACAGTGTGTAGACGATATTGCGACTGTATCTGTTACTGTTAAGGTACTGGCCGGTTCGTCATCCAGTGCCAGACAGGAAGCAGGGCCCAGCCAAAGAAGAGAAGGGATACTCCGACCACAGTAAGTATAAAGCAGCTTCCTGTTATCGCTTCCAGGCTTATGAAAATAAATAGAAGCCGCAGTTGGTCAAGTGATGCTTCGTGTTCAACAGTGATGCTGGGCCTCTTCTCTGACCGACTACTTCGGTACTAACCTGGAAGCTTGTTTGCCTTCTCCCCGTAAACGCAACTCACAGCTTCCATTTGTTAGGAGCGAGGTATCTTCAGGAGCTAGCGCACGGACGGCTAGTGGCGATTCCATGGATGGCTGTAAATGGCGCTAGGGATGTACCACAGCGACTAACTGCGAGCATGTGCCAGGAAGGGTCTGCTGCTAACAGTGGAGCTGAACCTCCAACCATATCACAGTGTCGTGGCTGGAACTTGAAAGCACCTCACCTCACGTAAGGAGCGGCACGGTTTCCGCATTTCGAAAATAGGAAAACATCCCCTTGGGCAGGCATGCCGTGACTAAAAGAGCCTGGTAATACGTAGCCACGAAATCACATTCATGCAAGTCTCGGGGAATGGATAAGGCAAGGAGCTGTTGAGATTGCCATGTGCCCTGATGCCCCCACCCACAGGCTAGCTCCTTGGGCCCCCTGGCCAGTCATATCCCTCAATCACCTGCCCAGTGCCTGCCGCTGGAGCGAGCTCCTTGCCTGAAGCCCGCCCAGCGCCTTTCACCGCCTGGAAGCTCAGGCCGCCCAGTCTTAGGTAAGGCCCATCCGTTGGTTTGGTGCCTTCAGTGGTCCCTGGGCCTGGGTGCACTGCAATTATCTGCCCAGATGCCAGCGCCCCGGGCTTTAGGTGCATCCCGTCATCACCAGACCACCCGCGAGTCCCCCCCTCTGGCGGGCAACTTATGTACTGTGCCCAAGAGTTTATCCTGTCACAGATTGGCTTCCGGCGAGCAAATATCTAGTAGGTAATTAATTACCAGCTTCATCGTCATCAACACACGACGGATTTCCTCGCATCCGTTATTCTCCAATCCCCCTCCCGGGCCGTCTGCGCATAGTCGAGCAAGGAGCAATCGAACCCAGCCGATTCTGGTTCAGCAAACTGGCATTCTCGTTTCATCGCTGCAGTGGTGTTTCGGTACGGCTATTGCATTACATCGACAATACCAGACACAGACAACAGCGGAGCAGCACCAGCGACCAGCGACCACCAAACCAGTAAACCACCACCACCCCTGCTCGCCTCCCTGGCTTAGGTGCCGACGCTGGCCCTCCTTCTCCCATCGCTTTCCAGCTCCATTCCATTCGACTGGCTCCCCCATCTGCTCCTCACCCTCCTTTGCATTGATTGCCTACCTATCTTACATACTAAGCTGGAGTAGCCGTTTCCTCTGTGGCCTGCTGCTGCTGTCCCTCCTCCCGTCTCTCCCCCCCTCGCCTCCTCCCCCCCCTCCTCCTCTCCCTCCAGCAGATTATCCACGGCCACATCGAATCGATTCCCAAAGGCTCGCCCTCGAGAGTCCCCGTGGACACGTTCCCGCGAATTCGGCCGCCTCGTGGCAGCCAGCCAGTTGCAATCTCAGTCGTGCGCCTCTGCAGTGCGCTCAGCGACCCTCCGCCCGCCCTCCCACATAGGCACAGGCATAACAGCATACCTTACCTGACCTGACCGTGCCTTGCCTTTCCGACCGGATTGCACCTACATACTCACCATACCCCACCACTCGCTTCTCTCTACCTCCGTCAACCATCCCGACTACGCGCCTCCTTGGGTCCCCACACGCCAGGCGATCCCCCAAAGACATCAAACACCACGCCAAATGTCGAGCACAATGAAATCGATCAGCGGAAAGTTGAGAAGTGTGAGTCCATCCCTCCATCCTAGGACCCATCACAGCTACGCCCGTGGCCACGGCCCTACTCTCCCACATCATCCCCCGTCGCGCTCCCTTCTCCTGTATCATCGCTCTGCTAACTGTCCTCTCCTCAGCAGCTCTCCCGAGGCAGAGGCGACCAGACCAAAGGCAACAAGAAAAACAAGGATAACAAGGATGGCACTGCCTCGCCCTCCTCCCGAGACTCGAACCAATCGCCCACGCTGACGCCTACTTCCTCTTCGTCCAACCTCACCGATGGTCGCAATAAGTCGCTTCCCTCGAACGCTGGCGGCCATGGGGGAGACCACGGAGCGCCTGGTCAGCCTGCGGGCTTGACAAACGCCGCCCAGCCTGGCGAGGCTTCTGATCGCTTTGGAGGCATGGGGAATGCCGCCAGCCCCAAGGGCAGCAGCTCCAACCCACGATTGCCCCCGACCGTGGTCATCAGCCCGACTCCTGGCGTAAGTCTATTCGCCCCACGTCCTCTGTCCCCCTCATCTTTGCAGGAAAGCTGAAATGCCTCTCAGCATGTCCCCCCTCCGGGAGCGGCCGAGACTATGCCTCACGACCTAGCCCCCCCAAAGGCTGGCCAGAAGTCCCTCCTCATCCACCGCGGAATTGACAACCGCGACGCCATCCCTGAAGGTCTGCGAACACCTCGCCGACAACACTCATCTCGCTTCGACATCTCGGCGCACAGGGAGCTCGACAAGCTGCCCGGGTTCCACGAGGTGCCCCCGAACCGACGACAGGATCTCTTCATGGAAAAGATTGACCAGTGCAATGTCATCTTCGACTTTAACGACGCGAGCGGTGACATGAAGTCCAAGGAGATCAAGCGACTCGCCCTGCATGAGCTGCTCGACTACGTGGCTAATAACAGACAAGTCATTACGGAACCAATGTACCCGCGAGTCGTGGACATGTTCGCCAAGAACCTGTTCCGACCTATCCCCCCGCCTATGAACCCTCAAGGCGAAGCGTTCGACCCGGAGGAGGATGAGCCGGTGCTCGAGGTGGCATGGCCTCATATCCAAGTCGTCTATGAGTTCTTCCTGCGCTTCATCGAGAGCCAAGATTTCAACACCAACATTGCCAAGGCCTACATTGACCACAGCTTCGTCCTTCAGCTGCTCGAGCTGTTCGATTCCGAAGACCCTCGTGAGCGAGACTTCTTGAAGACGACCCTTCATCGGATCTATGGAAAGTTTCTCAACCTCCGATCCTTTATTCGTCGATCTATCAACAACGTCTTCTTCCAATTCACGTATGAGACGGAGCGTTTCAACGGTATCGCTGAGCTGCTGGAGATTCTTGGCTCCATCATCAACGGCTTTGCCCTGCCTTTGAAGGAGGAGCACAAGATCTTCTTGACCCGCGTACTACTACCACTCCACAAGCCTAAGAGCCTGAGCATGTACCACCCTCAGCTCGCATACTGCATTGTTCAGTTCCTAGAAAAGGACGCCTCCCTTACCGAGGATGTATGTAATCCAGCCGCCCCAGCGTCGCTCGCAGCATGGCTAACCCAGACAGGTTGTCCTCGGACTCTTGCGCTACTGGCCCAAGGTCAACAGCACCAAGGAGGTCATGTTCCTCAACGAAGTGGAGGATATCTTCGAAGTTATGGACCCCGCCGAGTTTGCCAAGGTGCAGGAGCCTCTCTTCCACCAGCTGGCTAAGTCAGTCGCCAGCCCGCATTTCCAGGTCGCGGAGCGTGCATTGTACTTCTGGAACAACGAATACTTTTGCAACCTCGTCAGCGACAACGTGGAAATCATCCTCCCCATCATGTTTGCACCTCTCTACGAGAACTCCAAGGGCCACTGGAACAGGTATGCCAACCATGAACGATGTCAGCCCGGGCCGATGCTAATGAAACCAGGACAATCCACGGCATGGTCTACAACGCCATGAAGCTCTTCATGGAGATCAACCCTCAGCTGTTCGACGACTGCTCGCATGACTACACGGAACAGCAGAACAGTGCCGCCGCAAGAGAAGCCTTGAGGGAAAGGAAGTGGGCCGCCTTGGGCGAGAAGGCAAATCAGCAAAGGCTGGCCTCGGGCGTGGATGCTCCCCGCGCTACCGCTGCAGTGCTACCCCGACTTGATGAGGTTGATCCCGTCACTGAAGACAACCAGAAGCGCTTGGACTCACTGAAACTTCAGGATCCCGCCGGCCGTCGCCCAGGTGCCCACGAGAGGCAAAATTCGGTCGGCTCCGCTCGAAGCCGATGAGAAGCTCTCGACCGACCACCTTTTTTCTTTTAAATATTCAATTGTATTGGCAGATGCTGGCCTGCGAGAAATTTCTACACCTGTTTCATGCAAGAGCCTTTCGTCCTGGTCGACCAGAATACGTGTCCTCCTATGTTTCGAGCCACCTGGCATCGTCGGATGGGCTGATAAGGGCAATGGGATCAGGCAATTTTTTTCCTCACTCGGCAAGCTTTTTGATAAAAGGGTCTGCGGGTGACGGCTGCGACGTTGCCCGCGTACGCACTGTTTCTGGACTTTCCACAGCCGCGGGTGAGATGGATGTGATGAACACGCATAGCTAGGATTCATCCATCTCTCATGGCTGAGCCATTGGTTCTCTTCCACCGCAACTTTCTCATGCTCTATATTTTGGTTCCCGAGTTAATGCTCGCCTCTTCCTTCTTTCTCTAGAAAACGGGAGAAGTAATTGTGTCGACAACAACTTTTCCATGGTTTCGCACGCCTTCGTCCTTTGTTTTCCCCTTGTTGCCCTCCACTTTTCACAACTGCTCCCAACCAGACCTGAGAGCTTCCGAGGCTAGGCGCATGGGGAAATAGCTCGCGGCTCATGCTCTCCTCTTCTACCCCAAACTCTTTTCCTCTTCCCCCATTGTTCAAGGAGGATGTCTGTCTTTGCGTCGGATGATAACAGGGCCCCTTCTCTTTTCTCCCCCTTTGCAGGATGTAGATGATGATGAGCAGACTTCAAAAAGTCAAAATCGGATAGACTATTTTGATCAGTTCAGTATTGTGTGCTTGATGTGTCTGTAGACGTGATAATATATTTGGAGGGGTTGTGCTTTGCATCTCTGCCCTTCCTCGTCGACTGATATACAATCAATTATGGGCAAACAGTAAAGACGTGGGATTTCCTACTCAAAAGATAGTTGGATGCGTCAGGTGGCATAGGGCCGTAGAATAGCACGAGCGACTGGTCAGTGTGCAGCGCGAGTTGCTCGCGCACTTCTTTGGCCTCTCATATAGTTGCTATGTACCGCCCAAAGCCGCCATACTAGTCGCGACTTTTGTGTCTTTTGAAGTTGATAGCAAGGCTTCGGCTCGGGCTCGACTCACATGAGAGAAGATATTTGCTCTGCTCGTTAACTAAGCTCGCAGTACTGAGCTCGATGATTTGTGGTATATTCTCTAACACTGCTATCATGACACGTCTGCATCTCATAAACAAGAACCCCTTCCCAACCCAAGCTCATGTCGTCCATCTTTCTCAATATCCACGACCGTAGCCTCCCCTCCCTCGTCCTCGGAATCCGCCATTTCCTCGGCTGTATCCATACTGGTCGGGTTGAGGGACGGGAGGTGGCGGGGGCGGGATCCAGCCAGGCATTATATGAGGGGGCATCATCCCCGGATTAGGGAACCAATTCCCCTGAGGGCCACCCATGGGAGGAGGAGGAGGCGGCGGCCAAGGTCCAGTGTATCCTGATGGGGGAGGGTGATGTTGAAAGGCGCCTGCGGGAGGCATTGGGGGCATGTTGTGCGGAGGGGGAGGGTATGGCTGGTTGGAGGGTGTTCTGTGGTCGTCAACAGACCGCGACTGGAAGCCTATGGCTGCGGGCGGCGATCGTGACCTGCTGTATGAACGGCGGCGGTCACGACTGCGACTCCGACTGTATGACCTCTCCCGCCGGCGATCAGGACTTCGGTTTCGGCTTCGGCTCCTGGACTCGGAGAGCCTGCGTCGCTTAATGGCCGGAGGTGATACGCTGTTGAAACTAGGGCTACCTGACCTTGATCGCGAGCGGCCCCGGGGCGAGGCTGGCGCGGCGGATTTCCTGGCCCGCTCCTTCATTTTGGCGCAGAACTGGCGAGACCAGCCGTAGTACGTGTCACCGCCGACGGCCTCGCCCGTGATCTCGTCCAGGATAACCCTCTCACCCAACTCGTCAATATCGACTTGCTCATCTTCATCCAGCTTCACTTCTCGGGAGAAGATCTTGTCCACGTCGGCGAGCAGGTTCTGCACCGCCGAAGTAAGAGCTTTGTCGGCTGGTCCAGGTGCGAGTTGGATAGGGCGGATGAGGTCGGGGAACATGGGCTTCGTGGAATTGGGGGTGAGGTGCGGGAGCCAGGTGGCTGCGGGGAGATCATACCAGGGCGTGGATGTGTCGCCGTGGAATGAGGGGAGAAGGTATGGCGCATCGCGAGCGAGCTTTATGGAGGCAGCGGAGGGCTGCAGGTCCAAGGTAGATGGGTTGCTTGGCCCGCCGACAATGGCATCTTTCAGCTGAGAAACAACTTCGTCTGGGAAGTATTTCTTCTCCTCCCATAGAGCAACCAGATCCTGCAGCTTCCTAACATGTTTCGGACACTTGTCGAACGCGGCGGCGCTGGCTACAAGCATAGGCAGCATGGGTTCCAGCGCGCGGGCAGTGTGAGCATCACCACTGCCGGTGACTGCGTGAAAGAGGACATCGTTGAGGAGGTAGAGGATGTGCAGCCTCCTGCGCTTCACGCTGGGTCGCGTGCCGTCATCCTGCTGGTTCTTGGAGAGGGCGAGCAAGTACTTGGCCAGGGCGGCGGTACGGGTGGTCGAGTGCGCAACGTTTTGCGCGATCCAAGCCCTGGATTTCTGCGCGCGAGCGAACACGAAAAGTCTTGTAAGTGCACCTGCACACAACACGAGAAGAAGACGGACGGGTGGATTGGGTGGATTGGGCAGATCAAGCAATGGAGCAAACCTGGACGTTGGGGCGCGAGCACTGGACGAGCGTGGAGGACAGCAGAGGGAACAGCGCGTCGACGGCTGGGCGGCTGAGGGACGTGGGATCGGAGCGGAAGAGGCTCGCGGACAGGGCGGCCTTGGCGATGGCGAGTTCGGGCGCAGCCATGGCTGGCGAGGCGCTGGGCGGGCGAGAGTGTGGTGGTTCTGAGTTGATGAGGTGTTGCGCAGTGAAGGAGTCTGGCCTCGAATTTTGAGCATCTGGAAATCTAATGCAGGGGAGAGCTTGGCCGTAGGTTCTCAGCGCCACCAACAGCCACACTGCGCCACGTGGGGTAGGAATGTGCGACGATCACCGTATCGATAAGGGACGAGCTGTTGGAGGAGACACGATGAGATCATGAACAGACATTCATTGTATTGTATTCTAGTGATGTACAGTAACTGCACAGCAGGGAAGGCTATCAGCTATCCATTGATGCGGGATTCGAGCACATGTCAAATCCGGTCCGGCGTGGAATTGCGTTGCGACTAACCGAGCGCTGGCCAGCATTATCGTACGATTATTTTGGAGACGAGCGGAATATCTCGCAGCAACACAACAACATGCTTTTTCGTGAGTGGCATTTTCAGTCATTATGTCTAATTCTACCAGCGTATCGTGCAGTAGACAGTAATAATAATAGTAGTAGTAAACAGACCCCATCGTACAAAGGCCGCCAGTATATACCCCCGCTACGTAGCTTCCTCGCCGCCGCTTCGTTGGTATCAGGAGAAGCGGTCCCCGGACCGTACTCGTAACGGCACGTCGGGTTCGAATTTGCTCTTCTCGCGGATGCGGTCCGACTCTGTCGCGGGAGCATGTCGTGTCGGCGCTGGATCCCCGCCTGCCTCCTGGCTCGGGGAGCCGGCGTTGTCGGTCCTGGCGGGCTCCTTGGAGTAGCCGTGGAAGTCGGACTCCATGGCGGTCTGCATGCGCTTGCGCTCGCGCTGCTCTTCGAGCTTCTTGCGGCGGTCGGCGTCGATTTCTCGCTTGGCGGCGATGAAGGATCCGACGCCAGCTGTTGAGGCGCGGGCCATGCGGTCAGCGGGCGGTTCCTATTTTCGAAAAGGGGGCGAGGCCGTGAGCTTCTTACCAACGCAGAGCGCGCCCCAGCCGAGCCTGGTGGTGTTGGGTCAGCGCATGCTTTCGGGGGATGGTTGGCGGCTCGGTGCATACCAGAAAGACTTGACCTAGGAGCGAGTGAGTAGGATGGCTTTGCGTTATGCGAGCAGAGAAACATACCGTGTTCATCTTGTCAGTTTGCGAATTTTGAATAGAGGTGGGACAGAGGTTGGTATGTTGCTGTTGAAGAATAACGAATGGTCAAACCTACGCTGCCAGTTCAAGGTTGACAGTGAAATAAACCGGGGACGCTGTGATTGGCCTATCACAGAAGGCTTCCATCTACATTCTTCCATGCCGGGCGCTAGACCCAAACGGTAACGGGCACTTGGAGAGCAACCAGCAGGCACGGAGACTCCCGCCAAGCCCGGAGTTGGTACCCAGAAATACGATGCACAAAGGCCTCTTGCTTGTTGGTGTGCTGCGCTACCTTGTGGATGACCTATACAAGGCTCAGCCCCGTTGCACTTGCGGCACTTGAGCTCGTATAGCCGTGTCCATCACACTGGGTTTCATATTTGTGCGCACCGGCTGACACAGGCACCAACAGGGGGAGCGGCGGCACTTGCAGGCGCCTAACTTGGGCAATGACATAGTTACAAGCCAAAAGGGAAAAGGAGCTTGGCTGAGAATGGTGCATGTACTGGCAATACATGCAATTCAAGATGGGCATAGTTTCCAACCTCTCGGTGACGGCATTAGCATGAGAAGGAAATTAACCTTGTATCCCTCTTACCTGTGATAAGCATTAATTGATCACTGCTATTCCTTCGAGTCTGACCAGAAAAGCATCACATCCTGGTCCCGCTTGTTGAGTCGGTACAGGGACCGCCTCTGCAGGTAGCTCGTCACGCTAATCCGGCGGGGAAGGTACTTGGATGGACCTGCCACGTCGCTGGGCCAAGGTGGAAATTGGGAGACGCGCAACACAAGGCAACGCCTTTGTCATGCTCCAATGCCAATGTCAATGCCCAGCCAGCCAAAAGCTGTCCCTGAGCCTCGCCATCTTGTTAGGTCGGCTTTGTTTTTCCCTGCCTGCATCTCAACTGCATCTACCCATCCATTCACGCCCCAGGCACTGGGCTGCTTGCGACGTCGCACACGAGCACACAGATTCGTCATTCACATCCCAGGGAAAATATCCCCGACGGGCCTTCGCCAAGCCCAAAGCCAGCCCAAGCTCGAGCTTGTACAACCTTATTTCTACTGGCAGACAAGCCTCAATCCCAGAATTCGGGCCCCCCCCTTGGCCGCCAACCATTTACGCCCCTCCACGATATCCCGAGTTGCAGCACGTTTGGTCAGAGTCGGATCTTTGTCGCCGTTGTGCTTCTGGCACAGGTCCATGCCCACAGATCAGGCGAGCCAGGCGTCGCCGTCGTAATGGGGAGGCATACTCAACACAAGCCCCGCCGTCCTTAGCCATCCATCCATCACCATGCCTTCAACCACCCAAGATCGCCCCGAGGGTGACGGGCCTGATGGCTCCTCTCTCGTGCGTTTGCCTTTGGTTCCTCGGTCTCTCTGCATCAGCTAACATGCTCTAGAAACCCGTCTCCTCTCTCCTCGCCCGCTTCGAGAATATGAACAAGGGCCAGGATGCCCCTCAGCAACCCCCCTCACGAAACATTTCCCCTGGACCGAAGCCAGACAAGCTACGAGACTTCAAATCTCAAGAGCCATCTACGCCCGTCCCACCTCTAGTCCGCACCCATACCGGCACGCAGGAACGTGGTCGCCCGACAATTCCAGCTACACGGCCCGTCATCAACAAGCCCCCCGTTCAGAGCCCGATGCCCACGCCGGGGCTTCCTCCCGATCACGATCCTATACCACGTTCTCCTTCTACACGTCCCACGCCTCCAATCAAATCACTCAACCTATCCTCTAAGGCTCCAGCAGTTACCGTCCAGCCGCCGCAATCTCCTCCTCGTGGCAAGATCACCAATGCTCCTGGTGGAGACCAGTCTCCCTTCCTCAACCCTGACTCTCTTGCCGTCGACTCGCCTGCAGCATCCCCGAAGCCATTTCGAATTCCTGCTCGACCACTCACACCAAGCCAGCCTGTGCCTTCGCCTCGATCCCCACGGCTCACCTCATCGCAGCCACCCTCACCACCTCCCCCGAGGCGATCGGGAGAGCTGCTTCGAGAGGTCAAGACGCCACCGCCACCTCCAGCTCCTCGCAACAGCAAACCTCGTATTCCCGCAAACAAACCTCTAAGAGCCGATACCACAGCAAGAGACGGACCTCTTGTAGCGTCATCCCTTCAAAACAGTCCCGTCAATGCAGACGATGAGGAACCGCCCCAGCTTCCTACGAGGCCCAGGCCCCAGAGCTTCCATCCGCAAACCGTGCGGCCCAACTCGCATGTTGAGACTGCCTTTGAACCGCCTCCTGTACACCATGCTGTCGCAAATAAAAGAAGGGAGAGGGAAGTCGAGGACCAAGTTTTCGGGAAGGCCCAGGCGGCTCACTTCCATACAGACGAGCGGCGACCATCAATGCCTGTTCGAACACAGACTATTGGTATTCCTCCACCTACACGAAGAATGACAGGTGAGGTAGCTACAGCAGCACCGCCTCGGCCAGCTGCTGCAGGCGTGCAAAGCTCTGAACCTCCTCCTGTAACTGGCAAAAGGATCAGCTCGAATCCTGCCACTACCCAAATGCCACCTCCGCCCACCAGAGTTCATCCCCGCTCTAAGACGATAGATCGGACCTCAGATCGCGCTCCTCCCGAATTCCGCATCGCCCCGGTATCCACGGTTTCCGCAAGCACCAAACCAGGGCTTCCGCCAGCCAATCCGACAGGACCTCAAACGACAGCCAAGGGCGCCGAGCAAGTGACTGCATACCCCGATGATTCCATGATCAACCGTCGCCCCCCTTTCATCAAGAAAGGATGCTATGAGATACAGACCAAGTATGAGCCACGCATATTCGATGTATGTGGAGAGCTAGTCTGCACGAGCGGGAACTTGACGCGCCTCTGGAACATTGTTGACGGGGAGCTCTTGATGAGCCTGTCACATACGGAGGGTGTCAAGGCAACAGCAATTGCATTTAAACCTGCGGCTGACCCAGCCAACGAAGGTACTAAAATATGGATCGGCACCAACCTGGGGGAAATCCTCGAGGTCGATGTTGGTACACATACCATCACGCCGAGCAAGGGGATTGTTCATGGGCGTTGCGAGGTTGTCCGGATGCATCGCCATTTCAACGAGCTGTGGACACTGGATGAGATGGGCAACCTCCTCGTCTGGGGGCCCGACAAGGACTATGTACCCAGCCTGAATAATGGACCGTCTCAGTCCTTCAAGGCCCCGAAAGGCCATACGTTTTCCTTGGTTGTCGGTGACCAGCTGTGGTACGCAACGGGCAAGGAGCTTCGAATACTGGCCCCAACCCCCGACGCCAGCACGCCTTTCCAGGTTCTTCTCCGACCTCTGATTGTCGAGGGCGCTGGCGAGATTACAGCTGGCACTCAGCTAAGCTCTCAACCTAATAAGGTCTTCCTTGGTCATGCCGACGGCAAAGTCAGCGTGCACTCGGCAGAGGATTTTTCATGCCAGACGGTAATCAATGTCAGCTCGTGGAAGATCAACACGCTTTCGGGAGTTGGCCAGCACATCTGGGCAGGGTACACCAACGGAAGCATATGTGTCTACGACGTCGCCGAGGCACCCTGGACCCTGAAGAAGGAATGGCGCGCTCACGATAATCCGGTGCTCAAGATTGCAGCCGACAATGCGAGCGCTTTCCGGCTTGATCGTTGCCAGGTGGTGTCCTTGGGTGCGGACAACAAGATCAAGCCATGGGACGGTCTGCTGGAGGAAGACTGGCTGGAAGACCAAATGAAGGATAACGACGAAAAGTACTGCGACTTTGACCAGATTCGAGCACTCATCTTTACCTGGAATGCCGGCGCCTCAACACCCCACAGTCTCCGTTACTCTGGAAATGATGGTACCTTCTTCCAAGATCTTGTACAGTCGAGCGGGTCGCCTGATATTCTGATCTTTGGATTCCAAGAGCTAGTGGATCTCGAGGACAAGACGGCCACTGCCAAGCGGTTCTTGAAGGTCAAGAAGAAATCAGAGGGTACGGACCAAGAAAAGATGAGCCACCAATACCGCGATTGGCGGGACTTTTTGCTAAAGACGCTCGATGACTATATGCCTGCCGACGACCTGTATCATCTCCTGCACACCGCACCCCTGGTTGGACTCTTCACCTGCGTGTTCGTCAAAGCATCGCTCCGCGAGAGAATCCGGAACCTCCAGGGTGTGGAGATTAAGCGAGGCATGGGAGGTGTGTACGGAAACAAGGGAGCCGTTGCGATTCGGTTCCAGGTGGACGATTCGTCTCTCTGCTTTGTCAACTGCCATCTAGCTGCCGGACAGAGCCAAGCAAACGCCCGCCACAACGATGCCAATGCGATTTTGGAGACGAGCGTCTTCACAGCTGAGCGTGACGTCGGGGCGCGAATGGACAACTACACGGGTGGCGGTGACGGCTCCATGATTCTTGATCACGAGCTGTGCATCCTCAACGGCGACCTGAACTACCGCATAGACACCATGTCTCGGGACACGGTGGTTACGGCTGTCAAGCATAACAACCTTGGCAAGCTTCTGGACCGCGACCAGCTGCTGGTAGCACGGCGACGCAACCCTACGCTTCGTTTGCGTGCCTTTGAGGAGATGCCGATCCAGTTTGCGCCCACGTACAAGTATGACGTGGGGACAGACAACTACGACACGAGCGAAAAACGGCGGAGCCCTGCGTGGTGCGACCGGGTGCTGTACCGTGGCCGCGGGCGAATCCAGCAGCTCGACTACCGCAGGCACGAGGTCCGAGTTAGCGACCATCGGCCCGTCACTGGGAACTTCAACATATGGGTCAAGAAGATTGACCCCAAGAGGCGAGCGGTTGTATGGATGGAGAGCCAGCAGAGTTTCGAAGACCTGCGAGACAGAGACTTGGCAAGCGAAAAGTGAGCAAAGAATCCTGGGCGCGTAGAGTGGAGGCAGTAGCTAACATGATTGCAGGCTCTTTTATCTGACAAACGTCTGCGGCTTCGATGAGGCGACGAGTCGACAGTTGATTAAGGAGAAGGATTCGAGGAAGCTTCACAGGAGCCCCAGCAGGGCAGTGAACAACTAGAAGCGAACATGTAATGCGACACGACAGGGCAGGCGCTGGGCGCAAGAGGTATATGGGGAACCAGCGCAGTTCGCGCTTCAGGATTCAGTTCAGGCATGCAACGAGGAATTATAGACTGTCGTCATGACTGGTAGGGACGAAAGAAGGGGTCATCTGGCAAGTCATGGCATGAGTAACGAAGTAAGTGTAAGCGTCAAGGCCACCGCCCGGTTCAAGAGAGAATAAAAAATAGACAAAGATAGACCGATGTAATGGATATGGAGCAAATGGTGCCCGAAAGATACATCTCGTTCTTGTCCTTGTCTTTATTCCTACGTAAATGTGGTATAAGTATCAGTCTAGAAATTGAGGCTACCGGGTAGGTAAAGGTTGGGTAGCGGCTCAAGATCCCCCCGATCCCTGGCAACGCGCGTTTCCCCGTTAGTATGGCGCTTTTTGACCCCTGGCTTGGCGTCGATTAATAAAAGAAAAGGGTCCATCCTTTACGGTGCAACGCCGGGCTTGTTGAGCCAACTGATAAATGAATCCCTTTGCACACAGCTGCTTGTAATAGGGGTTGGCTGTTGACAGTCGAGTAACATTGGGGGCCGCGTAGCTGCTTCCATTGCTGTTTTGTGCTGCTGCTATCGATTACGGGCTGCCGTCATCACATAATCGGTGAGGCAAACGACCTGCAGCCTCCAACCTTATCAGCGCCATCACCGTCTTTTGAATTGCCAGGCCAAGGGCAGATCAGGCATTCACCGCTCATCACCACACCATAGCCATCACTACCGCCATTCACCCTTTTATCAATTCACAATGTCTGGCGAACCGGTGCCCAGAAAGACGCCTCTTGAGGCCCCCCTGCCCGAGTCCAAGCCGGCTGTCAAGCCCGAGCTCACCGACGAGCAGAAGGACAAGTATGCCGCTCTCCTGGAGAAGGTCGAGGCCCTCAGCGAGGTGCAGTGCCCCAAGGAGAAGGAGAAGTCCGGCCCGCTCCAGGACCGCGAGAAGGCCTGGCTGTCGCGCGAGTGTCTGCTGCGGTACCTGCGGGCAACGAAATGGAGCGTCGATGACGCGCTGAAGCGGCTGGAGGCGACGCTGGGGTGGCGGCGCGAGTACGGGCTGGACGACTTCACGCCCGAGTACATCTCGCCGGAGCAGGAAACGGGCAAGCAGATCATCATCGGGTACGACCGCGAGGGCCGGCCGTGCCAGCACCTGAACCCGGGCCGGCAGAACACGGACACGAGCCCGCGGCAGCTGCACCACCTGTTCTACATGACGGAGCGGGTCACGGACATGATGCCGCCGGGCGTCGAGTCTCTGAGCCTGCTCATCAACTTCAAGCCCAGCAAGCAGCGGCAGAACACGAGCGTGCCGATTGCCACGGCCCGCGAGGTGCTTCACATTCTGCAGAACCACTACCCGGAGCGGCTGGGCAAGGCGCTGATTATCAATGGTAAGTTTTTAAACAACGAAAAAAGACGAAACGAGGGGGTTACTGGATGCTGACGTGTGTGATGGGGACCAGTCCCCTGGATCGTGTCGGGCTTCTTCAAGATCATCACGCCCTTCATCGACCCGGTGACGCGGGAGAAGCTCAAGTTCAACGAGGACATGACGCAGTACGTGCCGTCGGAGCAGCTGTGGAGCGCCGACTGGGGCGGCAAGCTGGATTTCGAGTACGAGCACGAGACGTACTGGCCGGCGCTCAACGACATGTGCCGGGCGCGTCGCGAGGAGAAGATGCGGCGGTGGGAGGCGGGCGGCAAGATTGTCGGCGAGTCGGAGGTGTACATGATGGGGGGCGAAGACGTGAGCGTCAAGGGCGTTGCGTACGGGTCGGCTGCTGCGGCGGCTGCTGCTGCGCCGGAGAAGGACGCCGTGGAGGAGGTCCAGGAGAAGATGAAGGAGGCTACGCTGGAGGAGGAGGACAAGGCTCCGGCGGCTGCGGTGGCGGCTACGGCTTAGATGGAGGTGGTTTGACACTTACACAGAAGTATACGCACGCTTACACGGAGATGCAGTGGGAGGAAATATAATGGACTGCGCACCCTTCATTGCTGGCTTTGGTTATTCTCATCACTGTGATTCACTCTAGGCTATCATCTTCGGATATTATCATGGACAGCGCTCGTGAAGCCCCTTTTCCTGCAGCTGGGCTGTAAGGTAGCCCACAGAATTCCTTGTCATTCTCTCTCTTTTCATTCTTTCTTATGTTTTATTATTTTATTTTATTTTATTTTCAATTCTCATTTTATTTATTTTTAAAGAAAAGAGGGGAACCAGATTAGATTGCATCGGTTGTCTGCAGAGCGCGCACAAAGCACAAGGTCATGGTCATGGGCACCTCGTCCAACGGATGAGGGCGGCGTCGGGTTCAGGCAAAACGTGTACAAGGCAGCAACGGGAGGGGGGATGCAGCTTATTCGCACCCAATCCCCGACGTTCGGGAACGGCAATCTCGCAGCTGACAAGAAAAAAAAAGAAAAGATGATGGAGGGGAGGGGTGTCTTTGGCTGGCTGTCTTCATCTCCATCCATCTTACATACATATAGTATGCAATGCGCGGCGCATGTCACGAGCAGCTACTAATTCTTCTTTGTTTGTTTGCCCTCCCCGCATTTATGGCCGAGTTGGGTCCCTCTGTCTGCCTTGTCCCCTCCGAGTTTATCCATTTCGCCTTATGCCTGCCGCTGCAGTTGGTGAGAACTTGCTTGCATTTCTGCTAAGCGAGATGCATGAAGAAAAGCCGCCCCACGATTTTTATTATCTATTTGCTTTCTTGTTGTCCTGTTTGCCTTTTATCTTGTTCTTATCTGGCCCGTTCTTCTTCTCTGTTTTACCACTGGACAGACGGGAGGCGACATCCGGTGGGAGCCTGGCATGTCCTTTCCTTGATCATGTTGGCCTGGCGGTTAGTTGAAGAGGGGGAGAGGAGGGGAGGATGATCGTCGTGTCTTCCTCCCCATCTGATCAGGCGCCTTTGTGACCTGTCAGAGATGCACCCCTCCAGCCAGTCAGCAAAAGGTTCTTTCGTGAGATGGGTTCGCGCGTGCCTCGGCAAAGCAGTCCAGCTGCATCCAGGCCGGCAGCATAGGACCGTTCTGCTGCCTGGGAATCAACCCCTCCATGCAGGTGCAAACCGTGTCTTGCCGACGATGCAGCACGACCCGAAGCCTCACAAGGGAAACCAACTTACTGCCCGTGACCACTGCCGCAGGTACAATCTGGAACAGGGGTCGTTGTCCATGGCTCAAGGAGCCTTTTCCTTCTCCCAAGACGCCTCACCCTTGTCTCTCTCCTCTCCTCTTTACCGTGATAGGCTCTGCTGGGCCTCCGGGGACCTCTGACTCGCTATACAACTGGGGACTGTGATTCATGCCCAACTGTTGGCTGCAGGCACAATCTTTAAGACGAGTTTGTCCAACGATGGGCTTCCACGTGCAGGAACACTTTTGATATCTGTTTCTCCCGGGAATAGCAAGTATGCAGACGGGCCGGAGAGGCGATGCAATCACATCAGATCGTGAACCAGACACACACGCAACTAACCCCTTGTGCATGTTGCCTTTTTCTCACCTGTGGGGACAGTTCCCGATGCAGAGATGCTTCTGCGTTTTCAGCCCGAATCTCCTCCTCTCTTGTCTCTACAACAAGGCCGCCTTCCGTGGATTTCCGCGGATAGAGGAGGGTTGAGGTAGCGATGCATCAAGATCCGCACCGGCAAGCCCACGACAATAACCAACGGAAAGTACTGGCAGATGGAGACAAGGAAAAAGAGAAGCGAAAATAGAAAACAGGGGACAAAGAGGAAGCAAACCACCTTGTGCATGTGGCATCCTGGGCCTCACTGGCACGGCAATGCGTTGTCCGGGTGTGATAGTGACATGTGCTTGCCTGCCCAATCCCCTCCTTTGCTATTGTACCTTAAGAGACGTTGTGTCATAAGACAGGCAACAGGAGCTGCTGTGCACAAGCATATACGTTGCCGCTGACTTCGTGACCTCTTGCACGACGCCGCCTGTGCTGCCTGGTCCCGCGGTCTTGGGATATAAATAAGCCGCTGACGTGCATCTCGTCTGCCTTGTCCTCTTCTCCCTGAGAACACCGAACAATAAGCTCCGTCGGGGTCGCTGGTACCCCGCGTGTTCGATGTCAGGCTCAGACTGCTGACCTCCTCGTCGCCATGCTCAACATGGACTCGCTCGCCCGGATGGGCTTGCCGTCCATCTTCCAGTACAATGTGGCCAACATGTCTGCCAATTCCACGGCGGGTGGGTTTCCCGCCGGCGTCATGGACTCGTTCCTCGTCTCCGCCGGCCAGGCCTCTCCCCTGATGCAGCTGATCCTCTTCTTCTACCGGCTGGTGGGAGTGCAGTTCGGCATAGACCCCACGGTGCTGCTGACATTTCTTGGTCTCGGCTGGGGCATGTCCAAGCTTGCGGCACAGATCTATGGCCAGATCCATGGATACATTGACCACTATTTCATGTGTGCCATGTACATCTCGGAGCACGACCACATCTACGGCCACCTCATGAAGTTTCTGTCGCAGCAGCCCACCGTCCGCAACAGCCGCTCCCTGACTGCCCAGACCGTCTGGAAGAGCGCGTGGGAGGAGGAGGAGGATCTCGAGACGGCTCTCTTCTGGACTGATGGGGGCGAAGGCGATGCGAAGCCTCGTTACCTCAACTTTTCCAACCAGGCTGCTAGATCGGTACGTTGAACCCCCCCAGAGCCTGCAGACCTGTTGTAAGTTGACGATGTGATGGGGAGGGCTAGACGCCCAGGTATGTTCCCTCCATGGGTACGTCGTCCTTCTGGTACAAGGGCACCCTCTTCCACGTCTACCGCAAGAAGGAGACGCTCATGACGACTGGGTGGTCCGCCATGAAGGACCTGGAGGAGATTCGGATATCCTGCTACGGCCGTACCATTGGTATGTTATGGGTGGATGTGCTTCGATATCACACCGTTTTTTTTTGTGCTGACAGTCTGCATGCAGACCCCATCAAACGGCTCCTGGCGGACGCGAAAGCTATATACTACCACGACACGTACCAGAAGACGGCAATCTATCGTCCCAGGAGTAAGGATCAGAGGCGTGAGTACAACATGTGGCAGCAGGTTGCTCGCCGCCCAGTCAGGCCCATGCACAGCGTTGTGCTCGACAGCAAGCAGAAGCATGAGATCCTGGGCGACATCAACGAGTACCTGCATCCCGCCACGCCGCGATGGTACGCGTCCCGAGGCATCCCCCTGAGGCGGGGGTACCTGTTCCACGGGCCGCCGGGCACCGGCAAGACGAGCTTCTCGTTTGCGCTGGCAGGCGTCTTCGGAATCGATATTTACGTCATCAGTCTGCACGACGTCAACGTCACCGAGGAGGACATTGCGCTACTCTTCACCAAGCTGCCAAGGAGGTGCATCGTGCTGCTCGAGGACATTGACAGCGCGGGTCTGAGACGTGATGTCGGCGACGAGGGCGAGAGTCTGGATGCTGCTTCCCTTCAGAAGGCAGAGGACGAGAAGGAGAAGAAGAAGAAGGAGGAGGAGGCGGAGGATAAGAGCAAGGCTACCAATGGGGTAGGGGAGAACAAGGACAAGGAAACCGGAAAGAAAAAGGCAGACAAGAAGTCGAAAAAGGCACATTCATCCTCAGAGGACAGCAGCTCGGACAGTTCCAGCAGCGAGAACGACAAAGGAAAGAAGTCGAGGCGAAAACGGAAAAACAAGAAAAAGTCTAAGAGCAAAGACTCTGGCGGGAGTCGCAGCGTGGTCTCGTTGGAAAGCATCTCACTGTCTGGGCTCCTCAATGCCATCGACGGCGTGGCATCGCACGAGGGCCGCATCCTCATCATGACCACCAACAAGCCAGAGTCGCTCGACAATGCCCTGATCCGACCTGGACGGGTAGACATGCAGGTGGGCTTCACCAATGCGACGAGTGAGCAGGCTGGCGAGCTGTTCCGACGAATGTACGAGGCGGAGACGAAGCTCATCGTGAGCCCCCACCACCGCCAGGGGCAAGCCGATGGCAAGACTCTGGAGGATGCTGCGAATGAGGATATCCGGGAGCCGATGATGTCGCCGGAAGAGCTGCAGGAGATTGCGGGCAAATTTGGAGACCTGATCCCCAGCGAGGTCTTCTCGCCTGCGGAGATCCAGGGCTTCCTGCTCAAGAGGAAGACAAGGCCGCGCAAGGCGCTGCAGGACGTGCGGGAGTGGGTCGAGGCCTCGAAAAAGCAGAAGGAGAGCAACTCCAAGGTTCTGACGGTTCAATGAGGATGCCTTTGGGAGATTGCAGATGTAGTCGGACTTGGGATGCACGCATACGTTGCGAAAGGCTTGGTTCACGATATAAACACGGACACGTGAGTAGAAATAAAGGAATTGGATTATGAGACTGGCAATGCCAAATGATATGCTTGTCCGTGAGACTGCAATGCAGTTATTGGCAGAAATAAAATGGAAAGATGGTTAGAGGTGGATGTGATATGATTGTTTGGTTTAAAGGTCCATTTCGGGCTCCCGGTGAAGTCTCGGTCAGACCCCAAAGTTACCTAAGAAGGCCGACTGGAGCTCAATCTCAACCTACCTCAGACAGCGACCCCACGTAAACCCCCAAACCACGACACCGGACAGCGCCGACTCCCCGCGAAACCTGACGGTAGCCGAGGCATATCCCACGATACACTCCTCGTCGACGGATCGCACACGTGCGCGCAGCGGGAGCCTGTAGTTGGGAGGAAGCAGCGAAACCACCATGTCCAACCTCCAGCCAGGCACGCCCAGCAGCGGCCGAGAGCCTGGCCTGCGCCAGCCGAGCAATGGCAAGACGATCTACCACCGGCCGCTGAACCGCACCAAGACGGCCGAGCTGAGCCAGGCGAGCTTTGCGTATCTGTTTGGCGAGATGGTCACATATGCACAGAGGCGGGTTAAGGGGATCCAAGAGCTGGAACAGCGGTAAGGCTCCCTATTTCTGAGCATCCGTCTGTCTACGAGGGAAGGAGGAGAAGGATCAGCGCTTCAATCATATCACAAAGCAGCCTGCTGACATGGTTCCTCGTCTAGACTCAACGTGCAAGGCCACCCCATCGGCCTCAAGCTCCTCGACCTCCTCCTATACCGCGAGCCGGCACGCACGCAGCTGCGGCCGCTGACCATCATCTCGCTGCTGGCCTTCATCAAGCAGAACGTGTGGCAGCACCTGTTCGGGCGGCAGGCGGACCGGCTGGAGAAGTCGGCCAACCCGGAGACGCCCGACGAGTACATGATCATCGACAACGAGCCGCTCGTCAACCAGTACATCAGCGTGCCGCGCGAGATGAGCCAGCTCAACTGCGCGGCGTTTGTGGCCGGCGTCATCGAGGGCGTGTGCGACGGCGCCAGCTTCCCCGCCCGCGTGACGGCGCACACGGTCAGCGAGGGCGAGATGTGGCCTGGCAAGACGGTGTTTCTCGTCAAGTTCCGAGGCGAGGTCATTGAGCGCGATGGGTTCCTGGCCAAGACGTAGGCGCGCATGGAGGGGAGGGGAACGGGCTATTGGGGGCGTGGAGTTTTGGGAGTTTGGGGATGCATCATACACAAGTCTCTCTCTCTCTCTCTCTGACACGGAGGAAAAAAGGAGGAGTTGTGAGGAGTCCTTTTTGGGGTTTATGATATGTGCTACACATGAGGATAGTGGCTCTCCTCGGCGTGTCTTTCGGTATAGAACAGTGAGAATCATCCCTTTATAACGCCTTGCCTAATCAATACCCTCCTGTGAGACCTGATGCCGTAACGTCTACGTACCCGTCCATTCTCCCGCCCCCTGCTTCAGCGCTTCCGACTCACCGCGGCAGACGCTGGCCGGACCGCTTGGCAGCCTTGCCCTTGGAGCCGGCGGGCCCTCTGCTCATGAGGTCGGCGAGGCCCAGGTCCTTCCAGGCGGGCTCCTTGACGTCCTGGGTGGCGCGCTGGATGCCGAAGGCGGCGTGCTGGTCGGGGACGACGTCGTCCTCGTCCTCGGGGTTGATGGGCTGGTGCTGGGGCGGCACGTAGATGTCGTCGGCGGGGAGCTTGTCCTTGCAGAAATCCTCGAAGAGGTCGGCGTCGGCGGCGCGGTGCATGTGCACGAAGGTGAAGGAGGCGTCTTTGTTCTGGATGCGCGTGGTGGTGAGGTGCGTGTCCAGAGGCGGTATGGAGGATGTGTTTACCATTTTGCTTGTTTGTCCTGCCTGATGGCTTTCAAGAAATACGAAGCCTGTCTCGCTCTGTTATGTTGCAAATGGGAGGGTTGGTGGTGCTGTGGTGTTGTGATGCTGCGGAAACTTGGTAGTAGTACCTGGTTGAGGTGAAATAGTAGGACTTGGTACAGTACTTGGTCTAGGCTTTCTGCACGATGATGCAGGTTGCGCGGGGGCCTTGGGCTGTGGGGTATGTCCATATTAATAGCAGGTCGCTGCTGCCGCCGCTACCTAGTGCCGAATTCTTGTAGATGATTGTCTTGCAAGTTCCTGTCCCTTATAAGACGGCCGATCTCGATGACTTCCACTCTTCCTGCGCGTGCCTGGGAAGGTGAAAATCTCAAGCTGGTCTGTTCAATTGAGCCCCTCTGCGCGCCTCGCATCCATGGCTACGATTCCTGTACTACACGCCCGCCGCCTCCCCGTCGAGCTTTTTGGTCTCGTTGCGCTGCATCTGCTGCCCCCGGAGCCCTTTGCATGCTCGACCGACGACTTCCTCACCCCCGAGTACCGCACCAGGAGCAATACCCTGCGGGATCTCGCCTACACCTGCCGCCAGCTCTATCGAGCGCTGGAGCCCCTGCTGCATCGCTTCGTCGTCCTGAGGAACGGCCGCCAGATTGTCTCGCTGTTCATGCTGCTGGCCGACAGGCCGCACAAGAGGGAGCATGTGCGCCACCTCATCTGCAACACGGCCGCGTACTGGGAGAGCAACCTCGAAGGCGTCCGCGAGGTGTGGGAGGACCGCTACGGCCGCCACGTGAGGCTCGAGCACGTCTTCCACGACGCCGGCTTCCAGGTCCTGGACCATGAGATGGACCGCATCACCTATGAGGAGCCGGAGATCCTCGATCCAACCTTTCGCTGCGACGACTCGCTCAACTTTGCCTTTGGCGCCGTCCTCGTCATGCTGGGCCAGGTCGAGACGCTGTCGATCCACCGAGAGGTGACCAAGTCGGGATCCATGGAGCTCGTCGGCCTGATGCTCCGCTTCCTCGGCCGGCGGTACCAGCTCTTCCAGAAGCTGCGGACGCTCAAGATCACCACCGAGGAGAACAACTGGGAGTTTGGCGACGTTCTCAAGCACTTCCTGCAGCACATCACGACGTACGACGTGCCCCAGACGCTCATCGTCAGCGGGGCGCAGAGCGACCTCATCAATTGCCTCAACTTCTTCACGCACTTCCGGGGCACGACGATGCCGCAGCTGCGGACGCTGCGCGTGCGGTCCTGGCTGACGCCGCCGGAGCTGCGGCGCGCCCCCGTGGTGCCCAACGTGATGAACGTGCGGGTGCTAGACTCGCTGCCGGCCTTCTTCAGGGGGCTGCAGGAGCTCGACGTCGAATTTGTGCGGCCGCCTCACACGGGCCACGAGCTCTGGGCGGGCGTCGACACGTGGCTGCGCGGCTCGCTCGAGGTGCTGCGTCTGCGATGCCAGCGGTTTCCCCACGAGGTGCTCCGCGGTCGGAGCCTGGGCAGGCTCAGACTGCTGGCGGTGGAGCTGTGCGTCGACGTGGTGAGCCGTCCGCAGAGCGAGGATGTACTGCGGATACTCGCGGCGGGGATGGAGGGGGATGAGTTCAAGCATCGCGCTCTACGGCACGTGGAGCTGAACGGGAGTCGCTTCCTGCTGGACATGAGGATCTTTGGGCTGCCGGTGGTGACGCAGCTGGAGTGATGTACGTTGGTTTGGCTTGCATTGCTGGGTTTGCCGGTGTCGATTAACTGCAATGAGGGGGTCAGCTGCATATTGCCACCTTGGCTTTATGGGATGGGGAAGAAAGTTCGGGATCCGTGTCACTCCATCGACTTTTTCATGGGGATATTTGTGTTAGTCGTGACAGCCACGGACACTAATTTAGCTGCCGTGTTGACAGGCCAAGTGGACTTGTTGTGTGAAGGTTACTGATGTTAAGACACTCCCACGATTGATTCCTACAGCAGAAAAGGAATTTCGCATGATGTGGCTAACCACTTTTGCCATGGGCACGTCTGCACCCATGCCCGTCTCAAACCTAGATATAGCTACTGACTATTGGTATTGCAGAAGAGATGCAGTGCTTACTTTATTCAATAGAGGAAATGACTCCAACTTTGTGATCAATTGTTGCGAAGGCAGTCGGTAATCGCAGTAGCTTGCCTTGCATATGCATACGGATGGCATTCATAATATTTGCTTCTTTGGCTTCTTTGTGCTCACCACAGCAGATCATGGCAACTATCCCAACGCCAACAGCAACCAAGACATTAAGGGAAAAGAGAAAGTCGCCACAAGAACAAGCAAAATTGAGTGCTTAAAAAGGAAAAAAAATTGACAAGAAAAGTACTTGTAACAGAGGAGATATTTGCCACATCCGTTGTGCCTGAGTACAGGTCTGCCTACCCTGTACCTGAGGCGGCCAGCGGCATGAGGGGTCGTGGCAGCAAACAGAACACCACCACCAGTCCCCAGCCCAGACAACATGTCACTGTACATAGCTGCTCGTTAAATTTACCAATCTTTCACCTTCATTCATTTGTTACATCACAAGCAGCGGTTTGTACAAAGAAATGAGAGCTCGGATCAAAGATTTCCCCGCATTGAAGTACGTGCTCTGTTATCGGTGTTATCATAGCGGGGCACAGCTCTGGTAACCTGCCTGTAGATCCGCCGAGCTGCCGCCTACTAATTAGAGCTGGCCTACTTCCACCCGCCTCACCTTGACCTCACGTTAACCCCACCATCACCTTCGACTGCTCTTTAAGCCTGCCGTTGGTCTCGGGCAGATGCAGCGGGCCTGATCTTCTCCTCCCCCTCATACTGTCGATAGGAGGCCGTCTACTTTCTCTTCTTCATTACCTATCCCACTCGGCCGTCCATCATGGCTGCCCCCGTGCCTACCAATCCCCATTCCATCTTGGGGCTGGTGCAGAAGCTGGGCGATGCTGATCCGGACTTCCGCTTCATGTCATTGAACGACCTGCTCCAGCTCCTCGAATCCGTCGACCGCGATTTTCTCAGACACGACTATAACATAGCCGCCCGTACTGTTGATAGTATCATCAAGACGCTCGACGACCACAATGGCGAAGTCCAGAATCTTGCCATCAAGTGGTCAGTCTTCTTCCCTTGCCCACGGGGGCTCTCCCACGACCACCGCTGACTATTTGTAGCCTTGGCCCTCTTGTGGGAAAAGTTCCAAACGCCATCATCGCGCCGATGATCGAGAAGCTCTCGACGCTGAAGCTCAAGAACTCAGTCGACAACGCGGTTCCTTCCCTGGCCATGCGGTCCGTCATCGTTGCGCTCCCTAGGCCTGCTTCCGGAATCGCCCCTACACAAGATGTCGGGGAGGCTTACAAGGCCATTAGCCGTGTCCTCATTCCCCGTCTAATTGGTCCAGGCCCCAAGACACGCGTACCGCAGACCGTGGATGTGACGCTTCCTGCTGTGCCACCCGGTCTATTGCAGAACGAGACCGACCTACACCCCGAAGCTCTCGACGTCCTGATTGAGGTCGTGAGGTGCTTTGGGCCCATGCTGTCAAACATCGAGGTTGAGGCCATGGAGGAGGTGGTGCTACACATCCTGGAGAGCGAGAAGGGATCCTCCGTTGTCAAGAAGCGTGCTGTTTTGGCTGTTGCCATGTTGGCCGTTTACTTTACCGATGACACTCTCGAAGTCGTCATGCAGCGGCTGGTCTCGAACCTCTCCCAACCTGACTTGAATGCAGTCTCCCGCCGACTCTATATTTCCATTATCGGAAGCATGGCTAGGTCTATCCCTGTCAGATTCGGACGTCATCTCCCCGAGGTGGTACCCTTTGTGCTACAGGCTCTGAGCGTGGAAGAGCTTGAGGAGCACATGATTAAGCTTAGCGACGGCGATGATCTGGGCCAGGATTTCAATGAGGTCCGCGAGGCCGCCTTGGTTGCCCTCGAAGCCTTCTTGGCATCATGCCCCCAAGAGATGCTCGACTTCACTGAACAGAGCATTACTGTCTGCATTCGATACCTCAAGTACGACCCCAACCGTGCCATGGACGATGACGAGGACATGGATATGGACGAAGACGAGGACGAAGAAGATGACGAGTTCGAGGACGACGGTGGCTTCGATGACGATGACGAAGATGCCAGCTGGAAAGTGCGACGTTGTGCCGCCAAGACCATCTACACCCTCATCTCCACTCGAGGAAATGGCGATCTCCTCGATAATGGTGTCTTGTATAGCCAGTGCGCTCCTCCACTTGTTCGACGCATCGACGAAAGGGAGGAGAATGTACGCCTGGAGGTCATCTCTGCCCTTTCTCTTCTCGTTCGAAAGACTGGCGAAGGTTTTGAGACGCTTCATGCTTCGACAGACGACCTAGATCTAGAAGCCCTTAGCCAGGCACCGGTTAGTCGAAAGAGGAGAAGAAAGAGCAGCAGCGTTGGCGGGAGCATCGGCATCACATCGCCTGTTCTGGCCAAGATTCCTACCTCTGGTCCCCAGGCCGACCTGGCCAAACTCACTCCCACCATCATCAAGACTGCCACGAAGCAACTGAAGGGGAGGGCAATCTCTACTAAGCAGGCCATCGTCAACCTGCTTGATGAAATCGTCTCGGTTCAGCGGGGCGGCTTGGCTGATTTCTTCCCCGAAATCATTGGCCCCATCATTGATGCCATCCGAGCCTCTGGCTCAGGAGGTGTGACCTCATCCTTGGGATCGACAGGAGCTTCTGCCTCGGCTACCATCAGCACTTTGAGAGTGGCCGCTTTGAAGCTGCTAAGCGACATCTCCAGGACACATTCATCATCCATCCTTCAGCCATACCTTACCAAGATTGTGGACGGCGTCATGACTGCAGTCAACGACAGATTCTACAAGATTTCTAGTGAGGCTATTCGCACTGTCGAGGAGCTCATCAAGGCCATCACTCCCCCTCGCTCGCGGGATGCTGGCACCAGGTACAAGGGAGAGCTGGAGAAGCTGTACGTCACGATTATGGATCGAGGCTCAGCCAATGAGGTTGACGCCGAGGTGCGCCAGCGTGCTATCCATGCGCTCGGTGTGCTCGTCTCTCGAACATCAGCAGTGGACGGTGCCAATCTGTTGTCAGCTGAACAGCGCAGAGCAGCCCTTGACGTTCTCCAGGAGAGAATGAAGAATGAGACGACTCGCCTTGCAGCAGTCCGTGCTATCGACAATGTCGCTGCATACGCCATTTCGCCCAGCCAGCTCGACAAGCCCTGGGTTGAAGGTGTTGCACAAGAGCTCGCTTCCCATATGCGCAAGTCCAACCGATCGCTGAGAGGATCAAGCGTTGTCGCCCTCAAGCATCTGGTACTATCCAAAGCCACCGAGGGCAAGCTTGATGACTCGACTATCCAGGGGATTGTCTCTGCTCTGCTGCCCGCCGTGAGCAACAGCGACACATACCTCCTGGGCCCCACGTTGCTCATCCTCGCCCACATTGTGCAAGACCGCCCTCAGCTTGTTGTCACAGAAGACTTGATCACCGCGCTCTGCACCCACCTGAAATCTCATCTCGCAAGCATTGTCCTCGATCCACTCCTGGAGCTGGTGAGCAAGATTGGCGAAAGTCAAGCTGGCGAGCCCTTGATGAGGGGCTTGCTCAAGGACGTTAGTGTCGCGGGAGACGCGGTGGTTGTGGGCAAGGTCATTGGCACCCTTCTAGTCACGGGAGAAAGCTCAGCTGGTGTCGAGGTGAAATCCTTCATCAATGAGCTCGAGACGAGCAGCAGATCTGGAGACGAGGCACGGGTGAGCCTGGCTCTTGCTGTCCTCGGAGAGGCTGGCATGAGACTTGGCGCGGCCTCTCCAATTACGCCCGAGCTTTTCTTGAAGCAATTCCACGGCGAGCCTGACAAGGTTTCTCTGGCTGCGGCTATTGCTCTTGGCAGAGCGGGTTCTGGCAACCTCTCTGTGTACCTACCCATGATTCTGCAAACGATTCCCAAGGGAGGCAACACGCAATACCTGCTCATCCAGTCGATCAAGGAAATTCTGCATTCTGCCAACGTACAGTCCCCCGAACTTCGAAGGCACGACGTCGACATCTGGGACAACCTCGTCCGGAGCTCCACCAATGCCGAAAACAAAGTCATCTGCGCTGAGTGCGTTGGGCGTCTGGTCGCTATCAACCCGACCAAGTTTATGCCCAAGCTCCAGGTATGTGCAGCATGATGCCAAAAGGACGATTAACTGACTCGAATAGGAACTTTTGAGAGACAACTCTCTGGGTATTCGTGGCATGGCAGTCCAGGCTGTTCGATACACCCTTCCCGAGAGCGACGATGCATTGGATACCATTCTAAAGAGTGTGCTGATTGACATGCTACTGGTGATGCTCCAAGATAACGACATGGAAATTCGCCGACTTGCCATGACCACACTGAACTCGGCCGCCCGCAGCAAGCCTGACCTCATCCTGCCTCACCTCGGACAGCTTATGCCGTTTGTGCTGGACGAGTCGGTCCTGAAGAAGGAGCTGGTGAGAGAAGTCATGTTGGGTCCCTTCAAGCACACCGTCGATGATGGACTTGAAGTGCGCAAGGTATGTGGCTTTCCCCGGACAGCATGCTTGGTTGCTAATACGATAACAGAGTGCATACGAGACGCTGTATGCTCTTATGGAGGTTGCCTTTACCCGCATCAGCAACATTGATCTCTACGACCGGATTATCGCTGGACTTAAGGATGACAACGATATCCGACAGCTCTGTAACCTGATGGTGACGAAGCTGGCTGTGATTGATCCCGAGGAAACGACAAGACGCCTCGATGCCATTGCCGAGGCATACCGCGGGGTTCTCTCCATCAAACTCAAGGACAATGCAGTCAAGCAGGACCTCGAGAAGCAGCAGGAAGCTAACAGGAGCATCCTGCGAGTCACGCTTCTCCTGGGCGACAGGATGAAGACCCTGACGGGCAATGCAGGAGCGGCAACCAGCAATGCGGGAGCCTCAAGCCCGTGGATGAGCTACTGGGAGTGGGTGAACAAGGAATATGCTACGGAACTCAAGGGACTACGCGAAGAGAGCAAGGAACTGCAGACCAAGATGGTCTAGGCTGCTGCGTGTAGGTAGTTGCGATGAAGACTGAGACACAGGGAATAGCATGCTTTAACGTATATCAGGACGACACGATTCGCTGAAATTGCTGCATTCTTCATTCGAGGATATTCGACTTGATATCAACTGCGACTTGCTTGCCGGATTTTGTGTGCTAAGCATTCCTTATTGTTCTACCAAGAGCTATCAAGCTGCTCAACTCGAAGCGCCCCCGAATTCATTTTATTGGAGGAACTTCCCTCCCGTAATGTCGTTCGGAACTGGGGTACCGTAGAGTGTTACCCAAAGAAGCGGGCAGGCAATTTTCCTCCAACAATCGTCGACAAGCCCACCACTCAACTGCTGTGGCCTCGGATTCTGGGGTAGCATTGGCAGAGATGAAACAACCCCCATGGGTTCCTATACTTGCATGCTCAGCTAGATGGTTTGGAGGAGACGGCGTTTATATGTAGGTTCTAGCATGTGAGGATATGATATAACGGCGTGTAGTGTCTTCCTCGAAAACGATAACCCTTCCTCGCCGTGCTTCTCTTGCCTTGGTATATAGTGAAACAAACATGAAGCTCTCCCTGCTCTGCGCCTCGCTGCTCGCAGGCCTCTCGGCGGCGCTGCCCGCGGGCCTGACCAAGCGCGCCGCCGTGACGGATCCATGCAACATTGGCTACTGCACACAGAATGGCGGGTGCGCGTCCCCCTTTCCCACCATCCCTCACAGCAGAAAGGATGACCACTGACCGCATGCCTTTTTGCTTTATAGAACAACCGGAGGCGCAGGCGGTGCAACCATCACCGTGACGTCCCTCTCGCAACTCGCCTCCGCGGCCGGCGCCTCCGGCCGAGCCATCATCCTCGTGCAGGGCGCCATCTCGGGCGCCGCAAAGGTCCAAGTCACCTCGGACAAGACCATCATCGGCAAAGCAGGAAGCTGTACGCCCCCCCGCCCCCCTTTACATCTCCCAATACATTTCAAAACTAAATATGTTTGCGGGAGGGGGAAAACAGCACTCACAGGCATCGGCCTCACCATCAACGGCCAGCGCAACGTCATCGTCCGAAACATGAAAATCTCCAAAGTCGAAGCCGACTACGGCGACGCCATCACCATCCAGAAGTCCACAAACGTGTGGGTCGACCACTGCGACTTGGCCGGCGACCGCAGCGTCGACAAGGACTTTTACGACGGCCTGGCTGACCTGTCCCACGCGGCCGACTTTGTCACCATCTCCTACACCTACTTCCATGACCACGTTCGTTCTCCCCTTGATACACATGTCATGTATACAAGACACACTGACATGTATGCGCCGAATAGTCCAAGGGCTCCCTCGTCGGGCACTCGGATAGCAACGCCAGCGAAGACACGGGCACTCTCCGCGTCACATATGCAAACAACCACTTCTACAACGTCCGGAGCCGCGGCCCCCTCTTACGTTTCGGCACCGCCCATGTCTACAAGTAAGCCGACCCCCTCCTTTCAACTTGAAAACATGCATGTACATCACTTACACCCTCTAGCCAGTACTACGACACCATGGACACGGGCCTCAACACCCGCATGAACGCCCAGGTCCTCATCCAGTCATCCGTCTTCCGCAACGTCGGCAAAAAGGCCATCTTCTCCGAGTCCAGCTCCATCACTGGCTATGCCGTTGCCATTGACGTTGTCCTCGAAGGCCAGAGTGCCAACACGGCGCCAGTCGGCCGTCTTAGCGCTGGCAGTTTCCCCTACTCCTACAGCCTCTTGGGCTCAGGAAATGTTCCGTCACGCGTGCCGTCCGAGGCCGGTCAGAGGCTAAGCTTCTAGGACGGAATAAGAGGGACAGTCAGGGGACAAGGCGTGTTGTGATGCTTGAACAGCTCTGTTCGACAGTGGTAAATACTACATAGAAACAATGCTATACTGAAACTAAAACTACTCATAATAATCGCTCTGTTGTGTATCATCTATTCGAATCCTGGCTTCGTCAAACGCCGTGCAAGAACCCGCCCGAAGGTATCCAATAAGAAAACGCGTCCACTCCATAACCGTAACAACACTTCGCCTTCCCAGTATCCTGAGAGTTGACGGGTTAAAATATACAAAAAAAGTTTATAAGACACCAGCAGGAGAGAATCCGCCCGTGGCTGTGGCCATATCGATAATAGAAACCCTGATCGTGATGGCTGTTTACTTGATGATATGCTTGTCTCAGGGATCCTCGCGAATCTGCTCCTGCGGCTGGAAGGAGGCATAGCTTTGGCGTCGTTGCTCCTGGTTGGGTCTTTTGCCCATGAAGCCGCGGTTGGCCTTTTTCTCCGTCTTTCTCTGGCGCTTGGTCGCTTCGCTTTCGGCAATCAGCTCCCGGAGCTCGATGCCATCAGTCTCGCCGCGCTCCGCAGCCAAAGCCTTGTCCTGGAGCTTCTTCTGGGCGATGGAATCCTTCTCGACTCGCTGCATCAAATCCTCGTCGCTGGGGAAGTACACGCGGCGGATAGCCTGTACAACAAGCTCCGCCACGATCAGTACCGTCAGGGCAAGCAGCAGTGTGGCCCACCAGAGCAATTGTCTGCCAAAATTGTCGATGAATCCGTGGCGTACCACGTAGGCACCGGCTTGTTCGCGGTAGGCAGCCGACAATATCATGTTCCATAGGAACCAGCCTCCCACGGATATGATCAAGCCCAAGGCAGTGATGATGGTCTTGCTGTGCATTTCCAGAATCCTGCGAGCACAAGTTAGTAGGCCAACCAATATCTGCGGGGATGACGTGGACTTACAAAAGTTTGATGTTGATGTATATCACACTGGCGGAAAAGCAAATGACACCAATCGCAAACATGGACGTGTCGTTGTCAAACAAGGCCATATCATATGCTCCCCACATGATGTAGAAGGTAGCGAAGCTGCAGCCAGTACCCATCATCATCCACCAAAGGTAATGGTAGTAGCTGAAACCACGACCCTCTTGCCCGTATCTGTACAGCTCGGGGGCTGCCAACAGAGTTTCCGCCTGAAGATCCTTCTCGAAAATACCGAGAATGATGACAGGCAGCGAGGTGAAGAAGACGTTGAAGACAGTCAGACTCCATTCTTCGTACATGGACGTGCCCGTGTAGCCGTTGTAGGCTTGGAAGTGGGCCTGAACCAGGAAGAAGACCATTTCCTTCCAGAAAGTCGCCAGGACGTACTTGCACGTTCGGATGTAGTTCCAGCGGCCGTGAACAAACAGGAGCTTCTGGAGGAAGCGGAACTGCGCGATCGAATAGTCGGAGATACGGGATGCTTGGAGACCCTCGCGGCCAGATATGCCAATGCCGACGTGCGACTCCTGAATCATGCCAATGTCGTTGGCTCCATCGCCAATGGCCAGCGTCATGCTCCCTGGAACGTAGCGCCGGACCGATCGGACGAGATGAGATTTCTGGGATGGGGAGGCGCGGCAGCAGATTACGGAATCGATGAGGATCGTCAAGTCGTAGAACACAGCGGCCAGGCGCTCGTCGTCATCGACAGCTTGGAGCGTCTTGCCATCAATCACGACCACGGTGTGAGGCAGGTTGTTATGCTGGACCTTGTGGAATATATCGTTCAGGGTGTGTTGCAGGTTGCCCTCGTCGACGTCGAGCACAAAGACCTCCGAGTAGGGCTTGCAAACGCGCGCAGAGTGTCCGATGTTGATAGCCGTCTCGCGCTTGTCTCCAGTCAGCATCCAGACCTTGATGTTGGCGCGGCGGAGCTTGTCAATGGTCTCGGGGACCCCGTCCTGGAGTTTATCTTCAATAGCTGTGGCTCCGGCGAGCTCGAAACCTTGCTCAATCTGCTCGCTGGCCTCTTCGATACGCATCTGCCGATCAACCAGACTCGTTTCAGCCTCGCGGTAGATCTTCTTCCACTGCGTGTACTCTTCGTCATCGACGTAGCGGTACGAGTAGAGCAAAGTTCGTAGGCCCTCGGCAGCAAAGCGTTCAATGTGCTGGAAGCAATGCTCAAAGATGGCGGCGTCATTATCGGCGACGGCTTCATTGACACGGACATCTGGCGATTCGTACGACTGCATGCGGTCCCCGCGACTCGAGGAACCTTGGTTTGGTGAATTGTAGTCCGAGTCCTCGGTGGGGCCCCGGGTGAGGATGTTGAGCACGTCCGAATACGAGTTTCTGTTTCCAAAGCTGAGGCGCAGTTGGTCCGAGTCTGACCTGCTGAGCGTCATGCTGTTTCGGTAGCCGTCCTGCGCCACCGTCTTGCGTATGCTGGTCCGGCGGTTGACATCTCTAAACTTTTGCGCGGCGACCTGCTTCAGACGGAGACGCTCCATGATGACGTTGTCGGCACCCTTGCAGAAGACGCATATGCGGCCATCAGGCATCCTGATGATGATGGACATTCGCTTCCGCTTGCTGCTGAACTCAATCACGTCAAGAACCTGGTACGACTCATTGTGGGTGGAACCGTCGGGGTTGCTGGTCTGGAGGACAATGGCTTGGGCGGGACGATCGATGACCAGGTAACCCATATCTCGGGCGGCATCGACCAAGGCGAGCTCATCGGGGGAGGCAGCCTGGAAGGTTATTTCGCCATTATCCTTGGTTTCAGGCAGGGCAGTATGGCACAAAGCGATGCAGAGGATGAACTGCTTGGCCCTGCGAGAGAAGGGCGAGTTTGGATTTCGCTGAATGTAGCGCAGCAAATCCTCCGTCTTCATCTCGGGCAAGTCCTCCTTGCGCTGGACGGACGACCGCCAGCGGGCAATGGATCCTCCCGTCGGGCTTCTGACCAAGCCAGGGTTTGGTCTCATACCTTTAGCAGCCTGGTTGCTCTGTATCTTTTCCAGCTTGGTGGCCTCGTCCCGATCGACATCCATATCGTGCAAGCAAGCCACACCGGCGACGCTCAGCTTGCGGAAACGCATCAGGTTCTCAGTCAGAGTGCCCGTCTTGTCGGTAAAGACCCAGCTGACCTGTCCCAGGTTCTCGAGGATGGTCATGGTGTTGGCCACCATGGGGGTGTCGGAGACGGGATCGTACATGTCGGCGTCCATGAGGAGGAGGACCTGGCCAATCTTGATGATTTCCATGCTGATGTACAGAGAGAGGGGGATCAAAGTGTTGAACATGATGAGGAAGCCGAAGAAGATCTCGGTAAAGGACACACGCGCATCGTACGCTCCGGGCTGGATAATGTAGAAGGCGTTGTTGCCGGTACGAGCCAACCAGAGATAGTAGCCGCCGGTCAAGCCGCCGCCAATGCAGCACGCGATGATTATTTGGTACATAACCATTCTGTTGATGTTGGACTGGATAGCGGGCTTCTTGGCACGCACGTTCTTGTTTGCGTTCATCCGGATCTTGCACTCCTCGCCCGTGTTGATAACAAGGCCAATGACTTCGTTGGTATTTCGGACCGTGGAGCCGCGGTAGATGACGTTGTTGAGCGTCAGAGGCAGAGTCTCGCCGTCGACCTTGACTCTGCCATCAAAGCTGTAGAGATCCAAGTTGGGATCCTCCGAGATGACGACACCCTGGCAGGCTCGGAGACCTTCCATGGAGTTGCAGCGCTTGGCCAGAAGAGTACAGGCCTGCTTGCTCTTGAGGTTGGTCTCTCCGTCCAGGGCGATGGTCTCGATGTAAGCGATGCCGTTGGGGCCGGAGGCGTTGAGCAGAACAATATCCGCGGGGACGTTATCATCGCGGCCAAGCCTGAGCACATCGCCGACCTGGACGTGCTGCCACTGAACGGGCATCCAATCCGAATCCTCGCCCAAGCCAGCGGCTTGGCCGGTCACAATGTCACGCATGATTCCGTCCTCGCCCCTGCGCTTGCCCTTGGCGCTCTTGCGCTGCTTCTTCATCTCCTTCTTCTGCTTGCGCCGTATGGCCTTTTCGGAGGGATTGCTATGCCCTTCTCTGATGCCATGGGCCAGGACCCATGCGGTGCTTGTGTTCTCAACCTTATCAAGTAGATAGCGTCGGTAGTCATCATATCCTTCCTTGGCTATACTAAAAGCCACAAAGACACCGAGGGGACCAATGGTAGTCCAGGATCCGACGGTACTAAGGCCGGGGATCATTTGTATGGTACCGATTACAAGGAAGTAGAAGTTACCAAGCTTGCTGAACTGGAAGATGAGCTGACCAGGGATGAAGTTCCATGGGGTGTAGCGACTGGAGCGGATGAAGTTGCTGATGTAGGGCTTGCCGGAGCGCTCGTCGACCAAGCCGTCAGGCCCGACGCCGGTGGGATTGAGAGGGACATGGCGACCATCGACGGTGGGCGGGAGAGGTGTCTGACGTAGGATTGTCTCAAGAATGAGGATGCGGAACCAAGTTTGGATCCTCTCTCTGAACCTGTCTTTCCAAGACACCTTTGCGATGCGGCCCTTTTGCTTCTTGGGCTTCTTATTGTCAAGAGGCATGGGGATGTCCTCTTGGGGCGGCTGCTTCATCTCTGTCATGCTGCTGCCGGTGCGGGGAGAGGTGTAGTCTCTGGGCGGGTTGTAGTCTTCGTCGCGAGCCAGGAAAGGGTTCTGCTCGCCGGTCGGGTAAGGTTGCTGGCCCTGGGCGTGGCGGCTCTGGGCGCGAGAGTGGCCAGGGTGCAGCGGATGAGCGTGGTACGAACGAGTGCGGGATTCGGAATGCGCGTGCGAAGGCCTCGTCGTGGGGAGAGCGGGCGAATGGAGAGGAGTCGCCGAGGACAACGGCCACTCCTGGGGCTGGGGCTGGTTCTGTGCCGAGTTATCTATAGATGGCTCGTAGGTTGTTGGGCTGGATGGACTGGGAGGTTGAGATCCGGGGTGGCGATGGTCATGATGGGGGGGATAGTGGCCGTCTTCGTCGTCGTCGTCGTCGTCGTAGTCGCGGTGGCGGTCGTGGTAGCCGCTGTACGGTGGTCTCCCGTGCGGTTGGTCAGAGCGACGGGATGCCATGAGGCTCTCAGCATCCAATCGGCCGGCCCTAGAGGGAGGACAGCAGGAGGAAGGGAGCTGAAGCGGTCGATACTAATGATGCGAGGTAAGTGGTATGGTGGATGTACGGAGCATTGTGGGTAGGCTGGCGCAGATTGGTGCAGATTGGAGTCGGCCACAGATTTTGATGGGCGGCCAGGAAGGAGGACGGTGCTAAAACAAGCCACTACGATAAGCGGGGGGCAGGGAAGGAGGGAAAGAGGGAAGCAGCACCCACCTGACGTTAGAGACACACCAGGAGTACTGGTAACCAAGCAAGTGAATGAATGGTGATGCAGGATAATAAGAGGCCAGAAACAAACCCGAAAATGCCGTGAGGAGTAGGAAGCGCATTGGTTTTGCCTGACGTGGTTTCACTGACGTGGGCAAGGAGGCGGGTGTGCTTGACCCCCATTTCCGATTTCCTTGGCCTGCACTCGGAGGTTCCTCCTGGTCAAGAATGGCCCAGTGATGAGAGTCGGGGTGAGCCAGTTTGGCCCCATGGAGCCATGATTGGCGGGCTTGGCTCATTCGTGCTGGTGCTGCGTGCGACGGCGGCAACGAGGCGCAGCTCCGCCTTGCGTCACCAAGCGTCCCAAGCCAAGCTACAGCTAGCTACAGCTGCAGTGTACAATGTACATGTACAATGTACCAGATGATAATAATGATAATGATGATGATGATGATGACCGCAGCAGTCTTCAGTGCCCGCACGGTGCCGGCTTGGTTGGCCATGCCGTCGGCATCACTACCCAACTCCCCCCTCGCGTTTCTCCTTCTTTCGTGCTTCCTTCTTTCTTCTCCCCCTTCCTTGTCTCATCTTTTCCTGGCATTCGGATCACGGGGGTGTTGTGGAGCACAGCCATTGGTTGGAGGATTCACCCTCGAAACACCCCGGCAAAAGATTCACTCACTGCACATACACATACTCAAACCCTCCAAAGTCCCAGAGCTGACAGCCTCATACGAATTGGCTGCGCCCATCCAGCCCGTTTGCGCTGGCCCCAGGATGCGGGCGCAGTTTGGACCCAAGCAGCAACCGCCGTGCGCTACTGCGAACAGCTACGCAAATAGAATAAATAAAAATAAAAAAAAGGGGAGGCTAAAATACCCCATTGGCCGCTGCATCCAAAGACGCTCCCAAAGGGGCATCGTTTCATCTGATCCACTTCCAGAGTCCCGCCAATGCCAAGGCTCAGGTCAGAATAAGCATATTTCGGTGGCCAAAAGCAAAACCCTGCCTGCTCCAACATCATCTTAATTATTCTGTAACTCGTTTTGTTCTGTTCTGTTCTGTTCTCACAGAAGCAAAACAAACATCGCACAAATCGAAACAATCCTCTCATCTTACCATTCACTTATTGGCCCATCCTCGCGCACCGCATTGCGACGCATAAACTCCTCCCCACTCCAGCCTTTGGCTCTCTCCACTGTCTTCGTATCCTTGGCACTGCCTCGACAATTTGCACTTTAGTCTATACTTGCACTTCGTATCCCGTCCATATTTTAGCCTCCCACGTTGGCCATTTTTATCTCATATCCGTCCGTCCCCTTGTTAAAGCCCCCAAAGACGCACTGCCCCATCATTGCCAAACCCCGACCTTTTGACTGAGCACGTCGCCAAACCCATTCTTTCGCAGTCTCGACCACAGACAATTCCATGGGCGGGCGGCGTGCCAGTCAGACAGACCATGTTTCTTGTGCGTGCGTGATATCTGGCCGCAGTGAGACTACACACCAGCAGTGAAGACAAGTGTTAGTGCAGGCAGACAGAATCCTAAATCTCGGAGCGAAGGGCTTAACCAGGCGGGAGGTGTCGGGGGGCGACTCAGGCCCAGCAGCATATACTACAGGCAAGTGGTAAATTTACATCAATCTCAAGTATCAGGTCGTTTTGTGCAAATCAAAGTCGCGGGGCCAAGCATAATACTGTTGGCGACAAGCAAATATGCCAGCGTGAACCTTGTAAGTCCTGTCGACGAGAGCTATGTCTTGTTACTGCAGGGCCTCATGACAGGCAGATGATAGAGAAACTGCAGACATCAGTAGCCACGATATAGTCGTATATATGGCATCAGATGCGATTGGAACAATAATTTCACGATGCAGAGTAAGGGTACGGCGGCAGTGTTGGCCACCGGATTATCCCATCACATTATAAGGAATATGAGACAATGCTTGTCTGCATGAGAAGCGAGGGTCAACATCTACCACGCAGGAGGACCAATGCTGTTTCATCAGAAGCAGACCATGAATTTCCAGTGCGGAGAGAAAATCGGCCGCAAGTGCCAGGAAAAGCAGACGAACGTATTGAGCTTCTTCGAGCACGACATACTCGCTCGCACACTCCTGCGTCGCCTAGATTCTTGTTGCATAGCACTTGCCATCGTGACTTGGCGTCACAACACCAGCGTGCATTTGCCTTTCCTTGCTGTCCCCTTGCCTGCAGGCGTTTTTCAACGATGAAAAGTGCAGGAACCGTAAGGACAAAGGACAAAAGACGCGAAGGAGCGGAGTTGTGGTGGTCAAAACCACATCTCTACCCCTCGTTGTCTTGTCTTGTTTTCTTTTATTTCTCCCTATCTTCTTGCGCCCGACGGAATATAGCTCAGTAACTTATTCTTTTTCTTCAACGCAGCCGCCATGAACTTTTGGTACGTTTTATCCTCTCTGCCTGTTCCCATATCCAATACACACCATGCTTCAGCTCCTTCACTCGCCTCTTTCCCACCATCTGCTATCACAGCGATGAGTCCCCTCCACGACACTTTGTCTCGTCAATGTCTCTCCGGCTACTTCTACCTACCTAGTACCCTGCTAACTGTACAATGAACAGGTTGATATATCGATACTCGGCGACGGAGCCGCGCCCCCTGCTCTCCACCCACCACGTCGTGCCCCAGCCGACAACCACCACCATCACCATGAACGGGCCGTCTTCAAGCCCTGGGCCCGGGCCCACCGACTCCGCAACACCTCCGACCGCCGGGAGCGGCTCAGACTTCCCCGATAGATCAGCCGGTGTCGTCCCAGATTCAAGGTATGGCCGCTTCCCTCCCTTAATAGCCCGGCTAACCATATAAGCAGAGAGCGCCTCCCACAGCCTAGGCTCTGGTCCTTGTGGCTTGGCCATCGGACACTCCTTGTCGATGGTCTCGTTGTTGTTCTCCTTTACCATTTACGACTGCTTTACCGGAGTCGGCAGCGTTGCGAAGACGCTGGCGGGGGGTCCGGCCTAGATGGCGGCCCATTCTTGTTGGTGATGACGGTCCTGTGGCTGGGGTACGAAGTGGTGGCCGCGTGGGAGAAGGGAGCTGCGGCTCCGTAAATACCAACATCAATCCGGCTCTGCCCCCCACGCAAGCCAAAGAGAAAAAGAAAAAGCCGATAATCTTCGGTACTTGTTGATACATGGAGAGTCATGTACAGACACCTATAACAACAGACAGACAGATAACAGATTATATTAATCAACTATATTATATACTGATTATACTCTTTCTCTTTCTCTTCTTCTTCTTCTTCTTCTTCTTCTTCTTCTTCTTCTTCTTCTTCTTCTTCTTCTTCTTCTTCTTCTTCTTCTTCTCTTCTTTCCCTCCTCCTCACCTAGGTGGGTTATGGTACAGCTATGCTGGCTCCAGACTCTAACATCACATAAATTGGCAGGAAAACGCGTCGACCCCGAAATTGGAAATATGAATGCATAAATATTAACAAGGATCTCCATCTTTGCTAGTTCCCGTCCTGCTCGGACGAATCAGTTCCCAGGACTTCTGGCCTCAAGTCGCTTTCTTTTGGCTGTGGCCACCATCCCTTCATCGGACCATCTACAACAACGGTATTCATCTCAAAATTTGGATTAGAAGCCCTAAAATCGTATACCATTTGGCCATCCTTATTCCGGCCATGTACTTGGAATAGTCTCTCGGGTGATAGTTGCTGAAGAGAAAAATTGGCCCATGTATCACGATCCTGGGTGAACACCTCAATTCTCCCAGACCAAAAAGGCTTTCCGGTCACTTCGGAGATGTTATGGTCGGATAAATAGTAACAGCGTGCGCGTTGGTAGTCCGAGTGTTTCCATCCCATGAAGCCTATCAGATTGGAAGAATGAGGACGCATGGTGTGTCCCGCATCTGGGTCGACATTCAGCTCACTCCAGTAGAATCCATTTCGCATTAGGTGGGGGAGGTTCTCGACGTTTATCATTAGGATGGCCATCCATGGCGGAGTGACGGGAGGCATCTCAGTAATAGTATTGGGAGGAAAGAAGGTCTCTACAAGGCACCACCTCCTCTCATCTTGGTGGTTCTGGCCAGACCCGTCGGCATCGTAGTAGGCTTTCCCGGATGTTCTTGAAGTAGGATCTAATGGCTGGTATGGCGGTGGTAATTCGTCATGGTTCGAGCTGAAAAGGCGATTCAGTAGAGAGCGCCGGCTTCGACGTGTGCTCTGGCAGTTACCCATGGTGTGGTACGAATGTAGGAGGCGCTTGGGGAGAGAGGATCTTCGAGAGATGTGTCTAGAAGTGGTGGAGGTGATGGCTGGATCTGCATGAGGGCAATCCAGGGGCGGGTTGTCCAGTATTAAATAGTCGCAATGGGATACCCATAGACTTTCTCGCTCGTTGAGGCAACCTTAATCGCGTCACTCGACAGACTTTGCGGCGGAAGTTTCGATATGTCTGATGACCGGCACTACCATCAACCAATTGCACTCCCATGACCACAGCCATAGGCGTCACACTTTTATCAAGATAGTATATTTTCTGTGAACTATCATCTACAAGACCAATATCATCCTCGCCATCAGAGGGAGCCTCCCCGAAGCCACTGATCTTATCTCATAAAGGCACATGATCAGAAAATCACACATAGCTGCCTCTTAGAAGTGTTTATCCCACTAGTTCTCACGCAGGTAATGGATCCAGTCTCAGATACATCGTGATCCATGTGACAGCCAAACTCTCTTGTCTCCGAATGTCATGGCCACGGCTCCCTGTACGTCTCGCAGCATCGCTTTGCGCTCCTCTTGACGTGCATCCATATAGGAACCTGCAACTTCAACTCCTGCACAATAGGACCAACGACATAAGCCAGTTGATTGCCAGAAACGGGGGCACCCTGAACCCCAGAGGGGCCCGGCCCAGCCACGGGCTGCGAAGCGCTCGAACTGGTCCGGGGTACACAGTACGGCTACGGGCGGCGGATGCAAGCAGGCCATGACATTCATATGGCCCTGGCTCTTGCAAAACTTGTCCAGCATGAGGAAGACTCTGAATTCATCCATCAGAGGGAATGGCTTGTCCTGGAATGGAAGCTTGGCAACGAGGATCTGCCGGCCGAGGGGCAGAGCGGCGGCAGCAGCGGCCGGGTCGGCGAACAATTGCTTCTGGTGCGCAGTCTCAGCGGCCGAAAACGCCCGTTGGAAGCGAGCGACAGCATTGCGAAACTCCTGCATCAAGAGAGCCTTTTTGCCCTTCTGACCCTCACGACCGGAGACGGCAGGTTGCACGATGGCATCACCAGAACAGATGATTTCCACACAATCGCGCAAGGTTCGGCGCAGCAGAGGATTTCCAATGGAAGCCAGTCTCCGTGGTTCACTCGCTCTGGTACGACGTAGCAGTCCCGACCTACGGCGCGCCCGGCAAACCAGCACCACCCGTGAGCGAGGGTTCAGACGGCCGTAGCAAGCTATCTAGCGGGGGAGGTGTTCGTGGTGGAATCTCCATGCAAATTTATCCTTCTTGGCACGAGGGGTCGGGTTATAAGTCCTGAACCGGTCGGGAAAACTCCTTGAAAGGTGGAATAGCATTGTGATCATCACCTCGTTGGGGCTTACGTCGTCTTTCCATGAAATGTTTCCTGGTGGCGTGGCGCGGATGTGAGGTTCTGTGCGGAAATAGAAGAGGGCGTTTGTCGTGATGATCTCTTGTCAAGCGAAGGCTCACAACTGCTGTGTATCACAGGAATAAGTTAAAGGCGAACTGTCGTTATTGAAGCTATCTCCAAACGGAAGGTTTCCAGCCTTTGTGGTCCAATTTGAATGAGTTTGTGCGAGCTCGGTCGCCGGAAGGGCTGGCGGTTCGCTTCAGAGACGGCGAGAAGGCGCGCATTCAACGACAACGGACGCAGCACAGTGGAAGCGAGTGAATGGTGTGGAAAACCGCTGGCAGCGCGACTCTGCTCCTGAATCATTCGGCCGGTCGCGCCCAGCGGGCGACATTCTCGCCAGCAAAGTTGGCCGAGGTGCTGGGCAGCGCTTGTCAAACAAGCAGGCAGCTCGCATCTCCTCCACGGCGGTATGGGCACCGAGGGTGTTGGGGAAGTGCGGCTTGAGTTGGTTATTTCCTTTCCATTCCTCATATCATCTAATGAATACTCGGGTTGCGCCAAGCGATACACTGCATCTGCTCGATTGATTGGGAACTGCTGGCCCGTTCTTCCTCCGGGACGAGCAACATCCCCTTCGGCGGCGTGTCTAACACTTCCACGAATTAGGTCATTGTGGCCTTGCCATCTCTGTCAGGATCTTCAACCATTGCCATCAGGGTTCTTGTCTGCGGCCTGAAAGCCTCCGAGATATAAGCTTGTACAGTATGGGATTGAGTTTCCATATTGGGAACTTGGTTGGTTCGTAGTAGTCTCGCATTTTCAGCCACTCGGATCGGTCCCGAACAACAGAGTCTGATAATATGCCTCTGGTGGAGCGCTTGCCGTCGAAGTCATTGTTAGTGGCGAGAGGGTTGTACCGAGGATCCCATAATCCGCTGAGGTCTCCCAGGTCGATGGTTGTTAGACCTTTCAGCTTGAACCCACAGTTCTTCCACATCAACTGGAGTGGTGTCTGGAGATCGCGAAGGGTGGAACAGATCGGGGTGCCAGAAACCCAAATGAGTCGCTGGTAATTGATGAGCTGACAGATGTGAGTGTAGGTCCCATTTGCTCGACGCGCAGCATGGGCCTCTCAGTTGTAGCATCTGCGGGCAATTCGCGACAATACAACAGCTGAAAAGTATTAAGGGTATATGTGAACGAATCTCGTATAGCTGTTATGAGGCAGGGAATTGGTGTGGTGGGCGGATAACAGTGGGACAGCATGAAGAAGAGGCAGGGCCTCTGCCAGAGACTCGTTGTCTACCAGGCCGACCTTGGAGTTTGTGTGGTGATCGGGTATGATGATGGGTCTTGCCGTACGTCGTTGCCGAGGATGAAGAGGTCGGGCACAGCAGCAACATGTGGCGGTTTGAGAAGGGGTACTTGGCTGTCTCGCGGGTCAGGTAGTGTCTCCATCTGAGTATTGTGTGTGAGCCGGATGCGGTGAGACGGTTCACCTCGTCAATCTCGCCGGTAACCCCTTAATGCTCGGCTTAAACTCCACCGTGTGCACTACCATCCGAGGGACGTCCTTCCCCGCCCAGGTGACAGTGCCGTCGGGCAGTTTCAGCTCCGTCTTCCATCCTCGTTTGGCCGTGTAGAAGGTCACAGAAGAAGAAGTGATTCGAACGCCTGTTATTTTTTGCCGAAAAAGGGAAGGAATGAAGATGTGATGCGAAGGCTTTGTGCTCCTTGCAAACACGAAGGAAATGCAGGCTTATTTTAGCACTGCGAAAGGGAATAGAAAAAGAATGTGTCACGCGAGCTATTACAGCATTCCGCGATAACGAATTAGATGAACGTAATGAACAGGGCGCGCAATTCAGCGTGGGGGCTCATAACCTGTAGAAGGTCACAGAAGAAGAAGTTGAGTGGAACGGCTCTCCATCATAGCTGTCTGTAGGTCGACGACGGATTCGAGTCACAGGAGGTTGGGTTCGTCATGCCTCTCGATGTCCAGGCCATCGTCCTCGGCCGTGTCGTTTGTGGTAGGAGGATACGACCAGAGGAAGTTCGGTGGATGAGGACGTGGCCCTGGCATGTCTTGAATGCCATGTTTCGTTCATTGTGCCCGCGAGATCAGCAAACCTGGCCCTTGGCAAAAGGGCAGATCCAGTGACAGCATCTGCGGCAAGGTGTGCAGCACGACCTGATGAAGGTGGCTCTCTGATGAACCCTCCTGGCAAGTGCACTGGCAGTGGTAGAAGCCCTGTATGCGGGCAGATTAACGGCGAGGTCAGAGTATCGACGATGTTGCTCTCGCTGTTCTTGTTGGTGTGGACCTCGTCAAATATGATGACACTAGGACGAAGACAGTCCCGGACTTAGAGCCGGGCGCCATCGGAACCAGCCCTGAACCAGCAGGACATTACGTCGGGAAAGTCTGACCGCGATACGCGGGTTGCGCCGACCAGCAGCACGTACCGTTCGCTGCCCCTCGTCGGCTTGGCCACCACCTTGCCGCCTAGGCTCGCTCCGAGCTGACCGAGGACCTATAGAGTATGTAGAGGCGGACGAGATAGCGGGCATGGGAGCCGCTCATGCAGCAGCATTGGATCCCGATGCGATATTGGTCACGGCGAGCCACGGGAACGTAGGCGCTAGGGTCGGCAATGTAGTCCGCCTTGGACAGTTTTGCAAGTGCGGCGCAGCACATGGAATGCTCTGCGCTGGTTCGGCGATGATACAGGTGGAGCAGTCGTTATGGAAGTCGAGTCCAAAGGCTCAAATCTGTATCAATGTTACCAGTGCGTGGAAGCCTGATCCAGGGTGGTTGAAGCAGGCGACCGCCACCTCTCGCTCGGCCAGAGTGTGTTGGCTGGTGATTGAGAGTGTACAGATACCGGCGGTTTCAAGCAGAGCTGTAATGACCCTGTATGACGGTTGGCACCTCCTATGGTGCTTAGTGGGCTGAATTGATCCATATAACAGACACCATGAATGGTAGGCTCAGCTGGGATAGCTGGTGAGCACTGCGAGCCTGCGACGGGTCGAGCCTAAGCTGGATGGTCTTCTCGGTCATGGGGGCCCTTCAATCGCGGTGGCCGTAGATTCCGTCTGTCTCTGTCAGTCTGGAGGCCCTTGGCACGGCTGGGAGCTGTGCGTGTGTTGCGATCGACGACGGAGTGCCCCAGCTCATCTGGCGTGTGTGATGGCGCTTCCAGGATGCCATATAGACAACAAATCCGTCAGAGCAGAGAGAGATGCGGGATTGTCAGGACCTCCCCTACAGCATCGGCTTCCATTGCCTTGGTATCCCTCTGACTCGTAAGACCTGGGAAAAGGCAGACTTTGGTCGTCAGCCCTACCAGGCTGGCTAAAACAGTTGGTATATGCCTACACTTGAGCGCAAGCTGGGTCTGGTGGAGGGGCTTCGATTCTTTTGCTATTCTTTGCTCCTGCTTAGAGGGAAGTTGTGAGGCGTGAATTTGCGAATCTCGGGGCGATGGAGCTAACTTCTGGAGTTGTGAATCCGCGAAAACAATGCTGTTGAAGGCTAGGAAGGACACCAACCCAAGACTCTTGGGGTTGTTTTTGATGACCATGAACTCAACGGGGTACACCTCGCACTCCTCGCACTGGAACTCGTACCGCAACCAGTTCCCGTCATCGATGTCGATCTCGTAGAACTCCCCCTCTCCCGTGTAGTCTATGTAGTAGGATGTGGGCCAGTGCGAGTTTGAGGGTGTACACACACGCGCCGCACGCGCCGCCGCCCACAGCCTCCCACGACGTACATGCGCAGAGTTCCTGCTGAAGGAGTCGTAATGTCTTTTCGCGGCTTTGGGTGGTATGACTGTCGCTGCCAGTCGGGTATGTCTGATGGCCGGTTGTAGACACAAGGTTCAGGGGTTGTTTCTCTGTGTAGAAGAAGAAGCTCGCAGCTAAGCCAGCAAAAGAAAGGCACCTCCTTGGGCACTTGATGGTCTAGGACGACCCAATCACAGTCTGTCAGGCCCACGGCCGGGGAGAGTTCGGCGAGCAGGCAGAGATCATGAGGCTGCTGTACAGTCTACCTGCGCTTCTGTACGGTGCTGATTTGGTCGACGTAATGAGGACGTTAAGCTTAAGGGCGCTAGGAACATCGAAATGCACCATGATATGGTAGCACTCGCGGGTGAGGACATGGTTCAGGTTCGCGGTTAGTGCGGACGCTTCCTCGTCGCTGAAGGCAAACATCATGCGTACCAGGATACTGAGGCTGTGTCCCAGCTTCACAGTATCCTCCCCGTGCATGTCAACGTGCTTGTCTCCGCCCAGGTCCTTCTCGAGCAGTTCCCAGGCATACCTGTTGAACTTTTGGTTCATTCGGATCTTGATGATCTCGTAAACACAAATTATCTTCAGGCCGTCGTTCATCCACTCTGGCAGACTCTCGTTAGCGAAGGCGATTTTGGCCCATCTCCGGCACAGGGACCACTCCATGTGTGGGTGCCACGTGCCATCAACGAGGATAACGTGCCAGGTAGTAGGGTCCTCCTGGCCGACGCGGTGGTGATGTACCGTGTCGTTGCGGTGCGGTACTAGAACCTCGTAACAAGGAGAAGATGTGGCTGAGGGAAGATCGACATCGGCGGGCGAGGCCGGTCTGAGTCTGCAGGTGCCAAGGCCAGAGTTAGAGGAGAGTTAGAGGAGTATATGTACTGTTAAGGGCTTCGAGTGGTAGTGGGAGAAGCATCTTAAACACGTCCAACATCTGGTAGTTGCGGAATGCAACTGTCATCCCCGACAAATGAATGCCACGATTGACCCAATGGAGCATTAGCTAGACAAGGCATGTAGCGCTGGGAACTTCGAAAGTGGTCGTGCATGTGGACGTGAAGGTCAAAAGCAGTGATCGTCTGTTTCCATGGTGGATTCTGACCTCCCGTGCGCAATTCCTGACAGCATGTCCTCCACCTTTGACAGGAATCGATGCTGATAAGACTCGGGCAGGCGAATATCGCATGTCTGGCTGTCGTTGACTCCCGCAAAGAAAAGATATGGGTTAGATGTCCTTTTCAAGAATCTCACCGGTCGGGTCAGAGAGTTGGCATTGGTTTGTTGCAGACTGAACTGTGCCCGGAGCGGCGCATATCCCAAGCAGTACGGCGTTCGCCTCCCAGTCTTTTGGCCTGGGGTCTTGGGACTGTGTGGGTTGAGAGGTCGTGGTTCGTCACCTGGGATCACGGCTTGTCCTAGGCAATCGTCAAGGGGGCCAAGAGGTCCGCAAAGCCGTTGTAGATTGGCGTGCCTGTCATCCAGACCAGGTGCGCCGCGTGGTACATTTTGAACTCATTCGTGAGCCAGTTGCGTTTGATGCGAGCGGTATCAGGGACGACAATGGATTCAGAGCTTCGTGGAAGATTGAGAGGGTGTTGAGGCCGATATCGGTTATTGGCTTCTTGGTATTAGACTCTCCTCTGGTATTTTTGCATGCCCTAGAAGAACTGGACGATTGCGCTCTTGGCTGCCTCCTGCAGCGCTTGCAGGGCCGCTGGCTGGCTATCTACCAGTATCTCGCCGACACTGAGAAGTGCCTCGCGGATCATCTCGGAGATTTCACATCACCAGCCCGGTCTTCCATGGTGGACTCGAGGATTTTGTATATGATATGCTTTCACCTCCCCGCACTATCATCTCCTCCGAGTCTCACTCCATGTTGTAATTCCCCCAAGCACCGGCAGGGGGCCACGTAGAAGGGCTGAGCCTCCCAAGATGTCATCTATGCTCTCGCATGCGTCTGAGGATCGATGATCCTGGTCAAGAAAGGAAGAGCGTTGTCCGGTTGTCCTGGGCGAAAGAAGTGATGAAGCGAGTAGGCTGATGATCCGACTGACTCGATACATCTGGAACATTGAGATGATACCTCCATGTGGCTACTTCGCCTGGTGCGTCTCGTCAATGACAATGAACTTGACACGTGCCAGATACGGTTGCCGTCTGCCTCGTCGGGTAAGCGGAGAGGGAAGATGGATGCCACGACGATGCGCCACAGCATAAACGGTGCTGCAGCCATGATGTCGCAGAGGACAGAGGTCGAATAGAGCATCATCTATGGGACTGTCCTCCCCACGGCGTGGGCAGAGGGCAATTTCGTCACCCACATCGTATGTACTCGCGCGGATCTCATCAGCAATCTCAACCCCGGTTCCCCTGGGACTTTGATCACACTTTGGCATGAGAATGGACCTGTGTAGTCTCCCGTGTTATCGATACTCTCGCCTCCAGGCCTCCTCCCTCCATCAGGGGGGTCGGAGCCCGTTGCTGCCTGCCACAGTACCGGGATTTCACGGTCTCGGCGGAGGCGCACTGGCTGTGCCTCTGCCTGCTCGGGTGGCGGAGGGTGCTTGGTAGGGCGGCCTCGTCCCCGGTGTACCGCCTGTTCAAGCGGCTGAGGGTCTGCGTGCTCACGCGCTCATTTGTTTGCCGTACATAGCATGACTGCTGGATGTCTGACACGTCCATGAAGCCGCCTCGATGCGTTGAACGGCGGGTGGCGAGGGTCGCGGATGTGGTACCTGCAGTGGCAGTAGAGGCACCGCTTCGCTGATAGGTCCATGGCCTTTTCGTATAGCTCTTCGTGGCTGCCGTGGCCGTTCGTTCGTCTTAGCGCTTTGGCGTGACCAGGTCACGTAGAAATAGAACGTCCACTCTGCCAGAGTCTCTCTCTAAAACTTTCGGGCTCCGTGAGCTTTCTCAGGGCTCAAGTTATCTTCCAGTGCTGGGCGTTGCTTGGAACAACGCAGCCGAGCCACCATATGATGGATGAGCAAGCCTCGAGAACTTCGACGCGAAGCTCCGCGGGAAGGATTTGGTGTTCGCTCAACTGTGACTCCGCGACATCCTTGATGTAGCCATGGAGCCGTCGGCCAGACCGTTTCAGTTGGGACACCTGTCGTCTCTACCTCGTCTCTGATACTACCAAGGACTTTGTGATCATGTGTAGATGGATTAAGCTCCGATGACTTCCTTCCTCTTTCCTTGCTTTACCGTCCTCGTTATGAACAAGGACCCATGCATAGTGGCTGGAGTCGTGGTAGAAGCGTATCCGGATCGCCTCGTAGATGCAGATCTCCGACATGATCGTCATCCAAGGTCGTAAGCTGCATGGTGCAGACAGGAGATATACCATCATGGCTATCATCATCGACTCGTGAATCCTGTAGGAGTATTCCACCACTGTAGGGATAATCTAGGTCACCTCCTCTTCCTGACCATTTGAAGAAGACCGCTGAAAGAATGTCAAACGGTCCGCCAGCAGAGCCATCATCCCCTTCCGATGAAGGGTCCATCAATTTATGACATGTGTCTCGGTTACTCCATTGGGCATTAAGCAATGGATTGGAGGGAGTGCCGTGCATCCAACGGAAGATGCAAATCTGGCTGCGGCTTGGTGAGTGGCCATCATCTCGAAACCGATGGCCACACACATCAGGCTACCAGCCTGTACCAGAGCACCACGGAACCACACGGCTCGGCCTGAGTCGCCATCCCCCCAGTAGTCGTTGTCGTCAACCTGCATGGTAGAAGTAGTCGAGTCCTCCAGTGGGGTCCTCAGAAATCTCCTGCACGTGCTGGGCGCGCCTATGGTGCAAGGGGCTCGAGGAGGCTAGGGTGTCGGTCGTTCTGCATGCTACGCCTCTCAAGGAGTACGTGGGTTATATAGTTCATCAAGAACAGGGCGCAGGTCCATAATCGGGACGGCGTCGGCGGCCAAGAACCTCGAGACGCGGCCGCAGCGTAAGGGGGGCGCGCGTTAGACGTCACCGCGGAGAGGCGCTTTCGCTCCAGATACTCGCTGTAAGTACGCCAAGCGCTCTGACAAAGCGTTAATAAGGCAAAGAACCGCGACCAAGGGGGGTATCACTCACGGCAGTGTTCTTCTTCGTCCCAATCAGGGAGTGGTGGCGACCATGCGCGGTATTCAGCGTGTCGAAGGCGTGGCCAAGTTTCCACACGGCCTCAGCGATGGCCTGGCGAGACAAGAGCGTCAAAAGATGGGGACCGTAGTCCTCATAGACAGCAGGCTTCAACTCGACATAGCAGCCCAGGGTGGCTTGTTCGCCGAGCCTAACCTGCTAATCGGCGGGAAGAATCGGTTTGTCGCATGTAAAGTGTTCGATCCCAATCGATGTGCCTGGCGCCCATCGCTGGGCAATATCTTGGGACTTTGTGGATGTGATTTCCTCCGAGATGGCCGGGTTCTTCATGATGAACTCCGCGAGTTCGCTTGAGTTCGACGTAGCAACCCAGGGTGGCCTCTATGGGCTTATTCTCCGAGAAGGGTGCCCTCGTTGCCAGCTTCCTCCTCAAGGAAGCTGGAGGGGCCCAACAGGCAGCAAAGACGGAGATGACAGTGTCGGGTGGACTATGGTATATAACGAGTGTGCAGTTGACCCTTATATCCCCACGATTTCGGGTCGAGCTGTGTGGCTCCGTTGGCTAATGGGCACCTCACCTTGTCCACGCGGGCCATACAGCTGGCCGGATATACAGGCGGGACCGGCGAGACCGGGCGCCTGCCATGATCTCCCTTGCCAAGTGGGAGAACGTGGACCTGGAAGCAGTTGTTGGAGATGGGCGGCTCGCTGACATGTCCGTCCCCTTGGGCCTCTCCATCCTCATCGCTGTCTCGACAACTTTGCAGTGTGTGTCCATGGCCATCAGACCCCTGTCCACTGACCACGTAGAGTCGGTGTCGTCTTGCTGGATGCGATCGTCCGGTCCGATCGACGTCGGGGGGAACATTGCCTCGCGGTTAAAGGCGCCCGTCAGCTGCTGGGAAACCATGTTCCCTGCGTCGTCGAGTGTGACAAGCGGAGGTGTGGTAGTCGACGTCTGGGTCTGGGCAGCGTATATAGCGCGCAGAGCATCAACTTTGAGGGCTGGTTAGTACAAAGCAAGTAGGACATATATATCTGAGACAGCTTACCGCTAGGCTTCTAACGGCGCGACGGTCGCGTAGGTGCTGTTCGAATCGTGTCCGCAGCTGTTGGATGACATTTCTGCCATTTGCTAAGTTGGCGTTATTTGCTAGTACGAGGGCATCCTCCAGCTCTTCGGTGTCGATCTGGGTGCTCTCTGCACGCTACCCACGGCCATTCGGCGGATGGGTATGCTCCGGGCCTCGAGTACGGCACGCCCAGCCTTGGACTTGGCATCCTTGGCGGGGCGCGACGATGTCTTAAGTCGGGCCATTGGATGTGATTCTGAATACCTAGAAGATGGGCAAAGCGTTGGCTGTTGATCGGCGGGGAAAGAGGGCGGTTTGCGAGAACGCCTTCAAATATTCATCGTGGAGGTTGACACCTGTTGGTTCGGGTGCCCCCTGGTCGCCTGATAGAAACAGATCTCGCGTAGATCGTCATGGATCCAGTCAGAATTGTAACAAGATCATCCTTCTACAGCTCTGGTGATCCCCGCCGGCCAATATCCTCCCTCATCTGCTTCAAGCGTGCTGCTAGCTCTGTGTCCTCCGCAGGGACGGCAAATCCCTGTGGGAGAGCGACCCTGTCTTCTTGTCACCTTGGCGTTTGGGGGGTTCGCCGGGTTTCCCTCGGTAGTCTCGTCGGTTCGGGCCCTGTAACATGCCGAGATGGCCATCAGGAACATCATTGTGATCATGGATTCATTAGGGCTCAGGTCTCGTTTCCAGTTCAGCCGCATTGAGCGTGGTGAGATCCTTGGCGTAGGCAAGCGTCATGCTGGAGGCGGCATTGATCGCGATCTCGGGTAGGAGATCGGAATTGTCCTCCCACCACTGCTTAGCCTTCTGATCCTCCACCGTCAGGAGGAGTTTTGCCATGGCCGTAAACAGGTAACCAAGCTTCTTGGTATTGTCGGCGTGGTATTCGATATCTGACCCGTTCATGTCTACCAATGCGGTCCATGCATAGCGGTTGAATGCGTGGCCGAATCGACTGCGCATAAGCTCAAAGAGGACAATCTCTCTGGCGTTGCCAGCCAGCCAGCTGATGTTCGACGGAGGTGTCGTGCGAACGTGTGGCTTTTCGCGAAAGTATAGGAGCGCCCCGGTGGCGATGACTTGCTGTCGAAGCTGCTCCTTCTTGGGATCGGTCATGGCATAGAGTGCTGAGGCTGATGCTGCCGGACTCCGCATGCGCTACTGGGTAATGGCTGTAAAGGACGACCGCAGGGTGTCTGGCTCGGCAGAGTGGTAGGCAGCACGCAGGTCAGCCTTGTACTTGGTAAGTTTATCGTGGTAGTAGGCATCGAGCGGGACAAACTCGGGCTCCTCCTCCGTGTAAGGGCCGCGGGGGTCGTGGAGAGGCGTGCTGAGCAAGTCCATGCTGAAGAATCAGACAAATAGAATGTGGGGGATAAGCTGGCTGAAGCGAGTAGCAAGTTGACGATTGTCGTGGCGGCTTCTGGGAGAGGGGGGAAACGCAGACTGTAGGAGCTCGAGATGCCTCTGCGACTATCGGCCACGGAAAATATGAAGAGTCCTCAATCACGGTTCACTTCTCGATCTGTGATGGCGATACTGAGCAGCGTTTCAGTCATCTGTCGGCCAGCATCCTGACCCCCTCACCAAAAGCACTCGGAGCTGTTCTTTTGCATTGCCTCGACAACTGCTCTGGCGATGGCGTTGGCGTGCTCGGCCGGGGTAGGCATCCGACAGTCTGAGTGGAACTTGGTAACTTGGCCGTGTCGCTTGAGAAGCTCGGGGTGGAGGAGATAGAGTGCGAGGTCCTCTTCTTCCACCGCGTGGATGAATTGGGCGGTTATGGGGTCAGCTGTGTGTCTTGGGCGAGGTGTGGAGGGCCATTGCCTCTGGACCTTCATCTCCCTCATCAATCAGAGGTCGAACCACGGGAACATACCGTGGCCGGTGAATGCACTGAGGCCAGTCAGCCTCTCCTTGGACCTGGTCGTTTCGGCAACCCCATGCCCGATATTGCCGCCGAGTTTGCTGTACATCATAACCAGGCGCAGACATCCCCACGTTTATGCAAACCCTCCATGATTTGGCACCAGAACGACATAAGAGTATCGGTTGAATCTGTGGTGGAATTTTGCTTCATAGATCCCAAACGTCGCTAGCTGTCTTGCTCCGTAGCAGCCGGATGTTCTCTTCATGGAGGAGACGGACAAGGGGTCTCACAATGCCCCTTCCAAGAGGGTAGTTCCGCATCGGCAGATAACTAGGTCGTCCAGCTTGTGAAGCTCAGCCTTTCTAGGTCATGAAAGGAGTTTCCGATACGAATATTGTGCCAGACGACCTGTTCTTCTTGACCGATCCAGTGAAGTCGATAGTGCGCCTGCATCACAGTCTTGGTGTTGTAGTGGAAGTTGAAGCTGCAGCACAGTTGTGGTAGGAAAGACCAGAACCGGCAACTGACAGATGCACCATCATCCGCATTGTCCATGTATTCGGCTCAGTCATCACCGTAGAGGCCATTGCTAGCAAATTCAGGCTCTGGGTTCGCTCTGGCTGACTGCTCGTAGACGATGGTATCGTCCCAGGGTATATCGGTATGACCCCCGCCAAGAGATAGAGCGGTGCAGCGTGATGCGGCGGCAGCTCCTATACCACCGGAAGGGCTCTGCAACACTTATGCAGACAGTCCTGAGCCCCATATCATTGGCCAGCACGATACTGTGGCCCGGGGCGATCGGCGACGCCAGAACGTCCATGTCTAGATATCTGTGTTAACTCCTGGCGCTCGATGCACACCTCCTTGGTCATCGTCACTTACCCGCGATCTGATTAACATTAGGGTCCTTATCCAGCTCCAGCGCATTCATTGCTTTTTCCAGTGCCATGGACTCGACTCCTGGATCGATTCCTGGATCGACTCACGGAGGGACTCACGGAGGGAACGTGGATCTCGATACCGAGGATGGGACACATACGCGGGGGGCTTCAGCTCGAAGACGATATATTCCGGGTGCCGATACTTGGAAACACTGTGCTTGAGATATATTATTAGTACAACTCAAGGCCTGTCAAAGGTGCGATACATACTCTTCGGTGTTGGTATTGCCCGAATCATCATCTCTATGCGCTCTCTCTGCTCTGGGTGCGAGTCCATCTTCCCGTCAGACCCTCGGAGCTTTATCGTACGCCTTGATATCTGCCTGGCCATTGCCCTGTATCAAGCCCCTTAGGGCCAGGGACAGGAGACGGTCGATGATACTCTAGCAAGAGCAGACGGACGGCAAGGGACAACGATTATCTGTCCCCCTGAACCTACCACAGAGACAGCGCTGATGGCACAGAGTTCGACTCTCCGTTATGGACCATGGCGTCACCTGTCTTCTCTCGGGGGGTCGCTCTGGGTGCTGTGGTCCTCTACAGGGATGGCCCCAGACCAAGATGTTTGGTCTGGACGTGGCCACCAAACTCCCTGTCCGATGACGCGGCAGAAGTTGCTAAAGCTGGTAGCAGGCAAGGGTGAGACGCTGGATATCCAGTACGTCCCGCTCTGAGATTGGCATGTAATAAATCTTGCTGCCGGTGGTGTGGTTGTGCGAGATGGGCAGGTAGTCGCACTTGGCCCTCATGTTGCGGTATAGGAGTTCGGTGCGTCGGGGCCTGGTCTGGCAGCTCAGGTACCTGTAGCATCCGTGGTGGCGGTTGGGTAGGTGGTAGAAGCAGTGGCAGCTGATGCATCGCTGGTCCATGAGTTGGGTGGCATGCTCGCGCACGTCAGGGCCGTCGCGGCTTAGCGCGGGGATCGAGGCATAGATGTCGAGTGCCTAACTCGCAAGCTCTAGAGCCGTCATGCCAACCAGGCTCGGCCTGGCCCGGTTCGCGCGTCTGTTGAGCTCGTGCTCTGCTGCTTCTGCCATGTCGAGCGTGATCGGTTGGGACAGGTCGAGAATGTTGATGAGGTGGTTGGCAAGGGACGCGGTCGCGCTCGTCGCGCCCTGCGCGGGCGTTGGTGGTCACATAGCAGGCTTTGGGGTTCTCGGCGCCACTCACCTGGCAGTGATACTCTTGGGTTGGAGCGTCGACGATGTCGTGAGGAAGCGTGCGTCATGCTCCCACGGCGTAACCACTTGTGGCGCCACACCAAGCCCAGGCGTGACGAAGTACGCCGGAGCAAAGGGGACATGAGACACAAGTCCCTGCGCGCATGAGTTGCCTCTCGCCCGAAAAAGCAAGTGGGCGGTTGTGGTTGGAGCGTGTAAGCCTCGCAGACCCCTCAACACTGGGTGGAGGAGGGGGGGTTGAGGGGCAAAGTGCAACGAAGGAGTGAAGAAGGGGAGAGAGCCAGAAAGACGGCAGAGAGAGAAGGTGTTGGTGATGAGGAGATGGGAAGAAACGAAGGGAGAGGAACAAGGAGAGAGAGAAGAGGACATACATATGCTTCTGTGATTCACTTTCGTCACCTCTTTCTGCCTGGTGTCAACATGAATCGTCAGCGTCATCGGAGCCAGCCAAACATGCTTCCATCCGGCCAAACGGGAGGCTGCACAAGCGTGGATGGCGCAGCATGGACGCAAACATCCCCCAGCCGACAGACGCCTGCACACGGCATCAGATCCGCCATCGGATATGGCCATTAGCCGCATCACTCGTCAGCTCGACTGGTCACACACGCCAACACGGGAGCCAGCAGCAGCCAGCAGCCACGTCGGAAGTAAACATAAGACCGGGTGTCACATAGGTCAAAACAACCGGGTAAACAGAAAGGTGTTTTGATACCTGACTAGTGTTTCCGAACCGTACAATCAAACAACCCCAAGGCTGATACCCATTCCGTACCTCCCTGTCGCCGACAATGCTGTGTGGAGCAACATTTCACTACCGATATCTCAACGCACGCGGCAGACAGCAAGGTTGCTTTTCGATACCAATAACAGTTCCATTAACCGAATCCATTGTCGAGCCTCCAGGGCCGCCACCCTGCTCAAGTATGACGGGGCAGTAAAAAAAAATAAGCAACAGCTTTTCCACATATATCCAAGTGTTGCCATAAGTAAGTATTATGTCGCCGCGGGATGTGCGGTGGCCAGACACATCCGTAATAGCCGAGAAGTCTCTTCGAATAAATCGCAAACAGAAGAGTTGGAAAAAAAAAGAAAAAAAAAAAAAAAAAGGCTGAGAAAATGGTAGAGAATCTCAGAAAAAGAACTAACAGGAATCAGAAGACCACCTCCACTATGAGCTAGCACATGGCAGGAAATTATGACACAAACGTTTAGAGTTGCAAACAGGTTAAAAATATACGATCGCTGTACCAGACATGCATGACCGATATCGAAGAGAGGTATCGTCATGCAGATTCATCATGGCCTTTGTGAGATAGGAAAGACAGGGGAGAAAAGAGAAATATCCAATATGAGAAGGGTGAGGAGATGCTGGACCGAACCCCCAACGCGGGTATAAGATGCCAGGCTGTGAAATATGCGGAGATGGATATATGACCAGAAAACGATTTGTCAACAGAAACACAAACACAGGTGGTATAAGTAGCCCCAAAAAGAGAAACGCCGTCCGTAAGATGATGCCGGGAGCCGATCCTGAAAGATCAGCGCGGGCTAAGCGACAAAAATTTGCACAACCACATCTCGCCGCCAAAATTATTGGGGGACAGACGACATGGTCTCTGGTGAAAGGCTTGAGGGATCCACCGTGTCGAACTGGACGAGTTGGTCCATGTCAAGCTCGGTCTGATGGTGGCCGTAGCCAGGAGACTGGGTGTGCATGGGCAGGTTGATGGTATGCTTCGAGTACATCTCGTTGAGGCTGGTGCCATCGTCAGAGACGGCGCAAGAACCATCGTTGCCTGCGTAAATGTCGGCAGAGCCGGGACGTCCCATCATCGACATGGGCGGTGACTGCTCCACAATGGAAGGCTCACCCGGGTGGTGGAAAGGCACTGGAGAAACCGATGCGGAAGGGTGGCCGTCGGCGTTGACCATGGGGGAGAGGAAACCATGACCACCGTAGGGCGTGCCGTAGCTCGTAGGGGGCATGCCGGTAGCCTCGGGCCCGTGGAAGAAGCCGGGGCTGGGAGGGAATTCCGAAGGCGAAGCCGTCGTCGCCGACATGGGATATTGTCGCATGTCGAGCCCAAAGCCGGCCTGAGTGTCAATGCGCAGGTTGGAGCCCATAGCATGGGGCTGCTGTGGTACAGGAGCATAGATGGCCGGGTTATGGACAGGGGGTCCCATCTCTCCCGGAGGTTGAATGTAGAAGGAAGGCATTGGCTGGTTCTGGAACATGGCGAAATCGACGGGGCCTGGGACGGAGCGGCTACGCTGGCGCTTGTGACCGTGTGGGGGCCGCATGGCTGAGTGCATCTGGTTCATACCCCATGGCTCTTGGAAGACGCCTCCCATGTGGTGCTGGGGGAAGCTGGGCTGGGAAGAGGGCCGGGCGGTGGGCGACACGGGAGCCGAAGCAGACAGAGCGTGGGGATCGGCAAAGGCGTGAGGGTTGTGGCGGTTCATGAAGGACTCGAGAGACACCAGCTTAGCAAGCTGGCCACTGAGGACCTTGGGGTTACCACCCAGGTGGTGAATCAAGCACTGGGTAGCCTGGAGGTCCTCAGTGAAGTCGCCACAGTGCATGAAGCCGTTGGTGGTGGGAGAAGAGTCCATGAAGAACAGAGGTGGTCGGTTGAGCTCGATGACGATGCCGCCAAGCTTGGTAGGATCGTGCTCGTTGTTCTCGAGGAAGATGTTCTTGATGTGGGAAAAGGGGTACTCGATCTTGTAGCCAGCCTGCTCACTGTTGATGTAGTAGGTCATGGTGCACTTGTCGGGCGAGTAGAAGATGATAAGATCCATGGTGTTTTGTCCAACTCGAGTCCACTTGCCGATACTGAGCGAACGGCACGTCAAGTGGTGGATCACTGGTCACTGTCAGCGGAATCATCCTTAGCCATCGGTAGCGTAACAACTTACAAACTTTGCCTTGGCCACCCTGGTCACCACCCAGAAGCATGCCGCCGTGTCCGAAAGGCATGAGACCAGTGCGACCGAGGTAGGTTCCGCCAATGCCCTTGCCAGACTCCATGGCTTGCATGGCAAGGTAAGCCCGCATCGACTCAGGGATGGAATCGATATCCTCGCCCGTCTCCAGGCTCTTCTTGGCCAGCAACTTGATCTTGGCGCGGCTACAAGGGCGTCAGTTTTGAATCACCATGATAGGACCGCAGGCTTTGACGTACCGGTTCTGGAACCAAATCTGAACAGACCTCTCGGTCATGTTGATCTCCTCGGCTATCCTCTCTCGGACAGGTCCTGTGGGAGTAGGGTTCTTGTTGAATTCCATCTCAAGGGTGGTGAGCTGGTCCTGGGTGGCTCGCTGTCGCTTCTGGTTCTTCTGCTGCTGGGTCAAGGTGCTCTTTCGGGGAGGGCGGCGCGAGTTGGAGCCCTGGCCACTGCTGGCGGAGGTAGGCGACTCCTGCTTCGGCACAGCCGAACCAGGCGCTGAAGTCGGGCCAGGAGAAGCGCTGGAGCTACCGGGTGTAGCCATCTGGCTAAAGCCTACTGACTGCTCAACCTCGGCCATTATAAGTGCTTGTGTGATTGTGCGGTTTGGATCGGTAGATTGAAGTCGTGAGGCGATGCGATCAGCGACGGAATGGTTCGAGAAGTGAACCAGATTCTAACGCGTCGTCTTTGCCGAGTCGGTGGTGATGGGTTTTGGATTATCTGTTGCGATAAGGGGTAGCCGGTATTATACAGTCGACGAGACTGATGGGGAGCGATGAGGTGAGCGTGAAATTGCGTCCAACTCAATAACAGTAGTTGATTGAAGGAGTAGTAGAAGATTGGAAATGGTTGGTAAGGAATGTCGTCCTGATCCGAAGAGCCGGATAGGAGGGAGTTCTAGATGCTGTGGCAGTAGGGCTCGTGTGTAAGAGGCCCGGCGAGTCGCGTTGGATTAGCGGCTGTGTGGTTTTTCAAGTCGAAAGTCAAGGAAGGTGGGTGTCAAGCCGAATGAATGTAATGGTCCCGGAAGGAGTGACGGGATACCGAAATGGCTGAAGATGAAGATGACGACTGAAGGAAAGAAAAAGGTTGGTAAGAAAAGGCAGCGAAAGTGGACAGAAAGGAGGACCGACGATAGGAAGAGAGAGGATGGGAGAGAAGGAGAGAAACGGGAAGGAGGGGGGTGGTTAACTAAGGGAGGGAAGGACGGTGGATGGCGGATGGCGGACGGGCAGTGGGAGTGGGAGTGGGCAGTGGGTGGGCAGCGTGCAACAGACAGTGAGCCAGTGAAGGAGACTGTGTGAGAGCCAGCGCCAGCGCCAGCGCCAGAACGGGTACCTGTACCTGGCACTAAGGCGAGGTAAAAAACCCACGGTCTCAAGTAGCGCCAGGTACCTCAACGTGGCCGCCCCAGCCCAGGCCCAGCCCCAGGTACGAGCTTTCCTAGCCGCCTAAACTACGCCAACACGGCCGGCCAAGCCAAGAGGTAGGTACATAAAAAAGGACACCAGAAACAGGCTAGAATCCAGCGAGCCCAACAAGCCAGCCCACGCTGCGCAGCGCATGCTCCTGCGCCAAGAGGCTGTCCCTATCGACGTGCGAGGTACAACAGAGTACCTATGTACCTACATACCTTGCCTCTTCAGCCACTAACATAGCACATAGCACTGCGTAGGCCCGGCAGGCCGCCGGACCTGCAGGCACAAAGTGCGCCAGGCACCTGCATCGGCGCCAACCGCGAGACAGCCAAGGCCCAAGAACCTAAGGCGGATGGCGAAGCTACCTCCCGTGTACCGTGCGTGAAGGCCTGCACGGGCGGTACGAAAAGGTACCCCCCTTGGCTGAGCTGCAGGAAGGCCTTGTACCTGCGCGCTGGAAGGGCAGGCAGTGGGGGAGGGTGGAGGAGCGGTGGGTTTGTGGGGCAGAGAGCAGAACCTCCGGGTACCTGAGGTACCTGACTAACGCCGGGTGCCACACTTCCGTTCCACATCCCTTTTGTTCGACGCCCAGCAGATGACTTGATGCGACAGAGCCAAGGAGACAGGAAGACACGGTAGGATGCAGCGCAATACCAGCGAGACGATGCGCAGACGATGGCCGAGACGCTTGAAACACCACAACGGCACGGCCCTCTCGATCTTATGACGCTGATGGATGAGCACGCCGCTAGTTCACGAGGAGGCGAGAAGGTCGAAATACAGAAGAGTGTGGGAATGGGAATGGATGACATGCTCCCCTCTTCCTCTTCCTAATCCTCCTCCTCCGGCTGCAAGCGCCACATTCGTGAGAGGATCGGAAGGGTAGGGAAGGGCCAGGCCAGGGGGCCTTGTCCTGTCTCCGAGCCCGCAACGCAACCTTGCAGATGTCTGTCTGTCTGTCTGCCTGGTGAGAACGCGCCTTACTACCGCAGTAAATGCTAAACTTGCTACGACGCTACGGATACCTGCTCGCCCTGTTCCCGTGCTGAGCTTTTGCCAAAAGAGTGCGCGCGATGGATGGGCGTACCGTGTCCCTTTTAGTACGCGGTTTGTCCTCGCGCCCGCCGAGCAAGCACCAGCGCCAGACGGGAGGCCCCCGATTGGAGTCAATCGGACGGTACGGTGCCATGTAGGGCGCAGCCAGATGTCTGTGTGCAAAACCCGATGGCGGTGTACGGTGTGGCGTGCATGTCTCTGTCTCTTTGTTCGCGCCCTCACCTGACCATCCGGCTTTTCTTATTCCTCAATGCCCTGCCCTTCCCCTGAAAGGGGGCCCACGAGAGTGGCACGCACACGAGAAAGGGAGGAGAGGGCGAGAAGGAGAGAGAGAGAGAGGAGGGTGGAGAGGGGATCTCGGCCGGCCTCTGTTTGGTCGGAAAAAACTTGGGGGTGTGCCCTTCAACGTAATAGGGGCAGAGGAAAAGGAAGGGCAAGGAGACAATTCATCCGACGAGAGTGCACTTGCACCTTCTTGCAGGCGCGTCCCCACCCTTGCCTTCCCTCTCACCCTCCATCAGCGCCTTTTGTCGTATCGGTACCTGCATGAGCTGCAACCCCACGGCACCGGCTAGCTCATCGCCCGACGCCTATTGGTGTTAGCCATCGCCAGCCTGCTTTTTCACCTACTCCCTTAGGCCACCACAACACCATCACCGCCCGTTGGTTGCTGGAAAGGGGTGACAGAGGCCACGGAGAAACAGCGCGCCGGAACCTGGAGGCGCCAGTTCCCGATTCTGACGCCAGCGCAGGCAGCCACAGCCATGCATCTACTTCTTCCGCGCCCGTATCCGCATCCTCTTCTCCCTCCGACCAAGCCAACGGCCTGCGTTCTCCATGCACATCCACCATCGGGGTGCGTCCGCACAAAAGAAGCAAGAGTAAGAGACAAAGCCCACAGACGCGCTCCACACTGTGCCACACTGGAGATACTCCAGCGCTACTTCGGCATCTGTCCAGAGGTGAGCGAGCATGGGTCCGACGCGCCCTTGAGTCTCACCTTTCCTAGGCCAATTGCCCAGGGATCCGCGGCTTCAAGGCCTCCCCAAAGGTCTCGGCCAAGTACCAGCCTCACCCCCTTGCTTTTTCCTCTCAGCCCAAGGCCCTGACCCTGCAAGGGACTAGAGACTTTTCGTGCCCACCCATGCGGACACAACGGCTCTTCTCAATGCGCCTGCTCTTCCCCTCGGCCCTCGCCAAGCCCTGGCCGGGCACCCAGTCCTGGCGCGCATATGGATGCAGTACGGCTCGTCGACTCGTCAAATGTCGTCGTGTCTAAAAATGGCATTGGCCTCGACCACTGAGCGCGCCAGACTGACTGCAAACATGCAGCCACAAGCCCCCGGCTACCGTGTGATTATCGACAGGCAAAGCCCGTTGGCCGTTCCATTGTTGTATGTTTATCCTGTCCGATCCTTGACGCGCCCTACCCACGCTTCGTGGTCCGCTTGGTGTGGATTGTCTTGCTTGTTGACCCAGACTCCCTTTTGCCTCCAGGTTTTCCGGGACGAGGTCTGATCAGCCGCGCGGTTTGCCGGCTTGCATTGATCGTCTGTTTTGTAGCCTCGGAACCCTTGCATGCCTGTACTGGCCGAGACAATATGGCCTTTGTTGTCGAACGCGAAACATACCGTTACTTTGGCTCACCGTCTTTTCTAGGCTCGCGTCACTGACGAAATCGTCATATGGCAACAAACACGCCACAGGCATTGGGCTGTGTCGGGGTCATATATCTACTAATCCTTCAAACTCCGAGGCCCGGGTACTGAGAAGAGCATGGACAGGGGCGAAGGAAGCCGCAACATATACAGTGCTCCTCAGCTGACATGCAGCAACGGCCTACTACGCAGTACATACATATTGTATGCTCCGAGGCTGTAGCGCGAACGCCAGCCCGAGGGGAACATGCTTCGGTATTCTTCACTCTCCCCATGCCGTACACGTCGGCATGGGTCTAGACTGTCTAAGCGAAGGCGAGGGTGCATCTCATGTTGCGCAGCATCGTGTCCCGGATAGCGCTATCCCTGATTCACACACATGATGCAATATGGTGTACAAACATAGCATCTGCTGTGGCAAGAATGGACAAACACATGCCCGTCCCGGCATGTTCCCGCCATGCCCCCTTATTCCACACAACAATAAGCATGGAAAGGCTGCGTGAGCGTGACCAGAATGAGTACGGTTGTATTACAACCCTGCACGATAGAACGGGTGGCCTCTGGCCTGTAGATCCGTCACTGGCACGGCAGTCCGAGCATTGGCTTCCACGCCAGAGTCCACTTTCACAGACTGTCAACCAACTACAGTACACAGCTTCGTCAACCAGCTTTAGGTTAACCGTGCTTGTCCATCAAACCATGGTATGCCGGTTTGACCATTCGGGGGTGAATCAAAAGAAGAAGCTGGTGGTGTGTGGAAGATTCGACAAAGGGGGGCGAAAGGAAAAGGGGAATGCCATGTGGCCTAAATGTGCTACCGTCAATCATTCGTTTTCGGTAGCTTCAAGCCCCCCGAGCACTCCAGCGGCCTCCCTTTCACGGTATGCTGATCCATTCTTGATGGTTGGCGAGCGAGCACGGAGCCATTTCTCACCCACTAGGCATGGCCACTCGGACGTTGGTTTGGTCTCGAGATCTGACAACAGAGCCCCAAAAAAACGGGATGGGAATGGATGGGCTTTGCAGAAGGGCAAAAGGGCAGCCTCCATTCCCAACCCCACAGCGATGCTTCGAAACCAAGCCCATGGCGCTAACAGAGGCTAACCGGTGCATGCATCATCCATCATCATCCTCCACCCACCACCCATCATCCGCCACGGGCGCACATACCAGCTCCCACACGGTCCCCTGCCCGGCAGACTCCAGTCAACTTGTTCCTGCAGTAGCCTGCCGCCTCATCGTCATGCGGTGGGTCGTGTTTGGGCTCGCCGTCTTGTTGAGCCTTTGCTCCAAGCCGTTTGGGCCAATGTGCTACTCACGTATTCGGAATATCTCTCAGTAGCCCTCCCTTCAAGTCTACTACTAGGGCATGGGAGCGTCGGAATCCCTCTTTTCGCCGGCATTGCGAACTCGCAATTCTCCGCAATCAAACCTATCGTCGTCAACCAAAATCAGGACAGCCGGGGTTTGTTCCGGTGTTCTCAGGATCGTGGTACAGAGCCTATACTATGTAGATTTATATCTATCGTCGGGCTACACGCGATCCAGGGCCCGTTTTAAGACGGGGTTCGCACCGAAGCCCTTGTTGAGCCGTGAAAGATGCATCCCCATACAGCACATATGGATTGGCCGCTGCTGCTTGCCCATGATCGTCAGCTCCTCCCGACTGCCGAGTGTTTTGGTGGAGAAGAGACGCATTGGCACCGCCAGCAGCACGGCAATTGCTGGATGATGATTCCACAACACTACGGTTGTGACTGCGGTGGTGCATGCAGTGCCTGTGCTGCATCACAGCGACATGCGCGTTCTTCCCATGATGCTCCCAAGCCCCTGACCTAGAGGGCGCCCCTTGCATGCTTGTCAGAGTCAGCATGGCCAACGACCGTGCAGAGCGAGTTCCACTCTTCGACCACATGTCACAAGACCCATGATGTTCCAAGGTCTCTCTGACTTGGTCCAGAAGGGGCAAGGGGGCGATCGATCCCATCTGGAACCCGCTTCTACGTCGCATGACCATGACCGACTTGGGTGGCTTTCGTCCGATGTCTGCATACATAGTAGGTAGGATGGCCGGCTCTCAGGGGCTCGAGAGACTTTTCAGATTCGACTCGGCAGAGATCTATTCATTATTGATACGCTTGCAATAGTAGACGCGCCCCCCCTTTTGCTCGGGCTCCACAAGCCAAGCCGCACGAACTACCGCGCAAACCACTGGTGCTTCGGGAACTACTGCAGGCATACCATTCTGAGTTGACGCTTCTCTGCCTGGTCTATTGGGTGATCAACGCAACCGTGACCGCCGGCGGTGACTCGGCTTGCCCTTGGCTTCAGCCGCTCAGGACGATGTCTGTCCAAACCCTATGGGTAAGCACAGGATTTCAGTCTCCTCAGGGCGCCGGCAACCTTTCTCGCAACTGGCCCAGCAAACTGTTGTGACTGGTGGAGTAGGGAGGTGACGAGGTTGTTGTCTACTCTACGCAAAGCTCTGTACTCGGGTTCACATCTAAGATGGCAGACGGCCCCCCGTCCATGGAACTGGGGCAATATCATTACAGCAGCAACACCTCGAGCCTGAGCCTGAGCCTGAGCCTGAGCCAGTGCTTCCAGACCACGTGCTAACTGCAAGGACCGCTCATTGCTGGAGAGCTGAAACGGTTGGTCTGTGATGCTGCGCCAGCGAGTCGAGTCGACATAGCTGGTGGCGCCCAGCACAACGCTTCCACCACCTGATACTATGTTCAGCGCGTGGCACGAGTCAAAGCCGAGTCATTGGCACCAAGCTGTCTTCGTCTTGGACCAGGGGGGGATCGAGGTTTGCAGAGAACTAATCGGAAACAGTCCCAGTATGAACTTGACCATCAATGCGCCATCCTATCCATGTGGGACGTTGGCAAGTCGTCCTCGCAGGACTCTGTCGGCTTGACTGCTCACCACACCTCATGCACGCCAGCATGGATTGGCTGTCTGTGCATTCCTCCCCCAACGGATCAGAACCTCCGTTCCATTATTCAAACTGTCGGCTTAGACGACGTGATTGTCAAAACATGTCCCCTCAACTAGAACAAAACGCGTCACAGAAGCATCTTTCTGACGGCATGCTTCAGAGAAACACCCATGCGCCACTCCATGCAAGGAAAATCGATGTCTCTCAAATGCCCGTTCTGGCTCATGGGCCGAATGGCACAAACTCGAGGTTCCCCAGGTCGGTGGGGATTCCGAAACACGAGCTAAAGGGGAGGAAGTAAAAGCCTCGCCATTTTATTTATTTTATTTTTCTTTTCTTTTCCTCTCTCTCTCTCTCTTGCCCTTGCATAAGGGCACATTCATTGTTGGTTGTGCAGTGACCCTTTGTCTGATACGCTAGGCGAATGCATGGGGTCGCGACAGCAGCAGTTGCATCACTCGGGCGGACGCATGCTTCACCAGGGACATGCCGTTTGCTCCCAGAACCGTACGATTAACGGTAGACGTTGAGGGTCAGACCCCGCGCTCCGCAATGGTTCGTTACGTGATACATCAGGTGCTTGTGGTTCATGATGTTTTTTATGCCGCCTCCATGCCCGTCTGTATGTCCCCTCGGGTTGGTAGACATCTCTGAGACGGTGTTGGCATCATTCTGTTCCACCGTTGGATCGGCGGTGGCCTTGCTCCTATACAACAGTGTAGATCATCTACTACTGCACGTTGTGGCCCTCGCGATGTCATGGTCCAGAGAGTCGGGCCTCTTGGCATTGTTTTGGCGAGACAGAGCTTGGCTGTTTCTCCCCGCTCTCAGCTTGCTACTTGTGCCTCCCTACATATTGACGCAGTTGCTGGCCCATGTCCGAAAAGACACGCTGGCTGAGGTGTACAGTGCAAGATGGACGCGTCGCGACACATTCGATCGGTCCAGTCAATTCCAACGCGTCCACCTAAGCTACTCTTGTGTGGGTTGTTACAGCTCCTTCATGACCTCTTCCACGGCCCTTGCGGCCATTCGCCGTCTCTGTTCTTGGCTCATGCCCTCGCCAGCTTCCCGTACAGCCTGAAGCTTCCTCATCATCTTCTCAACCTTTGCTATCTCCTCGTCGTCCAGGTCCTGTTCCAGATCCTCGGCCTTGGGGTTGCTGACCGGTTCTGACGGGCCATCCTTCGCCGTAGACGTGCTCTCTGGTGGCTCGTCGGCCGCGGCGTTGTCCAGGTTCCATATCGCCTTCTTCAGACCCTCGAAGTCTGCGCGGTCGAAGCCAAAGTCGAGATTCTCTGGGTCCAAATCTTTGTCGTCGTCGTCGCGCGCCTCATCTGGGTCTACAAAGTTGCCAAAGTCGGAGCCCTCGCCGAGCGTGTCGAGCTGTGCCCAGTCGTTGGACTCGAGGGCCTCCCTGACCCGGGCAATGCCCGTCTTTTCTGCACCAAGCATCCGTCAGTACAGGCATTTATGACACAAGCTTTGGTTTCGTAGCATTACCTCCAAATTCGTTGCGCGCCTCGCTCTTCCCTCGGCTCGTGAGCTGCACGAACTCGAGGCCTGCCTCGGCGCAGTGTCCATCCCACTCGTCCGCGTCGCCCTCGCCGACTCCAATGGCGAGCCCGACCCCGTCCCACTCCCAGCCTCCGAGACCGCCCTTGATCACGCGGCCGAAGTGGCGGATGAGGTTCCGTGTCTCACCTGAGGCCTCGGTCGAGGTGCCTGGCAAGGGAAATACGAGGATGACGCCGCCGAGAACGGCCAGGACTTCGGTGGCTTCGTCTGAGAGAAACGATTCTGCCCACTCGGCTGGCGAGGCGATCAGATCCAGCCACACGGGTACCGTGGCGGTATAGTAGGATGTCGTGAGCTTGAGATCATGTGTTGTGCCGGCCAGGGATGTAGATGCCGGTTCTGGTGCGGAGCCCGTGAGATCTAAAGCTGTGTTAGTAAATCCTATCTCTCTCGTAGAAAGCGTCCTGCCAACCCAGATTGAGCCAGCCCGGGGGGCAGTCCGCCAGTTGTAGAGCTACAGCTCGGATACATGATGCTCTGAACTTCCTACAAATCGAACTCTCCGATTCATATGCGGATGGTAGGTTTTCTTACCCTTAATGACACGACTTAGATGCTGCGAGGCCCCCTCGAGGCTCACGGCCAGGATCCTCCTGGGATTCGTGATTTCGGACATGACAGGCTCTCTATCTGCCGCCGGTGCACATGGGGTGGTAAGGCTTCACTGTTGATATGAAAGCAAATGCGAATACGTAAGAGGATTGCTGGATGAGGATGCTCTGGGTGATGCGTGGTGAATGATGTCAAGTATGTACGGGTATTTGGAGATTCAAGTTGAAATGGATTTAGTGCCCCTCCATCGACTTTGTAGAATGGCGGGGTGATAAATGGTAATAAGTGGTGGACTTTGATTTCGCATCATTACCAAGCAACGTGTAAACACACCACCTAAAGAAATTATCCCATACTAACAAATATATCTATTCCACGAAAAGAAGACAACAGCACTGCCTGTGTATTTATTTACCCATAGCAGCTCATGAAGATGCTAGGCTTGCTCTGTAAATCCATCCCTTCCAACGTGAGCTACCCTGGAGCAAATTGGCGATGTATTTGACCACATCTGTACATTCACTCCTCACACGTCAAACAAAGATAGCACCGGACTGTGAGGCAAATCTTACATGCAATGCTATATTCTATATCAACTTGACGCAGTGGCCTGTTCCAGGGCAATAAAAAGAAACAGAAGGGAGTGTTGCTGACCCAAATCCACCAGTATGAAACCACCCTCACACACCAACATCACATCACCACCCCCCTCTCTCATCGATCCCCTCCCCATCCAAAAGACCTATCCACAACCCCCATAGCCTGCACGCCGGCCTGCACCCATCCCACGATCCCCTCAGCCGGCTGCTGCACCGCATCAGCCCTCTCCAGATCCCCCTGGTCCAGCATGCCCTGCCTCCTCGCCAGCACGGCATTGTGGATCGCCCTGCCCCAGAGGTTGAACCACCGGTCCTCGCTCATGCTCGCGTACCGCGGGCGGCCCGCGACTTCGTCCCACCGGCTCAGCTCCCACTCGGCGTACACCACGTCCCACCGCTTGGTCCGCAGCAGCAGGTACGGCCACGACAGCAGGAACAGCAGCGTGAAGACGAAGAGCATCTCGATCCACTTCGTCAGGCGCCACCGGTTCGTGCGGCAGTCGTTGTAGATTTGCACGCGCGACCCGCGCACGGGGAACGTCACCGACAGCCTGCCGCGGTAGTTTGTCGCCCGCACGAGCGTCTCGAGCCGCGTGCCCAGGTTCTCAAAGTCCCAGCCCGTCACGCGCCGCTCCAGCGTCAGCGCCTTGAGGCCCGAGTGGCTCGCGCAGTACCGGTGGCACCACTCCCGCAAGTCGGGCATGCCGCCGTCCTCGGCCGCGCCGCCGCTGCCCCCGAAGCCCGGGGCCCGGGTGGGCAGCACCGTCCCGCGGCGCACCTTGTCAAAGGGCCCCACGGTGCAAAGGCGGTTCCAGGCCAGCCCCCGAGATATATCCTCGTACAGCAGGGCCGTAAGCTCAATCTGTACGTCGAAATCCACCATCTCCTTGCGCTCGCTGCGGTCGCCGTTGCGTACCGTCTCATGGTGCACACCACGAATATGCACCATGGGCCGCGGCGGCACGCACGCCAGGATCCGCAGCTGCTCCTCCAAGAAAGCGGGATCGTGGTCCAGCGCCTTGTCGATGTAGTACTCGGTGTCGTCGGCCGCCGCGTTGCGGAAGAAGGGCCGGATCTGCGGCGCCATGACCGAGGGCAGCAGCAGAGGATTGCCTACCTGGGGGGCTAAGGCCTCATCCTCGTCCGTGTACAGCGGAGGCAGGTCCTCGTCGTGCAGCTCGGCTGGGTCGTCGTCAAAGTAGCGTTGGACGGGCGGGTTCACGATGCTCTCACGGAGAGAGATGGACGAGGCCGACTCGCCCACGGGGGTGGGAAGCGGGCTTGGGTCAGCGAGGCCATCTTTGGGTTTGCCCATGATGGCGATGATTGTGTCTGATGGGTTGTGGAATGCGGATGCAGGTGTAATGAGAAAAAGAGTGAGGAGAACAAGTGGCAATAGAACGGTGATTGGAAGAGGAGGGGAATGACCTATAGGCAGCCGCCGGAGTGAGGCGAAGCTGATAACACCCGACGGAGCCAACAACCGTGGAAACAAAGAGCACTAGCAAATCAAATCCGAGGGACCAAGCGATTGGTTCAGTCCTGTTTGGGCTTAGCGCGAGAGCCGCTCCAGCTCCTCGAAGTGGCTTCAAAGTGGCTTCGCTTCAATGACTTGTGGCTTTGACTCTCTTCATGTACAAGGTGGATGGATGCTGTATTCTAGTAGGTAACCAATAATTTCTAATTGTTTTTCTCATGCCCTTTACAATGCATAGAATTCTTTTGTACACATACTCACATAATCCTGCCGTGAGGATGATCCGACTCACTTATCTAGGGTTCCTTGACCTCCTCCTCCTCCTCCTATTGCATATCGATGCGGTTCCCCCATACTCTCATGACCCAATCACACGTAGTAATCATATTTTTCCTTTTCCTGCGGGTATCATGAAATGCTGCTGCTCTGTCTTGAGCCGGCGCTGCCCTTCTAATCCACGTCGACCAGACGTCCCTCATCCCACTTCTTCTTGGCTGCTTTGGTCAGCACGTCCAGCTCGCCGCTCATATCACACATGCTGTGGAACACGCCCTTCTTGTCGCTGATCAGCTCCCACGGGTGTCCAAACTCCCGCACTTCTCCCTTGTCGAGCACCAGCACCTTGTCGTAGTCCACAATCGTCTGCAGTCGGTGGGCAATGGTAATGACCGTGCCCGTCAACTCGCGAATCGTCTCTTGAATCTTCGAGTCGGTTGCGTAGTCGATCGATGCCGTTGCCTCGTCCATCACCAGCACTGTCGGCTCCTTAAGCATCGCTCGTGCCAGGCAGAGGAGCTGCCGTTGGCCTTGAGACAGGTTCGATCCCGATTCGCTGACCGGGGATGACAGGTCCAGGAAGATGTTCTTATTCGTCGCCACGGACGGTGTCTGCGATGTCGGCGTATCGGGCGAAACGATTGTTGGTGCACGGGATGCTGACATCGGCTCATCAGGTCCAATCAGCTGGACCCGTCTGAGCGACGCAAACACCTGCTCATCTGAATACTGATCGAAAGGATCCAGGTTCGTCCTGAGGGTGCCGTGGAATAGCGTCGGGTCCTGGGGAACAATCGTGATGTTCTCTCGCAAGTCCTGCAGTCCAATCGTGCCAACATCTACACCGTCAATCACAATCTTGCCTGACTCAGCCTCCAGAGCCCGGAAGACGGCCAATGCCAGCGAGCTCTTGCCGGCACCCGTTCGTCCGACAATGCCAACCTTCTCCTTGCCGTTAATCTTGAGCGTGATGTTGCGCAGCACGGGCTCCAGGTCGGCTCGGTAGCGCGTGGTGTAGTTGACAAATTCGACAGTTCCTTGCTCGGGCCAGTTGGCCGGTGGGCGGTTCTTCTCGACAATGGCCTCGGCTTCCTGCTCCACGTCTAGGTACTCCTTGACTCGCTCCATCGAGTTCATGTTCTGCTCATTGATGGCATACTGGCGCACCAACCACAGCACATTCTCGGTGAAGCCCATGGCATAGCTGAGGGATATACCTGCTGCACCGGGGTCGATGCTGCGAAGCTGCAGGATAATGAAGACACCAGCGAAGAAGGCCACCAGATTACCCAGTGCGTCGGCTCGGAACGCAAGCCATCTGTTACAGGCCCACAGGTAGATGAACGGACGCCCTTGTGTGTTAACCTTGGTCAGGTTATCCCGGATAAAGCGCCTCTCGTCACCGTAGGCCCGGATCGTCGTCATGCCAGCCAGGGTCTCTCCGAACTGCTGGAACAGCGGGCTGCGCTGGACCGACTCCAAGCGCTTCAGGTCACGCGAGGCTCGCAGATAAAAGATGGCAATGATGTAGAAGAGAGCAAAAATGAAGACAGCCGCGATGAGGAAGCGAGGCGTGATGCAACTGATCAGAACAACCGTCACAATCAGTGAAAGTCCGCAGCTCATGACACCTATGGCAGTTGGTGCGACTTCCTGATCGACGGCCTCCAGATCCTTGCTGAAACGGTTCATTAACTGTCCCAAGGGAGTTACGTCAAAGAACCTAAACTTGGCCCTGGTGACGGAGGATATGAGCCGATCGTGGAGACGCTTCGACGCAGTCAGGGAACCATAGAACACCCAGAGGTCGCGAACAAGGGCAGCCAGGGCACCCGCGATTCCTATCAGGGCAAGACCGGCGAGGTAATAGGGGACGTTGACATCTTGTGATGCCTTTGCCATCATCGGCAATTGACCATTGACGGCACCGTCGGCACCGTTGCCTTCTCGACTGCCCGTAATGCCGAGCATAGAGACGCTGGCCCAGCCTGCCTGGGAGAAGGCCTCGGCTCCATACAAGGGGCTGGTCGAGGCATTGGCCATCTGCTCATCTTCGTGCACGTACTGGTTGGCCCACTCCCTCACCCAGACGCTGGTAGCGACTGCAGACAGCTGTTGGAGGACAAAGACAACAGAAGCGACGAGCCAGAACCACCATGGTCCCATAGACTTGAGATAGAGCTGCATAATAGGCCACTTGACAGCACCAGTAGCTTTGCCCTCATCCATGGCGTCAACGGGAGGCTTTTTGTTCTTCTTGTTTGGCTTGGAGCTGTCAACGCCGTCGAGAGCATCACCTTGGTTGAGGGTCTCGTCGTCGGGCTCTCCGACACTGGAGGGCACACGAGATGGCATGCGAGAGGCTGTTACCGAGGGAGGTCGAGACTTCTGGACTTCTTCGCCAAGCTTTCCGGAGGCGATAACATCGGCAGTGGCGCCCTGGATCGCAACCCGTCCATTATCCAAGAGAACAACGTAATCAGAAGATGGGACGCAAAGCTGGACGTTGTGGGTGACGAGGATGCAAGTCCTGTTCTTCATGAGCGGGCCCTTGATGCAGTTACTGAAGATCCACTGGGCCGTGTGCGAGTCAACGGCGCTGAGACAATCATCCATGAGCAGGTGAGCCGAGTTCGAGTAGAGGGCGCGGGCCAGAGAAATTCGCTGCTTCTGGCCACCAGACAGAGTGATGCCCTTCTCGCCAACTTGAGTCTCGTCGCCATGGTCCAGAATCTCCAGGTCACGCTCCAAGGCACAAGCAACGATAACCTTCCTGTACCTCTGCTCGTTGTAGGGCGTAGAAAACAAAATGTTGTCCCTGATGTTTGCATTGACAAGCCAGGCAGACTGCGCAACATAGGCAATGGTATCGGCAAGTCCAGTTTCGGGGTCAGGTCGGACATCCTCTCGACTTCGGCCACCAGGGCAGTAAACATTGCCCTCGATGCGCGTCATTTCACCCAGGAGAGCCATGAGCATTGACGTCTTTCCGGAACCAGTGGGGCCAGCAATGATGTTGAGCTTGCCAATCTGGAAATCGACATCCAGGTCCAGGAGGCGGAAAGCCCGGGAGCCATCCTCGGCAACGGTGTCTCTGCCTCCCCAGATGAAGCTTGCCTTTTTGAAACCGATTCGCTTGACGCCGTTCTCGTCGACATTGTCGAGGCCCAGCTGCTCGTATTTTTCCGTCTCTTCCTCCTTCAAGAACTCTTCAACACGGTCAATAGACACCTTGGCCTCTTGAACGTGAGCAAACATGTCACCAAACTGATCAAGGGGTACTCGAAGCAGCATGAAGAGGGACATGGCGGTAAAGGCGACCGACGGATACAGGGGCTTCTTCTCCAAGACGGTATAAACGAAGAAGGAGAAGAATGTGATGAGAACGGGGACTGCGTTCCAGATAGCAACAGCAAGAGCCCAAACAAGGAAACGGGATCGCAGAGCCTTGAGCTCGGCACGGCGCTTCTCGTCAATAAGGATGCCGAATCGCTGCTCCCATGCGAAATACTTGATGATACGGATATTCTGGAGGACCTCGTTGGTGATGTTGATGCGCTTGTCCGTGGCAGCAAGAATGTTCTTGGAAGTGGTGTTGAAGCCCTGGGCGAGCAGGTAGTTGACTGGCAGAAGGATAATCATGACAATGATACCTGGGATAGCACTAAGTCCCATTACCTGCCAGAGAAGTAGAACCGAGAGGACAAGCTGGGTAGGGGCAGATGCGCACAAGAAGTGCAGATAGGCAGTAATCTCAGAGATCTTGAAGCTGTCGACAGACATGAGGTTGATAATGGTGCCAAGGTTCGCCTGCTCATCCTCACCAGTTTCCTTGGCTTGGTCAACCCCGGTAGTGTCGGAGGAGGCTTCGGTGTCACCATCGGCAGGCTTCTTGTCCTTCTTCTTCAGACCCAGGGCTCGCTTCAGCTTGGCCAGGCTTCCCATGTTGGCGTCATCCTCGGCGTCGCCCTTGCGCTCGGCGGGCTTCTTCTCTAGGAGAACCTTGTCCTTGCCAGCAGCAGCCTTGCGACGAAGGGCCTTGGCATAAATATCGCCAATGATGATTGCTCGGACGCGGATACAGATCTTTCGACCAATCCAAAGGGCCATGCCATCTGCATAAGATCGGAGCATGTCTAGCGCAGGCAGAGCAATGACCAAAAGCCAGAGAACATTGATGGGCGCCTCGTCTGGGCGCTCAACATATTCTAGAATGGTCTTGAGCAGGAGCGTGGGCGCAAAGGTGAAGACGCCTGCCACGAAAGCCAGGAAGCACTGCGTAAACAGCTTCCCCTTGAAGTAGTTCAACAAGTGCAGCGCCAACGAGGTTGTCTGCTTCACCTGGCGATATTCGGCAATGACAGCGGCAGCCTTGTCCTTGGGGAGCAAGTTCCAGACGTGCTCAAGCTCCATTGGCTCCTTCCAGCCCCTCCAGACAATGGCGTCAACCCAGGAAAAGGTGGCAATGGAAAACAGGCTGGCAAGGGGTTCGCGAGAAGGCTCAATGCCGTCCTCCCACTCCATCAGGATCGTCTTGTTTCCTTTCCTAGTCGTCAGGGCCATCATAAAGAGCGTGGTGACCAGAGCGAATTCGACAATGATGAGAACCTGGGTGAGGCGAGAGCTCGGGTGGATCAGAACAGAGCGGAAAACAAAGAGGATGAAGAGCCAATTGAGCCCGTACAGCGTGGCTGTGTGGTCCCAGAGGCGAGGAATTCGCCATTTGGAATTGGTCATGAGCAGGCGCAGAGTGACGAGAATCAGGACATAGATCCAGTTGGTAAGTCCAGCAATGGCAGCGAGACGACCCCGGGGTCCGTATGAATCGGTGGCAATGGCGATTGCGTTGACCGCGACCAGACCGCAGACACCAAGTTCCTCGACGAGCTGGGAGAGGCGCTGGCCTGGTGGTGAGTCGGCCTGGACTATGGAGCCCTTTGTGGTGGTTTTGACAAGGGCAAGGCGTCCTCCATTGATCTCGAGATCGTCATCCTCGTCGTCTTCGTCCTCAGCGTTGCCGTTTAGCATGTCCTCATCAGGAGGAAGGCCGGTGTGGTCGTTGGCAGAATCGCGGCGGATGTGTTGGTAGGCATTGCCACGACGGTTCTGGATATAGCGTTTCGTGTTGGACCATGCGAGCAGAAGGAAAGATCCGAGCAGGGCGATCAATGGGAAGAGAACCTGGAGGTAGCTTGTCCAAAAGTCAGCAGGGGAGTCGAGACGGCGGGTATTCGCAGGGTGCGGCCGAGGGAGACGAACTCGCGCAAGAAGCAAGGCGTAAAGTCATCGACGAGCCAGATGGGCCGAGAGCATTGCGCGAAGCCCATATCGAGGGGTGGTATGCGCGCTCGTCAGGCGCGGGCGCAAAGGTCGGACGATACGGCGAAGGGGGGAAGACGGTGTAGCAATATAGAGAAGAGGTTGGAAAAATGTTGGGAAGAAGAGAAGAAAGAAGAAAGTGAAGAGAGACAAGTAATGGATGGAACCGTGGTGGAGTGGGGTGGAGGAATTTGAAGGCGTGCTACAGGTACGGCAAGTCGTGGTAATAGTGAAGTGAGGTACAGCTCCAAGCTAACTACAGTGGTACACTGTACGGGGTACACGCTGGGGAGCTAAGGTTAGCTGCTGATAAGCGGCAAAGTTGCACAATGACGCACGGTACCTGCACCTTGCACCCACACCTGTCTGCAACCACCAGGCGTTCTATGGGGACACAGCAGCCGTTTCAATCGGAAGGATCCAATCGACGTGGTGGACAGAGCTGTTGCAGACAGGGCGGGATGGGCGCCTGCACGGCATCACCACGAGGGGGGTTTTACCTGGAGATGCCTATACCTCAGCTATAGGTAATCCTCTGTCCGTCTCGTGATCCCCAGGTCCCGTGTCACCGGTCGGAAGATAAGAGCGAGAAGGCGGCCGGGTCGGCGAGATGTAGCCGAGGCAGAGGATGATGTCGCGCGCGCAGCTGGAACTGGAGGGGTAGGTGTGTCCCTCTTCGCCTATATATGTCGTCCGGTTCGATATGAAAAAGAGAAAGAAAAGGAAAAGAAACAAAGGGAAACAAGTGTTGGAGACGAGAATACCATAAAAAAGAAATAACCTCGTCTGGGAGGGAGTGGCTGGATCAAAGGGTCGCAAGGGACCGCGGTGAGACAGAATATGGTCGAGCAGAGGTTATCTGATAACCCTGGAGAAAGAGAAGAAGGGAAACGGGCAGGCCTGCCAGATCCAATCGGTCCTGTCCTGTTATACTACCTATACAGCCTGGGCAGCAGCAGCAAAACAATCAACTGATCGTAGTTGGCGGGGAGGCCATCAGACCTCACTGTCCATGCTCCTAGACGAGTGGTGCTAGCGGGCTTGTGTTCCGAGGCTGCTCACGAACATTGGAACCTTGAGGCGGTGGGCCCGACTTTTAGTATGTAGCCAAAGTGGACCCTCGTGAAGAATCAGGAACGGGAATCGAGACTGAGACAACAAGACCGACGCGGGATTGCATCACTTCCCGCGTCGTCTTCGTCTACATATTCTCTTTCGTCACATCATCATGGAATGCAATGCACAGCGAACCATGTCCCTCCCTCACGACCCAGCCGTGTGGTTCACCCAGACCTGTTGAGCAACAACAACAACGACCGGATGCAATCTGGAGTCCAAGTGTGTTGTTGTGGATAATCGATAATCTTCCATGCTCCACCGAGAGAGCTTCAGACCAGGTAGACCCAGCAAGCTCAGGCAGGCAAGGCTGTGTGCAAACGAATCGTGTAACGGAAATGTCCTCCCCCTTCTCCGACACCTGGGGTTTCGATTGCTGGATGAGCCGAGTCAAATGCTGGCGCGTCACGAGCTGCCCTCATGCGATACCTCTTATCCAATGTCCATGTCAGATGATGGATATGGGGGTTCAGGGTTGTATTGGAGGTTTGTGCGTGACTACCTCCCTATTGCTGATTCCGCCACATCCACACTTCCTGCCATAGCAATCCACTAATGCACGCCATTCGGAGCTACGATCCCACTGATCAAGGGCCTCCCTTACATGTCGGTACGTCTGGGGCTCAAGACACTGTATCCTCAATATACGTGTAGCATAAGCTGCATCGTGTTGTGAGCTGGCAGCAAAGAAAATCCCAGCAGCATCTACCCCGCAATGAGGGAAATTCCCCCAGATAAGGGCCAGATTCTCGCCGACCAAAACTGCATCAGAGAATCCCAGCACGTACAGGCCGGTTGACTCACCGCCGCTGGGCAAGACTGGCGCCATCCACATACGAACAAGCATGGAGGAAGAAGCATGGGCCACGACTGTATGCAAGAGCGGACGGCAAGCCAGGGCCCTTGCATCCATTTCGGACTGTCTGCATGCCACCCAACGGCTCTCGGGTAAGACGTCCAACCAAACTCGAACAGCTGTTGCGGGTGCCAAGATATGTACTCTATGTGCATGGGAAGCTTCGCAACAACCCAGGCACACCGGTTCAAACCAATGCATGCAGGAGGACTCATACCCGGCATGTTGTTGGTAAAAGAGCCTCCCCCATTCGCCAATCCACGAACCCCTCACTCATCGACCAGTCCAACCACCAATTGGATACTTGTCGAAAGCGCTTGCACAATTGCCGACAATACACCCATGTCGAGAGCAAGCATATCAATCACAGCACCATCACACGCATCCAGTACGTTCCACCTCGTGCTACCAGAGTTGCTGCCCAAGAGTAAACTTTCCGAGCCTTTGTGAACCCTTCTGACGAACCATGCCTCTTGGGCTGTCCGTGGTGACGGTTGCATTTCAAGATGAAGTCAGCGGTTGAACAATGAACAAGGAAGCTTTTATTGGATATAGCACAAAGCCGCTACATCCCCATACCAATGATGTAACCCAGGCAACTCCGCTCGCTACCTATTGAGAAACCGTATGCCATTTTGTGTATATTGTGCCCCTACTTTGTCATTGTTATTACATGCATTCCCCTATACCCACACCCGGTAGCCGCAGTAGATGCCTTGAGCGACGTGCGCGAAAGTCGTGCCATTTTAGCCCATGATCATGCCCTTCATGCTGGCCATGTCGCCTTCCTTGGCAGCCATTTCGAAGTAGCCATAGATGATGCTGCGACATGTTAGTAGATGCTATCAACGAGGTCAAGGAAACGGGGACGTACGTGACAGCAAGGAGAGTACCGGTGCCAGAGCCCAGAGCGCCCATCAGATCACTGAAGACGCACAGAGCACCAAGGCAGGCACCACCAAAGACGGCGGCTGTGGGAATGACACGCTTGAGCTCCTTGTACATGCTCTGGTCTCGGTGGCCAGCCATGACGAGACCCTGGTTCTTGAGCTGCTTGGCGACGTCGCGGGGGCTGGAGCCCGAGACCTCAATCCAGGTCTTGGAGAAGAGGGCGCAGGCACCGAGCATGTAGACAATGTAGACGGTGGTGTGGATGGGGTCGAGAAGAGCGTCCTTGAAGTTGAGGGGAGGAGACATGTAGTAGACGAGACCGGAGACGGCGTGCAGCTGGGAGGAGCCGTCCTTGGCCTCCCAGACACCAAAGAGGCGGACCAGGAGGTTCTCGTCGAATCGCGAGTACAGCATCTGGCTGATGAGGAAGATGTTGGAGGACAGGGCCGACTGCAGCATGATGGGCATGTTGGAAGTGTAGAAGAGTCGGACGGGGTAAGTGCCGCGAGCACCACGCTGGCGAGAGGACTTGACGGGGATCTCGACACGGAAGCCCTGCAGGTAGATGACGGCAAGGAAGATGATGATGGTGGCGAGCAGGTTCATGATGTTGGGCAGGTTCTGTCTGAAGAAGGCCTCCTGCAGAGCGCGCTGCTTGTTGGGCCAGGTGACGAGCAGGTGGACGAGAGCAATGACGGCGCCCTCGAACTCGGGGCCACGGCCGGTGTTGATGGTGACGGGAGACAGGGCCTTCCACATGATGTTCTCGCAGATGTTGGTAGCAATGAACAGGGAGATGCCGCTGCCGAGACCGTAGCCCTTCTGCAGAACCTCATCGAGAAGGATGACAATCATGCCAGCAATGACGAGCTGGAGGATCAGCAGGAAGACGATACCAGCACCAAGCTCAGAGGGGGGTCCGTAGAGACCGGTGAAGACGTAGACGGTGGCGGTTCCGGCCGTCAGGATGAAGGCAAGGAGCTTCTGGGCGCTCTGGTAGAGCTCACGGTCGGACTTGAGGTCGAGGTTGACGTCAATCATGTGGGTGCCGGCGAGCAGCTGGAAGACCATGCCCGAGGAGACAATGGGGGTGATACCCAGCTCCATCAGCGTTCCTCGGTTACTCGCAATCACCATTCGCAGCCAGTACAGCGGGTCAGAGTTGTCGGAGGAAACGATGCCGTAGAGAGGCAGGTGGCTCATGACGAGGTAGATGATGAGCGTGAGGGCCGTCCACATGAGCTTCTGCTCGAAGTTGATCTTGGTCTGCGGCATCTGCACCTCCGGGAGGAAGGGCACAAACGGCTTGACCAGGTCAAGGAATCGGACTGCAGACGCATTGAGCTGGGTCAGCCTCGAGGTTCAATGGCAATTGCGCGCGCAGCACGGCGGCATCGTGATGCCCAACATGCGTGCGGAGAAGAGCAACCAACGCGGCGCGCGGTTGATAACGAGAATTGCGACTTACGGGAACTCATGATGGGCGGTGGCGGAGGGGGGGCAAAGGGGAATACAAAGAAATTGAAGAAGGAAGAAGGGGGAAGGAGGGGAAATCGAGCCTTGATGCGCTCGATGAAGTAGTCGGGGATGCTCAGGAGTGTGATCTGGCTTCAAACCCTTGGAAGTGTAGATGTGTCCAAAAATTAGCGGCCACGTGACCCGGTCCCTCACACAGCTCCCTTTCCAACAGATACCTTACCTACCCCAGCTAATAAGGAGGCTTCAGGAAGGGCGATTTTCCGCCCGACAAAGCCCCCACCTATTGTGCTCTGTCCCGTGAAAAACTATTTATTTTTGTGGGGTAATTTCAAGACTTGACCAACGCCACACCCTGGTGGCCGTGGACCCCCGAAAATCGGCCTTTTTGGAGAAGCTTGTCAATTATCATGATGCAGCGTCTCTGTGCCGGGGAAAGCTGAACACATGCTGGCTCGCTCAGCGTCCCTGTTTTTCCTGAAGCGCAATGCCAGATACATGGCCATGTCACACACGCCTCCCGTGGAACCCTTGGTGGTTGTCTTGGGATCGACAGGAACCGGCAAATCTGAGGTAAGCCATTCCGTCCAGCATACCCGCATCGCATCACTCACCCGCGCAGCTAGCCGTCGAGCTCGCGACTCGGTTCCGAGGCGAGATTATTAATGCCGACGCGATGCAGCTGTACGATGGCATGCCCATCATCACCAACAAGATGACGTCGGACGAACAGCGCGGCATTCCACACCATCTATTGGGGCACATTGCCCTCGATCAACTACCATGGGCCGTCGACGATTATAAGCGAGAAGCAAACAAGGTCATACGCGAGATTCGAAGCCGGGGTAATCTTCCGATCTTGGTGGGCGGTACGCAGTACTACGTCGACCCGTTGCTTTTCAAAGACGTCATCCTTGATGAAGTCCAGTTCGACAAGGAGCAGTCATTCCCCATCCTCGAAGAACCTACCGAGATATTGCTCCAAGAGTTGAAGAAGGTCGACCCCGTCATGGCCGAGCGGTGGCACCCAAAGGACCGTCGCAAGATCCAACGATCTCTCGAGATATACCTGCAGACTGGGAAGCCGGCCTCCGAGTTCTACGCAGAACAACAAAGGCGGAAAGCCGAAGCCGTGCAGGAGCAGCGAAAGGCGGAACCGTGGGAGAAGCTGCTGTTCTGGGTGTACTCGGAACGCGAGGTGTTGAAGGAGCGCCTCGACAAGCGCATTGACAAGATGCTGGATGCAGGTCTCTTGGCTGAGGTGGAGGAGCTTGTGGCCTTTAAAAGGGCTAAGACTGCGGAAGGGCAGAATCTGGACATGACCAAGGGTATATGGCAGTCCATTGGATATAAACAGTTTGAACCCTTTATTCTTGCCTCCCAACAAGGCGGCGAGGCTTCAGAACTTGCTGCTCTCAAGACTACCGGCCTGGAAGACATGAAGACGGCGACACGTCGCTATGCGAATTACCAGACAAAATGGATTCGGCTCAAACAGGTCCCGCTCCTCATCGAGCAGGGCTCCGACGCCATGGATAGTTTATACGTGCTCGACAGCACGGATGTATCCAAATATCAAGACAATGTGGTCGTCCCCGCAGCGCATGTGCTCGAGCAGTTCCTCCGGGGCGAGGCTCGGCCCGAACCCGTTCAAGTATCCGAGCTGGCACGGAGGGTGCTCACGCAGGCGGGTGAGCCGCCACCAAAAGAGACGCCGTGCCAGAAGACGTGCGAGGTGTGTCAGACGGTGCTGGTGACGGAAGAGGCGTGGTCCCGGCACATCAAGGGCGCAGGGCACAGAAGGGTCATGAAGCGGAAGAAGCGGCTCGCATTGGTGCCAGTCGAGCAAGCCTCTGAGGAAGCACGCGAGTCGGATGAAGGCTCAGGCGCAGAGCTAGGCACGCTTTTTACAGCAGAATAAGACGATCCTTGCATTGTATGTTGACGAGGCTATGCTGGTGGGGCTTCTGGTAAAGACGATGCATAGTACTGTGCAGATATCCCTTGATTCACTGTTGCGGTTCAAATGATGGACCGGACAAGGATCCGCGACACGCCCACGACGCATCTCTCACTGTGGCGTGACTTGCCGCCATTCCCCAGGAAAGAGCGGGGCGGTCAACTATTGTGGTGGGCTGAGACATCCAGATGCGGACTTTGGGCGGTATCTATGCTCATTGGTGGGCAGTGAGAAGTAGATGCGTGTATCAAGAATCACATGCAGTCTTGCCTGCCGGGTCCTACAATCTGTCTCTCAGGGGTTTCATTGCTGGACGGCTGAGCAGGCATCAGTATGAAAGTGTCTTGGATAGACGAGCTGGCAAGGCTTGACATGGGGTGGTGATTCATATTATTGCTGCCTACAGTGAGAAGCTCTGGCACGAAGGCTTGGGGGCCATGCCACAAATACGTAGTATCTGGCGACAGCTGCTGGTGTTCCCTGTATGTTGTTGCCAAGCCACCAACCGTACATGGATAGTTCTCTGGTAGGCAGCCATATTTCTGCCACACGTTGTTTCCGACACAGCTCGGATTGACTTCCGGATCGAGTGGGATGACAAGCCGCCGCGCCTCGTGATGTTCGGTTCGAGAATGACATGGAATGTGAGCAGGCGGCGCAAAGGGCCTTCGCGACAGCCGAGACGGCGTGGGCAAAATGCTGGACAAGGCGCTAAAAGAAGCCCGCCCATCACCTGCCTCCGATGAATGCGTGTATGCGCTTCGGACCTGCCATCTGCCGAAGCGTGGACAAACGTGCGTTATCTCCCATGCCCCAGAACAGGGCGTCAGTTCAGTTCAGGTGGGTGACGTGAGACGAAGGCACCCGATATTGGTCGCTTGGAGAGATTATTGGCCTTTAGTGCGCCTACACGCGCGCACACGCACGCACGCAGAGGACCATGATACTTGCCTTACTCTTAGCGCAGAGAGAGGGATGGATGGGTACATGGCGGCGGAATTGGTCATAGGCCAGGCGGGCGCTGACGTCGGAGAGGGCTCAAACTCCACCGTGTTATTATGTATGTACAATGCCTTCCTTCCCCTACCATAGATGGACGGATTTCAGTGCCTCTTCATTCCAACCGTCCCTGCTATAGAGGTTGAGACTCCACTGGCTCTGCCCCCCTCCCTCATCCCCCATCCCCTCTGCCCCATCCCTCCATCGGATTGTGCAGCTCTCTCTGTGCCCCGCCTTGTCAGGCTGTAATAGCTGTCTACCGGCGCTGGGAGTTTCACCACCCCCACCACTAGAAGAACTTTTTAAACTTTGGTTGTATGTATGCTACTCTACTCGCTCACAACGTGGACGGAGCGCTTACCTAAAGCCCTGGCGGATCGACGGGCGGCGGATTTCGCGGCCCTGCAATCCCACCCGCGGCCTCCGTTTTATCCCACGCAACATCCACATCCACATCCTCATTCTCATCCTCATCCTCATCGCCTCTCCTGTAGGCAGGGTACTGAGGTAGGTTTATCTGGTTGCCTGACCAGGCAGATGTATAGCGTTCTACCCCTCCCAACCTGCCAAGGGCCGTTGCTCCTGCCTCTGCACCTTCCGGCTCCCGCCGTCGCCTTCCCTGCCGACTGCCTGACGTAACCTTGGAATTACATAAGTAAGGTCAGTTGCTAATGACAAGCTGAGGCAGGCACACAGTCAGTTCTCCAGTCGACGTAGACTTTTCAACCCACAGTTTCTCTGGGACTCAACGAGCAATATCGCGACATCAGCATCCCACCAGACCTAGCTTTGACCAGCTCTCCCCGACCAAGCACCTTTCAATCGCCTTACCGACGCTCAACCTACCCAGCCACGTGTGCCTGGCTCTCGGTTCTGTGTCAGCTTTGTTGTTATAATACGCCACCATTTCATTCAGACTCAGCATCGACGCCCCCTTTTCTTTCACCTCCTGGGTGCTCTGATCATCCCGCTTAATCCGGCTTTCATCGTCATCACCTGCTCGTTGTCGCCACGTCTGTCTCTCTCCCTCCCTCCCCCGTGGTTTGTCTCACTTTGCGACCAATCAAGCCTTGCGCTCAATCCGGGACCCTACCAAGCTGACGACAAATACCGCGTACCTCTCGGCTTTTGTCACCAGTCTCATTCAAGTCAGCCTCCCCACGTTTCTTCACCTTTTCTCATATCGGAATTCGCCTCCCCTACCATCTATTCCTCATAGATCTTGGGGCTGGGATGCCGCGATTCCCGGTGCGCTTCGGACATGGCGACATCAAATCCTCACCATACCATGCTCAAGCAACCCCGCGTGCTCGCATGCGTCTTGTGTCAACATCGCAAAATCAAATGTGATCGGAATACGCCCTGTGCCAACTGCATCAAGGTACGTCTGCCCCTTTGCGCACATTTCATCGACCAGCCCTGTGCGCTTCTCTTGTCTCCTCATCATGACTCATTCTGACAACCCTCTCCTGGCTCTCAGGCCAATGTGGCATGTACTCCCAGCACCCCTGCGCCGGCTCGGAAGCGGCGGCGCCCGAATCAGGACCTTCAAGAACGTCTGGCCCGCTGTGAGGAGTTGCTCAAACAATACGCAAACGGTTCGGCCCCTCCTCCGGAGCCCCAGTCTCCCCAGGAACGCCTTCCAACTGGGACCGCCTCGGAACCGCCCATATCCACTCCTTCCAGCGAGCATAGTGTCAACCACAAATGGTTGCCGGCTGGCAAAGTTGTCAAGGAAGAGGGCAGCATGCGGTTTGTCGACGGCTTCCTATGGTCTACCCTTCACGATGAGGTAGGTTCAGTGTCAATTCTTGTTCCGGCGATCTGCATCCTGACGGAAATGTGCTAGTTACAAGCTATGAAGGACATCATCGAGACCGATGAACCTGATGAGCACAGTATATTAGGCTCCGAAGACCATTCACCCGATGATCATACCGATCTCTTCTTCCCTCGCGATGCGAGTAGCCTTGACGACTTGCCACCGGCTTCGTCGGAAGTCTTTCGGCTGTGGCAGTTGTTTCTAGACCGCGTCAATCCCGTAACCAAAATCATCCATGTCCCTACAGTTCAGACATACGTTATCGAAGCCTTGACGAGTATGGAGAATGTCCCCCTCAATTACCAGGCACTTCTCTTCTCCATTTACGCCATGGCCGTCTTGTCGTTGAGCGAGCTCGAATGCATGCAGATGCTAGGTTGCGTGCGGGAAAAGGCCATCCGACGATACACGTCTGGCATCAAACGCGCACTCTGCCAGTACAACTTTCTCAAGAATCATGACATGCCAATTCTTCAGGCACTCATCTTCTACATGGTGAGTTCATCATTACTCTCTTCCGTGCTCAGTACTGACAAGGATAGTACTCCTTACAAGGACGCTTTGACAAGCATGCCGCTTGGATCATCAGCGGCACGATTCTACGCATCGCCCAGAAAATGGGCTACCATCGGGATGGTGACAACTTTGACCTGGATCCTTATGAGACGGAGATGCGCCGGAGAATCTGGTGGCAGATTCTTCTCCTCGACGCGAAGAACGCTGTAACGTCTGGCCTCAGTCATGGCTTCATCCCCGTCAACTGGGACACCAAAGAGCCCAGCAATGTTAACGACAGCGACCTCATACCCGGCTCTCGCACGCCCGTCTCCCCACGCGAAGGAGCGACGGAGATGGGCTTCTGCATCATGATGTATCGCATCGCCAACCTGATGCTATCTACTGCTCACACGGAGGGTGTCTTGGCTTTCGACGCGGCCATCCTAGGTGAGGAAACGGAGCAACATAAGCAGGCCCTGGAGCAGTATCAAGCCATGGTCAGCCGTCTGGAACACGATCTGGAGGAAGCAGAGAGGCTATACATCGACCCAGCAGCGGGCGGCGTCCACCTTGCTGCCATCCACATCCGCACAAAGATTGTTCGAAACCTCAGAGAGCTCCTGACGCCCATGCGGGAGCAGCCCGAATGGGGCACCGACATATTCGGCTCCAAAGACAACATGTTCAAGGTGCTCCTCGTCAACACAGAGCACAGCACTGATGCGTACAAGGACATGTCCAAGGTTGGGTTTCTCTGGTTCGCCCGCATGCATATCCACCTCGATGTGTTTGCTGTCATGACTGGATTCCTCTGCCAGCGCCATTCGGGGGCTCTGGCTGAGCGTGCATGGGGCTGCATAGAGACCTTGTATACCTCGATGGAAGAACTGATGGATTTCAGTCAGAAGCAGTATGTGCTCCAGGCCCAGCTCACTCTCAGGGCATGGAAGGCTCGCGAGCAGGCGTTTATTCGGGCGGGCAAGACTGTCATCACCCCTGGCTACATCACCCAGCTGCAAGAGGCCATCTCACAGGTTGAATCACGCAAATCGGCTGCCAACACGCCCACGATACCTCAGCAGACGACAGAGCTAGATCAATTCCTTGGAGGCGGGTACATGGATGTGACCTCGCTCAACTGGGACATCTGGGGCGACATCACGGCCAATCAAAACCTACAGATACCGCTGAACGGATATGTGAGGTACAACGACAGTTCCATGGGAAACATAGGGGCCGCCGGGGCCGCCGGTACTCAGTCGATGGGGTCTCAAACCATGGTCAGTCCACCAATGACACATACATCCATGGGCACAATGGGCAATTCGCCCTTGCGTAACCCTACATTAAGCAGCACGTCTCTGGGACGTCTTGGTGTCGGTAACATGAACATGGCTAACCTGCCATTGCATGCCTCACCTATGGCGGCCTCCCCGATGGAAGATTCTCCGATGGACACCTCACCGATGGGTAGCATAATGTAGGACCAAAAGGCGGTAGTAGACGTGTGTTGACGGTTTACGTGGGCTTTGGGGTTGGGGTTCGCTTGTAACTACGATGAGGACTTGTCCTCTGTTGTAAAAAGGCGATTATTGATAGATGCAGCGACGGTGTTGGGGTTTAATTGTACGATAACATATATCCGCTCTCTAGCTTTGGTCACCCACGGGTGGGTGGCCACTTGAATATATAAAACGACGTAACCTGGCGAAATCAACGGCAGCCAATGCCACCAATCAGTTCTTGGTTGTGGTTGAGCGAATGTCTACACCCTGACGACTGCTTCTCTTATTGTCCCGCCCCCATTCCTGTTGTCAACTCCCTATCCTCTCAGTCTTAGTCCATCCTGTGGTGGGTGATGGCGTAGTAGATATGCACCACAGCACAGAATATGGCTGCATTGCCAAGCACAACCAGAGCGCCGATGAGAATCTGGACGCGACGGCTCTTTCGGTGACCCGAGTTGTCAGTTTCCTCCGTCATGGTGAGCGGACCGTATTACTTGACGCGTAGAAAGGACGGTGAGGTGGTTGGTTTAGCGCTTGAAAATGATTCTGTATGAAGGAGGAGTGTGTCTGAAGGGAATGAAGAGACGCTGGATGTTTGGTGATCTTCACGCGGAGGACAGACCAGGAAGGGAGAGTAGAAACAGGGAAACCGTTGCCCATGCGTGAATCATGCATTGAACTCGTGGATACCATTGCCTTCAGGGCGAGGAGAGCAAACGAACGGTGACGCACGGCGCAGAACCAGATGAGAGAGAGGACATGTGTGCCAGAGATCAGCCGAAGGTGAGACGGGTTCCGAAATATACTGCCAGAACAACCATCAATACCAGGATGAAGACGGCTATGACGCGCCCCGGGGTTATGCCGTGGTAGAAACGGGTGAGGAGCGACTTCTGGTGGGATCGCGTTTGGGCTTCGTTGTCGCGGTGCACGCGGGAGGCCATGGTGGAGGAGTGGTTAGTTGGTGATGTGTACGGGGTTTTGAAAGCTCATGATTGTTTTCTGCATCGCCATGGGAGCCTCTTATACCTGAGTGGTTCATGTTGAAGTTGTAGCGCAAGGACGGACGGGTGGTGGGTGGTTTGCTTTGAGGAAGATGTGTTCAGGTCGATATGGAGACATGCCTTCCGCATTGTGCGGTTGTCTTTCATTTGGGATATGGTGTATGGCCAGCACGGGTATTATTCTGAGCCTTGCGGGAGATTATAACAATGGGCACTGTATATGCTATTGTCGACTTGCCTTGTCTGCATGGAATATCGAGTCGGCTACAATGGCCGCAAGACAATGAAGACATTCCTCAACAAAGCGCCAGCGCAACCCTCACAAAGCATCTCTAAAAAGAAGCAACGGCGCCTTGCGGGGGACCACCGGAAGCTCCCAAGAGGACGGCAACTACGGATACGGATACAGTCACAAGAATGTGCGGACGGGCAGTGTAGATCTCAAAATGAAACGGCACCCAGACGGAAGAAAAGACCAGATGCCGAGATTAACGACGGATCGCGTTCCTCTCCGAACGAGCGGTGTGAATCCAAGGATCCAGCCGGTAGGTTGTCCGTGTCCCATGGCGGGGGCAGGACGGTTGCGCGGCGAACGTTCGTGACTATCTGGAGAGAAAAGGGAAAAAGAAAGAGGAAGAGGGAGTGGGAGAAAAAGTTGAGTTTGTAGAGGTGCGTGGGGGTGTGTCACGTGGTGGCTGGGCTACTTACCCGGGAGTGAAGGCTGCCTGCCTACTAAGCTGTGGAATTATTATTATTTATTTATTCATATTTTGCTTGCTTGCAGCTGGCCGGGTGATTTTTAAAACTAATGATGACCTTTTAGGTTTATTTGGTAATTGTAGGAGTGGATTGCATTTTGATCATGGCTAACTAATATTGAAGGATAAAAACGTCACTTACGCAGTGAATAACATAGGCTGAAGGGAAAGGCTGGCTACGAGTTCATTACACATCCCAGATAGAATATAACACCAAGGAGTACGGCGGTCGAAGCAAATACATGGCTATACCATTGACTCGTCATGTACAGCCAGTGCTGCCCTTTTTAGTATCCGCTATCTTGATGCTAAGTTGCGGCTGCGATGACGATTATATTCACCACCACCGCTACTCTGTACAATACTGCACAAAAGCCCACAACAGCTGCAGCTCACACCCAAGCCGGGCTCTAGAAACAGAGAGCAGAATGTAAAGAGCGACTCAAAACCAACCAAAACCACCAACTATATGGAATGCTATGCAGAATAGTTACACGCACATGCTTCAGTATTAGGTTTACCGTGCACGTCATTGGCCACAACCGCCTTACCTAATCATCCACACGCAATAGCCGAGGAACCGACCAGACCCGTCCGGGGGTGCCTCGTTCTGTCTGCTCTCTGCCAATCTTGACCTCCCAAACCATCCTTCCGTCGTCAAACCACCAACCCCGTTCCGCCCGCCCGTCATGATTGCCCAACGAGTCGGCGTCGCCGCCATGCGCAGAGGTACGACAAACGCAGCACACTGACAGTCTGGAGGGGGATGGAAAAAAAAGGACCATAATGCTCATTCGTGTTATAGGCGCAGCAGGCTCGCCCAGCGTCTTCTTCAACCAGCAGATCCCCAAGCTGGCCATGGCCGCCACTGGCCTCCCCGTCATGCAGTCCCGGTACGCCTCCTCTCCCGAACCTCCCCCCCCAAAAGAGAACCCGAATATCCACATGCCATCGAACCTCCGCTAACAAAGGACAGCCGCGTCGCAACGACCAAGATCACGCCCACCGAGGGCAGCGAGATCCTCGCCAACCAGCGCCTCAATCGCCCCATCTCGCCGCACCTGGGCGCCTATAAGCTCGACCAGACCTACTTCAGCGCCTCGGCTTGGAACCGCATCACGGGCTGCATCCTCTCGGGCAGCGCCTACGCCTACTTTGCCGGCTACCTCGTCGCGCCCCTCCTCGGCTGGCACTGGGAGAGCGCCAGCCTCGCCGCCGGCTTCGCCGCCCTGCCCTTCGCCGCCCAGGCCGGCCTCAAGACCTTCTTCGCCTTCCCCTTTGCCTACCACTTCTTCCAGGGCACCCGCCACATCGTCTACGACCTCGGCCTCGGCTACGCAAAGCAGACTATCAAGTCGGGCGAGAAGTTGATCTGGGGACTGAGCGCCGTCTCCGCGCTGGGCCTGGCCTTTGGCCTGTAAAAAAAGAAGAGAAAGGAAGGAAGGAAGGGAGATGATGGTTTGTTGGCAAGGGGAGTTGTCGTGCTGGGAGGCTCAAGCTGTAAAATTACCCCCTCTGTGAGATAGATCAATCAGGAAATACGGTGACCTCATCTCATGCGGTTGGGCGGGATACATGGTTTGCATTCCACGCGGCAAGGTGACAGATGTGGAGTAATAATAAGTATCGCATTTTTGTCAATTCCTACATACGCAGTATATCAACTGCATTACATGATTCCGTCATGGACCAATTGACAATGGTGTATATATTGAAGGATGCGCCATGTTTCCCTACCCAAACGCCAATGCGCCTCGTCCCGCAATTCCCTATTTATCAAATTCGGTGCTTTTTTCTTTCTTTCTTTCTTTCTCTTTCTTCTAACACCCTTTATTCCAGATTCTGTGCGGCCAATATGGTCCTGACGAGCTTGCGGTTGCCCGAGGCGGCAATCTTGCCAGCGACAATAGGGCCGATAAACTCCTTGAGCTCGGCCAGCTCCGAATCCGGGGCGGTGCCGTTGACGCCGTTGGTGGCGGGCTCCTCGCGCTGGGCGAGGGAGGCGACGGCCTGGACGAGGCCCTGGACGAGCATCTCGTACTCCATGGAGCCGTCCGACTTGTCCTTGAGGGGCCGCAGGATGCCCGTCTCGAAGCTCTTGAGGTTGCGGAGGACGAGGACGCGGATGGCCTCTGGCCCGCCGGCCTCGAGGAGACCGTGGATGGCGCCGTAGAGGACGGGCGGGGGCTTGGTGGGGTCGAGGAAGTACTTGAGGCAGGTGCGGGTGAGCTTGGGGCGGAGGAGGGTGTTGGAGGCGGCGTAGCGGCGGGCGATCTGGCCGACGAGGGAGGCGGCGAGCTGGCGCAGCTCGTACTGGTCCTTGAGGGCGTCGACGCCCTCGTCGGAGCCGAGCTTGCGGGCGAGCAGGCAGGTGAGGGCGGGGGCGGAGAGGGGGCTGGCGTAGGGGTCGAGGAAGAGGCTCTTGTTCTCGATGAGGGCGTGGGTGAGGGCCATCATCTGCTTGAGGGTGAAGGTGTCGTCGAGGTGGTGGGTGACGCGGTCCATGATGAAGTTGATGAAGTAGGGGATGAGCTGGTGCAGGCCCGGGTCGTCGCGGACGGAGCCGAGGGCGGCGTGGCGCAGGCGGACGACCTCGTCGTCCGGGTTGTCGTCGAGGATGGCGGCCTGGATCTTGTCGAAGTAGAGGATGAGCTCCTTGCTGACAATGTGCTTGACCGAGGGCTTGGTGGCGAGGCTGTCGGAGGCGGCGAGGGCGGTGAGGGCCGGGTTGGCGCCGGCGCCCTTGGGCATGAGGTCCTGGGAGCGCGAGTCGACCGTGGCCGGGTTCTGGGGGATGGCGGGCTGGACGCCCTCGATGGCGAGCCAGTGGGCGGTGAAGCTCATGTCGCGGGGCACCTTGGGCAGGGGCGCGTTGATGAGCTTCTCGAAGTCGACCTCCTCGTCCTCGATGTAGAAGAGGGGCTGGCCCGGGCCCATGCTGGCCTCGCCGTAGCGCAGGGGCCGCGTCGAGTCGTAGCCGTAGAGGGGCTCGACGTCGAGGACCTTGAGGGCGAGGCTGACGTCGTTGACGGTGAGGGTGGTGCGGCGGGCGGCGCGCATCAGGCGCAGCGCCTCGATGATGACCTGGCCGATGCGGTACTCGACGTCCTGCGTCAGCGCCTTGAGGGCGTCGTCGTTGAGGTTGCCGATGCCCACGGACTCGGCGACGTCCTTGACGTTTTCGGCGTTCCACAGCAGTCGGGGCGCGTCGGCGGCGGCCATGGTTGCGATGGGGGGGGGGGGGGAGTTTGGTTGGAGGGGAGAGGGTTGGTTTGTTGGCGAGGCTGAAGGTTTGGTGGTTTGCGAGGTTGATGGCGCTGTAGGGGTGGTGTGGCTGGGATGTGGCTGGTGGACTATGCTTGTGTTGAATTTGATAGAAGATGATGTCTTATTTTCACTGTCCCAATTGATGTATATTATGTCATGAATGTCTCTAATTTTATATCCACACAGCGTTCTTGAATACAATGTTTTGTTTTAATCCCCAGGTGAAGAATACGTACAAAATGCCACCACCTCTTCCCCAGACTCGCCCAACTGCTACCCCAAAATCCAAAACCAAAATCCAGAACCAAAACACCTTCCCCATTCCTCCTCCCCCTTCCAACAGCTGCATCACTCCCCACGCCCCCTGATGAGATGGCACTTGTCTTGCCGGCGGGGTTGCATTCTGGATGGACGAGGCAGCCTTTCCCTCTTTGCGGATACATGTCCGAGGTCCCGGATTTGCTCTGGCTTCCGTTGTTCCAGCATCCATGCTCTTCTTTTGAACCTGCATGTGCATTTACATCTGCTTGTCTCTCTCTCTCTCTGTTTCTTCTCCCCTTTACATTGTAGACTTAGTAGAATTACTACCACCACCTCCACGCCGGGGCTTCTCATATTCATTGGAAATATTCATCTCTCCACCACACTTACATAAATTATCAGTTCAACATATCGCCATCTTGACGTCAGCCCTGTTGCATATCCCCCCCACCTCCCTCCCCGTGGCGCCAGGCGGCCGAACCGTGCAAACGCCCCCATAGCAAGTGAGGAAAAACGCTGCCCGCCTTACTGCACTTGGCGGCTTCCTCCGCATTTCCTCCCCATGCAACCAACTACATGACGGGAGCTCGTTGCCTCTTCCAGCACAAGCCACTTCTTCTCCTTGTTTGGTCCTTGGAACCTTGATGATGAGCTTTACGTAGCCCAGTCTTCTTGCCTGGCTTTCCGCATGGTATAAATAGATCGTCATGGCACCAATTGTTTCATATATATATCGCAGAAACACATTGCTCTGTTGCTGCTACTCCGCACACACATAGCTACATCCAAGTACACGCCTACATATATATACCCCTCATCCAACCTAAACCTCACCTTATCGCATCATTCACTCCTCACTCACCTCTTTTCCCACCCACCCACAAACAACATCACCCCAAATCACCGCAGTCATGGCTCCCAAGATCCTCGTCGTCCTCACCAACGCCGACACCAACACCATCAACGGCAAGCCGACTGGTTGGTACCTGGTACGTCCCAACTTACACGATGCCTCCAGCAACCAACTACTAACGCCGCCGCCAGCCCGAGTTCGCTCACCCCTACGAGGTCCTCTCCCCCAAGGCCGACATCACCGTCGCCTCCATCAAGGGCGGTGCCACCCCCATTGACCCCAGCTCCATCGAGATGTTCAAGGCCGACCCCGTGAGCACCAAGTTCCTCGAGTCCAACAAGGACCTCTGGGAGAACACCAAGCCCCTCAAGGACTTCCTCGGCCGCGCCGCCGAGTTCGACGCCATCCTCTACCCGGGCGGCCACGGCCCCCTCTTCGACCTCGCCACCGACGAGACCTCCATCAAGCTCATCGAGGAGTTCTGGGCCGCCGGCAAGGTCGTCAGCGCCATCTGCCACGGCCCCGTCGTCTTCTCCAAGGCCAAGACCCAGGACGGCCAGCCCCTCGTCAAGGGCCGCCACGTCACCTGCTTCACCGACAAGGAGGAGGAGCTCGTCGGTCTCACCAACGCCGTCCCCTGGCTCGTCGAGAAGGACCTGCGCGAGTCGGGCGCCATCTTTGAGAGCGCCCCCGAGCCCTGGGGCTCCAAGGCTGTCGTCGACGGCAAGCTCGTCACTGGCCAGAACCCGGCCTCTGGCCAGGCCTTTGGCGAGGCTGTTGCCAAGGCTCTCGGTGAGTAATACTTGGCCTGTCGATGCTCGGATAGTAGCTGACCATTATAGGTGTTTAATTGTATGTACCAAAATGAATAAATGAGCTTACGACACTGCAATGGTTCCATGCAACTGTGACACGCTTGTCTTGAAAGTGATGGGTCATGATATCTTATAACATTCCCAAAGTCGATAGATTATATCTGTAAGTCAATAACCAACCCCTCATGCCACCCCCATTTTACCTCCCAAAGGCCTTGTCAAACCCAGTCAGCGTAAACCTATAATGCACCTTATTCGCCTTCACCCTCTCCACAGCCTCACGACACCCCGCCTCCGAGATATCCAGCGTCTCGACCCACGCCCTCACGCCCTTGTCCGCCGCCAGCGCCAGCAGCGCCTCCATCTCCTGGTGGTTGCCCAGGTGGCTGCCCGACAGCTTGGCCCCGTTGGCCGCAAAGTCCTGCGCCATGACCTGCGGCAGCGGCTCGTCCGGCAGGCCGACGTTGTGGAACTCGCCCCCTGGCTTGAGCAGGCCCATGTACTCGGCCAGCGCAAACTTGTGCGTCGCGTCCGCGCAGTTGAGGATGAAGTCGAACGACAGCTTCCACTTGTCCGACCACCCTTCCTCCCCGGTCACAATCACCTCCTTGGCCCCGAGCTTGCGGCAGTCCTCGGCCTTGTGCGGCGAGTGCGTCAGCGCGTACGTCTCGGCCCCGAGCGCCTTGGACCACTGCAGACCGATGTGTCCCAGCCCGCCGATCCCCACGACGCCGACTCTCTTGCCCGGCCCGACGTTGGCGCGCACGAGCGGCGAGTACGTCGTGATGCCCGCGCACAGCAGCGGCGCCACGGCGTCGGTCTCGAGCGCATCGGGTATCTTCCACGTAAAGTACTCGTGCGCGCGGATATGCGACGCCCACCCGCCGTGCGCCGAGCTGCCGTCCTCGTACTTTGCGTTATACGTGTCCACCATGCGCGGGCAGTAGTTCTCGTTCTTGTCCTTGCACACGTTGCACTCGAGGCACGCCCACACCTGAGCGCCCACGCCCACGCGGTCGCCCTCCTTGATGTTCTTGACGTGCGAGCCCACGCGCACCGCCTTGCCCACCACCTCGTGGCCAACGCATAGAGGGCCTTCGAATTCGCCCCAGCCGCCCGTCACCGTGTGCACGTCGGAGCCGCACACGCCGCACGCCGCAATCTCCACGTCGATGTCGTGCTCGCCGAACGGCTTGGGCGTCAGCTCCGCCTTGCGGAACTTGTTCCATCCTTCGGGGCTGTCGACGCAGAAGCCTGTGAATGTCTCCGGGTAACCCATGGCTATTATGGTTGTGCTGACGGTTGATATCTGTGGCTGTAGATGTGTGTCTTGGGAAGACAAGTGCTGAAATGTGATGTGATGTGCTTCTCTTGCTTTCTTTCTTGATGTGCTGCGGTGCCTAGGCGCCCACAGCCACTTTATAGCCAACTCGTCACCCCGGGCCCCCTTTCATGCCACGCCCAATCGATTTGAAGCCCGAGAACACGAATGACGTCCTCGACTGCCCTCATCCAGAGGCAGCCTTGCTCGCCATGTCATCGCCCTTGAGCAGTCTATACTTGGCCAGGGAAGTAATGCGGGTGATGTGTGGAGTGCGTCAACCTCCTCTATGACGCGACACCGGTAACTGCCCCAGCGCATCGTCGATGAAGAATGCCATAAAAACCCAGCCTGCCCTTTGGTTGTAACATTCTCCCGATGGCCCCCCGCGTGGGAAGTTTGAGTCGTTCCTCTGCATCACGGAATTGCGGAACGTAGGAATGACGTTGACGAAGGATCATTGTGGTCCCGTCGATCCTTGGCTGCGGGAGCCAATTTTCAGCCACACGTCACGGTGGCTCTATTATGGTATTTCCGTATCCCGGCCGGGGGGCTGAAGAATGCCGTATGAACCGGACCTCCCTCGATCGGATCCGGCAGATGCAGATGCAGATGTAGCGCCGGCCGGCTCTCGCTTAAGTATCCTCCGGACCGCATGGGTTCACATTCATCACATTTTCATGTCAAGAATCGTCGTTTGTACGTCGTCAATTCAGCCACCAAAGAGCCATCTATCATCTCATGACAAATGCAAATACAGCGCTACCCGAATGTATGTATCTGCATATGTTCCTCTACCAAGATGAAGCACCCCGGGCTTCATCGAATTCACTCGCTAGCCCCTTGTGGCAACATAGCCTCCCGCTTCTGCTCCAACGTGAGCCAGTAACGCCTATACCCAGATGACAGTAAGAAAGCATTGACGCTGGTTAGACGTCGGGCGATTTTGGCTTGATCCAAGTTGCTCCAATATGTGAGCATAAGAAAAGAAAAAAGAAAAAAGAAATGTGAAATGGAACCATCGAAAAAGGGGATATAAATACCGAAGGAGGGAGAGGGGAGGATCTTGTCCAACGAAGAGAAGTTAAAATCAATAGCCGAGAACCAAGATGGAACCCGGAAAGTACGGGACCACCATTTTATCTGCCATTAATAGGCAGCCCGTGGACAAGCATGCAATCAGTCTATGCTGGTGCTTGCTTCAGTCACCGGGTTTCACTTTTTTGGAAACTGTTGGGTAGATGCGGCTCTAGCCCATCTTGACATCCCTGTACTCTTCCATCTGAGGCGTTTGCTTTTCTTTGTCGTCTTGGGTATCAGCGTCGCGCTTCTTGCCCATCCTCTCGCACCATTCCTCGGCGCTCACAATGGTGCCATCCAGGACGCCGCTGACCTGGATGATGATGTCGAGGCCTTCTGTGGCAAGCACCATAATCTTGTGCGCGCTGTCACGCATGGCCGACTCGCCGTCGTTGGCATCAGATCGAGTAGCAGAGGCCGGGCTAGACTCAGCCATGGTGGCGATGCGAAAGCGTTGAGGGAGGCTGGTAAGATGGCGTCGTACGAGAATTCTGGCATTCTCCGGTAGAGCGCCACCGGCGTACTTGGACACAGTGTTCATGACGTCCTGGAGCGTCTTGAGGACATCGTTCTTGAGGGTGTTGATTCTGGCCACCAGTTGAGATCGGGAATCGTCCTGGCACGTGATCGAGTTGCCCATATCAATGTCACCCCCCTTCTCCTCCTCTCCAAGCTTGATGACCCCAGGGCCCACCCTGTCGTACTCTTCCAATGTGTTCTTGAGAGCGTTGATGATGCGGGAGATGTGATTGTTGGCCCACCGCAGCCAGCTGAGGCAGTACTTGAGGCTCCGCAGGCTCTCTTTGCTCATCGCAATGCTGAGACCGGAGGTAGACATGATCAGGCGCGACTGCCACGCGGCAGGCGGGGACGTCGGGCCTCGGGCAGCACTGCTGGTCTCCGTGTACGCAGGAGTGCGAACATCGTCGTATGCTGGGAGCGTATCCGTACTCGACATGGACAGGCGACGATCGCTTTTTGAGATGGGCAGAATAGCCTGCTGACTGCCCTCTGACGCATCAATCCGCAGACCGACGGGTGCCTCACTGCTGCTGTCAACCTTGCGGCGCTTGTTAGACTTGGTGCCGGCCTCAAGGTCGGACGAGGAGCCATGTCTGCGGCCAGCGCCAAGGAACCATCTAACACTCCCTTCGACGCCAGTGACACGACCCACTGTGCCAACAGTGCTGGCGATGGGGGTGAGATATCCTTCGACATACTCGGCACCAGACTTGAATCGCGGAGAAAAGTTCTTGGCACCACCATACGCAGAGGTGGCACCCTCGATAGTGGTGGCCAGGAGAGGATGCGAGGTGGTGAGGAGAGACAACAGCGGCTCCGGTGCCTGAGGAGAGGTCGTAGAGCCCTGGAAAGTATGCGCAGAGGCGCCGAGGGGAGGAAGAGTGACATTGGTTTGGGGAGGTGAGGATACAAAGTCTACGGCGGGTTAGCGACGAAGAGGGGTGAGCTATAGACGACGTACCAGCTCTCAAATCGCCCAACGCCTCGGCAGCCATGCGTACATCCGGGTCATCGAGACTGACACTGCTCGCGCGAGGCTCGAGAAAGCGATCGGGGGACGCAGCGCTGACGGGACCATTGCTGATGGAATCAACATCCATAACTAAAGGGCTGTCGATGCTGGGGAGGTGGGACTGAGTAGGGGAGCGGTAGGAGAGCATGGGATTGAGGACAAGCCAGGACTGGTCGTTGCGTAGCGGCTGGGTTGAGGCGACGCTGCTCAGAGCAGGTAGCTTATTATCGGCATCATTCTGCGCAGGCGCACGGGACCTGGGGAGGGGCAACTCGGTAGTAGGGACGTCGGGGAGGTGGATGTTGGCGGAGGCGGCTTGCGAGTAGGCAGGAGGAGAAAAAGTCGAAGCAGTCGGCGCCGAGTGCAGAGAAGGATGCAATACTGGTAGAGGCGGAGCGGGACCGGGATCGTTGACGGCGACCGAGTTACTGGATTGTGAGGTTGAGGATGTCGCGGGTCGCTCCTCGCGACGGGATGGCATGTGCTGTTGCTCCATCGGGATGGGCAATCGGCGACTTGGACGGTGAGCTTCAGACCAGCATTGGCACGGAAAAGCAAATAAAAAATCAAATATCCAAAAAGGTGCAGATGCGAGGGGTCGTTGGGATAGGTAGTAAGAGCGAGTCCAGCCCGAAGGCGAGCAGACTCAGACTCTTGCACTCTTGCTCGCCGAATGTGAAGATGGGCAGGAGATTGGGAGGAGGCCCTAAGTGGGAAGCGGAGCGAGGAGGAAATGGAGGGGAGGTGACTGGATTGTGATTGGGATATGGGGGGTATATGGGTATATGCAGGTTGACAGACGAGACGTAGCAGCCGAAGCGAATATAGCTGCGTCTGGTCTATTAACGGCGAGGGCGGCAAGGCTGGTCCAGTCCCCAGGTTTTTGGGTCCGTCGGCCTGGCAGTGATAGTATGTATTATGGCTGCCGGAGGGCGGGCAAAAGACTGGCTCAGGTCCAGAGTTGGGGTCACGAGCTGGTGATCGAGACGGCGCTATTCGTTCGTGAACGATGAGCAACGCCAAGCGTCAAGCGTAGCTCGTGCGTAGCTCGTGTGTAGCCCGTGTGTGGGAGGGGGACGGAGTGTGGAAAGAGCCCGAGGAGGATGGATGGAGTGCGCGATGGTGGATGGATGGACAGGTTATTGATGGGTGAATGGATTGCTCGACATGGCCGGTCGGCCTCGGATCGGTCCACTGCAAGAAGCACCTGCAACCACTGCAAGCAAGGGTCGTGGGGGCGAGGCTCCAGGCGCGACCGGCTCAATTTAGCGCTGTCCCTCACCCAACCGAGCAGCCACGCAAGGATGGAGCCAGAGCGGAAAAGAGAAGGGGAGGAATAGCGACGAAAGCTCACGTTGAGAAGAGGGAGAATGACTGACCTGCCAATGTCCTAGACCCGGAGGAGCCAACACCCAAGTACTTGAGGCAGTGGAATCGGGTGTATTGGGTGGTCGGCTGCTGCTTGCCGCTAGCCACAGCGGGTGAATGCGAAGGAGACGAACAATGGGAGCAGAGTGGAAAAGAGGAGAGAGAGGGGAGAACCGACCCGATGCTTACAATGCTGGAGCCCTCAATTAAAGCGATCAAATCTATCCTTCACCACATGCCAGACAGATAAGCAGGCAGACAATCGCGGGAGATGAGTGTTGAGGAAACGGCTCCTCCCCCGAAGCAACAGCAGACAAGCACGTGCAAAAGCACAAATTTTCCCTTGTTCGTTTTTTTCTTTATGGCTCGCCCCTCTGTAATAATACCTTGCGGCGCAATCACATGCGAACGTGAAGACGGCTTCCCGCCAGCGCGGTACTTGTAGGTACTTGTCTCCGCAATCAGCAGACGGGGGAGGGAACTTTTCGGGGACCATGTTGGACCCTATGGCATCATATGACAAGGTACCGACTGGTAGGCGAGCCGACGCATTATCGGTGCCAAGTGTCATCGTTGGATACTTTGATGGGCCTTTTGTGACAGGGATCGGCCGTGTACCCCTTATGCTCCCGCCTGTGCTGTTCCAACCCGCCAAACCGTACCCTCAGGCGCTTTTCCTGGGTCAATGCCGAATTCCCCTGCAACGCACAATGTACCGGCCGTGTACCTTTTTGCCTTCCGCCTTATACCCCCGCTTTTTCTTTTCTGATCCTGTCTCGGTCCTGTGAGTGTCTCGAAATTACCTTGTGCACCAAGCGCCGCCTTGCCGGGTACAAGAGAGTAAAAATAAAGATAACATCACCGCAACCCCCGGTCGTTTGCATGTGCGTCTCCTCGCATCAAGCCTTGCCGCAAAGTAATTTAAATTGATGGGTGGGTTTTGGCGCTTTGCGCGCACATGCGTCGCCCTCCATCCAATTGACTTTTCCACTCAAACTCAATATGTCATTCTACGGAAAGTCCATACCTAGTAGTCACTGTCGATGACAAGCTGCGTCATCGCTCGACCCTCATCCACCTACGACAGCACTACAGTCCATGGCCCAGCCCATGACAAATGTCACTCTCACCACTCTGCTTGGCTGTCACGACAACGGATAACGCACAAGAAGAGAGGGAAAAAGAAAAAGAAAATCCCTCGGACCCTATTACTACCGCGGGTTGTTGAAACGCCTCTGATGGCATGTCGCACGGCTCAGGCGCATCATCATCACCATCTCCGGGCAAAAGCACCGCCCTCCACAATGCTAATGAATCCTGTCGTCTCATCACAACGGGCTGGCCTTCAGCTTCATCCTCTGCCCCTTTGTCATTTCGTCATCCCCGCCCGTACACGTGCAAACATGTGCCAATTACCCAATAGTGCGTCAGCAAGCCCTCATCAAACCTTGACGTCGAGTAGCTCCAGAACCTTTCCAACAAGGTATAGGCTACCCGTGATAAACACATGCGGCGCCCCTGCCCCCTCTGACTTGATGTCCCTCACGCACCCTAGCGCGGCAGCTATTTCTGGTATAACCCAGACCTTTGCCTCGGGCTCGACCGTGCTGCAGAGCCGGCGGTATCGTTCCAGAATCGCATCCACGCTGCCTGCCTCTTGGTGGTTTGTCAGTCTTGCCGTGCCGCGTGCCGTGTTTGGGCGCCTTACCCAAGCCTCGCAGATCATATGTCGTAAGGATGATATGCCGCAGAGGATGCCGGATAGCTCCGAGCAATCTCCTCAACATGCCCTCGCCGTCGCGAGAGTCGGATAGGTGCGAGTAGATAAGAACTCGTGGAGTCTCGACTCTGCCCCAGCACGTGTCAGCCAATTTCCAGCCACCCGCCGTCGCAAACTCACGTCTCCGCCTTTGACACCTCGGAAAACCACTCAGCAGATCTCTCAATGCTGAGGTCGTTGTGCGCTCCGTCGAGGAACCACGTGCCGTCGCTGCGTGGTATAATCTGGAACCGGCCCGGCCACCGGAACTGATTCATGGCGGCGACGATATCTTGCCGTGATAACGCCGCGAGCCGTCGTTGGACGAGCACGCAGTCGCTGATGGCGATCGCCAGCGAGCAGTTTTGCTGCTGGAGGTCTGGTAGTCCCGTTTCGCCAAGATCATGCCTCGGCTGTACGAATTCGACGCTCGTTTCCTTTTCCGCCGCGCGATCTTGCAGCACTTTGACCACCTCCTCGGGCTGGGGCGCAGATAAGGCTGGCGCGCCGGCTTTGATGATGCCTGCCTTGTGCCAGGCAATGTTCTCGATGGACGGTCCCAGCTGGGCGATGTGGTCCATGCCGATCGGCGTAATCGCCGATACGAGGGGACGCCCAATCACATTGGTAGCATCGTATTGCCCTCCGTGGTGAGTTTCGTAGATGGCGACGTCGACCTCTTCCTTGACAAAGACGTGGAACGACATGAGCGCCAACAGCTGCAAATACCGGGGCGACGTAACCTCCTCGCTGAGCCCCAGACCTTCGTAAACCTCAAAGAAGTACTTGGCAAACTTGTCCTCCTGCAGAGGCTCAAAGTTGATGCGGATCCTCTCGGTCTGTACCACGAGATGCGGCGACGTGTAGAGTCCCGTCTTGAGCCCCTTGTGCCGGAGGAAGCTCTCCACCATGGCCGCGGTGCTGCCCTTTCCTTTGGTGCCGGCAATATGGACTATGGGTAACCGCCCATGCTGGAAAAGGTCAGAATCCAGAACCTAGATGGCATGAGTTGCGCGTACTGGACGTCCGAGGAGGTTGAGCCACTCCTCCATGCCCTGAATAGGGGGCTTGCCGGTGAATTGAGGCTCGCCATTGGGAAGAGCAGCCGTCGGCAGGGGTGATTTCCCTAGATGCTTAGGGCGTTGCGATCTAGCTCTGCTCTGCAAGATTGCTAGAGCGGCCTGCCGAGTGTTATCAAGCCGTCCCTTGGATGCTGGGGGACGCTCACTTTGAAGCTCCTCGAGCTTGACATGTCCACAGCCCCGACCTCATCCGAGTTGGCAGCATTACCGGCAGACATTGTAATGCTCACACATTATCAATTCGCTCAATCGCCTTAACACGTCATCTCGAATGTAACATTCCAGGAGTTGTCGGTATGGAATATGCAATCATCGCCAGTAATAGGCCAGTACTAAGCTCCGGTAGCGGGGCCTTGCGAGAGCATCACGTGCATGTTATCGCAGGTGAAATTATCAGATTGGCTATCGTGACCCAAGAAGTATTTTTCAATGGACTGAGATTCGGCTGCGTTTGCGGCTGTGTTTGCGGCTGCGTGACTTCAATTGATGTTACCAAACGTCAATGTTTGGAACTCGATATCACAGCTGCCAAGAACAGGCAGACCAACAAGCGCACGGCTCGTTTGTACGAGATGGAAACCACACTCAAGGCCATCTCGACACTGGCGCATCCAGCTTCAGTGCCGAATTTTCTTGTCTACAGTTCAGCGAGCTGGCTTGTGCCCTCCTGTTACGCAGGGCGCAGATGCCGCCAGTCGTCTCCTTGTCATCACTTGTTCATGAAATGTCCAGCTTCTCTGACGCTGCCCAAGCAACAGGTAATAATACTCGGGCAGCTCTTAATGAAGCCAAATTATAAAAATTCCCTCTCCGCGCCACCAAATCGCAGCTTCATCCATGATCCCACGGCTGGTCGGGCAGAAAGCCCTTCCGGTTGCGGTACTGAAACGACGAGCTGCACTGTCTAACGGACGCGTTGAGGGGAGAAGAGAGAAGAGGAAAAGAAAGTGGAAGCCTGCACCATTTAATTTATGTGAAAAATCGTCACGTGGCGTCTTTCCCGGTACCTGAGTTGGCCGAGGATTTCCCGCGCTTGACGACAGTCTGAGCTCAGTGCGCAGCGCGCTAAGAGCTCCCGCTACCAAGCCCCTTCTAGCCGTCTTTAGGCCCCTACTTACCTGCTCTGTACGCTGCATCATGAGGGCCTGTGATAGCATCAACCTCCACGATATGACCACCGCGACATCTTGATCCTCCCACCTCGGCCTCCTCTCCGCCCCGACAATCGACCTCCTCATACCGTGCATGCGACCGTCTCCCTCGCTGTCACCGCTCGTGCTCACCCTTCCGGTAGAGGCACCTCTTTGACCGCGACTCTCAACCCCTCGCTCTCCCCACCACTTCGACATCCCATCCCGTCGTCGCACAACCATGGCGTCCGCACTCTTCTTTCTAGACCTCAAGGGCAAGGTAGTTTACTTACTCCCACATGTAATTCATCGTCTAACCGAGAAACCTCTGCTGCTTCCTAGACCCTTCTTGCCCGTAACTATAGGGGTGATATTCCCATGTCCGCCGTCGAAAAGTTCCCCGTCCTCCTGTCCGAAGCCGAAGAAGAATCCTCCGCCGTACCGCCTTGCTTCTCGCACGAAGGCATCAACGTCAGCATCTGGTGCCCCCTTCCCTCGACAGCTGTGCCCCCCTCTAACTGACAGCAGTACCTCTACATCCGCCACAACAACCTCTACCTCCTCGCCCTGACGAAGCGCAACACCAATGCCGCCGAGATCCTTCTCTTCCTACACAAGGTCGTCGAGGTCTTCACCGAATACTTCAAGGCGCTCGAGGAGGAGTCCATCCGCGACAACTTTGTTGTCATCTACGAACTGCTCGATGAGATGATGGACTTTGGCTACCCCCAGACCACCGAGTCCAAGATCCTACAGGAGTACATCACGCAAGAGTCCCATAAGCTCGAGATTCAACGCCCTCCCATCGCCGTTACCAATGCCGTCTCATGGCGATCCGAGGGTATCCGCTACCGCAAGAACGAGGTCTTCCTGGACGTCGTCGAGAGCCTCAACCTCCTCGTCAGCTCCAACGGCAACGTCCTCCGCAGTGAAATCCTGGGCGCCATCAAGATGAAGTGCTACCTCAGTGGTATGCCCGAGCTGCGTCTTGGCCTCAACGACAAAGCCATGTTTGAGTCCACCGGCCGCACCACCCGTGGCAAGGCCGTCGAGATGGAGGACGTCAAGTTCCACCAGTGCGTTCGTCTCTCGCGCTTCGAGAACGACCGAACCATCTCTTTCATCCCCCGGATGGCGAGTTCGAGCTCATGTCCTACCGGCTCAACACCCAGGTCAAGCCCCTCATCTGGGTTGAGTGCGTTGTCGAATCCCACTCAGGCTCCCGTGTCGAGTACATGCTCAAGGCCAAGGCTCAGTTCAAGCGCCGCAGCACCGCCAACAACGTCGAAATCATTGTCCCTGTCCCCGACGATGCCGATTCCCCTCGATTCCGCACCAACATTGGCTCCGTTCATTACGCCCCTGAGCAGAGCGCCATTGTCTGGAAGATTAAGCAGTTTGGAGGCACCAAGGAGTTCCTCATGCGCGCCGAGCTGGGCCTTCCCAGTGTAAGAGGCGACGACGAGACCGGTGGTGGTATGACGGGTGGTTTTGGAGGTAGCATGGGCGGCGTGGGTGGCATGGGCAAGGGCGCCAAGAGGCCTATCCAGGTCAAGTTTGAGATTCCCTACTTTACCACCAGTGGAATCCAAGTGCGCTACCTCAAGATTACCGAACCAAAGGTCCGTTGCCTGCCCAAATTTATACCTGCACGACACTGACATGTTCCAGCTCCAATATCCTTCCCTCCCATGGGTTCGCTATATTACGCAATCCGGCGACATTGCCGTCCGCTTACCAGATGCTGTCTGAGAGGCGATTGGAAAAGTATGTGAGATATAACGGGGACCAAGCCGGCGTTTCCGATTCGTATTGGCCAACATGAAGCCAGTAGACAGCTTACGCTGCGGGATCAAGCGAGAATCCCGGCTACACGTGTTGGAAAAAGAGGGAGGCATATAGCGCGAGCCTATTTATTCCGGGTGGCAACAAAACTATGCAACACGATAGGATCCAAAACTTGAAGCGTAACGCGGGCAGATTCAGAAGAGAACAAGAACAAGCACAATACACTGCAAGCATACCGCGTAGCTATATACTGTAAATAGTGAGCCAAGGAAGAAAAGTCACAAACGCACCCCAGCCAGCCAAAACCACTCTCACCCTCAACGTCTCGTCTCATCGTGTACGATCTTATCGTTGAACTCAAAGTCTCTCAAGCTTTCCCGAGTAGAACCTCCCGGGTTGTGTGGATCCAACCACACGGCGACGAAGAAGCCGCGCGGGTCGTCTTGGACAGTCGGGGGATCTACATACGTTAGCGACGCAGAACAGAAGTACAAACCAGAGGGGGGGGGGGGGGATGGTACGTACAGTAGGGTGCACCACTATGCGTCCACGACCCGTTTCTCCAGCGAGCCGGACCCAACGTGCGGCTTCCTAGGAAGATGTCGTTGGTGCGGTTGGCAGTGTCGTTGATCCTATCCTCACTAAAAGCCATGAGAGCGAGGACGATGGGTAGTTCGCCCGCGAGGCCCCGCGAGCGCGGTGCATTCGGTGGGCTGCTGTACACGTCGGGGACGAGGCTGGGGATCCAGTTGGGGTTTCTCCCCGCGACGTGCTTGACGGGTCCTCCGCCGGGCATCATGTTGCTCTCCTCGGTGACGGCGAAGGAGACGCCCCGGTGGCTCGCCTGGTCGTGGAAGAACTGCAGGGCATGGAACTCTATGCTGTTGCTGCTCGCGAGCACGTCCTCGTGCGAGATGATGATGGGCAGGTGGGGGTTGGACGAGAAGACACACATGGAGGAATACTGCTCGGCGTAGTATCCCTGCTCTTCGTCAAGGGCATAGTAGATGAAGCCGCCGCCCCAGGCCCCCCCGTTGACCTCGCTCTGGTCGCCGCGAAAATACGTCCACCCGCACGCCTGCGTGACGGTGCCGTCCTGGTACCGCATGACGTGGCTGGCAATCTCGCCCTGGTAGCCCGCGTACGTCCTCGGCGGCAGGGCGTTGCACCACGCGTCCCGCTCGAAGCCGATGTCCGAGTTGAGGATGAGCTCGTTGACCACGAAGAGGAAGCTCAGACCGTCGGAACCATCGGCATTATGCGTGCTGGGGGCAGAAGAGCTGCCATGCTTCCTGTGATGTCGGCTGAAACCTTTTCCTTGGTTCTGCGCACGTCATGTAAGCACTGTGAAGCACATGGGTACGGATATGTGTAGAATATACCGAGTGTCCTCCCATGTTTGCTGCTGTGCGAAGAGTAGCGGCAAGGATAATCCTTCCAATAACAATATTTATATGCTGGGACTCAAGGGGCGCACCGAGCACAAAAACACCATTGCGAAGATGGTGCTAGCCCCGGGTTTTATGTTTCTCGGGCTTCACTATCAAGTGGCCGCTCTAGACAATCACTGCCCAAGCGCTCGTTTCATACACGACGAGAGGACCGGTCAAGTTGGGCTTTTTCCAAGTCCAGAGCCTACATTAACTCACCTCCTATAACTGTGCCTTGATCATCGTGATGGAACAGACAACAGGCGATCCTTAGGCTTCCGAAAAGGGGGTTGAGGCACACCACTATGCCGTCGGGATAGGGACGGGTGGATCTCTTCAGCCAGCGAGATCTGCAGACCGCATCTGATAATCTCGACCATGGTATGCGTTGTTTTCCCATCCTGAAATTTCCACGGAGACCAACGTGATGGTCCTCTCCTGGACGGTGTCGCCGGCTTCCCTCAATGGCGACAACAAGGCATCGCCCCTCCGGCTTGGCATGATTGTCCAGGTGTGCCATGTCAAAAAGACTGACCGGTCCAATCTGACATGCGTCGCAGCTCAACACCAAGCGCAGTATCGTGTACTCCGGTTTTGGGGGAGGGGCGCGGGCTCGCTCAGTCCATAGAGCCCGCGTCGCACACTTCAGGCCCGGGCCCTGCTTGACCAAGGAAGCCGACACACCCAAGAGAACGCTCTGGGCCGGAGGTGGCTATCCGCAAACTATTGGATGACAAAAATGCCTCTATCCAGCTGCGAAGCGGTGGAGGTGTATACAGTTCCTGGGGAAATACCGCCACAGGAAGCTCTGGAAAGTTGCAGGTGAACCAAAGATAAAGACTCTGACCAGAGTTGGCTGGCTATTCTCAGCGTAATTTTTGATATCCATGTCGCTTTTCTGATCATAAGCAAACCCAACTGAGTGCGCTGACATTTTACAAGTGAACTCATAGCCCTCTCACAAGCAAACCCCTCTGGGGGTAGAAAGTGTGAGCGGGATCATTCGCTTACAGCCGCTTATAGTCGGTGATGGCGCATGAATCATCAACCGCCTTTGACATTGGAGGGTCGCACAGCTGCGGGTGCTGGAGCGCTTCCGACGCAGGAGCGCAGTCCATCGGGTATGGGACTCGGTGAGGTAGCAGCAGTCGTTGTGCCTCTGTGCACCATTTACCCCCCTTTCTTCAGCGTCTGGACCTGGATCTGTCAGCTCAGGGGAGGTCATTGACGTAGCCGTCCATGTATACGCCCCAATGATATGCAGACCGGTAGGCGCCACGACATCTTAGCCACATGAAGGAGCATCACCAGACCGTCATGGTTTTTTTATTTTTCTCTCAGATCAGCGGCCGGGATAGCGCATAAGCCCTGCAGAAGCCCTGGTGCACCTGCGAGTCCCGAGGGTGCGTTCTGCGAGACGTCCTCTCACATTCCTCTTGGCATGCCACGATATCAGGCTGATCATCTTGCGATGAGGGGTCAGAAGCTTCCCAAAAGACGAGATCGGTGAAGGTGTCAACATCAAGTCGTCCACGCCACCACGCCCCTCTTCTCTCCCAACATATCGGCTGGCAGGGTAGACCTAGTAAAACGCGTGTATCCATTCCTCCGCAGGCTGCCATCCAGCCGACGCAATATGCAACCCGCTACCATAGCTGCGGGCCGTTGCCGAGCATGCGAGTGCAGCCACGACACAGCATACGTTTACTAGGATCGGAGTTTCAGCCTGTACGTCTCAGCGAATTGCAAGAGGCAACTGGGAGAGGAAGCGTGTAAATGTCTCTCGTGATTCATTCCTAAATGTTTCCCCTTATCTGGCTGACTTGACCCCATGTCGGGCACCGTCGGGTTCTCGACGCTTTGGGCTGCCGCTCATGCCGCCTTTGATCGCTTGGGTACAGAGGACTCCTTGTCCGACACCTCCTCACTGCGTTCCGCGCTGGCGAGAAGTTCCTTGGCCGCACGAAGCAACCGCTTCTCGCCTAGGCGGGCCATCAGAGCCCCCCTCATGTAGTTCGGCATCTCAATGGTCGCCAGATAGTGCTCGTCCTGGGCGGCGCTCGTCGAGTATCTTAGCTCCAGGGCCTGCAGAGTATCTCTGAGAATACCCATCTGAGACTCCTCACGCTTGCGCTTAGTCGGTAGGCAGCGCGGGTCGATCTTGGCCATCTGCTTGAGGAAGGTCTTGAGCTGGTGACTGAGGTCCTGCGGCAGCTCCGTCAACCTCGGGGGGCCGGGTAGTGTGCCATCGGGATTTGGCTCTCCTGATTCCCATTCTAGGATGAACACTTCCTCAAGCTCATCGGCCTCGTCCATCTTCTGGTGCTGCGATACGTCAATAGCCACCCATGAGTGGGATAGGAGCCTGCGCTCACCGCTTTCTGTACGACCTCAGGGGACGCTGAAATGTGATTTAATATGACCCCCTCGACGACGGTCCACGGGATCTCAACGACGTCATAGCGCGCATGATTTTCTGTCGCATAGCCGTACCGACGGACAAGCTCTGAGTTGGGATGAGGACCGTAGTAGTTTAGGACCTCCTGGCCAGGTTTGATTGTACGCAGGGCCGTAACAGTCAAATAATCTTCCTCATGGTTCACGTGGGCCTGGACCGGTTAATGGAAAGCGTTTGAGGAGAAGAGTCGTGGGGAAATACATTGAACTCGGCATCGGCATTGAGCATGTCCGCCATGGGTACCATGCCCATCATCGATTTGCCATCACGGTCCTCCACCCAGCCATCCTCTTCGTCATCCTCCTTGTCGTCGTCATTCTCGAGGTCGAATGCGTAGGCCATGATGGTGCTTCCCATCCGATGCGACAAGGCAATGAGATGCTCGTCCGTCAACCTTTGGCTTGAGACAAACATATCCGGATTGGCTCTGATGATGGGTAGGATGGTGGATTGGAACATCTGTTCGGCCTCCTGCTTTCCAATCTTGCCACGGGCGGGACTGGCCTGAAGCTCACTCAATTCTACGTCTGACCAGAACATGGGCGTATGAAAGGTCTCGGGAAGCACATCAAAGTAGGGCTTCCACTGAGACTCCTCTCCCTTGAGGTACTCGTATATCAAGATGAGAATCAGCGAGCTCCACGAATCTAACGGTGCAGCGCCTCCGTTCTCGGAAGCGTCGTCGTTGACCTCGAAGACCTTGGGCAGCTTCTGGGGCAGCTCGGAGGTGGCCGCGTTGATGATGCTACGCCGGGGGATTGTGAAGAGCGTCGTGTCTGGCTCAATTTCCTGCAGCGCAACTGCGCCTGCATAAGTAAACAAGGAAGATGAATTGAGGACAAAGATGCATACTTATACCGCGCCCTGCTCCTCGGTCTCGAAGGTCGACAATGGCAATTGCGTCTGAAAAGGTGGCGCCAGGAAGCGCCCGAAACCAGTCCATGAAGGCGCTGGTGAGCGCATCAAAGCTGGGCTGTGCCATAATGAATCGGCAGTGTCCAATCAATGAATGGAGATGAATATGCGGTGGAGCCTGGGTGAATGCAGAAGTTTATGAGTGAACCTATCCAGATTCGCGGGTTGGTGTTGGCTGGTGTAGCTCGAATAGAGATTTTATTAGCTGTGGTGATGCGAATTTTGGTGAGTTGAAGTGGAAATTTTACACAGTGCGAAGAACAAGGACTCGACCAGGCAAGAAGCATCGTCCCTGTCTGCCATCGATACAAGAGGCGGATCAATGTCAAGCAGCGCTTTATGGACAATCTGATTTTGTCAATTTTCTACAGGGGAAAACAGGAGGGCAACGGCCGCAACACTTTGTTGACCGTCCCCCTTTGCCAAGGCAAACATGCTGCACCTTGCATGAGACATCTACTGGACCAACCTGTACTAATACATGCAAGCACACGCCCCTAGACTCACCACCCTTTGACCACTCCCTCAAACTTCACCCTTCTCCGCCTCGAATTGCTTGGCCAATTTCCCCGAGGCCTGAACTCGTTTCTTTGGCCGAAGCCAGTCCTCCATCCCCTCAGGCCAGTACACACGGTTATTCGGCCCCCCCATGCCTAAGGCCTCGGGAGAAATATCGCTGGCCGGGGGTTCCATATCTTCTGTCCCGTCTTGCTCGAAATCTGCCTCCCTGTCACCTTTCTTTGGCTTTTTGGTCTTCTTGGCCGGCGGAGGTTTTTTCGGTGCGTCTTCTCGCTCGTTCGGGATGATATCGTTGAAGAGGTCCCAACCGGGCAATTTGTATGTGCGCATCAGCTCAAAAACGGCCTGCTCCTTGTCCTTTGCTTCAATCATGAGGTCCATGTCGTTACCACACGGCGGAAGCACCTTGACCCTCGGGGAATGTTTGCGCCGGTCTCGAGGTGTTACAGCACCCGCTGTCGGTTCGCTGTAGTGCATCTTTTGTCTAATTCTCTTCCTCTTCCACGTCTGTTCAATTCGATCGAAGAGGGTTAGGATATCTTTGGTACCTTCTCTCATGCTCTGGTCGAAAATGATGTTGTGGTGATGAAAGTCCAGCACGAGGGGAATGTTGAGCTCTTCGCAGATTGGCAGAAGATCATGGACGCTCCAGGCGACATCATCATTCTCGAGGACAAGCCGGTTCTTGACTCCTTGAGGCAGTTTGGCATAGTTCTCTCGGAATCGGTCGAGAGTTGCACTCTTATCGCCATAGGTACCTCCCATATGTAAGATCATGACGGCATCCCGGTTGGCCTGCTCGGGCAGCTTCAGAAGCGACAGCATTTCGTCATGGTAATCGAGATCCCGAAACGATGCCTTGACAACCTCTTTCCTTGGACTGGCGATTTGCGTAAATTGGCCGGGATGGGTCGTCAGTCTGTGGCCCAGCTCTGCCGCTATTTTGCCAGCAGCCTCCAGCACCCCTGAAGCGAATGGGGCAAGCTTGTAGCCATACTCTTCGTGGCTTGCGAATGGAAACATCTCGCTGCTTAGTCGCATGAATTTGATCCCGTACTTGTCGTTCCAGCGGAGCATTTTCGGTATGTCTCTGGCGTTGGCGAGACCCAGTCCTTGGACAAACTTCATCCCACGCGCATCGTCAGCGGGCTGGCCCTTATCAGGGCGATTTTTGGTTGAATGCTCAGGCAAAGACGGGTCTTTCAGAGGATGCCGATGTTCGATGATGGAAGATATTCGGCAGGTACGGGAGCAGAATACCGGAGGGTTTGCGTTCCGGAGGTAGGTGTTGAGGCAAGCCTGCAGTCTTGTTAGCAGTTTTCTGATACAGACGGCCTCTGGCCTCTGTTCAGAAGGTCGTACTGACATAACCTAAGCGGCCATTCCAGGGTAGTGGCAGTATGTCGCTGTTGACGGCAGGCGGGCGATCTGGACCTCTGCTCGTAGCTTCGGCTTCATTGTCCACTCTCGCCTCGGCTACGTCGCCGATGCTTCGTTCCGCATCAGTATCGCTGAAGGGGGCGCGCTCGAGAACACTCGGCGGCTTCTGATCTATTATATCGTTGATAGTGGACCTGCGTTGCCACTCGGAATTGGACTGGAGGCCCTCATTGGGGATGCGTTCCATGTCACTAACAATATCAGACGTCTCGACTTTGAGCCGCTGGCTTCTGACAGAGTTCTGAAACCGCTGCTCCAGGTCGCCGAGATCCCGCATGGCCTTTTTCATGTCTTCCCGGGAAGCCCAGATGCCGGATTGCTTTTTGGAGGGGTCATGCTGCTCGCCATCTGCAAAGTCTTTGATAGCTATCCGGCCGCCATTTCGACCGGTGACGCCGGGTTCCGAGTCGTCCTTACGGTATCTCGAGCTCCGCCTGGGGCCATCGGGCATCGGGGATGCTTCCGGCGGTGTGGGCCTCTTCCTCTTGGGTGGCATGGCTCCAGATGATGGCGCTTTGGTTGTTATCCGATGTACAACGGCGTTGATACTAGGGTGACGACTGAGCAGGGTTTTGGGGCTAGACAATGAGAATCGCATACGCTGCGATAAAAGAATCAGTGGTATAAGCTCTTAGCCACAGGAATCTCAAGCAGCAGAGATGTATGCATGTGCTGAGAAGAGTGGATTTTGTGTCGGCCGACGAGAAGGCAAGGGCTCATCGAGGACGAAAAGGACCTGCTTGAATGGGGTAGAAGGGAGCGAAAGGGACGAAAGGGACGAAAGGGGACAATAGGGTGTGATTGATTGGTTTAGATAGGCAACGACAAGGAGAATCATGGAGGCGTTATCGAGATGATGGCAACAACAACAAGGGGGTGGAATATGCGGAAGCATCGCCGTCATGGTGGCGATGCGTCATAGGCCCAATAGTTGCCGCCCGCATTCTCGGAGACAAGCTGCAGAGGCGGCTTATGACAGAGGGAAATGCCTGTGCGACATGTTGCGTCTGAAAGAGCTGGGGGGCGGCGGTGGGCAGGGCAGGTTGGATCTTCGATTCGGCATGCCGGCCCTCGATGATGGCGGGTTATGGAACTTTCAGCTACAGGCGATGACTTCATCACTGAGCCAAGCCTTTGGATTGTCTGCCCTTTTAAGGCACGAGCTCGTTTTCACGCCCTAGGGCTAGTCGAGGTACAGAAGAAGCACATGGCTTTGTACTGGGATCCAGGTGGGTTCTTGCGTACCCCACAAGTACTGGACCCTTGGTAGGTACCAGCCAGCAATAGAAATGGAAATTGCTTGAACCGACATGATCGTCAGCCATGATCAGATCAGCAGGCAGCTCACATGCTGGTAGCCGCTCTGACGGCTTGATCTTGTCCCCAGGTCCCCTATTGTTTTTCTCGTTGCCCCAGGGCGCCGGAACAGGGAGACGGCACCAAGCTCCGTGGCGACACTCCACGCATTCCCATCCCCTCCGTTCCGCACCATCGCCATCCCTCCCCCTACACCATCGATCTCGCCATGGCTCCGTGCTGACTCCGTCGAGACAGTGGTGACGGGGGGCTGGTAGGGGGGGTATAGTACGGCGCTCGGCACACGGGACAATCGTATCGGCGTATGAGGAACCACGACGACAAACATCGCGCATGGAAGCAATGCCCACAGCTCTGGAGCGTCAGCACCTCATCAGGGAGCTCTTCTGGCTGTGTCGGCAAGGTCGAATGCCTTGCCGTACTCTTGGTTTCCTGGTCCGCAGAGCCACTCTGTATGACCCCTTCCGAGACGGCAGCCGAGGATGATGATGATGACAACGTCTTCACAGCGACAACAGGCAAAGCCGACACATGTGGCTGGGAAGAAGTCGTGGTGTTGTCGGTGCACGCGGGCTCCGGAACAAGAGGTCCTATGCAGATGGAACTGCGAGCTTGTCAGCGTCATGTTTCAGTCACTGGTCAATTAACTTTCATCGGACGGGGACCCTGATGACAGCTTCTGCGCAAACGATCGAGATCCACAATCTTAAGACGCTGGAGCTACCTCCGGATGGACAGGGTCGCTGTGGGGCCGCCCGTCTCTCTCTCTGCCTCGCCTCTGAGGGGAATAGACTCACCACTCGCCTAGCTCACGCGCCTCTGCGTGATCGTCAGCACCGTCCCCATGGCCGCACGCCTTGATGCTTGTGACGGTGCTCAATCGCTGCCGGGCGCGCGCCAAATGGTTTGGTTCAGCCTGGTACGGATCTGTGTCGGGCTTGCGACGCAGCGCAGAGGCACATATCCTATCGAGCTGTCAGTCTTGGTTTGTCCTGTTGCGGGTGTTTGGGTTCGTGTTCACATGGGCCCGATGATGCAAAAAATCACCATGACGGTGATCAAGACAAACGTCTGTGGCTCCATGGCCGCGTTGTCCGCGAGCCAGCAGACCAGCTCAGCGCAAGAGACAGAGGAGAAGGAAGGACAAGGCTCAATCACGGAGACGGTTTGCGACCCAACCCGTGTGGAACCGGCGCGTACTGTTTCCTCATCAGCGCAACAGTCGGATGGCACGAGTGCGAAAGATCAAGGGCCACGGCAAGATTGTGCTTCATGACGTGCTCCTCCGTATTGATATAAGACGTATAAGACATATCCCCCAGTCATCAGCTCTCTGGTCCTTGACCATCGGCTCAGACGCCAGGACTGTCGCGGAGGACCAGGTGCGGGGAAACCAAGCACCGCCAAACATGGTAAGAATCAGGAATCTCATCACACCATCCAACGCCATATCGCCGTGGCGTGTCCAATTACGCGCCAGCTATACTGCAGCAGGCCAGGGCCAGACCTCGTGCCAAGCCCCTGGCTTCGAGCTGATAAGACAATGCATGAACACCAGGACCGGACTGACTGTTTCTGGATATCTCGACGACAGAAACCACCCACACCTGTGCTATCTGGGCCTGGCAGAGCTCCACATTACGCTGGGCAAATGTCCACGTGCATCGAAACCTGGTAATGACTTGGATGGGTTTGGCATATGTACGATGGATTATTTGGAATTTGGGGGCGTCTCCGAGTCTTGATGGTGGGCGATGTGAGCCTGGCACCACCCAGCATCGTCAAGGGCTGACACTCGATGGCCGACGATATAGACAGATTATGGATATCCCTGCCTGCTATTATAGACGAACAAATTTCAGACAGATGGAGCTTTACATCTACTCAGGTTGAAGCCAACGATCCTCTGAATCCGTACACCGTTCCGTAGTGGAATGTCGGACAGCCTCTTCCGGTCTACCACCTAGGTGTGGTTACAGCTTGGAGGATACCACCCCTGCGGGGAGAAGCAAGTATTGCTGGACAGATGATGGTGCTATGATGCATAGGTCAGGAGAGCTTGCTGTTGCGAAAGCGACTGGCAGCTCTCGGACCTCCTTTGGTCGGCTGAATACCAGTACGATACCTAGGGCTGGAGTTGGAGTTGCATCATACGCTCTGCACAACGAAGGCGAGCAAGCGTAACTTTCCACCCACCCGGTTTAAAGGAGGCCATGCCGGCTGAAGGGTGATCCGAATACCAGATAGGCATCGGACAACGCATGGAATAGTGGTAGCACTCGCGAAGAATTAGCGGCGAGGTTTTTCCACCAGCCTTTGCGTCCAAGCATGCCCTTCCGATAGCACGGTACTGTCTAAGCGTGCTTCTAGTAGTTGGCTTGGGAAGGATGCGGAATGTATGTTGTCGCTGGCATAGATGCTTGGTGCGACCAGCGAGACCAACAATGATTTCGCGTGGGCTAGATCAGGAGATTCAGCAGATTGTTTAGCATGACGGCAATAGACATGTGAGGCAAGATGCTACCGCCACCACGTGCACGGTGGTCACTGGTGCATGTGAACAAGTCCGCCAGATAAATCCGAGATCGTCGTTTCGATCCGCTTCAACAAGCGTACACGACAGGCCACTTCCTGTTGGTTGGCCTCGGTGAAAAGTAATCAGTGGGGGGACTGGCGCTGTTGGTCAGATGAGTATGAGACTGTTGCATGCCAAGAGAGGCATTCGACGAGAAGGGAGTTGGCGGCATCACCAACAGAGATGGACGGGCGCAGGGGAGGTGTCGGTGGTCAAGGCCAAGACAAGATCTTCGGTAGGGTAGGATTGAGTCGGCAAGGATACCGCCCAGCAAGAGGTGACTATGACACCTACTGAGGCTTGCTTCTCATCCTTCGCGTTGTGAAGAGACTGAGACGTCGCTAGGGACTTTAGGCACTAGCAGTAGGCAACAGTTAGCGCCTCCAGGGTACTTTTGCCGGTACTGAACCGGCAGTTCATATACAACAGAGGTGACGATGGTCCAGGTCAGCCAAGACTGTGAGCTGGGCAGCTCAGCTGAGCAGGGGCATTATATTGCGCAAAGAAAAGAAGCGCTGTTGGGTTGGCGACGCTGCGTCGCGGCTATTGTGCCCCCCGGGATATGGCCTGATTAGTATTCTGATGGGCATGGCTGCTCGTTGGTTCACGTCAGCCAGCTGCCGTACAGGAAGAAGGACGGCTGGAGCTGGGGAATACGAGCGCAGCAATCCATGGCGTTGAGTGTTTCGACTGTCTCGCCGAGACGAGCGATGCCTCGGACACCTTCTACTTTGGGGTTCCTTCGCCTACAACTTATCACGGCGATGCTCTGTTCTGGTTAGAAGAGAGAGAGAGCCCGCTGGGGTTTTCTTATTATTTTTTATCCTGCATCCTCCGAGACATGGCTAGGACACGTGCTCAAAGCGCCCTGACCCTGATAGGTGACCTTGACGGTTGGTTCTTGCATCTTGTCTGTACACCTACCCACTTGACCTTGATCCCAGCAGTGTACAGGGCATTTTACCAGAGATCCAACACCATCATAGCCAACACCAGCACCAACAACCAACAAACATCCAGGAAGCCTGGAGGCCCTAAGGAGCCACGCTAAGCCCTATTGGCGAGCTGGGTGATGCTGGCAGCCCTAAAGCCCACCCTGAAGTCCCCCGTCTCCGCCCCCGCTAGCAACCATCCCTCAGCGCTCCCGTTCGCCCGCCTAGCGCAAGCCACCGCCGCTCGGGGCTTTTGAGCTCCCCCACCCCGGCCGGGGACATCCTTCGACTGTGCTGTACCTCCTTGAGACTCACTGACTGAGTCCGGCACTGCTGGCAAGCATGCCCACGATGCTCGCCTATTACCTTGCATGCCATTCCGGGTGTCTATTGGTGGTGGTGTTGGTGGTGCGGTTGGACCGGTTACTTATAACTTGCATGCCCGTCGATCAATCTTACTGTGCAGGGCCCCTTGCTGCTGTTATTGCAGCATCCCCCTTCCCCTTCTCGGTTCCCTCTCGTCTCCTCTATTCTCCAAACCTTCGGTCGTGCAGCTTATGTACTCCGTAGCTTACTACATTTCAACCATTTAGCACCTTAGGGCCTTATCTTACGCGTATCTCTACTGATCGCCAGCCAAGTGAGGTGCCTCAGGGAAGGAACCAGACTGCAACCTGCCGCATCCTCCGGATAGATCCTGCCTGCTTCTTGCTGCTCCACCAAACACTGTCTCCAGGGAGTCCTTGGCCGATTCATTTCATCCCATCCCATCCCATCTCATCTCGAATCCTACCTTGTCCCGTCCATCCCACTCCCTCCGAGCTTCTTTGCAAGCGTTTGCTGATCGCGTCGTTTCCCCAGTGCTGCATAGATCATTGCCTGGCCAGCAGATCTCTCCAACTACTGCCCCCCTCCCTCTCATCTCCCCCACTTGTCCTGCACTTTGGTCGCAGGTCTCAAAACATTGCAACCTCACTATAATCCTCGCCACCTCCTCGCATCTCCTATACCACCCCGTACCGCTGGCTTATTCAGCCCGTCCGTTGTTGCGACCCCGAGACTTTCTTTCTCCCTCCCTGCTCGGCTCGCCGCTTGCTTCTATCACTCATGCGCAGACACTTGTCTTGACAAGTTACTACACGACCCATCCCACCGAGGGACGCGGCCTTTTGCGACACCCGCGCTTGCGTATGTCGGACGAGACTTGAGCTTGGTACGCAGACTATTGGCGCAGACCTTGCCACCACCAATCTTGGTACACCCACCCTCCCACGCGAGGGTGTTGGTGGCCATGCCACACGTGCGGGAGGTCAAAACCTGCGAGCGCTGTCGTCACTTCAAGCGCCGCTGCGACCTCGTCAAACCTGCCTGCACTCGCTGTGTCCAAGCTTCCGTCCGCTGCAGCTTTGACGTCGAACCCTCCACCACCTCTCCGGCTAACGATGACCCATCTGCCACCCCGACGACCAACGGACTCATCTCTCCCTCCACGTCTGCCGAAAGCCCCGATCCCTCGGGCGCTGCTGCAGATAGCTCCGCCCAGGCCACCGCGCAGCGCATTATTCGCAAACGCAAGAGAAACTGCCTAAGCTGCCTTCGATGTCATCGACTCAAGGTCAAGTGCGATAAGCAACTTCCCTGTGGACGTTGTAAGAACAGTGGCAATGGCAGAGAATGCTATTACAGCTACAACAAAGGCCCCAACGGCGGCAAGTTTCCTTGTCCTACGGCACCCGCTTCCACGTCGACGGACAACCCGGGCGCCCCCTTAGCTACTTGGGCTACTACGCATAGGGTTCGTGGGTCAACTCATTGGAAGGAACTCATGGTCAAGGTAGGCACCAATCATTCATTATTGCGCACACACTCCAGCAGAGCGACTGGTATAGAGGCAGATATTGCACAAAGGCGGCGCCGCCCAACCGATCATTTGAGCCGGCACAAGCCCACAACTTCTTACACTGCAAGCGTTGTGTTTTGGTGTTGTCATGGCTAACATGATGGCAGATCGGCTCAGTATTGCCTACCCAATCACCCAGACTGGCTGCAGCCCTCGAAAACGTGGCCACCAATGCCTGTCTCTCCAACTTTACCCTTCCAGGCAACTTTCCGTTTGGCACGCCTGGAGCCACCAAGTACTTTCCACGCGATAGCGTCGCCCGCCTTATCGAGACTGAGCGTCCACGATGCCAGGAGTACATCGATATATACATCCAAGTATTGGACTGCGTCAATCCCATCCTCGACATGCCCCGGTTTCTGCGCGAGGTGGAACAGTACTGGGTCGACCCCCTTTCATTCAACCTCTGCTGGTTGTCGCAGTTGCTCATGGTCATGGGCCTGGGTTGCTTTGCCAAGAATGAAGAGTCTCATGCCGCCACAGAGTTGATGATGGCTGCTGAAGCATGTCTGATGCAGACCCCCTTTATGTTTCGCCCGACTCTTCTCACTCTGAGGACAGTGGCGCTTATGGTTATAGCGAAGCAGATTTGCAACGCTACTTGCTGGTCTATAGACTCGTGCTGGTCTCTGTTGGGCCTTGCCATCCGGATGGCCTTCATATATGGTCTTCCCCAGGAGACGGACAAGGGCGCCGAGGGCCAGGACCCATCCGAGAAGGATGCGCGCCAGAGACTCTGGCTCACCCTTCTCTATCTCGACATCAAAATGTCCATGTGCACTGGCATGCCTCCTCTCACGAGGCCAGAGGAGCTGAGCGGTCTACAAGACCTGCCCGACTGGGGCCAGGCTCATAGCCTAGAGCTCGTCTTGTTCCAATCTCTACCCACCGTCATAGAGGTGCTGTCCAAAGTCAACTCGAAACTGAACCAGATGTCGTATTCCGATGTACTGTCCTATACGGGCAAGCTTCGAGATTTACTATCTCGAGCACAGAAGCTGTGTACAGGGAAGCTTCAACGCATCACGCTCGACATTTATCTGCGGCGTTGCATGATGGTTCTGTATCGCCCCTTTGCGCTTCACCAAGATGGACCGGTGATGTACCCTGAGGCTTACTGGTCCTCACTCGAGTGTTCCCTGGCGTTGCTTGTACACTATCGCGACTTGTGGTGTAACGACAATGGACAGCGTCTGGACTTGGTGGGCCGAGGATTCCTGATAGACTTTTTTTCGGCGTCCCTGACAGCCGCACTTCATGTGCTGAGCAAGGATGCGCCTTTATCGGCGGACGAGTCAACGACGGTGGAGTTTGGGATTCCACCGCGGCAGATTATCCTCGATACATTACGGAGCTGCATCGACATCTGGGGCGGGGAGTCGGAGAAAAGTGTGTGTTACCGGACGGCTTATGATTTGTTGACTGCGGTCCTTGCCTTGCTGCCGGCGAGTTGAGGGGGCCTGCCATAGAACTATAAATTCATTCACTGTTCATTCATGGCGGTTTCACAACCCCAAGCCTGTCGAATCCCGCCCACCGCATGGACAAGACCTCTTTCGCCTAGGCAGTCGGCCCAAGCCAAGAAGTTTGAACATGCTACCCAGGCCAGGACATGATTCTAATCAAATGGCATCGGTGCCTCGTTATCATGTACAGGGGTCCCGGGACTGAGGAACAGAACACCCCGAGATCCACCTACGGCCCGAAGACCGCGAAGCCCGATGCAGGCCCAAAAGTTCTAGACGCGGTCGAGGAATGCTGAAGCCAGCACATGGCTCTGGTGTATGTCTCAGAGTCTACTACTAGGACTGGAAGGGGATGAGGCGGTCGAGGGGTGTGTGGATAAGTGAGGGAGACGTGGTGGGAGAATCGAGCTCCACGTATGGCGCGCGCAGGCCAGGCTGTTGGAAGGGACATGGCGTGATGGATAGGTGTGGGATGCAAAAAGTGAATTGAAGCCAATTGCGCATGGTGATTGGTGAATTGGACAACATGGTGCATGGCTTGGCCGAGGTCGCTACGCTGACATGGCTGGAGTCGCTTGCAGATAGCCACGTAGGAGCCCCATAGCCGATGCTGTGATGCTGCGGGCTGACATGCGTGGGACAGAGTGGCTTGCATGTACCTGACGGCCACGCATTTGGTAGTTGCACCGCATCCAGGGGCGATCCATGGAGACGTGCAGAGGGAGGCGCTGTCATTGTTTGGGCTGAGGTGCATGAACCAGCGCACAACGGGTGTTCCGCTATCGGGGCTACAGAAGTAATTCTAAGATCGTCGCAACGACACACAACAAACGGTACCTAATACCTACCAGTGAGGCACGAAGAAGGTGGGAGAGGACGCAAGGTGCCGGGAGACTGCGGCTGGGCCTGGGGTTGATAGGAATCGTAGCCTCACCAGCGGCCAACTCTCTGTGGTGTAGTTGGCTATCACGTCGGGCTGTAATAGGATATTGTTACCTGAAGGTCACCGGTTCAATTCCGGTCGGAGAGATGCAATGGATTGCTATTTTGCCTCTGCATTCACTGCGATGGTGGATTGCATTTTTGTGTCATTTTCTGATTTGTATATGGAGGGTGGTGATTGGTGAGAAGTACTACTAAGGTAAGTTGGGGTTTGGGTAGGTGAGAAACCGAATGGAATGAGATGAGTGGTTAGAAAGAATAGAATGTAAGGACGTGCTATGTGTTCTCATTTTGCGCATTGTTGTTGCGATGCCTATCATTTCACTGTCTCTCAAGCTTTTACGGATTAAACGTGGGCAATAGGTGCCGGTGTAGGTCAGTCGGGCAGAGGTCGCTTATCGCAGGATCGAAATCCAACGGGCCCTTGACAAGGTCCCTGCAGGCTTTTTGGGCATGGACAAGGTGGCTGGCATTCCTGCTCCCCCGCAAAAGCCCAACCATGCATGGTGCTGCCCGCCCACCGCATTCCTGTGATAACGCATTATATCGTACATAGCGAGCATGTGGATGTGTGAATGAAGCGCGGCAGGCGGTGGTGGGGAGCCGAGGTGCTGCACGCGGGTGGCTGGACCGGCGGCATTTCTTCTTTTGGGTCTGGGGGAAAAAGATGGGCGCCATGACGACGATGATGATGATGATGGGCGAGAGTGGTAGGCTTGGTCATGGTGGTGAGGAGAGGGAGTGGATGCGGGCACTTGGGGAATCGGCCCCCATACTACGTAGTACTCCGTACAGCTTCAGGTATCCATCGATCCATCGTATTGTCCCATGCTCATGCTCCTCGTGTCCACGCATCGCCAGCTTGGTGGTGCGCAGTGGGCCGATGCTACCTGCATGCCTAATGGCGCATTAGGCATCTCATGGCGGGCAGACAGGACGGGATTCGTTTCGGCGGTCGGCAAGCGTAAAGACAAGTACTAGTACTAAAGGTGGGAGGGGACATTGATGGCTACAGGTACATATGTAGGTACTTGGGGCACTGAGGTGCGTCATTATGCACCTCTGGCCGTTTGTTTCTCGTCACCTCTCGACCCTTTTCCCATTTACTACCTAGGCTTCCTTTCCTTCTTCACCAGACCAGCCCCTGATTCCGTGATAGCATCACAAGCACCGCCCGCACCGCCCGCACCGCAGCAGCACCTTCTACTTTCCCTTCTAGGCTGTCGCGCGACCGGCTCGTTGTGTCTGCTGGCCTCTCTGCCTCCATCACGTGTCCCCCACTTGGATCCCCCCAGCCCGAAGAAGCATCGTCACACCGCGCAACCTGACTTGCCTACCTACCTCTCCTGCTCCTGTATCTACCTCGCGATACTTTTGTACTCTTCCCTGCCGAGGCCACCCGACGAGACACAGCTCCTCTCCTCCCGTACTGCAGCCAGCATCTCTCCTTCTCTCCTCGCTTAACCCCACCCCCTCCCTTCCGCCCACTTATACGCTTTCGAGATGGCGTCCATCGTGGAATCGTCGCCTATTCACTCCCCGCCTGGCCCTGACGCCAAACGGCCCAAAGGTACGACCTCGTCACAGCTCTGTGCGAGCTGCAGAGTGCCTCGCTAACCACCCCTCCTCCAGGCATTCTCAAGAACTCGTATCACGGATCGCCGCCCACCTCCCCCCAGCGGGAGCGTTCCATGTCCGAGAAGGAAATCACCATTGCCAACACCCAGATCAACGCGGGTCACCGCAGGTCCTCGTCGGCCGCCCGCCTCGCCGCCTCCCGCCGCCAGTCCTCCCACGCCGACGGCCTCGACTTGTCGCAGCGCCTCAAGTGGGACGAGGCCAACCTCTACCTGACGGAGCAGGAGCGCACGGCTACCATGAAGATCGATGAGCCCAAGACTCCCTACGCAAAACACTACAACCCGGCCGAGGACCCGTCGGACGAAGACGAGGAGGCGGACCCGCTGGACGCTTCTGCTGCTGACCGTAAGACTGCACGTCGCGGTGCTGAGGACGACATTCCGGGTCTATCGCTGGGCGAGCCGGAGGAGGAAGTCCCGGCGCCGCCCCCGATGGTTCGCCAGAACAGCGGCAGCGAAAAGAGCGTCCACGTCGACGACGAGAGCTTCTCCGACGGCCATGACGGCCTGGTGGGGCTCTCCGCCGAGGAGCGCGAGAAACACCGCAAGTTTGAGGAGCTACGCAAGAAGCACTACGAGATGGGCAACGTCGCCCAGCTGCTCGGCCACCCCGAGGACCTCCCCGAGGACGAAGACGACGACGCAGCACCCCCTCCCATGCCACCCATGCCCAACGGCGCTACCTAGTATGCCCCGGATCACACTACGGGACGCTCTCGCATGGCGCGGAGCACATCTCTTGCGACAGATACAGCACTGACTGACGACTGACGGTATACGCCATTCCAACGAACAGCTCTTGTCTCATATCTGAATTTCTCTTATTTATTTGTTACTGCTGGGTACTGGCTTTCCAACATCTCGCCTTCTCCATTCGTTTTATACCTCCCCTTTTTATTAGTATTCATCCGCGACACAGCCACAAAGGCGGCTGCTGTCACGCTACTCGGAGTTTTGCGAATACCACGACACTTGGGACGTTGTTGCAAAGGGGGGTTGCAGGTATCGGGGCCGTGTTTGATGTACAACTATCCCTTTTCATAACGAACACGGCGTGTCGTAGGGGTCTTGCCTAGGGCAGACCCCCATAGCTAGGCGTTTTGATCGCACTTCAGATATTTCTCCCATTCCCATTCATAGACCGGCTCTTCATCGTTGCTTGCCGTGACTGTTTCAACGTTTCTCGTATATCGTCATGTAGGGGGACCCTTTGACCTAGAGGAGTCCCTTTCTGGCGAGCTCGATCTTTCGTGCCGCCTCGCCCTCGCGGAACCCGCCCTTGGAGGCGCAGATCCGTCGTCCCTCGGCGAGCTCGACCTTGTCCTCAGTCGCATCCCAGGCGCAGGGGCAGTGGTGCGGGAAGTGGACACAGGCGAGGGTGTCGGGGCAGAGGTACTTGTCGCAGAAAGCTGCCCATGGTCAGTCATCGCCCTCTACAGAAGGAATGTAAAGGGACAAACATTGATCGTGGCGGGCGCGGTAGTGAGTGGCATCGCTAGGATTGTTGCGGTTCTGTGCTTGGTGTTCGCCGCCGCCGCCGCCGCCTCCACCTCCGCCAAACATCTGGTCGAAGAAGCCGCCGAATTGCGCAGCGGCGAGTCCTACCAAGGACAAAACGAGAATAAGGAACCGCATTATTCTGGGGTTAGAAAGACAAAAAGCGAAGCAAGTAGCAAAAGACGATGTTGGGAAACTCTACGTGGTCGTGGAAGCCATCATAAATGCATGGGTTGCTGGTACTGATAGTTGTCCAGAAGCTTATCGATAAGCGAGCGGCATGGGTCGACATGACTAAGCGTAAAAACTGCCCCGGTCGGGGGAAAGTCGAGAAGGAGCTTGAGAAAACGGATTCTGAATATCCACAACCAAATCACCTACCACCGCACAGCAACAACCTCCGGCCATGCGGTTCCTCGCCCTACAGCGGCCGATTCTGGCTGCTGCGACGGGGCTGGCCCGAGCGGGCTTCAATGGCGTCGTCGCGCCGTTTGCCGCGCAGCCGGTCAATTCGTCCCTGGTGCAGGGATGGAGATTTGCATCCGTCAAGGCTCAGGGAGCGTACAAGAAGAGGAACACCAAGGGTATCCCCAAGAAGCTGGGAGCTAAGCGAACGGGAGGTGCGTGGTTGAATTGATGGGAAGGGGGGAGCGTTGGACGAGGTTGGCTAACGGCATGGCAGACCAGTACGTGATTCCCGGCAACATCATCTACAAGCAGCGAGGCACGCTGTGGTGGCCGGGCGAGAACTGCATCATGGGCCGCGACCACACGATCCACGCCATGGCCACGGGATACGTCAAGTACTACCGCGACCCGGCCAAGCACCCGGACCGCAAATACATTGGCGTCGTGTTTGACAAGAACGACACGCTGCCGTACCCAGTGCACGCGGAGCGCAAGCGACGCCTCAACAAGATGACCTTCCCGATCCGCCAGGCGGCGCCCGAGCCGGAGCTGTCGGCCTCTGGGATCCCGACGCAGGTGACGCGGCTGCAGGAGAACGAGCCGGACAGGCTGCTGCGTCTGCGGGACGACTACAGCTACCGCGAGGACAACTGGCGGATCGGCCAGCTGGTGGAGACGGCGCAGGTGCGCAAGACGCGGTTCCGCACGCGCAAGCAGTGGTTCCGCCGGCGGAGGTGGCTGGCCGAGCGCAACCTCGAGGGCCAGCGCAAGGCGGCGGCGCGGAGGGCCGAGCTGGGCGAGGAGGTGCAGGTCAAGAAGAAGGTGCTGAGCAAGAAGCAGGCCAAGAAGGCTAAGAAGGCGGCCAAATAGAGGGAGAGGCCCTGCGAAGCGGCTGTATTATTGTGTCGTATGTATTCACTGTAACATTATGGGATGTGTGATAGATTATGCAAGGAGTATCTACGTATGCCATGGCCAAGCAGCTATCTTTCGACGGAGCACGCTGATGAACGGTACGCGAACACTGAGTGTGCTGACTGTAGGTCTGCTAGCTGCATACGCATGCTTGTACGTGGTTGCTGCTGCTGCTGTCTGGCTATTCTCTGGCTCTGGCCATTGGGTGAAGTCATCTGACGGCCCCTTCATTATCGATCTGACTCTGTTCTGGTTCTGTGGGCAGCAGGGTAGTCCCCACCGTCAGACTATTCCTTTCTATTGTTCTTTTTCCCCTCTATGCATAAACATGCTCTCTTGCAGTGCAAACAGCTAATTCGCGTCAAATGCGTTGTATATGGTGGGATGCTGTGATCGGGCCACCGCCATACTTACTTTACCTACCTCTCGGTACCTAGGCATTAGGCATCAGGTATCTTGAAAAAGGCTTCCCGCTGCATGGTATAGCCCTCTGTGCACAATACAAAGAAACGCCGCCGCGCCGTCATGTACACAAGAATTTCCTCTCCCTGTGACGACCTACCCACATACATATCTTGAGCACAGTCAACATACTCCGTGTAATATTCTACTATCCCACAAACATCCTCTTGTTTGGGAATCTTTCCCTAGATCCAAAAGATCTAAGGGAATCATTGAGACAAGGCATTGGTCTTCGGTCTACCTGTTCGAGCCTCTTCCAATTAATTCACCATCGAAGATTTACCATACCACCCAACCGCCAAACCGGAGTCGACTCGGCAATACCCTCGCGTTATTCATATTCTCAATGGCTGGACCTGGTTCATCAGATGCCCATTACCTCGCATTCGCTACTAGATGTTACGAGATCCAGTCGCAATAGCTCCATATTCCTGACCAGTATGGACTTTTTGCTTCTGGTCCCCCGAGACTTCAATTGGACCTGGTATTTTGTTTTATTATGATGGCCGGGTTTCGACTCCTGTTTGCGTATCCGCTCGGGATGCTGGCTTTATATATCACCTATCGTGGCAAAGCAGTGAATTATGCGATTGTGGCATTTTGTCTCGCTCTGATATTGCTCATTTTGCAGCGTATTGGGCCATCATGGTTAATTCTCCCAAGCGCGCACCAGACTATGGTTGGGGAACCGAAAAGCTGCCTCAGGAATAGCAGGAGGCTGGGAAATTCAATTACGAAATTCATATTTTCTCAAGAACGCCGTGTACGGCACTTCATAGTCATGAAGAATCACTGATTCTGTGCCCCGATGGGATGGAGATGAGTGACTGTTAGCAGAAAAATCCGGAAGCCACCGTGGCAATGGCAGCACCAGGCGTTTAATATACAAGGAATCAAGGTTGCTGGGAGAAGGCTTATTCCGGGCAACGGTCAAGGTAACTTGAGCAAAGTTACTGTCATGAGAGAAAACTTAATCTTCAAGCTTCCTGCCAATCTGTCGCGGCTTCGCTGCCTATAAGAAAGGATCTCTGCTTTCCTCTAAGGACACATCGACCTCTTCATCAACACATCACTTTCTTACTCACAAAAACCATGGCATCAACACCGCTTTCCTCCAAAGACAGAACCATCTCTACATCGACATCAATCTCTTGCAAGACTAGGGACAACTACACAAAAAAAAAAAGAATGGAAGAATGGATCCAGTCTCAGCCAATGACCACAATCCTCAAAATGAATTCAAAAATACCTCTCTTTCTCTTCATTCCATCCACACACCAAAGAACAATTCTTGACCCTTGTCTGCCAATCTGAATCTACACACCATCCGAACAGCCAAAATGAACAACAACACGAATCAACATGCCGGGGGCGGCCCTGAGCCGACCCCCCAAGAACAGCCTGCCTCGGCCGCACACAGCCAGGCTGCCCAAGTGAGTCCACCCGTCCCGAGAGGCCTTCGAGGAACAGTGTTGCTGACGGTCTGTATCGTACGATAGCCCAAGCCGTTTGAGCCTTTTGAACCTACCTCCCACTACAACCCGAATCTTTAACATGGAATCGAAAACGACTATCAATTGGACTTTGATACTGGCGTCTACCGCCACTGTATATGCGTTCCGGAGGGGCGTCGGCGCCTCCGACCTTACCCGTAATTATCTCTTCCCTCCAAGAATTTTCTACTACCCGCTGGTTCTCGATGACAATCAGCCCTACGGACTATTGGAATCCGGAATGCTAGTCTTGGCTTGCATAGGGTTGGACATTTACACGGCGATTCTGGTGGGCATGATAGTGCTCGCCATCCGAATTTAGCTGGTTGGGCTATTTATATATACTTTTTCACCTTGTACACAGCCTTGTTTGCTGGGTCAAGGAGGAGAACTGTTGTGAGAGTTCATCTACTTGATAGTCTCTCCACCAAGGACATAGATGTACAAATCCTCAATGCCCCATGAGCCTGCTGGCACGCGGAGCTATGGACTGCCCATGATGAAGATGCCGAGATCTAGCTGTTGAGGAGTGCCCGCCCAGCTGATAAGGAGCAGATATATAGCTGGGTCAGTATTGTATGATAAAATATCTGTCTTCTTCTGGTTCTTCCTTCTTTCTTTTTTTAAAAAAATTTCTTTTTACATCTTGTCGTTGCTCTTTGAAGCCATAGTGGTGGTACAAGTACCTCTATCCGTACATATTTAGTGGGGCTGGTCCTGGCGATAAGGCGCGCCGACCCGCGTAAGGCAACTCCAAGGCGCGTTTCCCCTTCTGGGTTCATCCATCTATTCAACTACTTCCATTGTCGCTACAATCCATTCAGTGTCGCCGGAGAGAGAGCTTGATACTGTTGGAATAAATCCGGCATAGTTAATTTTCTATTGCTTGGGGTTTCCTCTTTGAGCCACCCCCGAACACGACCTCTAGGGTTCTCATCGCGCCCTAGAGCCTCACTCACTCCAGCTTTGCATCTCACCCTATTCAGCATCAGCCACCACAAAGCAACCGGACACGGACACAGACATACAGACTCATCAAAGCGCTACACAAAGCCCGCGGCATGGCGTCCTCGCCAGCGGGCGAGGGCCCTGGCTCCTCGCGCAGGATCAACCGCACCAGATTTTCGCCCTGGACCAAGGCCGTGCTCAGCAAACCGCCCTCCTCTTCCGCCGCCGCTGCCTCCTCGCAGAACAGCTCAGTCGCCAGCCCGTCAACGACGGCGAGGAAGACCGAGTCACCGGCGTCCGCGCCCACGCCGGCACCTGCAGATCCGGATCCGGAGCCCAGCCGCGTTGTTAGCGACATCGTCCTGCCGTCGACGGAGCCGCAGCCGCAGCCACAGCCGCCGCCGCCACAGGTGTCCTCTGAGCGTCCCTTGTCTGGGTTTGCCAAGATTGTCGCTGCGCAGAAGGAATGGGAGACGCAGCAGCAGCATCAACAGAAGCAGCAGCCGAAGGTGTCGCGCGCCGATAGTACTAGTAGTGAAGACTCGTCGAGCTCAGCTGATTTGCCTGCTGTGACGCCGGGGATGAAGCGCCAGCCGGCGCCGCCTGGTGAGTCCCTCCGCCTATATGCCGACACGCGCATGACACCAGCCCTCTTGTTTTCTTTCCTTTTTGTCTTCTAATTTGCTCCCCTTTACAGCATCGATAAACCCTTACATCCCAGTTGTGCCCTCCATGCCTGTCGCAACACCACAGAAGCGCACAAGCGAGGATTTGCCATCGTTGCACCCGGACCCGAAGCGTGCTCGTCCGCCACCTTCCTCGCAGCCTGCCACTGCGATTGAGCGTGCCGCTGCCAGGGTCGCTGCAGTCGAGCAGGCCAAGCTGGCTAGCAATTTCGACCTGCGGGTGTCGACCATGATACCGCCCACCCACAGCCCGGCGCCCTCTCCCGTGAATGCGCCTCGAAAGCCGTTGACGCCAGCGGAGCTTGTGGCCAGATCGAGAGAGGAGGCGCGGCGCTCGGTGTCGCTGCCAGTGTCGGCGTCGGCTAGTCCAGTGCAGCCCTCGATTCACCCACAGGCTCGTGTTGATCCTCAGCCCAAGAATGTTCCGCCAGCTGCTCAGAATTTGCCGCCTATAGAGCGTCGAGCTGATGGGCACGTCTATGGCACCTTTATCGGTAAACTAGTGCATGCTTCAAACGATTCGAGCGTAAGCTGATAAACTTGCAGGACCCAATGGCCCGGTGATACGAAATGGTGTCATCATTCCCACAAACTACAAGGCGATTATATCCAGCGAGTTCCCATTTCCTTGTCCCGTCGAAGGTTGTCCTCACACTTCCTTCCGATTGCTGGACCAACTTGCGACGCACTTCAGCGGGGCGCACCACTCAACGCAGATGTACGACAAATGCGATGGCACCCTGTCGGTGGTTGGCACATATAGGAACCCAAGCGGCCCATCACCAGCCATTGTCGTGGGTAGAGCTGCCCAGCCTTTGCCGCTACCGGCGTATGTGCCACCCTCCCGACAAGGCAGTCATGCCATGCCAACGCCTATACCTCCTGCAAGTACGCCCGTGCCTACGCCGCCGCCGAGGATAGAGACGCCCGTTCCGGTGCCGACCATGCCTGGGCAGAGAAATCCAGAGCTGGTAAACTGCCTTGAAGGAATCCTCAGTAAGAGCTTTGTTGTTCCGCGCCGTGAAGATATCGAGGCAATGCTGTGCCTAAGGAAGCTTCGGGGTCTGCCGAAAGAATTCATCGCATTTTACTATGGAAAGAGCAACGATACAGTCGAGCCTAGCATGTACGCCTGTGCGGTTGCCTACATGACGGGCGAGGAGGTGACGGGGCCTAACAGGTGCACCCTGCGGTACGAGACATCGCGGCTCTCGGAGAAGTGCATCGCCCTGCCAAGCAGCCTATCTACGTCGGCGCAAAAAGTCTTCTACAAGGATGGGCGGACATGCGTTGGGTGCCGGTACTGGAGCCTTTTGCAGCGACGCAAGGTCCGGTGCCAATGGTCAACGGATAGTTCGGACAGCACGGATACGGATATAGAGCCAGTAGCGCGCCCAAAAGCCGATATCACCAGACGGACGAGCCTCAGCAGGAATTCGAGCGCGCGACGCAACTATGGCGTTGTGGACATGTCGCAGGATGAACAAGCTGCATCCGCCATCACAGCGGAACACTGGGAGTTTGTCCCGGGGAAGAGAGAATCGCAGAAAGACGGGGAGGGTATGTTTTCTGTTTTCTGTTTGCTGATTGCAATATCGAGTGCTAAGCATGACTGGCATTTAGTTATTGCGCTGGCCAGGTCGTACTTGGACAATGCGCAGCCGTTCAAGGTTGCCGAGGACATTTCGACACACATCATCACTATCAAAATGGGCAGCCGGCATCATTTCCCGGCAGACTCGAACGTACTGCGTATATGCCACATCATGAGCGGCAAGGCAGACGTGATTATGGACGGGGAAGATCACTTCAGTCTTGGGCCGGGGGGCATGGTCAAGATCAATCTGGGCACGGGGTGCGTGATGGAGAATCGACTTTACATGGACATCAAGGTGGTGGTCACGGCCATCGACCGATAACAATCTGGTTCTTTTTCTTTTGGCATTTCTGCGGGCGAGCGTTGGAGGCGGCTCGGGAGTTGTTTCTTCTTCTTCTTCTACACTTGCATTTTCAAGCTGGGTCGTTTTGCGGGTATACTTGCGCGCATACGGGGCATTGTCATGTCAAATCAAAGCACAGCGAGCATAGAATTACCAGGTCAGGACGGAAAGGAGAATTGGGCAGAAGCATGAGCAGCGCATGTGCCACGGTCACGATGGTGGTTTCCATTTTCGATGGGCAGGTTACAGGGGGCTACAGGGGGTTACAGGGTGGGTTTTACAGAGGGTGCGGCTGGGGGTGGCGGAGCAGCCAACGGGTCGAGTCAGCCGCCCGTTTCTGCCGCCTCCACAGCATCCACAATTGCCGTCCATCCATCTCGTCCTCCATCCATCCCTCCTACATCCATTACTGTACATTTCCACACGCGCGGCAGAGAGTCTGGTCCGCGAATGACCAGGACCATCACGAGCTACTCCATGCTCTGCAGAAATTGTTCCATATGTGCGGAGAATAGAGAAAATTACGTCACCGATTCTACCTCCTCCTCCTCCTCTGTCTCTGTCGTGACTCGGCAAACAATAAGCAGCATGGGCAGAATTACCTGCACGTGAACTCGTGGAATATCCAGTTACACATCCATTTTCAGGTAATGCAGGCAGCGGGAGATGCGCGCGGCGCCGATCGATCCCGTGGCAGGGGGGTGTCATTCTGCGGCGTAGTTGATCGATGCATCCACCAGGCAGCGGTTGATAATGAAGAGGGCAGGGCATTCCTTTTTCCCTCCTCTTATTCTTTTACTTTTCTTCTTCATTCTTACTGACTTGGTAGTAGTGTAGTCCTGCTTTTCTTCTTTTGGATTTTGTTGGTTCCTGCATTCGATGGCGTTTTCCCCTGGCCATCACCTACTTACATCACAACGAGAGACACTGAACTAACATCACCAACGAAACTACATTTACATTTTGGTCTGGATATGTCAGTACGCAGAGGCGGCATAGGGGCCCTCCCCTCTGCCAAACCCGCTGCCCATCCACGCTCTCCAAGCCCTCACCCCCCTCCACCTCTCCCCTTCGAATCAGTCGAGAAACCGCTCTCCTCCTCCTCGCCAAGCGACACACATATCCCCTTCCGCTTCACACTCGATCCGTCTGGTCCGCTCACTCATGACACGACCACCGTTGACGTCCTGACGGTACCATGTCCCGGCGCCAGCGGCCTGCATACATGGACGCGCGACGGTGGGCGGACACTCGACGTCGAAGGGAGGAGGGGCGGGCCTGCGTGGGTGAGGCAGGGCATTCGTAGAGAGGCGGATCGCGCGAGGATCTTGCTGTATGAGCATCCAGACGTGGTGCCGGGGACGACACTCGTGGCGTTGGCAGATGCCTTGCTGGAAGAGCTGGCGGCGCTGCGGGAGAGCGAGGGGGCAAGAATGAGACCCGTGCTGTTTATTGCGCATAGTCTCGGCGGCTTGGTCGTTAAGATGGCGCTCGTCAAGGCCGTTCAAGATGCGCGGTACAAGGATATGGCGAGGGACTGCTTCGGCGTAGCATTCTTCGGTAAGAGACCCCCTTTTCCATATCAAACAAACCATGATACTGACGATTAAAGGCACACCGCACCAAGGATCAAGCTATTTCGCAACGCACAGCCTCGCCGCCAGCATCCAATCCATGCTGCACCTCTCCTCGCCGCTCCCCGCCTCGCTGACAGACGACCTGCGCGTCGGGACCTCGGCGCTGCTGCACCTCGACGACGCCTTCAAGTCCATGGCGGGCGACGTGCGCGTGTGGACCTTCTACGAGACCATCGACTCGCGGCTCTCCTCGGGCGCGGACGTCTACATCACGGCGCCGCTGACGTCCATCAAGTCGGCCATCCTGGGCATGCGCCAGGAGCGCATCTTCCCCCTGCAGAGCGACCACGCCGGCATGGCCTCCTTTGGCCGCCACAACGTCCACACGATGCGCATCTTCCTCGGCCAGCTCGCCACGCAGATCGACGCCGCCGCCGACGCCGCGGAGCAGGAGAGCGAGGCGGACGGCGCGCGACGCGCTTACATGTCGCTCGGGCTGGAGCAGAAAGTCAACGTCGAGGTCCACGGGTTCTTTGAGGACCCGCTCACACCGGACAGCCTCGTCACGACGATCCGCGCGTGGTCTACGCGCCTGCCGCTCAAGGACTTCCTGGCTAAGGGCCCGGATCGCTGCTTGAGCGAGCGGTTGAACGAAGTCGACGCTCCGCCCGAGGAGAGCCGCTTCCTCCGCGCTAGGGGCCGTCTCCCTGTGACTACGCTCTCTCCCACCATCGCGGGCCTCGGCATCACAGCCCACGACAGACCCACCATGACAACGTCGACATCCATCGCCGTCATCCCGCCCAGCTCCCCCGTCCTCCGCCCCGTCAACATGAAGACGGAGCCGCGCGCGGAATCAGCCCCGGCCGTCCCCGGCATCGCCCCGCCTCCCCCGGGCCCGCCACTATCTCCACCCACCCGCTTCTCCACCCCGCTCATCCGTCCCTCGCCGCTCCTCCGCGCCGAATTCGAGCAGGACCTCGCCATCGACCGTCTCTCCCCTCCGCTGGGCCCCCGTGTCCGCCGCGCCTTCAGCCGCTCCTTCAGCCTCGGCAGCAGCAGCGACGACGCCGCCTCGCGCTACGAGTACCGCGACTTCCCGCCCTTCAGCCAGCGCAGCCGCAGCGACGCCGGGGGCGGCGCCACCGAGGACGAGGATGCCGATGTAGAGGCATCGCCGATGCTTCCAGAGTCGGTCGTGGCGATTCGCAAGGCTATCGCAGATGGTGGGAGGAGGACGAGCGAGACGGTGGTTGTCGAGGACGTTCCGTCGGCGTTTGCGAAGCCGAAGCTGAGCACGCGGAGGTTTGTGTGGATGCATGTCCCGTTCAACAACCCGACGTGGGTCAAGGTGAGGTCTCAAATAAGGAGTATTATTTTCATTCTATTACTAACGTATGGGCAGCAAATGCTGGAGACGCTGCAGGCATACCACAAGAAAGACTACTCGCCGCTGTACAACCACGACTTCTGGGCCACCAGACACACTCGCGGCCGACACTCGCAGCACTGGGCATACTTTGCCAAGCCAGGGTGCTATTTCACAAGCTCACATACCCGTACGTCTGCTCGTAGCAACTTTTCTCCATCGCCTGGTGTAGCTTACAGACTCGCAGTGTCACCGCGCAGCCACTCTCGGACAGGGACATCGATATCGCCCCCGCCCCTGGACAACTCGGCCAGCACGTGCCTGTTCCTCCCCTATCTGCACTTCGACTCGTACAAGCGCCTCGTGCGCCGTCGCGAGATGATTCTCGACCGGCTGCGCCAGGGGCGGTCGCGGCCCATCCCCGAATACGTCGCCAAGAGCGATTCCTTGGAGCTGCAGGTCATCTGGGAGTATCTCGGGCACGACCCCCCGCTCAACTGCCGCCGCACGCTCGACCAGTACGGATACCCTTCGCTGCGGGATACAAGGCCCCGCGACGACGACCAGATGCTGTACAAGTTGACCAAACAGAGGAGCTGCCGGGCCAGCCACCACGGCGGGCTGTTCAGTGAAGGGTCGACAGGACGGGCGGCCTCGGATGGGGGCGGGAGCGGCACGGGGAGCGGCACGGGGAGCTGGAGGGACCGCTTCATGGGCCACGATAGCTCCGAGGCGCATGCCGAGGAGGAGGAGGAAGAGGATAGGCTGCTCGACGGGAACGTTCTGATGGTTGACCAGCTATGGCTCTGGGTCATAAACTCACGTAAGACATTCACCCTCCTCCGTTCGCAGTGCATGTACCAACTGCCCGCAGATACCGTCTTGACATTCTTCCCGCGACGCGAGAGCGATCCCATCGAGGGCCCCCTTTACCAGCAGGCCGACCTCAGGGACAGCATCTTCAACGAAGTCAACGTCGACCTGACGCGCCAATGCGAGAACGCACTCGACCTCGCAGCCCTAGCGGCCCTACACGCCGTGAGCGTACTGCTAGACCGCTCCTCGCACCCCGACCTCGAAGTGTTTCGCATATTCGAAGAGGCAATCAGCGTTTTGGTAAGTGGTTCCGTAGATTATGTATTTCTCATGGTATTCGTCGCTAATTGTACAACACAAAAAATCTAGAACGAGAAGCTCACGTCGTCCCTCAAGGCGTTCCGCACAGAGGGCTTCCGGGACAAGGCCAACGACTTTGAGCCCGTGGAGAACAAGGAGCGGTCCATCCGCGCCCGGCACAAGGAGGAGGGCCGGCGGGCGGAGCGCGAGAACCGGAGCAACACGTCTGCGCTGCTGGAGCTCCGCGATATCGAGGACGAGCTCCTGATCCTGCTGCATCTGTTCGAGAGGCAGTCCAAGGTGATTGCTTCGATGCAGGCTGTATACATGCGGCCCGAGCTGCGCGACCACACCGTCAACGGGCGCGAGTTCCTCAAGGAGGCGCTGAAGCGCCTCGGGGAATACGCGCACCAGGCCGAGGAGATGACGCAGCGCGTCCGCGGCACGCGCGATGATTACGACAAGCTGCTGCAGATGGTGCAGCGACAGGCGCAGGTGGACGAGGTGCGGCTGAGCCGGTTCCACGCCGACCTCGCCAGCGCGCAGAGCCGCAGCGTCATGATCTTCACCACCTTTACCGTCATCTTCTTGCCGCTGACCTTCTTCACGGGCTTGTTCGGCATGAACACGCGGGAATGGGGTGGCGAGAACTTTCCTACGCTCCAGACGATTACGACGATTGCGATACCGTCTAGTCTGGCGCTCGTCGTCGGCGCACTCGTGGTTGCGTGGAGCACGACGGTGCGCCAGTTTCTAGAGTGGGTCAGCCAGGTCAACAGCGACGCTGCCGAGCGGCTGTATACGCTTCTATGGCGCCCTGTCGCACGCGTGGTCGTGAGGAGGTTGAGGGGGAGGAGACAGGGTGTCAAAGCCGAGGAGCGGGAAGGCGTCGGGCGGTTGAAGAAGGAGGCGAGCGATTTCTGGGAGAGACATAGATTGGAGAGGGAGAGGGGTTATCAGATCCCGGAGGTGAACAAGAAGCCGGCGCCGTCTGGAGATGTGCGCCGAGCAAAGTCGGGAAGGGGAGGGAGGAGATGAAGGGTTCGTGGGTAGCATCGTATACGGCATAAGGTCGGCGTTTCGGGTTGTATGGTTTGGAATATCGGCTCTGCGTATGGTGCCTGGCCTGCATCGCGTCTAGAGAGAATCTGAGCTTTGTTTGTTCTTTGCCGTGTATACGTTGGATCACAGTCTTGTAGATCCATTTTGCTGCTCGCGGATCCATTAGGGATTTGGAAATTTCCGGGCTCGAGACGTCTTGATACGCATATGTTGGTGTCGTCTTCACGTATTCGGTCGGCACGGGGTACCGCAAAGGCTCTGTCGACGTCTCCTACACAGCACAAGCCTGGCACCATTGTCAAGCGTGCTGGGGTCCCTCGCCTCGAATGACCCGCCTCCAGAGACCGGTGGCTACCGTGACGTACATGGTGTTCCAGCGCGGTCCTTCGGGAAATCGGACAAAGTTTCTGCACATGCCGATGTACAACCGGGCCAGGGCGAGGGTCATGATGGGATCATTGCTCCGGCCATCCATACAGGCCTGGATCTGGTCCAGCTCCTCGGGCTGTGACATGCTCTGGATCTGCTCCTCAATGTCCTTGGGCGTCTTCCACCACCCGCGGCGTGCCAGAGTGTCGACGGCTTGCAGGCGCAGTGTGTCGTAGCGGTCTGCCAGGGCTTCTATGCCTTGGATGCGTGGGGGGCCGTAGTTATCGTGGTAGGAGCCGAGGCGGTTGACCATGGCGAGGGTTATGGGATCGCCGTCGCTTAGCGAGCTGTAGTTGCTGACCATGTTCTGCATGACGAGGTCCTCGACGCGGGAGGTGAAGCCGCCGGCGCGGGTCTCGCGCCACAGGGCCATTGTGTAGTTTGCGCATATCCACTCGAGAAACCCAGAGATGCTCCGAGGCGGGTTCGCAAGCCCCTGGGACAGCTGCAGCGGGAGACTCATGTCGGGAGGCAGAGGAAAGGTGTCGGACCAGTGAGGGTTGTGAGGGTTGGGAGCCATGGTGGGAGCCATGACGGGAGCATCGGTAAGCGAGTGCAGCATCGGGATCTGGCCTGGCAGCGAGGTGGACAGGGCTGGCATGGCGTCCATGATGCCCGAGGAGGCGGAGGAGACAGATTCGGTGTTGGGCTGCATAAAGGCATGGCCGAGGTCTTCGTCATCCTGCTCATCCATGGTTGCGCCTGCGGCTCCCCATGCTCTAATGAGGGCAACTTCGAGTTCTGGCCATGTCCGGCCGTCGCCTGCCACGACCTTGCTGATGTGAGAAATGGCATCCTTGAGTCGCTTATTCTCCTCCTGGAGAGTGCGGAACTTGTTGGCGTGCCTCTTGCGATATTCTCTCTGCGCGAGCTTTCCACGCTCACGACGAGACTGAGGGTTTGTCAGCAGAGATGTTGCGTGGGGAGGTGGGGGTAAAGAGATGATGAAGAGAAGAAGAGGAACATGAGGGGTAAAAAAAATTAAATAATGAAAAATAAAGACAAGGGGAGAAGAGGAGAAGAGGATGGGAAGATGAACTCACAGCTGTGACGCCCTCGTCTGGCGGGCTTTGGGTGTCCATGGTGATGACCAAGACGGCGGGAGGTGAGTAACTATAACAATAGGCAGCGATAGGCCGACAGGAAAGATAGGAAAGCGAGGAGATAGTTGGTTGGTGAGTGTGAATAGTGGAGTGAGGCGGGTTGCACGACACCTTGGCCGGAGTTTATAACGTCCATTCTCAACGTGATGGCCTGGGGATCAGAGTGATTATAACTGCCTCTGCAGTTGCGTGCAGAAGAAAAAGGGACTACTAGTATGAGATGCCTGTATGCTAGGCAGGTGTGTGCTCTAGGTAGGTGTGTAGGCGTGCATTTAGTGACTGCCTGCCAGGTGTGTATGGAATCGGCGTCGGTCATTTGGAAGGTGCGATGCAGCGCTGGGAATAGATAACGTTATGGGCGGGGCCGGAGGTGAAGATGCTGGCGAGGCGGCCAATGGGCGGCAGGCAGAGGATCTTTGGTCTTTGGTGCGGCTCGCGGTGCTTCCAGAAAAACCGAACAACACTGGAAGAAAGGACTGAAGAAGATAAACAAAATAAAACAAACCAAATATAAAAAAATTATAAATAAATAATAATAAATAAATAAGATAAAGAAGAAGAAGAAGAAGAAGAAGAAGAAGAATAATAATAATAAAACAATAAAATATTTTATAAAAATGAATCCCAACTTACATCTGCTCGATAGCTTATTACCGCAGTGCAGGCTTGCTCGTCTATGTGCCCGTCTTTGTGCTAATGTGACAGCGAACTGGGCCAAAGCTGATGAAAGAGGCTTAGGTTACGAGGTGCATCCATGGACGAATCCGCCAGATTGGGCCGCGAGTATGGGGAAGAGACGACAAGATAGACATGGAGACCCAGGTCCAGCAGCAAAAAAAAAAACAATTAAAAAAGGGTGGTAGTGCAGCTGGGCGGCAGTTGATTTTGGTTGGGAATGGTGGCATTGACCATGATCCCGAAGGCTCTCGGATTCGGATCGGTCGCTGCCTCTTGCAGATTAGCGCAACGGAGCCCTATGTGTGAATCCCTGCCGTTGCCTTTGGCTTTTGGCTACCCGTCGAGGGCTCTGTCGGACGCGGTCAGACGGGTTGGCAAGGTTGGTGATTGGTGATGCCCGCCGGTAGGGATGAAACAAAATGGAACCCCCCACCGACCACCTAACTATGTATTATGACTATCCTTTCCTTAGGGCTGCAGGCCTACTAATTAAATCCAATCCAACCTAACTGGCAGCACAGCCTCCTCTCCTGCTGACCCCCCCCCCCCCCCCCCTCCCCCGAAACAAGATACTGCCGACGTATACTGGCCTATAGCAAGGCAAAGGTGGGATGCAACCATGCTGCTAGTGTGTTGCGAAGCGAGTACCATGATCCGTAATTGACAGCAAGGGCGTACGCATCCATTCAGTTGTTCCAAAGTTGGCAGCCCAGGCCCTACAGCGCTGTCAAGCAGTAAAGTTAGGCACCGGGACATGTCGCCGTAGGGCCTGGAGACCCCCTGGCCCTGCGCTGCTCCTCCGACCTTAACTCCTTAACTCCCCTAACCTCCATGCTCCATGGCCTTACGGCCGGACAGAGCTAATAAGTAGTAGGAACCTTAGACGAGGGCGACGCACCTGCCTCTGCTCGGCTATACTACCCGGCCAGGGGTAATCTCCCATCTCTGACCTCACCTCCCTCTTGGATTCCGTCCCATCCATTCAAACTTCTTCCTCCTTGTTCCGCCTGGCCTTTCCCGCCAACCAGCGTCGCCCGCCTAGTCGCACCTCGCATCCGCATTTCGCATTCCCGCAATCCGCTTCCGCATCTGCGCCCCCCCTGGATTCGGCTTCACACCGTCCGGCCGGTGCCGTCCCAGTCGCGTCCTCTCCGACCTTGTCCCTCCGCCCATTCGTCCATTCGTCCGTCTGCCATCAGCAATTTGTCTTTCTGCTTACCTGATCTCACCCACCTCCGCCTCGGACTCGGCCTCGGACCCAGCCTCAGCCAGCTTGGCCTTGCTCGCTAGTCCCCGTCTTATGCCCGCCATCATGTTCTCGCCTGGTGCCCGCCGATGGCGAGCCCCTGTCCATGCCGTCACCCTGCCCTACCTCATGGTCCTGCCCGTCGTCCTGGCCCTCGTCACCATCGTCGCCCTCTTTTTCCACTCGGACGTCAATGTGGCCATGATGTGGTCGCAGTGCCACTCGCACGCTCGCATCCCCCAGCTCAGCCGCATCCCCATCATCGGCACGCCTCTCTGTGGCCTGACCAGCTTCTTCCACGCTGCCCTCGACTCCCACCGCACCACGGCCCTCATGGCCGTCATTCTGGCCTACGTCGGTGCCCTGTCCACCGTCTGCACCCTCGAATCCGCTAGGCCCTGCAACGCCCCCAGCCGCCTCATCAGGAATCCCACCCCGGCATGGCTCCTCTTCAACCTCGTGGGCGGCGCCGCTGTCTGGCAGCTCATTATTGTCCCGGCCTTCCTGCTACGCGCCAAGCACCACATGGTCGCCGACCCGCAACTGCCCACTGCTAATTCCGCTGCCACCGCCACCGCCAGTGGCACTCATCCCGCCGACCACCACGACGCTCACTACCAGGTCCGCGACCGCTCCATTCCTGACGCCGAAGCCATTGCTATCCCCGTTGCCGTTACGCTGGGCTACTTTCTACCCTCCATCCTCATGCTAGCCTTCAACTCGTACGTCACCATCCTCCTCTGGCTCTTCTTCCCCCTCTATGTTTCAGCCATCCGCCACATCATCTGCTACGCCATTGGTAAGCTGCGCACCTCGGAGCCTCGCACCGTACATCCCGAGGACACCCCTCCAACCTTGGCCTTCTTCTACGCCACTCCCGTCCTCTTGTCGGTTCTGGCCCACGTCTTTGTCATCTGGAACCTCACAACCCCCGATGACCGTGCCGAGATGACTCGATCAACCATCAAGTTTATTGAGATCGATTTCCTCTTCATAGCCGCCACTGTTCTCTATTGGGTTCTGGTTGAGGTGGGCTGGGAAGTCCCCCTCATCATGCTTGGTTCCTCCATTGCCGTAGGCCCTGGCGCCGGCATCTGCCTTGGATGGCTGCTGCGTGAAAAGGCAATGCTCAACGAACTGGAGCCCGAGCCCATTACTGGGCATGTTCCCCACAGGTCGGATGAGCAGACGCCTCTCCTCCAGTCCTAGCCCATTCCATGTCAGGCTTGGCTACCTAGATTCAGATATAGCTTATTTCTTAATTACTCCATACACGTGGAACATACGCTTTCATCTACCTTGAGCCATTCATATCACGGTACTGTACCCGACATATCAAATCATGGCGCGTTTACTTAAAATTGCTCTCTTGTATCCCACTCGATTCACCTTGTGGCATTGCAAACTACCCCAATTACGACGGCGAATTTCGCCGATGCATGCTTGAAGCATGCCTCATCAAGTATTATCTACGGCCAGGGACTGCTTGTTACTCTGCGCCCCCAACCTCGTCACTTTGGCACCTATATTGAAATTCAGCAGAGCAATCTTGGACTGCGTCTTTCGCTAAATAGGGTGACGACGATCCACTGGACCATAATTCTTGGCATGAGCAGATTGGCTACATGTGTGCTCCCAGAGGATACTATCTGCTGGTCGAATCATTGCCACAGAATCCTTCTTCATCAATCCTTGATCCTCTATCATGCATTGATATCCCCGGTATCACTATAGATGTTTCTATAGGCCATAGATGAGACTGATAACTATGTTACACTGGCGGCAATGCACCCTGCAGCAGCAAAAGGGTATGGTTTTATATCACTATCCACCATCAACGTTATGTGGTCAGGGGGGTTTCTGGGATACGAGGACAAGCTTGACGGCCATGGGCGCTTGATTTAATGGATCGCCATGAGGCGGGAGTGTGTTACATTGAACGGCTTTTCACCATCTGCCGACCTCCGACGTGATCCCTCTGCAGGAGGCCTAAATCGGAGTGCAATGCACCACCACGAGCAAGAAGGAACAAATCTCTCCGTGGGAAGGGGGCGTTACAAGGGCGCATCCGGCGGCTATTTCCAGCGATCCCTACCTACGCGACCAATGTTAGAGGCCGGGTCCGTGTGATTGGACGAGCTGCCGCCCAAGGAGATAGACGGCAACGTTGTTAGTCGACTTTGCCGCGGGGGGAGTAAGGAGGGAGGAGTGCGCCCCGGACGGCGAATAGCCATGCCCATGTCCTTCTCATGGTTACATCAGAAGCGCGCGGCGCTCCCACGCCAAGGAGCAGGTGCATATGTGGACGCTGCAACGTTATATGAACCACCATGTGGTGCTGGGCGCTCTGCTACAGGGCTGGCATCCTGGCGCACGCCCGGCTGTCGCGAACCGGCCCCAGGCCGATATCGACAGGGAAAAGGAAGAAAAAGAAGTTAGTAGAATACGCGGAAGAAAAAGGACAAGGGGGGGCGTGGGTGGCATAGCTACGATCTTGCCTCGATCGGGGATGGGCAGTGTGTCCCTACAGCTTGGTCGAGACTATCGTGTGTTCCTCCGCGGTGGAGGACTGCCAACAGCTCCTCCTTGACTGCATGATATACCCCAGGGAGAGCGCAGGCAGCTATGGAATTTGTCGCACTAGGTTTTTAGTAGCACATAGATCGTTCCAATCCCGATGGGTTGGAAGGAATCATCCCCGGCTGCTTATCAATTTGTTTGCAATATCCGCAACGGCCCGCTATCGCCTGGCTGGGGCTTGCTTGCTTGCGTCGTCCTCCATGGCGGGAACTGCACTAGAAAGACTCGACCAAGTTTCATTGTCTTCCATTAGCTTGAATCCATCGTTCTTTTTTATTTTAATTTTTTTTATCCTCTTCTTTTTTTGCTCCCCTTCTTATGGGGACAGGGCCGTCGGAACTCCGCCAGACACACGGACGGTGAAATTTCGCCTGGATCTCGGATTACCCATCATTACGAATTACCGGATTTGGCAGTGACCAGGGGGCAAGACGGCTTCGCATTCGCACTCCTCCGTACAACCCGCGCAGACACTCCTGACCCCTCGTCAATGCCGCTGTTTTGGTATGTACGCGCACGCACCTGTAGCTTACACCTCCGGCTCGATGGAGCGATGCAGCGGTGGCCCACGGCAAGGCTGCATATGCATATAGTAGGCGGGCGTCTCGCTGCCCCATAGCAAGGTACATCCATTGCTGCCACATGGGTGGTGGTGGGAGATATGTTGTCAGCTGATGGGATATCATGAACCATCGCTGGGAAAAGAGGCTGTGGTTTCATTGCAAGCCTCTCCTCTCCACAAGCGGGGAGTGGCATATCAAAAGTTCTTTTCTAGGATTCGATGCGGTGAAAAGAAAAGGAGAAAGCGAATGAATGCATCATGACGTGGTCTATTCCGTGGTCAGGTTTGAACAAGTCCGTCCATCCATCCCCACCTACGCAAGTCCCAAACACGCAGCAAGCCGCGCGGTCTACACGAATCCATCGACAGGTACTATTGTGACTCCATTTTGTATACCGGTAACCCCTCCAATGCTAGATAGTACAGTATCATACATACATACACCGTCAGGCCCGCCCACCCCCCGGGCGCTCTTAGGCTTGCGCCCTCTCCGGCTGCGGTATCTGGCCGAGTATCCTCTCGCGCACAATCTGCGCCCCGACCGCAGCGCCGTGCTGCAGCGTCAGGGCTCCGATGATGGCCAGTATGGCTCCGTTCAGCACCGGCTGGACGCCAGAGGACTCGAGCTTATCAGGCTGCCCAGCAATCAGTCAGTAACGGGCTCGTATAGAGGTGAAATCGGTGCCTTGAGAAACTCACCAGACGGGGCTTCCATCGCATCACGTCGAGCAGGTCGACCTTCTTGGCCAGCAGGTACAGCGCCTCCATTCCGACCCAGTCCGTCGGCTTGAGCACCGATAGGTTGTCCACCGAGGCCAGCTGCTTGTTCTCAAAGGGCTTCCTGCCGAATGCGTCCTTCGTCTCCCGCGCGCCGGGCAGAGGTGCCTGGCTGACAATGTGCTTGGTGGCCTCCAGAGTCAAGGTATGACGCCCTACACGGGTGTCAGCAAAATCTCAATCTCAACGCAACCCGCACTGTGCTGCGTATGTCATGTACGCACCCATCAAGGCGAGTCTGTCGTTGAAGCCTCTCCTGCCCTGGTCGAAGCTCTTGTGCGTCACGGCCAGCCACTTGAGCTCCTCGGGCAGCATTTTGCTCCCGTCCTTGCCCAGGAGGCGGTTGTACATGGCGTCGAGGCGCTCGGGGCTGTTGTTGACGTGCCAGATCTTGTTGGAGGGCTTCTTGGCAAAGTCGAGCACCGTAGGTGCCTTCATCCCCGCGGGCGTCGACTTCCATCGCGGCTCCGCGCGCTCCCGCACCTCGAAGGGCGCCGGGGTCGTCGTCGTCTTGGTCGTTGTCGCCTCGGTCGAGCTGGCGCGGATGCCCGTCCGGCTGAGGGCCCGCAGGCCTGGCTGTATTCTCGGCAGCCGAGTGCGGAGGGGTCGGAGCGCCATTGGTGAGTTAGAGGGGGGGGAGGATAGGAAGGTTGTTGGATTGGGCGGGTGGTTTGGATGGCCAGGAGCCTGCTTCAGCTATCCAGATCGCGAACATTTTCTTGTAATCACGTGCACCTTATCAGGGGTTCTGTGGCGTGTACCGATTAGCGTTGAAGCATTGTGCTGCGCCATGGGGTCTGTGGCTGGCGGGACCAGGGAGACCCACCTGCGAGCTCCCGTTTCCCGTTACTTGGAGTCGAGCATCATCCACCTTTATTTCACATCGCCAGAATCAATCACCCTAACGAGCCGCCAAGCTGGTGGTCGAGCTCTTGTTTGAACAATTGGACATTGTCACGGAATTCGCATATAACGCGGCTTGGCTACCAGCTTGTACGATATTGGCGGATTTGGCCAGTCTCCTCGAGAGCCAGCATTAATTGCAATCAATTCCCACCCACTACTTGCTTCTTATGTTACCAGTTTGGAGCTGTCCCAGCTACAAACACACTGATTGATTGCGCCTGTATGCTTACGACCAAGGTGTTTGTTTCACTCAACACCGGGACTCAAGCTACCTGGTAAACTTCATCCATACCGACACGAGGTGCAAACCATCTCCTCCTGTTTCATCCTCGCAACATCGCCTCATCCCCCAACCGATGGATTCTGGGGATGACACTCTCCGCAGCCGGCTCGCCGCCGTGCTTCCCAAAGACCAGCATTTCGAGATTCATCACCTCTCTACGCCACCCCGCAAGGTCGACGCTCTCTGCTCGGCGCCGCCCAACGAGCGCCCCGACCGAACCTACTGCGAGAACCACTTCCTCACCCTGTCCATCAACGCGCCGAGCAAAGACAGCCCCGAGTCCTCGAACCCGGTTATTGTGCTGGGCGTCGAGATCTTCATATACACCACCGCCCACTCCACGACGCTCTTCGTCTCCAAGGCCGACTCCACCGGCTACCTGCAGCTGCTCGGGCTGCCCCGCGGCACCCCCAGTCCGATTCGAGAGGTCTGCACGGCCTTTATATCCTTCCTCGTAGCGAAAAGGAGGCGCAAGGATGCCCAGTTCGTGGTCAGCCTGTTTGCTCGCGCGCAGTCCCAATACCTGTTCCCCGGCAGCGCCGAGTGCAGCAGCAAGCATGTCCTCGACGATCGAGGACTGGTGAAATGGTGGTGCCGCGTGCTCAATGGTCTGCTCGAGTCGCCCCCCCAGGGCTCACTGCCGTCCTGGAGGAGCGTCAAGGGCTATCTCGTGGTGCCAGGCCTGGATACGTACGAGACGCGCGCCTTCATCCCTCGGTCCTCGACGTCTGATTGGTGCCTTACGCACCCCCTGGAGCGAATCTCCCACTACACCCGCGAGTTTGACTGGGTTCCTCCGCGGTGCTTGATCCCCATCTTTCCGGACGACCCCAAGTCGCGCTTCCGCTCCGAGCTGGACGAGGAGGCCGCCGAGTCGCACGTCATGCAGACGACGGGGAGCTGGAAGAGCGTCAAGACGCTGGAGACGTTTTGGGAACTCATGGCCTTCAGGCAGGAATGCTCCAGTGGTAGAATGACTGGTTTCATCTGGCTGGTCTTTGATAACCAGGGCGAGGAGGAAAACCTGCCCACCCCGGAAGCTTCGTTCCGGGAAGCTGTACCTTCGACGGCGCCTGAGACACCCAAGAAGCAGACCAGGATCTCGGCTGTGACGCCCACCACAACGCCTCGGAAGCTGTTTCCCTCAAAGACGGACACGGCTGAGCCAGCATCCTCCCAAGCAAAACTAATGAAAAAGAAGAAAGCAACAAAAAAGACGAAGCTGAAAGGAATCATTATCCCACGGCGTCCCAGGGTCAAGACTGCGCAGCGCAACTACCTGCTGAACCGCCCTGAATCTACAGCGTACTACTACTGGCCGCCAGCGGGCCGGGGTGAGAAGATTGTCGACGAGGGCCAGTACAAGCGCATCGTAGAGCTGCTCCTACACCTCGACTTTGCCACCCTCGACAAGGCCGTGGGAAGCACCCGTCGCTGGGTGAGCGAGGTTGGTATGGGGAGCCGCTGGGGCTATGAAGTCGTAGGCACAAACTCGTCTGTCAACACCGGGACCACTGCGGCCGGTGCGTCAGCCGTGAACAACCTCTCGGGTCTCGTCAAGCGGAAGCGATCCGACACGTCTGGGCAGCCAGAGGATACTGGTGCCAAGGTCAACGTCCTCAGCGCCGGGCTGGTGAAGCGCAAGCCCAAGGAGGAGCCACCTAACCCCGAGGTCAATGTGCTCACGGCAGGACTGGTGAGGAAGAAGCCCAAGGAGTGAACACGTTTGTGGGTCCGGCGTTGTGGCATGTAATACTATCAAGTACGGACAGGAGTTGGCATAGTTTCGGTTTGGAGCACCCTGGGTATTCGTTCGTCTAGGTTACCATCAATTGCATGAATTTGACGACATGAATGATATTTTGGGGGCTTCAGTGATGATGGATATAGGGTTTGAGATGGCAAGTGATTTATTCCTGTTCTACTATTCTATCAGACGCGCCACTTTTTACTACCTCACTTGGGAAGATGGTCGAGATTCACAGGCGTGAGGGGCTGGCCGCCCGAGAGCACCGCCATGATATTCCGCATGCTGAGCTCCTCGAAGCCGCGATGCGTCTCGACAGTGCCGCCGGCGTTGTGGCACGTCAGCATCACGCGGCCCTGGAGCGCCAGCTCCCTCAGTCTCGAGTGGACGTTGGGCTCGTTCTGGTGCACGTCGATGGCCGCGGCGCTCACCATGTTTCTCTCGAGAGCCTCGACGAGGGCTTCCTCGTCGACGAGGCTGCCGCGGGCAATGTTGACGAAGCGCGCGCCCGGGCGGAAGGAGCGCAGCGACTCGGCGTTGATGATGGTCGTCTCCCCCGCGGCGGGGGTGCATAAGACGACGCAGTCGGAGGCGCGCAGGAGGCTGTCGAGCTGGGCGTGGTAGGTGGCGCCCAGCATGGACTCTATCTCGGCGGGCTTGCGCACGACGTCGTAGTAGTGGACGTCCATGGCGAAGCCGCGGTGGAGGCGGGAGGCGATCTGCTGGCCGATGTTGCCGAGGCCGACGAGGCCCAGGGCATGGCCGCGCAGGTTGTGCGACTGGGCGGTGGCCTGGACGTGGCAGGCCTGGAAGGCGTCTGGGTCGGCAGAGACGGCCGATGCCATGCAGTAGGGCAGCTGGCGGAAGGTGGAGATGACGAGGGCGACGGCAAAGTCGGCGACGGCTTCTGCGGCGGCGAGACCGGCGTTGCAGTAGAGGATGCCTTTTGAAAGGAAACAAGGAAGGCCAAAACACGTCAGCTCAGGAAATGGCTTGCGGGAGGCTGACATGTGCATGTGCATGTGTGTGTTCAGTACCTCGTTGGGCCATGTACTGCGTGTCAGCCCAGTCGAAGCCGGAGCCCGCGCAGGCAAAGAGGCGGACCGACTGCGGGAGTAGGTCGATGAGCTCGCGGTCCCAGCGGCCCATCTCGCCGCCGGAGCCCCAGAAGGGGCGGAAGACGGCGTGGAAGTCGCCCCATCGGCGGTCGGCGAGGGCGCGGGCGAACTCGGGGCGGGAGCGCTCGCGGGGGGAGGGCTGGACGATGTCGAACTGGGAGGCGAACTGGGCGTAGGTGTGGAGGTTGTAGCAGACGTCGTCGCCGATGTGGAGGACGCGCAGCTTGGGAGGGTGGTTGTTGTTTTCGAGGGTGAAGGCGCGGAGCGGGGAGAGGAGGGCTGCGGTGGTGTGCTGGGGGTGGACGGGGGATGTTGAGCGTGGTGTTGAGCCCGGGACGGGCGTGTTGGTTGGCTCGGCCATGAGGGCGGCGGTATGGAGGTTGGTGTGTGTGAGCTGGGAGGATGAGGATGTTGGTGATGATGATGGTGGTGGTGGTGGTGTTGGGTGGTGTGCGATATCGCTAGATGGCGAGGATGACTTGGGAAGGAAGACGGGAAGAGAGGGAAGGACAGGGACGTCAGGTATCAATCAATCTATCTAATCTATCTACCCATCTACGTATCCATCTATGTGAGTGGTCAGGTACAGACGACGGACGGGGAGCGGAGCCCAAGCAGTAATGCGAGTTGTGAGTGGCGTGGAGGACATGGACATGGAACATGATGTGCGTATGTAGGTGATGATAATAATATCGTGGGATTGGTGGTCTAGACCCTAGGCCAGCCACGCATGTGTTGATAGGAAGAGCTGTCAGACGATCCGACGGGTGTCAAGACTCGAGTGTCGTCGAATCAAAAGGGCGAATCCCTTTCCCCTCCCCCGCCGAGGCTGTTGGAGGGGAAAATGGGAAATGGAAAATGGAAAATGCTGGCGGGGTCCAATCTCCTCGCCATGCATCATGCACCAGCGAGCCGCGCTGGGCCAGAGTCTGCCTGGGGCTCAAAATATACACGTGTGTGAGAGATATAGAGGCTTTGTCTACGTTGAGGGGTTTAATTGGAAGCGGGACCAAAATGTCCCTATCTCGATAGAATAATGCAAAGCCCGATATCGGTATTGCCTCATCTGGACGCATATCTACAAATACTGCATGGATTCATGCTATCATCTGTCACCAGGCCGTGCCCAGACACCGTTAGAAAGGAACCCTGGCCTCTATACCGTCAGAGGCATACTACATCTGCTTCGGTGCTATTGTGCCAGGCACGAAATACGACGTCCCACACGATCTCGCCCAACTCTGGGAGTGCAGTTCAGATCTGGCCGGCGTACACGTCTCATGACCCCGGCTTCATGCCGTGTAAGTCGGTCTGTCGTCATGACCGAAGCCGTGCCGTCGTCGGGTACTACGGGCCGTCCCGAGATGGATATAGTTGGCGAGGAGGGGCGCGCTTGGGCATGCTGCGACATGGTGACGTGTCGTGGTTAACACGTGAAGCGTTATTCTCTTGGATGGTGGAATGATGGAAGACGAAATACAAGATGTGGTTCTGAGAACGGTTTACGAGGTGTCCTGGCTGTCCAACCTGTGGACTGGTTGTATAAATACACCTTGATTCCATTCCCATACGTGACCATGACATTTGACAATTCGCATTTGACCATTCGCATCGCCTCCAGACGTCCTTTCTCTGACTGCAATGAAGATCATCCTGACTACCCTCGCGCTGGCCGGCTGGGCCGCCGCCAAGCCCCAGATGCCGCCTCCGCTCCCGGACCCCCTCTCGACAGAGACGGTGTCTCCCGTAGCGCTGCCCACGGAGCCGGCGGTGCCCCTCCCCGTGCCGGAGCCTCCCGCGCCGACGGCCTCGGCCTTGCCCGGCGGGCCCATCTGCGAGTGCGGCTACACGTACTGCGCGTCGGTGCTGATGGCGATGAGTACGTACACGACACCCCTTTCCTCTTTTTTCTTTTTTACAAGGCAGCGACTGATAATGGGACGAAGAGCGGCCGTGGACGCCCAAGCTGCTCACGCAGGCATACTGCAGCACGCCCAACGCGGCGTGTCCCGAGGGCTTGCCCCATACCAACGTGACGTCGGCGCTCTTCATCTGCCTCTGCGACGGCGTCGACCAGGAGGTCGGGACGCATCTCCATCTGCTGTGCGGGTGCGACACGTGCCTCAACGTGAACCCTGACTTCCGGGGCCGCTGCGAGACGCCGTGCTATCACGACTAGGAGGCGAGGGTTGCATCGTGGAGGGTGGTTGTTCCGGGCTGAATGGGGTAGGGAGGCGGGGGCAGATTGGATTTCTTAGATGTATTATTTTGTTTCCTTGTTATGACTGGATACTGTTAGTGGAGTGAATGATCAGCCTATTACACTTTTCCCGTATTATCTACCGTGTGTATATATAGATGAGGCAGTTTTGGGGATTCTTTCATCCGATGCCCTTTAATAAAGAAGAAATAAAATAAAAAGGATGAAAAAAAAGGAAAAAGAGACATGGAGAACAATAAGTCATGATCCCCTACACCTATCACCATGATATATTTGTATTATAACCTACCCTGGACCACCCGAGTCGATGATCAGGGCATCCAGGAGGCCCCACCCCCGGATTTCCTAGCGCCTGCAACCCCACCTGCCCACACCACAGTGGATCATCCATTGCCAGGGAGCTTCGCGGCCCTGAACCTGACCTTCGACAACCTCGATCCATCCGCACCAGCTAGCAGACATTGGGCCCCCCCCCGGGTGCACCTCTCCCAAACGGGCGTCTTGGCTGTGAACCCATTACGTCGGCTGCAGCACTCCGCCATACCATGGCTTGAGCGTCGCAGGTGTTGTGTTGGTATTGGTATTTGCCTCTGGCTGTAACCATCCCACGCACCTCCGTCCTGCTGATCACTCCCCCTCACACACACACACACACACCCATCCCCTCCAATCCCTTTCCCTATCCCTCCTTCTCTTTCGTACGAGCTGCTCCGCATCGCCGGGCTTTGCACCGAGGCACCCATCCCTCCTCTCCCTGCCTCCTCTGTCTTATTTCTTGTCTCTGCCATTGTCTCTCCTCTCTCTCCTCCCCTCCCCTATCTCTACTTGCTCCCGCCGCCCATTGTGATACTCTGATTCGTTCAACAACTCACTTTTGGCTGGATTGCTTTCCGGGCCTGAGCGAAAACCCGTGTCCCCTCACTCGAAGCTGCCCCAGATGAGGGTCGTTGCGTGATGGCGCCTCCTGTCCTGCGTCCCCTGGCTCCCAGCCTCTGCGCTTCCCAGTCGCCATCTCTTCGTCTGCGAGTTCATCGTGAGTGCTCTTCCTCTCTCTTAAACCCAATAACACCAAAGCCACTGACCCCTCGCAAGAACTCCACGCCAAGACATTGCTGCCTTACCGTCTACAATGGCATAACACGGCCAGCGTAGCACACTCGAGGGTCCTCGACCTGGCTCCCGTGACCGCCAGGCCCCTCGGTCTCATCCAACATGCTACAGCAAATCGCCTGCCTCGTCTACCGGCCAAGGCGTACTACTCTACCACCGTCGTGCCCCCTACCACACCGTATGGTGACCTCGTCGTCGGCATACCAAAGGAGACCTTTCCAGGCGAGCGCCGCGTCGCCCTGACACCCTCCAATGTCGTCATCCTCCTCAAGAAGGGCTTCAAGCAGGTCCTCGTCGAGCAAGGCGCCGGCGCCGCTGCCGAGTTCCCCGACGCCGCCTACGCCAATGCCGGCGCAACGCTCGTGGACACGGCCTCGGCTATCTGGGCGCGGGCCGACATTGTCCTCAAGGTCCGCGGGCCCTCGGCGCAAGAGGCAGACAGCATGCGCCCCGACCAGACGCTCATCTCCATGCTCCAGCCCGCCCAGAACAAGCCTCTCGTCCAGAAAATTGCAGACAGGAAGGCTACCAGCTTCGCCATGGACATGATCCCTCGCATCTCCCGCGCCCAAGTCTTCGATGCCCTCAGCAGCATGGCCAACATTGCAGGATACAAGGCCGTTCTCGAAGCCTCCAACGTCTTTGGCAGGTTCCTGACGGGCCAGGTCACCGCCGCCGGCAAGATCCCCCCTTGCAAGGTCCTCGTCATCGGCGCGGGCGTCGCAGGTCTCAGCGCCATCGCCACCGCGCGGCGCATGGGAGCCATTGTGCGCGGCTTCGACACGCGCCCGGCCGTCCGCGAGCAGGTCCAGTCCCTGGGCGCCGAGTTCATCGAGGTCGATCTCCACGAGGACGGCTCCGGGGCCGGAGGCTACGCCAAGGAGATGAGCAAGGAGTTCATCGAGGCCGAGATGAAGCTCTTCAAGGCACAGGCAAAGGAGGTCGACATCATCATCACCACGGCCCTCATCCCCGGAAAGCCGGCCCCGAAGCTGATTACCAAGGATATGATCGAGGTCATGAAGCCCGGAAGCGTCATTGTCGACTTGGCTGCTGAGGCGGGCGGTAACTGTGAGGCCACCAAGAAGGGAGAGCTCGCGACATACAAGGACGTCAAGATCATCGGTAAGGTCCGAGCATGTATCTGCCTGACCAGCGTTAATAACAAATGTTAGGCTACACGGATCTTCCATCCCGACTGCCCACGCAATCCTCAACCCTCTACTCCAACAACATCACCAAGTTCCTCCTCTCCATGGCCCCCAAGGACAAGGAATTCGGCATCGACCTCGCAGATGAAGTCGTCCGAGGCGCCATCGTCACACAGAAAGGAGAAATCCTCCCGCCAGCTCCCCGCCCGGCGCCTCCCCCCGCGCCGGCCAAGCCCCCGACGCCCGAGGTAGCCGAGACGGTAGCCCTCACGCCCTGGCAGCAAAAGACGCGCGAGGTGGCGGGTGTCACAGCCGGCATGGGCGGCATGTTGGCTCTCGGCAAGCTCACGGGCCCTCTGTTCATGGGTAACGTCTTTACATTTGCGCTGGCCAGTCTGATCGGCTACCGCGTCGTCTGGGGCGTCGTCCCTGCTCTACACTCTCCCCTGATGAGCGTCACCAACGCCATCTCAGGCATGGTTGGTGTAGGTGGCCTGTTTATCCTCGGCGGTGGCTACCTTCCCGAGACTGTCCCGCAGGTCTTTGGTGCTATGAGTGTTCTCTTGGCCTTTGTCAACGTCGGTGGTGGCTTCGTCATCACGAAGCGCATGCTAGACATGTTTAAGCGTAATAGCATACCCTACAGACGGCATGCATTCTCATTCTGACCCTTTGCAGGACCGACCGACCCTCCCGAGTATCCCTGGCTGTACTCCATCCCGGCCGTGGTCTTCGGCGGCGGCTTTCTGGCAGCCGCATCTACCGGTGCAGCTGGTCTCGTCCAAGCCGGCTACCTGGTCAGCTCCGTGCTCTGCATCGGCTCCATCTCCGGTCTAGCCTCTCAGACGACAGCCCGCCTGGGAAACATGCTCGGAATCCTAGGTGTAGGCTCCGGCGTGCTCGCCAGCTTGCTGGCTGCGGGCTTCTCCCCAGAAGTCCTCACGCAATTTGGTGCCCTGGCAACCCTAGGCACTCTTGCCGGTATGTACTTCTATGTAGAAACTCGGAAGCGCGCTGACAGCAAAAGGCTTCCTCATTGGAAAGCGAATCACCCCGACGGATCTGCCCCAGACAGTTGCTGCACTGCACTCCGTCATGGGCTTGGCTGCTGTGTTGACAAGCATCGGCAGTGTTATGGCTGATATCCACGACGTATCGACCCTCCATATGGTGACAGCTTACCTTGGTGTTCTGATTGGTATGTCAACCCTCAGCCTTCATTTGAAGTCTTACTGACCACCGTAGGTGGCATCACATTCACCGGCTCTTTGGTCGCCTTCATGAAGCTTGCTGGGCGAATGTCCTCTCGCCCAACTATTCTTCCCGGACGTCACGTCATCAACACGGGTCTGCTGGCCACCAATGCAGCCACAATGGGTGCCTTCATCACTATGGCACCCGGGAGTCCCATGATTGCCGCTGGTGCTCTGGCGGCTAATGCCTTGCTCAGCTTCACCAAGGGATTTACAACCACAGCCGGGATAGGAGGAGCTGATATGCGTATGTGTGCTTCTGTTGGTTGCTGGATGGTACTGACTTCTTTCTAGCTGTTGTCATCACTGTACTGAATGCTTACAGCGGCTTTGCACTGGTGGCTGAGGGCTTCATGCTGAACAACCCCTTGCTCACCTCGGTCGGCGCACTTATAGGCGTGTCCGGGTCCATCCTATCGTACATTATGTGCGTAGCCATGAATCGTTCCCTGACCAACGTCCTCTTTGGTGGTATATCAGCGCCCGCCCAGGTTCAAGAGTATAAACCCCAAGGGCAAGTCACACAAACGACGGTCGATGACCTGGCCGAGTCGCTTCTCAACTCGGAGTCGGTCATTCTGATCGTCGGATATGGAATGGCTGTAGCCAAAGCACAATACGCGCTCTCCAGCATCGTATCTCTGCTGCGATCCAAGGGAATCACCGTGCGCTTCGCCATCCACCCCGTCGCTGGTCGTATGCCTGGCCAGTGCAACGTGTTGCTTGCTGAAGCCAGCGTGCCGTATGACATCGTCCTGGAAATGGACGAGATCAACGACGACTTTCCTGAGACGGATTTGGCGGTTGTCATCGGAGCCAACGATACCGTGAACCCGATTGCACTAGAGAAGGGCAGTGCCATCGAGGGTATGCCGGTGCTTCACGCGTGGAAGGCCAAGCAAGTGGTCATTATGAAGCGAAGCCTGGGCAGTGGCTATGGTGCGTAATGAGGATTGTTTCTCCAGAGGAAGAGCTGACCATGCGATAGCCGACGTTCCGAACCCAATGTTTTACATGCCAAACGCAAAGATGCTGTTTGGAGATGCTAGAGTGAGCTGCGATGGTATGTTGAACCGAATCATTCGTTTTTTCTTGTCATGTCTAACAATAAGCAGCCATCAAGACGGCCATTGAAACAAAGATGTAGACAGCCTTTGGAGGATTGGGATTACAATGCATACACAGATATAGCTCCATAGAACTTGTTGCATAGCATCTTTGATACGGGCATGTCTCGTCGAGGCTGGTTCATGAGCCGTTTCCGGATATACCGAATTCATTGAATTGAAGATCAATTGACGTGGAAAGAAGACTTCTTCTAGCGATTGATTGGCCCATATTTACAAGTACAAAACACCCAGGCAGTCGGTCCATCTATGCTCTCGGCGCAGCCACCGGCTCCCAAGCCGCAATCTTGGGCTTGACACTATCAAACAGTCAGCAATCTCCTCACGTAGCCATCCGGGATGCGCAAACGTACGTGTTGTAGGTCTTGAAGGCGGAGCGGCTCATGGTATAGTTGGGCGCGGGGTTGGCAGGCTCGAACTTGCGGGTGCCCGTCTTGAGGAGGGGGTCGGCGTTGGGGGGCGTGTCGACCATGTAGCCGATCCAGGCGTGCCAGCCGGGCTCGATCTGTGCGGCGTCGAAGTCGTGCTTGGCGAACTGGACCCAGCGGGTTCGCAGAGGCAGCTCCTCCATGTCCTCGAAGAACTTGTTGCCGGCGCGGTCGGTGCCGACCAGACGGCCGAACTTGGTGTCACCTGGATCCGTCAGCAAGCCAGACCTCCCAGATAATTCCTCGGCGGATATCAGGCGTGTCGGGTGGTCGTACCTTGGTACTGTCCGTCGGAGAAGAGGACGTAATTAGTGAGAGAATATCGTCGTCGAGAAGCGGTCGCTACATACCCACATGTTCCACCAAGACTCCTGCATCCTGGATTAGCACGGGCGGAATCGACGAGGAATTGGGAGTGCGTACCTTGAGGCCAGCCTTGCGAATGTTTCGCAGCGTTCGGGGAATCGTCGACATGGCTGCGGTGGTGGCAATTGGCCGTTGAATTGGGTTGATGAATTTCCCAAAAGCGATGATTGACGTCGGAAGTTGATCATGGCCCGACGCCACCAGCGGCGGCAAAACCGCGGCGAAACAGCTCCAACCCGGCAGCTACCCTGGCAGTCGCTGGAATCTTTATCAAGACATGAGAAATCAAGCAGGTAGAATTTCGAGACAATTTTGCGAGCTTTCTGGTACTTTGCAGCGTCAATTGGAATCGAAAAGAGAGCTCGAGATGCTGGTGAATGGCTGTGCGCGTGCGGCGCTGCGAGCCCGAGTCTTGCCCCGGCGAGCCAAAATCACCTCCGTCCGCGTCCAATGCAGGCGATATTCGATGCCTTCCGGCGCTCCTACGCCATCGCCCTCGACGGGAGCCGGAGCGCTGGCGCCGATAGTACAGGAGCTGGACCGCATGGCGCCGAGCTTCGACATCCGCGGCGACCAGATCCAGATCATCAAGACGCCGACGGAATTCTACGAGACACTCAAGGTAAACCCCCATCACGCAGCAGGAAACGAAATAGTACGCATGGAATAGGCGCTGACCATTGTGACGGAACGAGTGTAGGACCGCATACGCAGCGCCAAGCACCGCATATTCCTGTCGACGCTGTACATTGGCAAGTCGGAGCGCGAGCTCATCGCCACGCTGGGGGAGGCGCTGCGGCAGAACCCGAAGCTGAAGCTGAGCATCCTGACGGACGCATTGCGGGGCACGCGCGAGGCGCCGGAGCCGTCGAGCGCCTCGCTGCTCGTGCCGTTGGTGGAGGAGTTTGGGGCCGAGAGGGTCGAGATACGCATGTACCACACACCCAACCTGACGGGCTTGCGGAAGAGGCATATCCCGAAGCGAATCAACGAGGGCTGGGGGCTGCAGCATATGAAGCTGTACGGAGTAGATGATGAAATCATCATGTCGGGGTATGTATTTCCCCTCAAACGTCTGGCGAGCCGGAGGCGAGGACGGCCTCCCTGGCAAGGGCCGCCGGAGGCACATTACGATGACGACTAACCTTGCATAGGGCAAATCTCTCGAATGATTACTTTACCAACCGTCAAGATAGATACCATCTCTTCTCCTCCAAGCAGATTACGGACCATTTCTGGAAAATCCACGAGGGCGTCGGTTCGTTCAGCTTCCTAGTCGAGCCATCATCTGAGCCAGCTGGCTTCACACTGGCTTGGCCAACAACCAACTCCGCGCCCTCGCCGCTCGAGAAGCCGCAGGCATTCATCAGGAGCACGACGGCCACGCTACAGCCGCTCCTGTCGGGGCCAAACCAGAGGCGCGAGCTGGGACAGCTGGGCGACACGCGCGTCTACATGCTGGGCCAGATGTCGCAGGTGATGAAGCCCGATACCTCGACGGAGCTGCCCGTCATCACGCGCGTGCTCGAGATGCTCGCGGCGCCGGCATACAGGGACTCGTCGTGGACGTTTACCGCCGGGTACTTCAACCCGGCGCCCTCGCTGACGAAGCTGCTCATCGGCACGGCCTCGACCAACAACACCGTCATCACGGCGGCGCCCGAGGCCAACGGCTTCTACAAGTCCAGGGGCGTCTCCGGGCTGCTGCCCGACGCCTACGTGCTCCTGGCGCGGCGCTTCCTCAACGCCGTGAACCAGCAGGGCCGCGCCAAGGAGATTGCGCTCAAGGAGTGGCGCCTCGGCACCGTCAACCAGCCCGGCGGGTGGACGTACCACGCCAAGGGCCTGTGGGTGACGATGCCGGGCGACGCGCACCCGTCGATGAGCGTCATCGGCAGCTCCAACTACACGAAGCGCAGCTACTCGCTGGATCTCGAGGTCGGGGCCCTCATCACCACGCGCGACGAGGGGCTCAAGGCCAGGCTGGGCCAGGAGCAGCAGTGGCTCCAGGAGCATGCTAAGCAGGTGACGCGCGACGACTTTGCCAAGAACGAGCGCAGGGTCGGGCTCAAGGTCCGCATCGCCATGTGGATTGTGCAGCTGGTCGGCGGGCAGCTGTAGGGACCGGAGCTTGCCATGATTCTGATTCAGGACAGGATTGAGGGATATGGTATTCTGTAAAAAGAGCGCCTGCGCGGCCGCATGTATAACATCGAGATACCCATGTACAACACCATTTAGTTAGTAAACTAGGCATTCGCCGTCAATTCTTCATGAAGGCTTTTTACCACGCGTCATTGTATACAGAATAATACACATAGGGTCCCATCCAGTCACTTGGTCTAATGTACACTTGAGATTCCGCTCTAAGCTCGCAACACCTCGGTTCCCAGGGCAGGGCCCTTGTCGCGGAAGCCATGGATTACCACTTTGCTGACGAGGTCGCTCTGGTGCCGCTTGATCAGCTCCCTCAGGACGCTCCTCTCCACGACGACCTTGCCCATGTGCAGCAGGTCCTTGACGTCGACGTCGTCCATGTCCATGGCGCGGCCCTCCTGGGGAAGCTGCTCCATGGCGGACCACAGGTACTCCCTGCGGTCGCCGGTGACGAAGAGCGTGCGGCCATCGGTGCGGCCCAGGCCGAGGGATCGCAGGACGCCCGTCATATATTTGGACAAGTAGGCCTCACGCAAGCCGTCCTTGAGGTACTTTTCGGGGATGATGCGGAAATCCTTGGGCATGAGCAGCTCCATGCCGTCCTCGCAGACAATCAGCTCGCCTCGGCGGTACCGGTAGCTGAGGGCGGTACGCCACGCCTTGTCGTAGACCTTGCGGTTGAGGCTGGTGCCGAAGTCGCGGGGGCGAGGACCAAAGGCCTTGCCACCACCTCGCAGCATGGGGCTCTGTCGGTTTCCCAGACGGGATCTTCCGCTGCCCTTTTGGGGGCGCAGCTTGCGCTTGGAGCCGCCCATCTCGTAGCGGTTCTTGACGTGGGCGGTGCCCTGGCGGGTGTTGTCGCCCTCGTAGACGACGGCGGCGTGGAGGAGGTCGCGGCGCAGAGGCAGGTAGAGGTGCTGGACGGACCAGTGCTCGAGGGCGGTCGGCTCGAGACTGGGGAAGCTGTGGATGGAAAGGGGGACTTTCGAGGCTGAAGGGGGGGTTAGTTATTGGGGGTTAGAGAACAGCCAAGGACGTAAGAGCATACTGGGGTGCCAGGACTCGATGATGGCTTTGGGGTTGGAGGCGGATCTCGTGATGTCGGCCACGGGGGCGACTGTGGCCATGGATCGAATAAAGGGAGTGTTGATTGTGGGCTATAAATATGCATCAGTAATCGACTCGCAGGAGCATCAATGACACCCAATTGGTATATCCATCATCCATTCTTCATATTCTTCTCCTGGACATACCTTGGCGGAAAGGCTCAAAGCGCCCATGGCCTCGGCGAGGCACCCAGCTCGCTTGGAAGCCATTCCGAAATGGAATCCTGCGCAGGCAGCTTCTACCTCGGACGGTGTTCTGGCGACGGAAGGTGTTGCTGCTGCGCGACGACAGACGTTATGGCAGAGACGAGTCGAGCAATGTCAGGAATTCTGGCGCCGGAAAATCATGATGATGGGCCTGGAAAAACACAATGGGCCAGCTTCCGGCTGCCCCCCCAGGGACTATTTGTGGGGCGACCGGCGCGCCAAGGCTAAAGGCTAAAGGGGAGAAAAATAATCATGATTCCTCACCGTCCCAAAAAAAACCACCACCACCACCACCACCACCTCCAACCTCAATCAACCACCCAAACGTCGACTTCTGCTCTTTACGGACGGCAGTATGTCACGGTGCCAGGCGGTTGCGCGGCCACTGGCCAGGCGATTGGCCCAGCCGCACTGCCTGATGAGGACCTTCACCAGCAGCGCCAGCCGCACGGCCGAGGTGCAAGACGGCACTCCCTCGACGACATCGACATCGGCATCGGCATCGACGACGGGCCCGGAGCCCAGCCCCCTGGACCTGGACCCCAACACGGTGCTGCCTCAGTTTGAGAGCCAGCTCATCAAGGCCGGCCAGATGCCCATTGGCTCCCGCAGACGGCGCGTGGCCATGCGCACCACGGGCGACCTGCCCTTCGAGCACCTCCCCTACCAGGCCTTCCAGGAGGCCCGCAAGATCCTCGCCGCCGACCGCGAGCAGAAGCTCGCCGAGATCAGGAAGCAGGTCGAGCGCATAGCCCAGCTCGAGGCCCAGGACCCCAATTCCATCAGCGGCGGCCAGGCAATGAAGGACACCAAGCTCGGCAGCATGCGGCGATACGTCAACAAGCTCCAGATCCTGGCCGACATCAACGACCCCGTCGTCAAGAAGCGGTTCGAGGACGGATTAGGTACGAGCTCAACCCCATCAATGGTACAGGGGAGACGTGGAGGTGCTAATCAAGGTGGACAGGCGACATGGACCGTCCCATCTACCGCCACTACGCACATAGAAAGTGGCGCTCCTACAACGAGCTCCTCATCAACCAGCGCATCAAGCAGTTCAGCATTGTGCCCGACGTGCTGCCCAAGCTCGTCCCCTCGGCCGACGTGCAGCTCTTCTTCCGCCGGCTCAAGGTGCCCGCCGGCAACGTCGTCGACAGCGCCGTGAGCGCCCACCCGCCGCGGCTGCGCGTGCAGGTCTTCGACAAGGGCGAGCGCCTCGTGTCCATTGTCGTGCTCGACGCCGACGTGCCCGACGTCGAAAAGAACGGCTTCACCAAGCGCTGCCACTTCCTCGCCGCCAACATCCCCCTCGGCCCCACCACCTCCTCCCTGCCCCTCGGCCTCATCCGCAAGGACGACCAGCTCGCCGTCCCATGGCTGCCCGCCTTCTGCCAGAAGGGCGCGCCCTACCACCGCCTGGGCATCTTCCTGCTCGAGCAGAAGCCCGGCGAGAGGCTCGACGCCGACAAGCTGCGCGAGCTGTACGCCGGGCGCGACGGCTTCTCCCTCAAGTCCTTCCGCGACAAGTTCGGCCTCAGGCCCTTTGGCTTCAACATGTTCCGCTCCGTCTGGGACGAGAACACGGCCGCCGTCATGGCCCGCCACCAGCTGCCCGGCGCCGACGTCGAGTTCCGCCCCACGCGCGTCTACACCATGAAGACGCCCAAGAAGGCCCGCGGCTGGGAGGCCAAGCGCCAGGGCCCCAAGTACCGCTTCCTCTGGAAGTACACCAAGCGCATCAAGGGCCTGTCCAACGCCCGTGGCTGGACCAAGAGGCGATAGGCGCTGCCTAGATCTTGATAAGGGAGGGGGGAGAGGAAACTGTGCTATATGTGTATGTATATATACCGACTCGTGCCTGCGGGTTCCGGATGTAGCGATAGATCTACGTGTACGACTAGCGGTCGGTATATCCGTCCATCACTTCATTATCCCAGATGGGTGCGTGGGGTGTAAGAAAAACCAAGGTTGGATTGGTGTCTTGATGCCTTTCTCAGTGTGATGGTTGCCGTTTTGTTTTACCTTGAACATTCTCTGTTTGATTACTTTTGGTTAGTTTCGTGCTCGCTTGCCAGGTTGGTTGAACTCTGCTTCAAAGGTCTTAGCATGGGTTTAAATCACTTGACAACTTGCACCACGCCATATCCCCTCTCCTACGCAACCCTTACTTTAGCCAAGCCACATGAAACAAGAACCAAGGCTGTTCTCCTAATGAACTTTAGGTGAACCCCTGCACAGTCGTTTGTATGTATATATCCCAAAAGCTGACATGCATAACCTCGTGTCTCTGGCACAGCCACAACAACTCGGAGAAAAGAGAGATCTGGGGTTTGCCTTGGCTACAGCGTCCTCCTGACACAGCCAGGTCTTCCATTTTAACTTTTCTCCGTTGAAAAGTGTCTCCATGATAAAGAGGCGCAGCCAATCACCTTGCGTCCCAGAAGAAGCAAGTCTCAAACCCGATGGGATCATCATGGATACATCACAAATGCCGGGGATCCGCACTGACACGTAATCGTCTGTCCAATAATTGATCTCCGTTATAGGGGATCACCTTGACCACCTGGGCGTCGGACCATCTACATACGTCGCTTAAGTTTGGGGGGGGATTCGAATAGCCCTAAGATCCAAACCACACCCATTCCAAACATCCAACTGCAGGGTTGTAGATAATCGGACAGGGAAGAGCAGAAAACAGCTGATGGAATATGTACATGCTTGCCGTTTGATCCCCAGGGGGTGTTCGGCTATTCAGCTTACCCTCTGCTTCAATGGGTCTAGCTTCTACGATGTCGAACTATCACAACCTCAGATTTACATCACTTTCCCGCTGAACTTCTCCTTTTGAATGCGTTTATCGGGCCCGCTCTCCCTTCTTCGGCCCCCAGATGCAAGTCTGACGTGGTTGTTGCCTCAATGCTCTTGTGGATTCAGTCAAAAACCACCTGCATCTGCCGAGAAGTGCTCACCTTCTGCCTCTCTGACGAGCTCGGGACTTGCCGATGGACAACTGGGAGTTACGGAGCCCGGGGCATTTGTGCCCCTTTGCTTCCTCCCGGAGCGAGCTTGTTCACGTCTGCAGTGCCAAGAGGCAGGTAGATGTCACCCAGGAAACAAGCGTTGACGAGAAAAGAAGCAGTAATGGTGCAACTAGAGATGCTATAACCAGTATTCCCGTCGACAGTCAAGACCAGAGCCAGTCCCTCCCCAACTCTTGGACATTAATAAAAAACACTGTTCAATTAAAACATACGAATCCTTTTCGTCTTACCACCCGTGTACCAAAATAGCCTGAGCGCATCGATATCTGACCCTAACACAATATAAAACATCCGATGAGGTTTAGCTGTTGTACAGTCGTGGTGTCTGAATCCATTCGTGTAATTTCGGACCAAGTAGTATCACGTCTTTATTATTATTGTCCTCAATTTTCCTTTATCCTCCTTTCCTTGCCTCGTGTTCTTGCCGCGCGATTTCGCCATGGGATAAGCATATGCCAGGTCTTCTCAGTTCTGTATAGCTATCAGGTCAGCATTACTACTTCAACCCATCTTATGATGGGGTAGGTGCGTGTAGTGAGTGAAAAAAGAACGATAGTGTATGTGAAGAATGATGGTGGGACTGCTACCCGCAGGACCAAAGAACAGAGTCAGACAATGAAGGGATCGTCAGACTGTAGCTGACATCACCCGTTGGCCAGAGCCAGAGAACAATGAGGGGCAGCCCATCTTATGCAAAGTCGCAAAAAGCGACAGGGGCCTTGCGTACCTTGTTCGGCCATCATACCTTGCCACCCAGACCCTACCTGGACTGCCTCAGCGAGTTTGCGACAAACTTCTTGGCTTCTGTCCCGATCCAGCTATCGATGACGGGGTCGTTGCAGACCGAGTGCCTCAGCAACAGAGCCTTAATCTCCGTGACCTCCTTGTAGAGGCTGGCAAACTGCTCGTTGAGCTCAATGTTCTTGGCCTCGAGTTCGTCCTTGGTCTGCTTCAGATCGCTCTGCAACTCCTTCTTCTTCTGGCGACACTTGGACGCCGCCAGGCGGTTGCGCTCCAGGAACCGGCTCCGTCGCTGCTCCTCGTCCTCTTCTCGGGCCTCGACCATTGACCCAGCTGCGCTGACGCGCCTGGGCTTTCGTGCCTTGCGCTTGGGCTTTTGATCACTTGGCGACGGGTACTCTGAGGGAGTTGTCGACTCAGAGGGCGATGAGGCGGCCAGCTTGCCAGTAGGGGAGGCCTTCTCGCGAGGAGAAAGGGATTCTCGACCTGAGGAAACGGGCGTGATGTTGTATAGGTCGCGTGGACGGCTAGTGGAAGCAAGCGGCGAGTTTTTCTGCCTGGTGTTGCCATAGTTGCAGAAGCCGAATGATTGGCCATGTGCCTGAGGGAAGTTTGAAAGTTGGCCTGTCATAAACGCCGAGGCAGGGGGCTCAGCAAGAGCAAGTGGCTGTGGAAGGCCATTGGCTCCGTGCTGGTTGAGCAGGTCGAAGTGGTAGTCAAAGTGATCCCACAGCCCCTCGGAAGACTCTGTTAGTTGACCTGATGCGTTGGCCATAGGCTGGGCCGTAAAGGCTGAGGACAATGGATCTGTGTATGAGGCTCCCAGAAACGGATCTATGGCTGTGCCATGACTATGGTCGAAGGTGTCCATGTTGTGACCTGGGTTAAGGAGCCACCAGGCCGGTAGAGGATAAGGCTTGGTGTATAAGCTGCGAACAGTCTTCTCTGAGGAGGAGAGTTATGAACGAGTATCCGTCTCCCGACATGGTCCTACTGTCCCTTTTACATCAGAGCAGGTAGGTTTCTTCCGGGTATTATATTCAGCTCGTTGGCTCTTGTCGCACGGGTAGAGATGCTCCAGGGCGGGGCCAGTTACTGTAGCTCCAAGAGAGAGCACAAGCGAGGCGGGGGGGGCGTGTGCGTATGCGGATGCGTCTGTGGTTGATTCGTTTCGCGGAAGCGATGGTAGGTGTGGGAGGAGGAGACAGGGTGGCGGCTTAGGAGGACTAGATAGGTAGATATAAGAGATGCTTATCAGCTTTCGGCAAGTGTGGCTTTGGACTTGAATATCCCTCACACCTCTTGATCTGTTTTGTTCTTTTTCTTATCTTCCGAAGCCTTTAGTTGATGTTGATTTGTAGGGTTGTGAAGAAAAAGAGCCCATCAATTCCTTTGTCCAACACCCCCAAGGAAGACGTGTAGGTAAATCTTTGTTACGTATGGAACCCTCGAGTCCTGGACACTGTCAATGGCAGTGGTAAATGGAGAGCCATGACGTGACGGGGTGGTAAAGGGGTGCTGCCGGGGAAAGCGACATTGATATCAACAAAGGAGAGGACTGTGAAGAGAGATGGGAGAATCGCACCGTTAGGCGGCGTCAGAGCCCGTCAGCTAGGGGGGTCGCCGAAGCAATGGATGGTAGTTTGGGGAGTGTGAATAATGAGATGGGATGGTATTGATGATGGCGGTAGGAGGCTCAGTTCTCGGTGGAGAGTGCTGAGCAGACGCGCTTTTTCTGCTTCGCAGAGGTAGATAGCCATCGGATTATTTCAAAAGCGGCTAGGAATATAGGAAGATTCAAGAAAGGCCAGGCCAAAATGGGCTATATAGCTTCGATGTGTGGGATTTCCATGGGAGGGGGCAACGGGTTGACGTGGGGAGGCGAGGTGGTGAAATCAAGACACCCACGAATCGGATGTGGATATCTGCACATACGCACGTTGAGATCCCCATCTCCCCTTTTAGGCAAGCGTTCAAGTAGATCTCCTAGGGGGCAAGGCGGGTGAAGCAAATGTAGAAGGACGGGGGTTGTGACTGTTGGTGCCAGACAATGGACAAGAGTGGATTAGGGGTATTCGATCCGTGTGTTTGACGCGCTCTGATGCGCGGATGTGCTCATGCACACAACATTCAACGGTCAAATGCAAACAATGACCCATATTTTACATCGCATTGTTGCGTCAGACTCGTCCAATGGACGCCTGTCCCGTCTACGGGCATGTGACTATCAAGCCGGGGCCGTGACTTTGGTGGAGTGAAGGGAGAGACACAACAACCATGTTTCCTATCCTCTTTGCCCCTATCGTGATCTTTTTCTTGTGCTTCTTTCTCCCCATCCCGCCCCTTTTCTTTCTGTGCCGCCTTTAGCCAAGTAAAATCAAGATACCGCCAAAGGTAGAGAATAGGACACCAACGAGAGAATAGGCAAAGCAAAAGGGAAGTGTGCAGCAGGTAGATATGAGGCCCCCGGAGGGAAACACCCGGAATCTAACACCAGGCTGGGCCTCGCAACAACGAGCGATGCAGCGGCACAACGATCAACATGGTAGCTAGCATGAAATCGGTTGGCATGTATGGGAAGAAAGAAGGGCTGACAAGGACAAGGTCACAAAGGGTTTGCCGGCGCTTCCTGGCTCTTATGGGGACAGCAGAAGCATGTCTAGATGCGCTGCACCGAATTCAGAAACCCAATCACATTCAATGGGTCCAAACGGGTGGTTGAAAGGGGGCTCCATGGAAGGGATGAGGGTGGAGGTAGCAACTGGCTGCGCATACATACGGCTCGACGAGGCACTACGGGGGAGGCTCTGCGCGAGGCTTGGCTGGCTGGAAGGCAAGGCGAAGGATGTGATAGGTATCTTTTTTTTTTTTTTCCCAAGGTGACAGGTCTGCTTGTCAGTGTAAAGTATCTCTCCAAGGGTGTCGAGCCTTGACTCGTGGAACGAGGCAACCTGCATACAATATGCAGGTGATTGGGTTGGGGATCAAGACTTCTTCTTCGCATGTCCCATGTTCCATGTCCGATAGACGACCAGACATATACCCACCCCTACTGCCCGGGCATCCCTTCCCTATCGGCATGGCGGCAGAAAGAAGGAAAAAGAAAGGGACATGGCAATTGAGAAATGCAACATTGGCCGCGGGCTGTCCAATCACACCGGCCGGAGGGGTCCCGAAGCCATCTAAGCCAATGAGCAGAGGTCGAGAAAAAAAAGAGGCAAATGTCACTTCGCGGAGTATTCTCAGTGTCGATTGATTCGCCAGAGCCAGGGGGGAGCGAGATAGGGAAACTGTGCGTCGTGGGGTGCCGAAATAGCAGATGTCAAGCCGTCTAGCTGCGGCATTCCAGGACCACAGGGTGAGCTTTTGGGATGGAGCCGGCTTGTCGGAAAGTGGGGAGCCCGTACAAAGCCTCGTGCCCACCTTGAGATTCCCCTTCTTCTTCTTCCCCCGTCAACCATCAACCGTTACTCTATCCACCGAGCTTTCATCCCCCAAGGTTATTCCCTGCTCTGCCCGTATTACCAGGGACCGACCGAACGAACAACTTCGACCGTCATACGATCCCTCCAACTAGTGCCATGTAGTCTCCAGTATTGGCCGTCGTCCGTGTTGCTGCCGAGCACAAACGATATCAACAACCATGTCCCTCCCTCATCGTCCCCCATCTCGCACAACGGCAATCCGTTGCCTCTCAACTCCCCACCCCCTGGCAACCTACGACAAGTACCGTAATCGGGGTGGCCTTGGGATGCTTGCACATGCCTTGATGCTCCCTTGTCGTAGCCGCGGCCGATCGACGCCTCTCTCAACTCTCCCCGCCTTCTGCTATCCTTGTGCATGTGCCATTGGCCATCCCCCCCCCCCCCCCCCCTGAGGGGTGCTACTCTTGTCCCCGCTTGTCGATGTGCTGGGGCAGGTCAGCATGGCGAAATCAGGTTTTCAAATGCAAAAGGAACATCGCCTGCCGCTTACCAATGAATTTCAGTTTTCCGCATGGCATCGCTACTACCTGTTGGTCATGGCTCACACCTCTGTAGCCTTTAAGGTTCGACATCTTTCTTGTCAAGCCTGCATATCGTATTGTACACTGGCCACCCCGATTCTTATCATTACTTATCCGCCCCCCTTTCGATTGCCCGCATGTATGTACCTCTCAGAACTATATTTATATCAGTTGCCCATTAAATCCCATATAAAAAACAGGACCTTGCCGTACGCATGACGTTGGCCCACCGTGTAAACACTGTCCTACGCACTGTAGTTTGATGTTCCAATACAAATCACGTGATTTCGCGGCACGCGCCTCAAAGTCCCACCACGCGTCGAGGGGTTCGTGCTAACAGAAGTACTACCAAAGTTAATCCACACGTCTTCAACTTCCTCCCCTCAATACCATCACCGTCACCGTCACAGTCACAGTCACCGCCACAGTCACCTCCCTTCCCCAATCCAGCCCGTCTACCATGGAAGCCCAAATTTGCAGCCCGCGCATCACTGCCGCCTACCTCGAAAACTTCCGTAACCGAAACGTCACCATCGTTGGCCGCGTCGCCCAGCTCCTTGGCGACCAAGCCACTCTCGATTCTGATGGCCTCGTTACCCTTATCATGAACCGAGTACGTCACGCCCCTCCGCCCTGCACCATACATCCCTAACCTGTCTCTAAAGGACGCCCATCTCACAAATGGAAATGCCGCCCAGGTCATCGGCAAGGTCAACCACGACCTCTCCGTCAAGGTCCTCAGCGCCCAAGACCTCGGCCCCGACGTTGGTAAGTGCCTACCCCTCTGCTTCCCTCAGCCATTCCCATGACTGACATCCATGCCTCAGACTTCTCCCTCTACACCGCCGTTGTCGAAGCAACCCACCGTCACAAGAACCTCTTCGTTCTCGAAAACTGACGTGTCCCGCCGGATCATGGTCATCCCGCCCAAGACAAGCCGACCCATCTGCCCCGAATAGCCATGGTCTGGCCTCCATCATCACCCCAGCAGCCTGCTGAGTCTGAGTCTCCGCCCGAGCCTCTCATGACACCTCCTTCTTCTCAAGACACCTCGGCGTATTCCTCGCATTCTACCATCACGCCACTACCTTCTCCCAATGACCAGCTCGTACAGTCCTCTGCCGCCTCATCATTGCCTCGTGTCATACCAGCAACCCAGCTTTCATCGCAGGCTTACACCCTCTTGCCAGCCTCGGCATCTCCCACGAGTTCGCAAAATATACCCTCGGCACAACCCGTCGAATACGACTTTCCGCCCTCGCCTATCATCTTGTCCCCTCCATCCACCTTCCAGTCCCGTCCTCCCTCGCCATCCCAGGCATACTCGTCAAATTTGGGCTCCTCGCCGCCCTCTTTTATTCCTGAATATTCGAGCCTCTATCCTCAACAAGATCAGTCGCAGGGCTCGGTGTCGGATGACCTAGATGACATCACCCAGTCCTTCGGGCAAATCCAGCTTGATCTGGACAATGCTGGCAGATGGCGAATTAAGAAATCCCATACCCGCGAGCGTGACGGATGGGTAGTCTAACCAGTGTCGCCCGTTGTCTTGCTGGCGTGCATGAACAGTGAAACATATCTAGCCAAGGCATAGACATCTTAGGTACCCAATGCGAGACAGACAATTCATCATAAAGAGATTTACTCACATAGGTCAAGACGTGTTCACGACCCACTCCCATTAGCTGGGCCTACCATATTGATATCCTAGGTAATCTATGAACCTAACGCATGACAGACATGACAGTATCTCCGCCAGCTCATATCCTATGCTTCAATGCATCACTCAGGCTCCGTATCCTCAAGACTCAACAACTCCTGTGCTGCGATCCATATCTCAACCGCGCTTTGGCTAATATCCCTGCTCCTTCCACTATCGCTCCCCGCACCATCGCCTCCCGTCAACAGGTTCACCGAAGAACGACTGCTCGATGAGCCCGCCTGCTTCGCGCTCTCTCCATGCAGGCACTTACGAATTCGGGCCGTGATGATCCCAGCGTCTTCCGTTCGCCCCGAGTCTTCACTCATGTCGCGCGTGCTCCTCCCTACCACGCGTCTCGGATGCTGGGGTGCAGGTTGCCAGCCTGTGTGAGCTTGCGCTGGCTGATCGGTATCGCTTCCGCTGGCTTGTCTCTGGTCGCCCTGCTCATCCGGCCATCCATTCCCTCCTCGGGTCTCGCCATCTCCGCGGTCATGGACTGCTGCTGCTGCCTCCCGGATGCCTCGCAGCTTCGCTGTGAATTTCTCGAACACCTTAACCCTTCTCTCCGCTGCTTCCGCTCGTTCTTTCCACATCAAGAGCTCCCTCTTCGCTTCTCTCAGCTGTTCGCTCAATGTCCCCACATCAGAATTGTCGTGCGCCTCGATCTGTCGGCGCAGCTGGGCTGCTTCTTCGGTTTTGGCATCCAGCTGCCGCTGCAGCTTGCGTATTTGCGCGTGCAGCGTCGTGCTTGTAGGCCGCTGTATCGGTGTACATGAACTATCTGTCATTTGGGCCATTGTCTCATCCAACTGAGGAGGTATAGGCGATGAAGCCATGGGGCGAGGCAAGTTGAGGTGCTGTGCCACTGGCGGCGGCTCATGAAACGGCACCATTGTACCCAAACTCGGGGGGCTTTTCATCGAGCTCTCAGAAACATCTCTCCTTGCTGCAACCTCGTTAGTTACAGCCCCATTGGAAGGGGCGGCGGGTTTAGGCGGACTGCGCCCAGCGAGTGGTTTTTTCTGGGCCTCCATCATGACTGCTGCACGCAGAGCCACGCTATCACTAGCCGACGCGCGCAGCTTCTGCATATTCGAGCTCTTCTCTGCAGAAACACTCGATGCCTTGGACTGGACTGGTGGTTGGGCGACTGGCTGCGTCTGAAACGACCATGACAATCTTTTGGAAAGAGAGGGCTTCGTTGATGGTCCTGACCTTGACGATTGTAGCGACTTGCCGGGCGATATTTGGGAGAACCGGGAGGCGATGCTCTGTGTGCGGCTGCCCGTCTTCTTCTGAGGCGACGTTTCTCGTGTCGCATCCTGGTTTTCCCACATGGCTGCCATGGCCCTGACAGCGACTCGGCTGTTTGCGGCAGCCGTCACGCTTGGCCTCATCTCCCGTTGTTCTTGTGACGGCGAAGGATCAAGCCACTGGTTGTTGCTGCTAGGCACGTCCCCCTGTCGCCACCATGTTTCTGATAGGTTTGGGCGCGTCTCGGCTTTCTCACGACGTCCGATCAAACCATCGCCATATTTGCTGTCGGGGTGTCTCCCCACGGCCTGGGAAAACGAGGGAGTAGCTCTCGGCTCTGGCGAGGAGGTTTCAGCACCAGTCGATGGGCTGGCCAGTAGCGCTGGAACCCGCATGGGAGAGTAAAACTGCCTCGGCGTCGAGTTGATGGAGCTGGCTTCGAGAATTTCTGGAGCATTCTCAGTCTGAACAGGTGGCGTAGTGCCACTCCCAGGAAGGCGGAGGGCTTTGTCGGAGTAAGGTGTGTTTCCCTGACTTGTTGGCTTCACGTATTTCGTACGATGTTGGTCGGGCAGACCTTCCAGTGCCTCCAGAAGAGAAGATGTATCAATAGGATTGTCAGAGTCTGACAGCTGACTTGCTGGTCGTCGGCCCTTGGCTTCCTCTGAATCCAGATCTGGGTGGCAGGTTGCAAAAGATCTCTGGCTTGTGTACGAGGTTCGATGACTCCTTGGTGAAGGCATGGATGCTCTTGAGTCGTTTGCTCTCCCCTTTTCCGACGGTGTTTGTCCATTATTTGGGGTACACGACAAGTTTGGCTTGTTGGGCCATCTACTTCTCCTAAGTCCGGACGAATCCACCGACCTTCTTTCCTTTACTGGCGAGGTGTCGTCCAGCTCATCGTCCGATATCGACATATTCTGAACGCTTTTGGAAGGGCTGTCTCCTTTCTTGCTCCGCTTGGAAGAGGTGCGCGGTGGAATCCGATCTGAAGCAACACGCTTGCGTCTCGCTTCATCTGTTGATGATTGTAGCAAAATGAAATCCTCTGATTGGGGCGGTTGATCTTCAGTACCAGCCTGCGTCATGCTTCCATGGATGTTTGCCTTGATTCCCCCGTTCAGGGTGAATCCCTTGTCATCAGGTGCCAACGAGCGGTCTCTCTCATCTGTCCCGTACTTGGTCGCATCGTGTCCCATCCGCGCCGCCGAGTTGTCATGCACGATACTCTCCTCTGCTGTCGGGCTCAGCGCGCCGAAACTGGGCTTGTGCAAGGTTCTGGTAGACGTTCCGCTCTTTCTCGACGGCCTCTGTCTTTTCCATCCCAACGTTGGCGTGTCCAGCTCCGGGCTACCCTCATGGTTCCTGTAGACGGCGGGTGCCTGTTCCCAGTCTTGGGGCATCTTGATAATAAACGACTCGGAGGCAGACGGCCGCAACGAATCAGTGGTGTGCCGGGCTTCTGTGTCAGCTTTGCTATGGCGCATTCCAAGGGTCTTCATCTGGCGCACCACGTCTCTCCAATTCGCGATGAGCATCTCCGTGATACTGTTGGCCACACAAATCTTGTGGACAGTAGGCTGGCTCTGGTGGGTGTGATCCGCATGCTTGGACTTGCGCCGCCCATCCCGAGGCTTGGGCGGTGAGTGTGGTAGAACCAACAGCCCAGAAGAAGGCTTTGCTATGTTCATCTCATACTGCTCAAGGAGATCTCCCAGTAGTAGAGGGCCGAATACAATACCAAGAGCACCATATCCCATAAGATCTGTCGTTGGTAAAGGACGGCCATCTTCATCCTCCCGTGGAGTAACTTCAGCTACACGTCCGACAAGACTGAGGAGGCCAAAAACAGCGCATATCACCTCTCTCCGGAACTGCGATCGAATCGTGCTAATGGCCAGCGCTATGAGGCGAGCCCGGATTTTTGTATGCTTGGTTCGCGGAAATTCGGGGTCCCCGTGAAGGCGTGAATGTATTGCTACAAGTGCATCGAACAATGACTGCGATCCCAAGATGCCGCCTGGCAAAACGGAAAGAATCCGTTTGAACGTCGAGGCCACGTCGTGGACCGATGCCTGGATGTGCCCGGGTAGGTTTACGCAGCGCACGGTGCTGGCGACGTGAACCCCTCCGCTCTCCTCATGGCAATAGTAATGAAACAAGGCGTTGATGACTTTGGTCGACCCAGGGATTCGAAACATGCCCCGCGTCGACAGGTTCTGCGCAATGTACTGAGCTGTGGCACGAAGACATGTTGGCAGAATCAAGGAGCCTGGGCTGTACTCCTGCGGGAGGTACAATATACTCTTGCCGCTGAGCCGTACCAGGTCCTGAAGTGCTATTATTTTCGGAAACTCCCGACGGGAATGGACCAAGTTGTGTGCGAGGTCAGAGACGCTGCGTTTGTGTCGTGGAAACGGCCCAGCCGAAGCGGGCTTTTGCGCTGTTGTTGGTGTATTGTTCGAAGTCGACCGGGGCATAAGCATACGCGAGAACCAGCTCCGTTTCTCTCGAGGACGGATCGCTTCAGGCTAGACATATCCTTAGCATCGGTTCGAGCGATATAACGGATTAGGGGGCGTACGATCTCCTGATCATCAAAGTCGTCGACGACAAGGATGCGCACACTATGCTGGAGAACCAGTCAGTACAAGGGGCAGCTCTTGGGTATTTCAGCACCTACCTTCTTGGCCAGTCGGTTGTACTCATGGATAAACGTAGATCGGTCGTTTATCTCGTCTTCGTCATTGAGCAGAGCCAGGTCGCCGCTGCTCGTCGTCCATGTTTGGCTGGTGGGAAGCTGTGACCGCCGGGCATTCATACGTCGCAGCGCGGCATTGTGAGGATATGTCAGAGAATGGGAGCTTGCCGAGGGCTCGGTAGGAAGTCGAGGGCCGCCAAGAGCTGCGGACTGCGCGGTTGGAGGCTCAGCCATCGCTTTCAGCCAGGATACGAACTTGAAGCTGGGCACAGAGGACACGAGGAAGAGAGAATGCTAGGCCATGAGGTCGCTGGCCCAGTTGGGTAATGGAATAGGTATGGGTCGGCTGCTACGTTGATGTCGCCAGCTTTGCTGTGCTGCCAGCATTGGATGGAGCGGCATCAGACACGTCGCCCAGATGGCGGTTTAGCGAGCGATACGGGGATCAGGCAGGGCAGGCATTTCTTGCCAGCCATCGGCTGCCAGCTGCCGCCGGTCCAGTCGCCAGACGAGCCCAAGGTGAAAAGCGAGGGAGCAATCAACAGCAGGGGAAGCCGCAAGGCCAAAGAGGGGGTGAGAGGCTGCCAGGCAATATTGCAGGCGCCTTTCCTGGGTCGTCAGCGGAAGGTGTGGTGGTGGTGCAAGCAACCGGGCTGCCTCTTGCCACACCCGACATCCGACATCCCGACATTGATACTTATTGATTGAAGCGTCAACTTCAACCGCCTGTGCGCCTGTAGATGCTTAGCCAAGAAGCCATGTTACACATACTAGCACTAGCACTTAATTTATCTCTTCTCCAGGTAGCACCAGCAAGAGATATTGGCTCGGATCGTGGAAGATACGTGAAGATAATGAAGGCAGCCATTGTGTGCCCCGAAACCTCTAGACAAACAACTCATCGGCACAAGTAAACGAGCCAGGTGCGCACTTTCTTTCTTGGCTGGAGCGTTGTATATTATTGTATCCAACGACGTTGTAAAGTCGATTCCTCCACTTCGATCCGATCCGTCGACTGTCAGTATGTGGCCTGCCAGTTCGTCTATCCCATAGCAAATCATGCCAGCATTTTGATGCATCCATCCCCTCCTGTACGCCGAGTATCTAGTACCAATGTGTGAACATCCCTCGCGTGAAATGAGCAGCATAATATGCACATCCATCACATGTCATCATCTAACCATCGTGCCCCATGGCCCTCAGTGGCCTGCATCTTCTTCCCCGTGGATGAGAACATATTTCAGAATATCAGACAGCGAGATGACACCCTTGAGCCGGTTGTCATCATCGACAACAATGAGTCGGTGGACGCGGCTCTTTCGTATCGTATCGAACAGAGAGTCGAGCCGATCCTCCTCGGTGCAGGTGTAAATGCCCGGGCTGTCCTCGGGCCGGAAGCACAGCGCCTCGCCCACGGTGCCCTTGAGTTCCTCGTAGGCGCCGTCCTTGATGCACGGGATGACGTCGACGGCCTCGAAGGCGTTGAGCAGCTTGTTGTTGGCGTCGACGATGGGGATGCAGCTGATGTTGTACCTCACCATCAAACCGATGGCTTCGAGTACGCTAGTTCCCATGTGGGCTGTGGCAAGGTTGCCGTACGTGCCCAGCTTGATCTCGCGGATCGTCTTCTTGAGGAGGATGGTGTTGGGTTCGTTGTTGACGGCAATGAACTTGAGTATTCGATATTGCGTGATGACCGATACCACCGTCTCCTGGCCCGTCTCATCGTCGATATCGACAAGCGGAATGCGACGCGCACGAGTACTAAGCATGCGCCTGCAGGCTTCGTACAGCGGGCGAGAGGGGTGAACCGAGACGGTCTCTATGGGGATGGCGCCGATGGCCTTTTCGATATCTAGATTCCGTCAGCCAATCGTGTCACGGCAGGTCTCGGTCAGATTTGGAGCGTACCTCGAAGACTGTTGAGGCGGAACTGGTCGAGCTTGCTCATCTCGTCGGGAAACTGGCAGTGGTACTGTATGACGTTGATGTAGTCGGTGCTGGTCAGCAAGCCAGCGAAGCGGCCGGTGTGGGAATCCCACAACGGGGCTGACACGATGGCTACACGCGGGCTGTCGTCAGCAGCATGTCACACGAGGGGCACGCGAGCAGCAACTGGCAGGTGGGATGTGGGACGAACCGTTTTGTATGAGGATGCCGAGCGTCTTCTTGATGAGCAGGTCGGTATCGAGAACGATGAGGCGAAAGGACAGCGGCAGGACATCGTAGCTAGTGCGGACCTTGAGGAAATCGCGAATCGCTTTCTGCAAGGCTTTGGCGTTAGCAACAAGAACAAGAACAAGCGCGGTGGGGTGCGCAGATGCAGTGGAAGACGGCGCATACCAAGCCTTGTCTCTGCTCCTTGTCTAGAGGACTCGGCCGCCTCGGCTCAGCCATAGGGACGACACGAGGGAGAGTCTTGGGCCGCAAGTAGGACAAGGGAGCGACGAAGTGAGGGGCCGCGGGCTCTGGGGGAGGATTCTGTTGAGCGGGCTGCTGGAGGCTGTGGTGGCGATGATGCTGCGGATGCTGGCGAGGTTGATGCTGGTTGTTCTCGAAGTCGGGAGTAGATGTCTTGGGGGCGGTGTCGCTGAAGAAGGTGGTGGTGGTGGTGGTGGTGTTGAAGTGGTGGACGTTTGGCTGTTATCCGGAACCGGCTTGGGCGCGGCCATGTTATCGGATGCTGCACCAGAGACAGGCGACGGCACATGCGCGGGCGCAGACGCAGTCACAGATGCAGATGCACCGGGATTGGGAGCAGAATCAGTGCTAGGGCCGAAACCAGCGGCAGTGGCCTTGCCAGCACCAGCGTCGGCGACTTGGGGAGAGGCGTCAGACGAGGCTTGCTGGGCTTGCTGGGCTTGATGGGCTGGCTGGGTTGGCTGCGCTGGCTGCGCGGGGTCGGAGCCTGTGACGGTTGGCGCGGGCGCTGGCGCTGGCACTGGCCCTGGCGGTGCTGGTGCTGGCGCAGGTTCTAGGGGTACCGGTACAGGTGCAGGTGCTGGTGCAGGTGCTGCAGCCGATGGTTGTGCTGGTACCTCTGCTGGTGTCGCTTCTGATGCTGGTACACTGCCATTGCTGGCAGCTACATTTTCCTCCATAGTAGCAACGTCTTGGGCAGCCTGTTCAGCTCTTCCAAATATGGTCTATCCTGGTCTGCCGTGTCCCTTCGTCTGTTTCAGATGGTCGCCTGCAGCGAAACCAACACGCACGATCCCACCTCACCTGTCGGTAGGTACAAAAGGCAACGGCAACGGCAGTGGTAACGGTAACGGTAACGGTAGCGGCAACAGCAACGATAACGAACGGCAAGGAACGGAAACAGCGACAGTATCGGCGAGGGAACAGCGTGCGCCGCCCTGGATAAGAGGACGGCTCGAAAGGACGAAACTGGGCTCAATTGACGTGACGTGCGGAAGCCGGCCCCAGCCGTGAACAGGTGATGCTCGGAGGGGTTTATATTCGAGGTGGAAAGATGAGCAGAAGGGTGGATAGCGGTTGCAAGTGTGCAGGTTGGCAGTGCGGAGGGGGATTCGAGGTTGGCCCAACCCTGGCTGTCCATGTCCCGCCCTGATAAGGCCGCCGGGTTTCCCCGCAGCAGCTTCCATTGTCTACATATTTACCTGGTACTTACTGATTAGGTACCTAAAGAACTCCAGGCGCTGTGTCCGTATCGTCTATCCGACGCCCATATCTCTCTCTCTCCAAAGATAACGAGAGCACGGAAATAGATGATCCAGCCTTGCCTCCTCGACGAATATCTGGTACGCTCTACGGATACGCGCAGCCGATACAGGAACCGGGGTGGCTGCCAAGCTGAGGCACTTCTGCACTGTGACATTCTGGGAGCTCGAGCTGCATGCAACTTCGGCCTCAACGCCCGAGATTGGTGGCCCGCTGGCCGTAACACGGCATGATCATCGTCCAGGCTCGAGGTGTCTCGTGTTAGCACATGTCAACCAGCCCGTACGGCACGTATTTTGTCTGCCCTTTGCTGATCTCTTCCAAAAGCCGTCCAAAGTCGTCAGCATTGCCTTCACATCGACACAGCTAGATGGGAGGTCTGAATAGCACACAGCGTGGTGCATGCTCCACGAACTTGATTTGACGAATGAGTCCTTGGAAGCCTGGGCTGTCCATCACATGCCTCGAAGATCGAATGTCAGCGACGTGCAAGTGCTGGTGCCTACCCTGCAGCAAGATACCCACCGCCTCTTCTGTTGGGTGCCAAGCATCCATCACCTCACATAGATATTCGTCTTTGGCTAAATCCATGGCCTTGGCTGCTCATTTGCATGTTTGATCACCGGTTTCATTGGCGGGGAGGAAGAGCGGGAGCACAGAAGCTTCAACTCCACGAGGTTTGACATTCCTCATCGTTCCAACCCCCATCGATCCTAGAGTCCTAATCATGATGTGGCCTGGTGGATCGTGCATCATCATAGCATCATCGTCACCAACCTTGGCCCTTGCCTCATTGCGGATCTAGGTAGGTATCTGCGGGAGTTGCTTGCGTTTCCTTAAGGGCAGATTCGAAGCTGTCAAGCACAAAGAGGTGGGCATGTCTTTGGAGAGGGTCGTAAATAGATGGCGATGATGGTCTCGCCCTGTTCAGGGCGGCAGAACTGACGCAATGGCCACTTGTATAGGTCATGCATCCGGCGGCTCGGTCATGAACTTGATGCATGATTCAGTCGTCTAATTTGGAACTGGAGCGAGTTTGACTGCAGATTCCCAGTATGGTGATCTGAGGGTAATTTGATAGGGACCTAGGAGGGTCATAGGCTTCGTGAACTGGTCCGCATCTCATCGTAGGGCAGAACCAGGCAGGTAAGATTGAACTGGAGCTTCTAGCTGGTAGGCGCCCAAGTTCCACCCCATTCGCACCTTCAAGCCCCGTTCACCTCGCTGGAAGCATCCACTCCCAATCTGCAACAGGAAACGGTACCTGGGCCGTACAAGCAATCTGCGCGGGTTCATGCACGTTGCCCCCGCCAACCTTCGTACCGCCAAAGTCTCGCTCCGTACCCACTTTCCAAGCTCACTTAGCTCGCCTTTGACCACCTGCAGTCCATGGCAGTGGCAGTGGCCAGTGGACCGTTGTCGTGACTTCAGCGCCAAAGCCACCGCCGAATCTAACGCCCTAGTTCCCTTGTCCCTGCCGATTCCACAGCTTGCCTCACTCCTCGCTGCTCTGCACAGTCGCTGTTGCTGACCTTGGACCCGTTCCCTTCATCCCTCCAGCCAACCAACCTGCCACCCAATCCATCCTCACCCCGAAACCGCGTGCCGACGCCGCCGCATCTCAGCAACCTCTTTTCGGCCATCCATCGCGGCGCCCTTCACGACCCCGGTTTCATCTCCCAGTTGCCTCTCGCTCCATCCTCCGCTGGAAGCTCTTTGCACCGCAGAGCTGGGAGAGGAATCATACAGGCCAGGGTCCGCCGTTCTGCGCGCCGCATCAAGAGGTTCCTCCTGTCAACCTCCCGAGTCGACCCGGTGACCGTGATACTGTGGGGACCAGACAGCAAGAACAACAACAACAGAGCAGCCAAATACCCATCGCCAGCAACTCGAGGCACCCATATTCGACTGCCCTCGGCCACGGCCGGATTTCTTTTCTGTTTTCGCCATGGGTGGCTGCAACTCTACCTGCTGTGGAGGTAACAAGCTGCTCTTCTGCTCTTCTCGCTGCCCAAAGGCACTGACGTAGTTGCAGGCCGCGCCCGTGATGGTCTCTATGAGCCTGTCCTCGCCGACAGCGAGCGAGAAGCTGTCGCCGATCTGCTTCAGTATCTAGAGAATGTTTGCCTTCCTTTTCCAACCGTGCCCTGTGGTTCTTGTATGCTGACCCTACCAGCGAGGCGAGACCGACTTCTTCACCGGCGAACCCCTCCGCGCACTCAGCACGCTTGTCTTCTCCGAGAACATCGACCTACAACGAAGTGCGAGTTTGACCTTTGCTGAGATCACCGAACGGGGTACGTGGACGAATACTCAACCTAGTTGTGGCTCACATTTTTGGTTGCGGCATGTCAAGGAGATATCAAGCTGACATGACCATCCAGATGTCCGAGAAGTCGAGCGCGATACCCTCGAACCTATCCTGTTTCTCCTCCAGAGCCCTGATATCGAAGTGCAGCGAGCAGCCAGCGCGGCTCTTGGCAACCTTGCCGTGAACAGTATGTTGAGCTAGCCCGCCACGACCATTGCTGCTGATTCCTGAACGCTTTCTAGCCGAGAACAAGGTCCTCATCGTCCAACTCGGCGGCCTCACCCCCCTGATCCGACAGATGCTCTCTCCAAACGTCGAAGTCCAGTGCAACGCCGTGGGCTGCATTACCAACTTGGCCACTCACGAAGAGAACAAGGCCAAAATTGCTCGGTCTGGTGCCCTCGGCCCTCTCACCAGACTTGCAAAGTCAAGGGACATGCGGGTTCAGAGGAATGCGACGGGCGCGCTCCTCAACATGACGCATTCGGGTAGGTGTCTGGGCATGGGCATGATGGTGATGGTCTTGTTGCTGACATGCGTCCACAGACGAAAACCGTCAGCAGCTCGTTAACGCCGGTGCCATCCCGGTTCTTGTCCACCTCCTCTCCTCCCCCGACGTTGATGTGCAGTACTACTGCACCACAGCTCTCAGCAACATCGCCGTCGACGCTAGCAACCGCAGGAAACTGGCCACCTCGGAACCCAAACTGGTTCAGTCCTTGGTCAACTTGATGGACTCGTCCTCTCCCAAGGTTCAGTGCCAGGCAGCCCTTGCCCTCCGCAATCTCGCCTCAGACGAAAAGTACCAGCTCGACATTGTGCGCTCCAACGGTCTCCACCCACTCCTTCGTCTCCTACAGTCTTCTTATCTTCCGTTGATCCTCTCGGCCGTCGCCTGTATTCGAAACATCTCTATCCATCCTCTGAACGAATCGCCTATTATCGAGGCCAACTTTTTGAAACCACTGGTCGATCTCTTGGGTTCGACCGATAACGAAGAAATCCAATGCCACGCCATATCAACCCTGCGAAACCTGGCCGCCAGCTCGGACCGCAACAAGGCCCTCGTTTTGGATGCTGGTGCTGTCCAGAAATGCAAGCAGCTTGTCCTTGATGTACCAGTCACAGTGCAGTCGGAGATGACTGCCGCCATCGCCGTCTTGGCGCTCAGTGACGATCTCAAGTCACACCTGCTTAACCTGGGCGTCTGTGATGTTCTCATCCCGCTTACGCATTCCCCTAGCATAGAAGTGCAGGGCAACAGTGCCGCTGCTCTTGGGAACCTGTCTTCTAAAGGTACGCGCCACAAACTAACCGCCCGGATTTTGAGTGCTGACGTTTGCAGTGGGCGACTACTCCATCTTTATTCAGAACTGGAACGAACCCAACGGTGGTATCCACGGATACCTGTGCCGCTTCCTGCAGTCAGGGGACGCAACATTCCAGCATATAGCGGTGTGGACCCTGCTACAGCTGTTCGAGTCAGAAGACAAGACTCTGATCGGCCTAATTGGCAAAGCTGGTGACATTATCGAGAACATCCAGAACATTGCCAATCGCCAGGTGGAGGCGGACCCCGAGTTCGAGGAGGAGGACGAGGGTGAAGTCGTCAACCTGGCGCAACGGTGCCTGGAGCTCCTTGGGCAGAGTATGTCTAAGGCGCATATTGAAGGTTAGAGGTGGCGACCAGGCGGGCGATGAGGGGGTTTGTTTTTATTCCGCGGTTCGGTCTCATCCACGGCGCAAGTGTTGCACTTAGGGGCAGCGTAGGCATGGTGAGTCTTTGGCGTCGAGGGCGTTGTACACTATTTGGTGAGGCGCGAGCTTTCCCACGAAGCTCGGGTCCGGCACGGCATTTCTTGCGTTTTGACAATTTCGATATTCCTCTGGGTCTTTGTTCGTTGGGGGTGACGGTGATGACCCGACCAGCCGACTTCTCTGTACGACTTATGCACCAAAAAGCTGCCTTTTGCTAGCTTGCCGTGGTTGCCTTGAGCTTTGAGTTCTGGAGCAGGATGAAGCTGTGCACTTTAGAGTTAAGGAGGGGGAAGTTGTAATTAGAGGAAGATGTCCAGTGGTTTCTGTCAATACCCAATTAGAATGATGTTTAATATACAATTGATCGCTGATTATACAAGGTTCATTTGTGCGTCTACATGTCGGGAGTTCGATCTGGAATCATGCCGTCTGATGGACAGGCTCCAGGCCGTTGGCGACCCAGTGACGTTCTCTCCAAGGCAGAATCTTGGCCATGACCTTGCCCTGGATTAGAGCCAAGGGCAGGGGACCAAAGTGCCTCGAGTCTCGCGATACTGGCAGATTATCACCCTCTATCCAGCAGTGGCCCTGGGGGATCTGTCACAGTCAGGAAACTTCAACCAGAACATGTGGATGGATGGAATCTCGGAGCGCGGCGTACCTGAATGACCTGGCTGCCCGAGAGATCCTGGGGGTTGCGCAGGGTGACGAAATCACCAGGCATACCGATGATGCGCTTGACGCCGCAGTTGACATCGGATATGGGGATGCGGTACATAACCACATCACCGACACCAACGCCGCGGCCGCGACGACTGGTCATGTCGCTGAGGATCCAGTCACCCTGGACGGTAAAGGTGGGGACCATGGAAGGCCCCTGGGACGGAGCGATCTGAATGAACTCGGTGAAGGTCAGGTGGGTGAGGCAGCACAGCTTGAGGACCGAGGTGGTGAGGCGCAGAGGGCGTTGGAAGAAGTGTGAGGCCATGATGGGGGATTGTGAGGATTATGGGAGCCTCGGAACAGGCATAGTTGGACGACGAGGCGGCCTGGGTTTCTGGGATGAAAATGCCGAGCTGTCGATTTGGTGCCGTTCTACCTGGCCTGTCTTGTCATGGTATCGGAGGTGAAGTAAGATAATTACTGTGATATTGCTGTTGACATTGAAGTTTGATCCCCCAACTGAAGGCTGAATGTGAAGTTGGATCAGTACGTACCGTTGTGGAGTGGATAAATCACATTACATAAGCCGGTTTCGAACCATGACCGATTTTCTGATTGGCAGACGGACCCTATAGAGAGCCCACTGTTGACGTTGAGAGCTTCTGGGGTTGACTGGCAGCAATTCTTGGCTGTGGTTGGTTCGTTTTCCTCCCATCTTCCCTCCATATTTGAAGCTTTCCTCCTCAACGCCCTGCGACCTCAAGCTTCAACAATCGCCACCATTCCGTCAAATACGAATATCATGAAGGCGGCAAGATGCCTCTTCAACTCCCGGAGCGCCCTGTACCGGGTCTTTGTATCGCCCGCGGGTCTGCTTGAGGTCCCCGTATCCCGAGCCGCTTTCACCTTGACGCAGCGCTCCCTCCTCGTCTCCCAGCCACGGTTCCTTACGACGACAAGCCCACGCGAGCGAAACGCCAAGATAGGGAAACTGGCAGTGGAGGCTACCGAGGACGATGGCAAGGAGGAGGAGAACCTGAAGTATGACAGGCGCTACACAACGGCGGCGACCATCAAGAAGGCCAACCGCGATCGGATGCCGCAGGACCACGAGATCACGGACCCCAAGATCATGGTCATCGACAACGGACCGCCCGAAGGCCCGCTGAACACACGCTTCGTGCTGTCCAAGCTGACGGCGGACGAGTCGCTGCGCATGCTGGAGCCGTACAAGCCCGCAGACCGCAAGAAGGGCACGCGCGAGACGCTGGCGCTGTGCAAGATTGTCAACAAGCGCGAAGAGTACGCGCACAAGCAGCAGGTCAAGGCCACCAAGCAGGCGCAGGCCAAGGCCAAGACAAAGGCCATGGAGCTGACGTGGGCCATCGGATCGCACGACCTGACCACCAAGATGCGCCAGGTGGCTGGGTTCCTGGACAAGGGGTCCAAGGTCGACCTGACGGTGGCGCGGAAGAAGCGCAGCAAGACGCAGGTGTCGCCCGCCGAGGCGGAGGCGATCCTCGCCAAGATTAGGGAGGAGCTCTTGGTTACTGGTGTGAGGGAGCACAGGCCCGCGGAAGGCGTTGTAGGACAGACGATGAGGTTGTACTTTGAGGGTACCAAGAAGACTTGAGGAGGAGAGGTGTATACATTAGATGACGGCAGCGGTCCTTGGTCGTTTTGTACGATATAGATCGGGGGGGGGGGGGGGAACCATTTGCATATATGTATCATCATGGAAGAAAAGGATGGATTGGAATATATAAGCCTCAAGTTACCAGGACAAGGGTAGTTTATGTTTCCCCATGGACGCCTGAACGCCGTGTCTCTCGACAAGTTTATCAGAGGATCTCATCATCGTCGTAAATATGTGGCTTCGTCGCCTCTGGTTCCGGTGCTGGTTCCGGCGCCGCCTCCGCCACCTTCTTCGCGGGCTCAGAGTCCTTGCCGGCATCCATATCCTCATCCGTCTCCCAATCCTTCTCCGCGGCCGCCACACCGTCACTGTCGCCCTCTACGTCGCCAACCTCCTCCTCGACATCCTTGTTGATGGCGTCCCAGGCCTTCCTGCGCTCCTTGCCGAGGCGCTCCCGGCCCAGGCTGCGCTGCAGCTTCTTGCCCGTGCGCTCGAGGATGGCCTCGCCCATCTCGATGCCCTTCTCGTGGCGGCGCTTGGCCTTGGCCGACATCTGCCGGCCGCGGCGGGCCTTCTTGTGGATGCCGGCCGACTGCTGCACGGCGAGCACCGACGGCCGCGCCGTGTTGCGCGACGGCGGCTTGAAGTCCTTGAGAGACTTGTCCGTGTCGATGCCGGGCGAGGTGGCGCGGCGGGCGGCGCGCGAGTGCTTGGAGGGTTCTGTGCGGGGAGAGGTCAGTCAGCGTGTTAGGCATGTGGTTACGGGGAGTTGGATCCTGGATGCTGGGGGGGACGAACCTCGCTTCTTGGCCATTTTGTCTTGGGAAAATAATTATGTGTTTGGCGGTGATGAGAACCTTCAACTTTTTGGTGGGGCTTCTTTTTCTGAGTGGCATGGGAATTTTTAGACTCGGCATCTGGTTTGTGTTTCCCCACATTACCGAGGCTCACCGGCTCTCACCGACCTTCACCGAGCCTTCATTCCATCCACCTGCCCTTTGTGGTGTTTCACTCCTTTGACTGTGGCCGTCTTCATCCATGTCTACCGCCAGCCTGTGCTCTTGGAAGTAGCACTGGCTCCGTATATTGAGCTGCCCCTGTTTCATTCATCCCCGAGTCTGGGTGTTCGTCTGGTTCAAGGTGGGCGATGAAGTCTCTCATCACTTGCGTCGTCGCAGGCGTCCAGTACCTCGTTCATCCCCAGAAACTCGTAGGTCAATTGCGCAGCCTTCTGTTTTACTTCTCTGACATTTCCAGGGCTCCATTCAAGAGACTATCAACCCTGACGCGCTTATTCCCGTCACTTTGCTGAGCACGTCCGAGATCTTTGGTGACGTTGACGGCCTCCTACGGCTCTACGACATCTATGACGATGTCTTCATGCCCGAGTTCGGCTCTATTCTAGTCGAGAAGCCGGGCGATGAGAGCTCTGATGCCGCGTTTGATCTTCGCGGCGACTACCCTCAGAGTCAACAGTTGTACCATCTCGAGCAGCTCCTGGCGGTGAGCGATGTCGGAGGGCTTCCATCTGGGCCATATTTCTTGCACGGGCCAAATCTCCATCAAACATGGAGGTTATATGAAGACACAAACGATGCCTTCACCTTTGGAGTTATCCCGGAAGCTGTAGGCAATCCAGAGAAGTATGCCGTCTCGTCTCATCAGGGAACTCTGCTCATCTCGGCAGGTTTCGCGCTGTAAGCTCATTAGCACCTTCGGGCTCCTCAAAAGCCATCCCTGTACCTTCACGTCTATACCAGCCGCCACCAAATCGCCAACGCCCGTTGTCGGGCATCCGCTTCTCTGTTACCGATACATTGTCACTCAGCGGCGTATCCACCACACTATCTAGCCGATCCTGGACCTTGCTGCACAACTCCTCAGCTGAGTCCACGTCACGATTCATCCAGAACCTCCTTAATATGGGGGCCGTTGTGGTGGGAAAGACAAAGACATCACAGTTCGACACAGGTCATGAATGGGTTGATGCAGCGGCACCATGGAACCCAAGGGCAGATGGGTATCAGTCGCCATCTTGGGGATCCGCGGGGGCTGCTGCAGCTCTGGCAGCCTATGACTGGCTGGAGTACTCTATCGGACAGGATGGTAGGTTTTTATGGAGATTATGAGGGTTTATACTGACTACTGCTAGCCATCGAAGGAATCAGGCATGCTGCTGCTTTGAATGGCCTCTTTTCGATCCGGTTGTCAGGAGATAGCGTCTCTCTTGACGGACTGCAACGGTCTTCAGAGTAAGCAGCCTACTTGCTTAAAACATCTCAAATCATTCTAACCATGTAGAACATTCGACACGCTCGGCGTCTCTAGCCGCAACCTCCAATCTTTGATCAACTCTATAGCCGCAATCTCGAACTCGTCAAAGACAGGTGGCGTTCTACCAACACGCATCATCTTGCCCATCGATATGGTACCTCCTATGTCGGAAGAAGAGAAAGGCCTGTTCACAGAATTCGTGACTTGCCTAGAGAAATTCCTGGGCACCAAGACTCAGCCAGTGGTTGTGGGGGATGCGTGGGCAGAGAACCCTCCTACAGAAGCAAACGGCCTCGGAATGCAAGAGTATATGAAAGAGGTGAGTAACTGGGAGCTTCGACTTGCAAAATATTGACGTGTGCAGGTTCCCTTCCGGTTGTTTTGCCATAACTTTTACCGCACGTATGAAGGCTTCGGCACAGAGTACCGCGAAGCCTTTGAGAGCGAACCGTTTCAGGAAGCAACCGTCAAGTTCAGATGGTGAGTCGACACCAGCTTATGGCGCTGCTGCTGCTAATACGATGTAGGGAATTTGGTAAGAATATTTCGGAAGCAGAATCCATTAAGCAAAAAGAACGCCTCACGGTATTTCGAAGATGGTTTAGCGAGGCCATCATGCCCCTTGACCTCAAGGATGGCTCGACCATTATGGTTCTACCCTGGCCAATAGGGGAACCTAGCTATCGTGATAAGTCACCATTGTAAGTGTCTCACAGGCTACTAGCGATTCACAAAGCTGACCTCCTAGACCTCCCAAGGCGGTTGATTTCTCAGCAGAGCTGCTTGCACCTGTGCTACAGACCCCCCAGCTTCTGGTGCCATGTAAGACCGAAGCCACATCCTGACCCTGCCATGGCTAACACAACAGTCGCCCAACTACCCTATCAATCAAGGATCAGCGCCGAAACAGAATACCGCGCCGTCTTCGGTTCTGTCATTGGGCCCAGGGGCAGTGATTTGATGGTTGCGCAAATTGTCGAGCGCGCTTTTGAGCTGGCAAACTGGCGGAATAGGGTCGACACGGGGCGTTTTTCTTTCCCAATCGGCAAAAACTCCCGGAATGTAGATGACAAACATGTTCCAGCGACACGTTGTGGAGGCAGTGCTACTGGGCTGTTATACCAGGGTCAAATTCCTATGCTCAAGGACGCCCGATGCGAGGAATAATTCCACACAACTTCATGTCTCTCTATACATGACGTCGATTGAGTCCGCTTCCCAAGCCTTCCGGAGTGGGAGCGGCCTCACTCACGAGCGACGCACCAAAGCAACCTCATACTAATCAAAGGCGTCCGTCGAGTGGACGCAGACCCGGAGTCTTTTCGAGCGGATGTGCAAATAGGCATCAGAGCGGGAGCGGGAGCGGGAGCGGCGTGGGGTCATAGTGCCACTAATAATGATGAGCTATGCCAAAGTATTAAAGACTGTTAGAATGCGAGTGGTTCCTTCAAACAATTCACTTACTCACCCATTCCCTTCTCTTTCCCGTCTTAATCGAACTGCCTACTATGTCTTCAACCGGCACCGCGAACAAACTGTGGCTCATCACCGGCGCGTCATCCGGGCTCGGCCTGGAGATGGCACTGTCTGCTTTACGTGCCGGCCACCGCGTTATAGGCACCGGGAGAAACGTTTCTAAAGCCGCGTCGGATCACTCCCAGTTTTCTAAGTTGGGAGGTCAGTGGCTCCAGCTAGATGTAGCTCACCCCAATGCACAAGACACCCTAGAAATGGTGGTGGCAGACGAGGAGAAGCTTGCCAACGGAACCCCTATTCACTGGGTCATCATCAACAATGCTGGAAACACCTTGCTGGGAGCAGTCGAAGATATGAGCGAAGAGCAAATATCTGGCTATCTCCAGACAAACCTGTTGGGCACCATTCGCGTGTGGAAAGCAATGCTTCCGGCTCTGCGACGCCAACGCCAGGGCACACTGATCACGATTTCGTCCATCTGGGGGTTTGTACCTAAATGCGAGCATATGATGTACAGTGCTGTCAAAGCCACGACCGAATCTCTCTCAGAGTCGTATGCCAGTCTTCTTGCGCCCTTTGGCGTGCGAACCCTGATCGTGGAACCTGGAGGGTTTCGCACCAGCTTCCCGGGCAACAGTTCCAAGGCGGACGGTGGCGTTACCGAAGACTACAGAGAGAAAATCTCCGCGTGGATGGATATTGTCGACGACGCCGGCAAAGACCCGAGTATGGTGAGCGGAGACCCAAAGTTGTTCGGCCAGCGAATTCTGGAGGCGGTGGAAGGGTCGGCAGCGTTTCGGGAGGTGTGGGCACAGCACAACATTGAAAGGCCACTGCGAATTCAACTAGGATCGGACTGCTATGCTATCTTTGGGGAGAAGCTGAAGGACATTCTTGTCGACTATGAAAAGATGGCAGCCATTGTAAAGTCTACGGATGTTACAAACTAAGTTTCCATGTACCTCTAGTCCTTCTGCAGATACATCAACTAGATATTGACCTGGTCTGGTACCGCAGCGTCCAACATCAGTTGCATTGCTGACCCCAAGGCAGCTAATCAAGATGCCAAGTCGCAAGTAAGCCTTGTCGTGCTTGCACAAGGGAAGAATAAAAGCCATAATCGCTGGAGTCGATGAGTTTCAACGCCCCGTTGCGATCGAGCAAAGCAAGGTACTCAACTAAACGGAAGAGAAACTGTTAGCCTAGCACCGGGCAAAGTATAACCACTTCGGTGCAAACTCACGTCCGATAGCCCATTGCTTCCCTATGCATTCTAGTCCCTGGACAACCTGCCTAAACGCATCACGTACCTCCGGCTCATGGTCTTCTTGCAAGAACCACGCGCACTCAGTTCCAGTAAGGTATAGGCAGTGTGCCAAGAGCGGACACTCGGGAGTATCCCGTAGCATCTTAGGTACTGCAGAGAAAGCAATGGCTTTAATGCCACCAAGACTCAAGCCCTGCATCTCTGTCCCCAAGACACTAGGTTCTGGTGCTGTGGTGCATTGGTTCTCGTTGCAGGCGTACAGGCTGTAAAGCAGATACCGCGCGCATACGCACACGGCGAATGCACCCTGTGCTGCCGGCCGGAGACTCGATAAAGCCTCATAGTCAGGATTTGTTTCTTCAATGGCGGATTGTAGAGCAGACAAGGCATAATGCAGCCCTTTTGCCTCTTCCAAGGTGCCGCTAACGTCGTGCGTGTGCTTCTTGGCCCTTTTGTGCTGTATGACCATGCTGAGCATGTGAGCTGCCTGACACAGCTGTGCAAACAAGCCCATGTTCGTCATGGAGCTGAAGGCTGTCGTGTAGAGTGCCTCGCTGGGTACTATTTTTCCATTGTCCCAGTCGTCATCGTTAATAGGTAAAAGCTCATCTACTTCGGGTTCCGGAGTTGCGAATGGCAAGCAACTTGGCTCGATGTGAATAAACCTGTCTGGCCATTAGATGAATTTTTCCATAGTGGCAGGTGTACTACCTTTCAAGAACAAAGACAGCCCACCAGGTTCGCCTTTGCTCCTCACGCAAGGTCCAGGTTTCTGCTGGTTTGAAAAGCGGTTGAGTCTGTCGCCTACCGAACCCCATAAGCAAGCCTAGACGCGCGGCACGACCAATGGTAAGGTAAGCCGCCGGATAGATAGCATGAGAAAGCTCAAAGGCTGTTAGCAATACGAGACATTGGATGAGTTGCAAGCAGACGAAGCCCGCTGATTCAACGCTAGAACACAGCGATCTTGTAAGAAGGTAAAGGTCGGACTCGGCGGGTTGGTTGCTGGGTGTTGTGGTACAAAGCTTCATACACAGAAGAAGGAGCTCATGACAGCTATCGCGTTCCGTATGTGTTTCGCGCAACTCGTGCATGATGCGTTTCTTGCTGATGACAGGAAGCCACGTGTGGAAGCTTGTGAAGTACCTTTCGCAGAGTGCCAATCCATCAGACTCCAGGTATTCTGATGCAATGCGCCTCACCGACGATTGGCGAATCGGAGCCAAGGCGTTGGTCATCAAAGGTGATAAATGGTCTTGATCCAAGAAGAACTCGGGCGGGAAAGGGGGGACTGGCCCCTGTACGCGATCTCGAAAGCCGATTCTTGGTAACATGGTCTCTGCTGTTCGTGGCGATTGGCTCGCATAGGGCAATCGCTCTCCATGCGGACTGATGACATTGTCGGTAGGCATGGAATCGGAATAATCGCACTCCTTGCCGAGTCGAACGCACTGTCTCGTGAGCAGGGCTCATCTTGATGAGGGCCGCAAAAAGGGTCTAGCATACAAGGGAGCAAGCAGGAAGACTTTTGGAGCATTTTCTTTTCAGGCGTCTGTCATCACCAATCAGCATTCTGGCGTTCTTGCGGATGCGTCGGTGTCGTACCGACAAGCCCGACATGCCTGAGACGCCATGGGTGGCGTTGTAGAAAACATAGCCTAGGGATGAACGAGCTGCTTCAGTTTTGCCCCCGAGCCACATCGGAAAGAAGCAGACATACGAGCGGACGTCCGGCCTGTAGAGCGGGGGTTGAGCTACACAAGCGGATTCTATCCGCTTTTGTTAAACCCGACGGCCCGCGGGGAGCAGGATGAGGAGCGGATGCACATGCTGAGTAGGGCGGGAGCGGATGCGGGTGCGGAAGCCAATCATCACCATTTCACGACTCGCTACGGGTTATCTACAGCAACTGGAGCGGCGGCCTCCATTTGACGCGGTACCAAGTAGTATTGACGCCATGTCTGGTTCCAGTCATGTATATAGTCTCGACTATGCTACATTTCTAACTAGCCGAGAGTGCAGAATGTGTTAACATGTTGCCATAGTAGCTAGGCACGAGTAGGGAAGCCTTTTGGATACCCTGACTCCTCCCAGGCCTCATCCCGTCCAGCCGACCGCACCCACGGAAACCCCGAATGAATCAGGATTGTGCTGTCGAGGAGAACGTACATAGCCTTCAGCCATGTCGCATCATCCTTGATTCGAATCCATGGCCGATCGCGGTATTTTCGAGAGATGCGTTGAGCAATAACCAGAGCCCGCGCTACCTTGACAGCGTGGCCATCATCGGGTTGGCCATGGAATCGCGGGAGCAGCTCCTCCGTACTGCCAACGAGGGGAGCATCGTGTGGTGTGTACTTGGCAACGCTTTCGATTTGGGGCGGAGGACACCATCGGGCCACATATTGAAGAATGTCAAAGCGACCCTTCCACTCAAGAATGCGATGCTTGACCTTCTCTGGGATCCAGGTAGCCGGGCCGAGCAAGGCAAGAATTGGCGCCAGCGTGAGATGATGACTGGTTCCTTGAATTAGTTTGCTGCCAACTTACTCCCAAAGCATAGACTACTCACATCAAGAAAAAGTCGTACCGAGGGACATGGGGAGGATGAAATACCGAGGCCGACGCCATGTACGCAGCAGTGTGAATGTTCTCAGCCACCCTCTCCTCCATATCGCCCGGGTCAATCTTTACTCGGCTGAGGTACGGTATAGCCTCGTCGGGGCAGAAAACCTCAACCCCATCTAGCATCTCGTTGGGATCACCGTGGCGAAGGCTGTTGACGAAATCCTCATCCGAGTGCACTTGTTCGAGTAACTCGGGGAGCGTCAAACTCATCTTGGATGGGTCTGCTGCTGCCGCTTTTTCCACCTTGGACAGGAAAGTTCCGACATAGTCATCGTGGATGGCGGCCTGTGCTAAGGCTTCGGCGATAATAGCAGGTTGCTCCCATTCTATGCCGTACATGAGTTGGATCAAGGAGTGAGCGAAGCCTGACCGTTCAGTTAGCCTTCTATTCGCTTCTGTAGTCAATTCCTGACGTGGGATGGATTCAACCGTACTACTCCAACTGCGATTGAACAGCTCTTGAGCGCCTTCTGTGTCCCCCAAGAGATGGTCTAGCACCACTTGCTGCCAACCCTTCTTTTCCACTTCACCCTGGAAAAACCGGAGGAAGTCAGGGTAATAGTTGACATCACCAAGATACTTGTGCGCACTGGCCCAGTCACTCTGCAGCTCCTCCAAGACTTCTGCATGGGGCTTCACGGTTGCGGCTTGGAATGGCGAGTCCATGTCAAAGGCATTCTGCAGCGCTTCCGAGTTTCCTCCTGTCCCGTATATGGTGAGCAAGTGGTGAGCCACCTGCGAGATATGAGTAGCCAGAACTGTAACAGTGATTTACCCGTTGAAACTAGACATACATGATTATGGAATCCTTTGGCCGTGAAGAAGACGTGGTGATTCTATAGATATAAATCATCAGTATCAGTAGTTCAGTAGTTGCAGGTTCGACGCACTTCGAGGTCTTTTTGGAGAAGCTCTGAGACTTTGGTAGCAGCAGATTCATCGAACTTGTAACCCATTAAGCCACAATGACCAGGGTCAACCTGGATCTTGTACGAGGTAGCCATGTTCACGTTGGAGTAGGTGTTGCTTAGGTTTGGAATGTAGTATGAATGGTGTACTAGAAAGCATCTGGGGGTACTGATGCAGGACCTATCCTACTTATATACATGCACTGACCCATGCCAGTCTAACGGATGGCACACCTGTATAGAGACGTAAAGTGGCTCATGAGTCACTCCCCAGAATGCGCGAGCTCAGAGCCAATTCCTTAACCGCTCTTATGGTCCACCTTGCTTCCGCTCCCGCTGCCGCTGCCGCTCCCGCTGCCGATTGGATGCTTCGCCAAGTAGTCATCAGATATTGCCACTTCTCCGACTTGGTGGCTCAGAGACAGGTAGACAGTAATAAGAAGAACCCTAGACATATGTCAAACCGCACGGCGGTTCAATGCAGGAAGTCGCGATAAGCCGGATAAGGTCAGGAACTGAATACGAGCGGCAGAATGCCAAAAGGAAGTGCGGAATGCATGAATGTATATCATGTGACGAGTCCAATGAAAGGGCGGGCACAGGCACAATCAGAGACACACCCCCTTGGAGGGAAGCAAGTCTGAACTGGCGGACGGCGAACATGGGCACCACCATGTCTAGCCCCTTGCTACTGTTTTGGATGAGGCCATCAAAACAGCCTTTACACGCTATTCCGCGTATAGGAATGCTGTCCTGTCGTGTTGCGTAATCCTATGCCACCACCCCTCAGCGTCGAAAACGAAGATAGTGCACAGCCATTGGGGGCGAAAGGCTGAGACCGATACTCCCCTGCGTCATGTAAAGCTGTCATATCGGACCGACTCTAGTTGAGAACATAAATTAACGGCATCTCCAGTTGTCAAGGGAGAGGCGTGTCTTGAAGCATACTCGTAACAGGTCACGCTACACCATGTCTAAATCGCACCTTGCAGCCAGCTCAATGTTTGATTTTTATCGTTGCAATTATGTATTCCACACTTCCTCCGCCGAGATCCAAACGAAGTAAGGACCTTGGAGAGAAACCCAAGGTTGCGCTTAGAAAACAATTCACCGCCCAATTCTGCCTTCACCTGGCAAGCCATATCATAGGTGTCCTGATGACTGCCGCCATACTCCAACTGAGCTGGCGGAACATTTATCGCTCAGATAATGCGCCCTGGGAGTATCGATGGTACGCCTTCAACCTGGGCCAGGCAGAGGAGGCAAATTTGCTTCAGTTCATTTCCAAGCTCCATGAGATTATCATAACGGCCTCGCTGTACGGCATCATTCTACACATCATCCGGCGACTTCTGATCAGTCCTACTGGCATACCGCTCGGACTATTAGTAGGCGGCTATCAACCACCAGGAACTTATGTCGTGCACAAGTCCCTCTGGACGCCTTTGGTTGGTTCCTGGAGATCGAAGCAGTGGCGCATGGCCATCTTCGCTACAGTACTAGTGGTCACTACTATCTTCACTAACACGCTCGGTCCTGCCTCAGCTGTAGCTCTCATCCCCAATACTGGCTGGCATGCTCTCAGTAGCCCGTTCAAAGGCAACACAGTTTCAGCCGCTATATACCACCATCTCACACAGAATATGACATCTAAGGAAGCAATGGCGTTCTTCTATCCTACCACGTTTAACCGGTGGGCCCTTGGAGATTTCAATGATTGCAGAACAAGAACAGAGATGGGAGGAAGAATCAACCACTGTCCTGGCGCAAGTGAAAGTCTGATCAAGGATTGGTTCAGCACCTTGAACTCGGAGAATTTAAACTCGAGGATTCTCTTAGACTTTGATAGCAGAGCGAACGCACCAGCGTCTTACTTGGCAACAGCGTTGCACCGGGCGACTAGCGGAAAAGCCGTGGCGGTCGCCACAACTTTACCACTTACCACAGTCTCGCTGGTTGGGTACTTCTTCGACTTCGTCAACTTGAAACGTTTCTGGACCACCATCTCGGAGCGAGTGCGACTACGACCGTCACGTCAGAGTGCAATTCTTGCGCCTATAGTTCGTGTGCAGTGTACAGCATACGACTTTGAGTTGGCCAAGGCTAGCAACAAAACTATCTTCTTTCCCACATCGTGGCTGAACGAGGCGGATGGCCAAGACGATGCCGACGAGGTATGGCCAGTGCCCAGCACTATCTGGAACGTTTCATATGAGCCAGATTCGACACTTTTCACCTGGGTCCCTGCGCCCAAAGACGACCGTGGACTGCAGGAAGCCGTATCCATTGGGGCTTTACTCAACGTACCTTGGGTCGCGATGGATCCATCAAATGATAGTGCACCTCCACACCAGCGCAGCGCCGTGATGCCCTGCGTCGTCTCCTCCCGCTGGGGAACACCAGAGGTCACCCTCGATTCCGCCATGAGTCTGCGCGTAGAGAGCAGCTTTGCGGACGACAAGGCACTCCAGAAGCTGGGCAGGCCATTTTCTGCGGCCACTATCCAAGAGTTTCAACTTGGTCCCGTGGTTCAGATGGACCACGAATGGGCAGACCTCGGATTCTTCACACAGGCAAACAATATGTCCGAGTATGAGGTTACACCAATCATGACAAAGGAAGTCGTGCCAGGCAACGCCCTGTTCACCTACCTGTACAATTTCCATATGCTCCCACGGCCGGACACAGACGGTCTCACCTCCCAACACCTGGACCCTCAAGGCTACGGAAGGGAGTTGAGCCCATTGGGGGACCCCGTTGCCATGATCCTGTCCGTCGTCTTCGCCGACTCCATGGCACGCGCACGTATTGACTGGCCCCAATATGCTGTATTCATAAACGACTCGGACCCAGTCACTGCGATGAACGTGTCTCTCGAACCCTATAACGCAATGGCCTTTTTACAACAGCTTTTAATTCCATTGGATGAAGAGCCCAGAGGCACGCTTGCGGTTATCTTTGAGGTCGACCGGTTTGGCTGGGGCTATGGCTTCCATGTTGCAGGTAGTGGCTCCCTGACATACGCTTTTGTTGTACTGTTGCTGCATATGGCTTGCGTAGTCATCTATCTCGTCTATCTGTTGTGGTTCTGGGCCACAGGTGGTTACCTTAGCAGCTCTTGGGATGATTTAAGCGAGCTCCTCGCTTTGGCAATGACTTCAAGGGAAGTCTTGGCATTAGGGCATGTAGGTGCAGGTATAGAACGGTCTGCAACCTGGAACATGCCCGTTATGGTGCGGTCTCGGCTATATGAGTACGACAAGTTAGACCTTATCGTGGATTCAGACCCAAAGGCTAATTCTAGCAAGGGACTGCTCTTGGTAGGAAAGAAGTATCGCTAATATCATCACAAGTCGGTCTTTGCTAGGCCTGTAATTATGGATAATTTATGATGTAGTAGGTGCGTCCAGTGTGGAAAAAAGAACAATAGTATATGCGAACAATAGTGGCCTTGCTACCCGCAGGACCAAAGAACAGTGTCAAACAATGAAGGGATCGTCAGATGACATCTCTCGTTGGCTGGAGCCAGAGAATAATGATGGATAATTTATATTCTATGTAACATTAATTCTTAGGCTGAGAGGGCAAAGTGTGATTCCGCTGGACAGAAAGAAGGGCTGATAAGCTAGTTTATTTGCCCTGGGTCTCCATCACCACCGCTCCTACATTGGCTGTTCACAGCTAAACATCTTCCGTAGTATAGTGGTCAGTATGCAAGCTTGTCACGCTTGAGACCCGGGTTCAATTCCCGGCGGGAGAGATCCGCCATCCGGTTTATTTTTGTCGAATCAGCCGATATCTGGTGCCGGCTTTCCCACTTTGCCTTTTGTCACTGAGGGGGGATCTATTCCTATTCCTATTTTTTTCTCTTTCTTCCAGAATCCTGTTTCTTCTTCTTTTTTCTCTTATCCTCTCTTAGAGATACTCGTGGCATGACATAACACTGGTAAGACGGAAGCTCTGGGCGCATCTTTTCAACCCCACCATCACCATTAACCCCACTATCTCAGGTCAACTCTCTGGACCAGTACCTTGACAAACACATCCAACACATCTCTCGCAACCATGGCAGAGACAGAAGCAGCTACGACGGCCATCACGGCCAATGCCAGTGGCAATGGCAACACCTTCAACGTCGGCACGCGAGCCTCCCCCCTCGCCGTGGCGCAAGCCCGCCTCGTCGTCGCCAATCTCCAGAAGCTATTCCCCGACCACGAGTTCCCCATTCATGCCATGACCACGACCGGCGATCGGGACCAAAAGACGGCGCTTTACAACTTTGGCAACAAGGGTCTGTGGACCACCCAGCTCGAGGAGAAGCTCGTCGACGGCGAGCTCGACTTTGTCGTCCACTGCCTCAAGGACATGCCCACAGCCTTGCCTGAGGGGTGCGTGCTGGGCTGCGTGACGGACCGCGAGGACCCCCGCGACACCCTCGTTATCAAGCCAGCACTGGCGGCCAAGCACGGATGGAAGACGCTCGCCGACCTGCCCGCGGGAAGCGTCGTGGGCACGAGCAGCATTCGGCGCATTGCCCAGCTGGCGCGCCGCTACCCGGCCCTCAAGTTCAAGGACCACCGGGGCAACATCCAGACGCGGCTAAAGAAGCTCGAGGACGATGACGAGCTGTCGGCCATCATCCTCGCCGCGGCCGGTCTGCAGCGCATGGATCTGGGCGACCGCATCTCCCAATTCCTCGACTCCGACAACGGTGGCATCATGTGGGCTGTCGGGCAGGGCGCGCTGACGGTCGAGTGCCGCGCGGGCGACGACCGCGTTCTGGCGCTCCTGCAGCAGCTCGAGGACCACCAGACAATGCTGGCGTGTGAGGCCGAGCGCAGCGTCATGCGCACCCTCGAGGGTGGGTGCAGCGTGCCCATCGGCGTCGAGACGCACTGGGTTGACGGCAAACTGCGCCTACGAGCTACCGTGGTCACTGTTGATGGAAGCAAGGCCGTGGACGCCGAGGCTTCCGAGGCCATCTCCAGCCGCGAGGCTGCCGATGCATTTGGGCAGAAGCTTGCCCTGGAACTGGTGTCGCGCGGCGCCGACAAGATCCTTGACGAAGTCAATGCCTCGAGACCCAAGCCGGCGCAATAAGGACAAGGCACGGGATGAGCCATATGAGAGAATCACTGGCACATGCATAGTCATGTCACATGGGATGGGTCTTGCGCGGCATGTTGATAGAGCTGCTTCATACACACATGTAGGCCAAAGAGCCTATTCATCAGGCGTTTACAATCATGCTCCGATGAATAACAGTCAACAAGCTCGTGATAACGATCTGCAAAGCCAAAGGCCAAGATGGACAGAATGAAGCTTGTGATCATCAATTCCCCACGAGGCTGAAGTAAGAATAGGAGAACCAGCCAACTACAGCAGGAATCATGCAACGTGTACGTCGAGGCTGTAGACAAGCTTCCGCACTAAGGTTTATCCCACGACTTGTAGGCCATGGCAAGTGCCGAGATAGCTTGCCTCCTGGGAGATCTCATGTGTTAACTCGAAGGCTATCGGAGCGCAAAGTGTGAGCGGTTGGGGCAAACTCATATCCATGTCCTGTTGGGCTGAACATAAAATGACTGCATTTCCTCTTCTTCCTGGCAGAAGAACTCCCAACCTCAGCTCACCAACCTCAGCTCACCAACGTTATTTGTGTCGACGATATATAACGAACGACGTCTTCTTCCACCCAACGGCTAGGCAACGGACCAACCAGCTCCAATAACACCCCGCCAAATACGACCCGGAAGAATATCCGCCTTACCAGAACTCACCATGCTGATGGGCACAGAGCCTCTCCTTCTCTTCATCTTTAACTTTATCACTCTCGCCGTGATCTTCACGTCGAAACCGGGACCATCGACCAAGAAAAGTAGGGCAAGACAAAGACTATTCGCCCAGCTCCCGTGCAAGAGATACAGGTAATGGCAAGGTGCCGTGCAGGAAGACAGGATGCATCTGCACCGGACAACATTTCTACACCGCCGACTCGAAGCACTGGTTTCAACCAAACATACATATGAATCCGACTATGGCCATTGTACGGGCTTCGACAACCGTTTACCACTTGGAGATTCCGGGGAATGCACCATGGAAGGCTTGATTGGCCTGAAGCGCAGGAAGGGGGAGGGCTTGCTGTCCAAGAAGCTTCTATGCCATCTACCGCTACCATAGCAATCAGAATATTGTTGGCTTTCCCACCTCCACCGTCTAAACATTCGCTATGCCTGGGCCCCACAACGCGTGCCTGCGTGCCATGTCCTTGTCACGTCATTCATTCTTTTTTTTACGGCTGGACGCGTCTCGCTGACAGTCGACCAGAAAGGTCGTCCGATTGGCAAGCCATCACGATCGCCCGCCAGCGGAGCCGCCAGCTGCCTAGCTGATCGACCAGAAAAGGCAGTCAGTAGTATGTGTAGGGCGGAAGGAATGGTAGGATCAAGACAACCCGTTGTCTAGGTTGTCTCGTCTCGGGGAAACCTTGCATGAGTGTTGTTGATGCTAACAGGGCAAATAAACGGCCCAAGCACCGCACGCAAAGCATACGGGCGGCGACCTCCCCCTTCCCGTCTCTCCTGCTGACAAGACGGGAGCTGACGGCGCTCTGGTACGGCGGACTATTGGCTGAAGAGGTGTCGGATGGGCTGCGGCGGCGTCCAATTGAAGGCCACCCGAGCCCTGGAAACAAATCCAGCACACCACTGTGCATATCCCCTGAAACAAATCCATCCCCCCCAAGCAAGTACGCGAGTACATGGTGTCCAAGTACCGGCGCCCGCCAAGCCCGTGCTCGTCGCCCACCATTCAGCCAGTCGCTGCCGGTCGCTGCCTGCCGCCCCTCATGGCGGTACTTGGCCGCCTGTACCCCAAACCTGTCGCTGCCACTGGCCCGTCCCAACGCCTAGCCCGTAAACCGTAAACCTCAAATCTCGAACCTCCCAGTCCCTCACCTCCCACCTCAAACCACCAACTCCCCTGGTTCTGGCCCTCAGCCTCAGCCCTCGTCCTCTGCCTCCAGCGCCTCTACCCTCGCCCCGACCACCAGCCCGCCTAATCTCTCTCTCTTTCAACACCCTCCTTTTCTTCTTGTCCCTCCTTCTTTTGTCACTGCGACTGCCGTACGTTAGTGCTGCCTTTCCCCGCAGTCATAGTTGCTTGCCTGCAGCCTCTTTTCCGACTTTCCTCAGCACCCACCCACCCCCGGCACATCATCTCTTGATGCCTCTCGCCGCCCGATAGCTGCTGATAGCTCGCCTCGCCTTGGCCCACGCACCCCCGAATTGCACGCCACGCCCCTCATTCTCATCCACGAAACCTCGATCCGCCTTTCTCCATCTCCCGCAACCCTCACGGCTGCTTGCTTGCTTCTTGGTCAATCGATGCGCCGCCCAGCGTGCTGACCTCCCCGATACGACTAACTCGGTGCCGCCATCCTGCCTGCTCCCCCGTTTCGTCCCATCCGCTCTACGCAACTCACATCTCGACGCCCATCCAACACCATGGATCTCGATCCTCCAGTGCAGTCGGCTGTGCTGACGCCCACCAGCGATGTCCCACCTGATGATACTCTCGGCGGCATAGAAGGCTCGCCGCAAGTCGCCAGCAACGGCTTCCATCACCAGCAGAGCCAATCGCTAGATCAGGGCCTGAGTAAGGCTCAGAGCCCTTTGCCCGAAGACGAAGCTGCTGCCTCCTCCCGATACACGCCTCCCGTCCAGAGCGCCCCGTCCCTGTCCCGGCCTGCCAGTGGCCTCTCGAACCCTGCTCCTCAGCAGTACGCCGACCACCGCTCCAGCTCGGGCGAGCCCGCACCCAACGGCCGCAACCACGTCGTGATCAAGGTCGGCATGGTGGGTGATGCCCAGATTGGCAAGACGTCTTTGATGGTAAAGTACGTCGAGGGCAGCTGGGACGAGGATTACATCCAGACGCTGGGAGTCAATTTCATGGAGAAGACCATCTCCATTCGCAACACGGAAATCACATTTTCTATCTGGGACTTGGGTGGGCAGCGCGAGTTTGTCAACATGCTGCCGCTGGTTTGCAACGACGCCGTCGCTATCCTCTTCATGTTTGACCTGACACGGAAGAGCACCTTGAATAGCATCAAGGAGTGGTACCGCCAGGGCAGAGGGTTCAACAAGACTGCCATCCCTATCTTGGTTGGCACCAAGTACGACCACTTTGTCAACTTTCCTGTGCAGGACCAGGAGGAGATATCCAACCAGGCCAGACGGTTCGCCAAAGCCATGCGAGCGGCTCTGATCTTCTCGAGTACAAGCCACAGCATCAACGTCCAAAAGGCAAGGTGGCCTCTCCCTGCGTTCCCCGCAATTGCTAACACTGTGTAGATCTTCAAGATTGTTCTGTCAAAAGCATTCGACCTCAAGTGTACGATTCCCGAGATTGAAAACGTCGGCGAGCCCCTGCTTCTATACCAATCCGTATGACGGCATATCCTATGCATATCCAGGTATGGAGACGGGAGTTGGGGCTCTCCGCTCAAGCGGCCCCATCCTCCTCTGGAGCGTTGCTACTCGTGAGCATGAAGCTCCATTGCTCGACTACATGACATCAGCATGTCTCGGCTGGCGATAAGATGATCACCCAGGAAGCAAGACAGGAATGTGCTGCAGCGACGCTGAACAAGGCGGCGATGCGGGATGAGGATACGAGAAGAAGAGCAGCAAGGAGAGCTACATACCTTGTAACCACCGAAATTTTTCTTTGTCTACCCACGCTCAGGCTCCCTGACGTCCTTTCCTTGACACCCCCTCTACCTTTGCTTTGGACTTGTCCCGCTGGCGCGATGGAGGATTACAGAACAAAATTTGCATGACGGATTTCACCTCCAGGGGAATATTACGGACGTCTGGCGCGTTTTATTTTTTGTTTCTCTAGAAAGGCCGGGCGGCCGAGGATGGGTGTCGGCCTGACCAGAGGTGGCTTTCGGGGACAGAAGGTTCACTAACCACCACTATAACAACAACAACAACAACAACATCAGAGGTTATATTTTGTAATTGATAAGAGAGAGGTAGATGGAATTGTTTCCGGTGGAGGTGGACACTTGGGCGACAGGTACTTGGCTTTACACCTCGATTGGGGCAGCAGCAAGGAGATGAGTGATGGCGTTGGAGCCACAAGATGACGTCTAGCAGGCTGTATGCCCAATCTACTATTTACCAACCTTGAACAACTCCTTGTGCAGTCGGTTACACGGGGTGGTAGCTGGGGCTCCATGGAATATGGTGTTGCAGCACCAGTAGGGCAAGACGTGTGTGTACAACGAGAAACGACACCTCCTCGTGCTACCTATGGACGTCAGACACTGGACTCGCGAAACTTGGTCCATTCAGCAGCACCGCATTCCAAACGGTCCGTTTCCCTGCTGTGACATCGATATACCTTGCTCATATCTGCTCCAAGCGCCGGCGTCGTGTGTGTGCGTGCACCATGTGACTGACGGGGAAAAAAAAACCCACCAAAAATATGTTGAATTGTGTAGGTACCTAGCATATACCGCGGCGGCCAGAAGAGGCGCAGAAGTACATAAAAGACACCCAATGTCAGTTATTTATGTAGGTTCCCTGTTTGCAAAGGCGCTTATCCCCGTTTGGGGAGCGTCGCCACATCCACTTGTGCAGGAACGGGGGCGCGAGACGCGGATCAAGGCCTGGAACCGGATCCCCCCCCCTGCCCTCCTCTGAGTGCGTGCCTTTCACCAGAAACAGAAATCCTCGAGCTGAAATCTCACGCGCCATTGGACGGTTGTCCCATGCGTTCCTGGACCATGGCGCCGCCGAGCTTCTCGTTCTCCACGCCGTACCTGCGCTGACCATCACGACGGCGGAGGAAATGAGGATTTTCATCACGCCCAAATGAACAAAAAGGCGAAGCCCACGTGGGAAATGTCTTGTGGTGACGTCAACACGATTTTGATTGTCTTGTTTCATGTCCTGGGACACTGGGGTGCAAAAAAAGAAAACACCCTTTTGCTCTCTCTATCTGTGTCTAAGCCGATTAAACCACCAGATGTGTGCATGCTTTGGACGCTGTGTCCAGTACACTTGTAATAAAACGCCCCCTCTCATATATAGCCGCCCTGATCGCTCAAGTGGAAGTTTGCGGCAGAAGAAAAAGCCGAAGTCCGGGAGGATAGGAAGAAAAGAAAAACGCCTTGGTACGCCCCCTGCCATGACGCAAGATCCAGCGCTCGCCATGTTGGATGATTGGAAACATGTGGGTGAACAACGGCCGCCGCCCTTTTTCCAGAGTCGGTGCGTCGGTGGTCCGTGCGATAGTATATACAGAGAATCGAGTTGTTGCCGTAAGGTGTCTTGTTGGGTGTGATTGAGTAGAATCAGCTGTTGTTGTCGCCCCAGATAGGAGCGCCCAGGGGTTTGCTGATGCCGAATCCCACGCTGACAGCAATGCCGACGACGAGCAGGACGATGCCGATCTTGGCAAGCATGCGGTTTCGGGGGCTGAGTTGGGCCATGCAGGTGCAGCTGCGCTTGATCTTGGCGGCCTTGTCACGCTGGGCCCAGTGTTTTCGGGTAGGCCATACCATGAGATCGCTCTTATCGTGGCAGGGACCGTTCGTCGTCGTCGTCTTACTCATGCAGATGTCTCGCGAGTTGGTCGTGGCCACGGCCTCGATGTCAGTGTTGAAGGGGTCCGCGCTGCGGATTGAACTGGGGGTAGAATAGTTGCTCGAGTATTTCTCAATGGGAGAGAGTGTGGCCTTGTCAGGGATGGCGAGAGTCGTCTCAGTGGACAGGAGCTTTGAAGACATGGTGGGCGGTTGTGTGGTGTGGTGCGTGGTGAGATGGGGAGGGAGATGGACACCGAAAGCGACGGCCGAGTAGATATTTGACGTCGGGGTGTAGAATCCCAGAGTTGGGGTAGTAAATGAGTCCCAGTGGCAGCGAACAAGAAGGATACAGGCGTGGGTGAAGGCGAGACGGGCGGCGAGGCCTTAAGACAATGTCTGGTAGGATCGCAAGTCAGCTGCAGTTGAAACATGGTAAAAAGCAAAGAAGGAAGAAATTGAAGGGGAAGGTTTGAGATGGGACACGCGCCATGGCGGCAGCCACCAAGGAAAGTTCCACGCCAGCTGGTCTCTGGCCGCGTGGTGAGGTCCCGACATGTAGAGAGAAGCATACAGAGAGCGCGAGAGGGAGAGGTCAGGGGAGACGACGGGCAATACTCACAATTGGCAAAACAAGAACAACAACGAGTCGCAGAGAAGGATAGACAGGCGAGACTGTGGAATCCGAAGGAGGGAAAAGCGACTCGAGAGCACCGTTAGTAATGTATGGCGGTGGAAAGTAATGACGACGACGATGGGCGACGAACGACGGACAAGAACAAAGAAGAAGCGAAGCTTTGAATGGGAGCTGAGGAGGGAGGTACCTCAGGTAGGGACCAGATACGGGTGGTTTTGGGGTGGGAGGAGGGGAGGGGGGGCCATGATGGGTGGCAGCCAATACACAGGGGAGGGCGCTAAGGGGGAAGGGGCAAGCCTAGTGCCTAGCAGCTAATACCCATGGCATGGACCATGGAAGCGTGAAGCAAAGACCACAACCGAATCCACTGGCAGGGGACGGGAGAGGAGGGAGTGGACAAGTGCAGCGGAGCAGCGTGCCTGGTCCTTGGCTTGGCTACACATGGGGAGGAGACGGATTGTCGAAGCCTGCTATATCGAAGCAATATGGGAGCAAAGGAGCTTAGCGGCCGGCTCTGCGCTGGGCTAGGCCGATGGGTGGATAACTATTGAAACGCCACTGTCACCTACCATGCCGGCCTACCTATCTATGCCTATGCCCGCCTATCTCTCTCCCTCTCTCTTTCATGTGCATGATAGAAGGGATGATAGGTAGGAGGTATGCCAGGAACAGCATGTGCTAGATGGTATTACCTTGTGCCTTGGGCCCCATGGATTGAGTTTGCGCTGCTAAACGGTGGAGTGGCAAACGAATCATGGAACGGGCAGGAAAACGTATGATTGACGGCATCGGACCAAACAATGGTCGTGCGCGAGCATCATTTGACAACGAACGCCAGCGGAGAAATGCTCAAGTCTCCAAAGGCAATTCATTCAATTGCAGGCCAATATCGGCTCCTTGACTTGGCGCGCGCCCCCATTTGCCACTACCACCACCGCCCGCCTGTACGAGCTGCTGTGCTAGCGGACGCCTGTGCTCCTGCCGAGCCACGGATGCGCCCGACATGGATCACCACCACATTTCCATGGCCAGCTGCGTCCTGCTTGTCCTACTTGTCCTGCTTTTGTCTCACTTGTATCGAGTCGTGGTTCTTCTCTGTACTTATTGTATTGGTGCTCGGATATCGCATCCTCACACCATTTCTCTCTGCCCTAGACAATCGGTTCCAGGCCCTGCTCTGGGCTTAGCTGGGCCTGATGCCGCTACGAGGCGCAGCTGTAGAACGGCTCGTGGCGCCTTGTGGGGCCCCTCAGGGAGATGCAAAGGACCTTGGCCTGGGGGCTCGACCCAGTGAAATTGCACCCATCCTCGTCCATTTCCTCAATGCTCGTTCCACGGCACGGACGGACGGACGGATGGCCATTGGCAGGGCCAGTCGCGAGATGAGGCTCCTGGTGATATCAACATGTATATTGTTTTGCATAGCACCTCATATCCGTCTCCCCTTGCGCATGCCCGTTCTTATCCAACGGCTGCGGCACATTGTCGGTCGATCCGAAGGCAAGGTTCTGGACTCTTGCCTGTCCTCCACCCACACACATTCACACACGCACACACGCATACGCACACACACACGCACGACTCGTCTCGCTTCCACGCTCCCCTTTTTTTTCTCCCCTGCACTCCTGCGCCGTCCGGCAATCTGGCTGGACCCTGCGCTTGTAGCGCCTCTCACACAACATACTTTACCACGCACACAAGCACGCACTCGTTCACAGCTAGCGTTGCACCACTCTGCCGCTCGCACTACAGATGGCAACCTCCGTCTCTTGCACTACTTGGCCGGCCAGTCTTGGATTGCATCATCACTGTGGCTTGAAGCACATCTCAGATGCGCGAAACATCCAATGCCACGCTGCATCCATCGTGGAACTCAGGTGTGGCTCCCCCGAGGCAGCAGATTGGCACGGCACCTGAACGCATCCGTCCGTCACGCCCAGCAGGCCAGCCCGTAGATAGAATAGATAAGGCAGACCCTGCTGGATGGAATGCAACCCTCCCAACTACGCCGTCCGGAGCAGGTTCCAGCTCCATTCTTTCGACCCCAGCTTTTGGATTAAATGGCTCACGCATCCAGATCCGAACCAACAACGCCTGCCAGATCTATCCTCCAAGGCAGAAGACGCCAGGCAAGAGACAAAAAGAGGGGAACATAGATCCGACGGTGTCGACGTGAGCGAACCAAGGTCTTTTGCTCCACCGTCTCCTCCCCCAGGTTTGCCTTGCCTCATCAAGTCTAAGGAGCCTAGCCCACCGCAAGATATTTCATCTCCTCCATCCCTCTCTCTCCTCCTGGAGCAGGAGATTGTGAGATAAGGCCTCTCACGGCTCAATGGCCCGATGCGGCGACCGGCTCGCGCCCTCTTGACGAGCACGTACATCAAGAAGCAAGCACAGATGCCTCGGCCTCGCGCTTCCAACACACGTGCGCAACGGGCCAAGGAAGGATTCAGGCGATAGGCTAGTGGATATATTGTGGCACGGAATCCATAAATCCCATCCCACGATACGGAATATGACGCTGCCCAACAAGATCCGCTTGCCGACCTGCTAAGTCGGGTTCGAGGCCTTCGTGGCAAGCGGGGCGTTGCGAGCCTGTCCGTGGGTAGTCGGCCAACGAAGCGGTTATCATTGGGACAGAGGCAAAGAGTTGATTGTCGAGGTTTGTGTTCAACTTGTGCTTGCACTGTCTTGTGCACTGATCCATGCAAGGGTTATGCAGGGATGTGATTTGTCTTATCGATAACACATCTTGGCATCAAGCCAGATCCACTTTCCTCGGGATGTCAACGAGCGAATCATTCTACTCTAAATACTCTCAGCACAAGCTGGACTCATCGTACTGGCGAGCACACCAGACCGTATTCGGAGAGGCACTGACAGGCGAAGCGACCACTTCTACGAAGCCGATGTCTGCCAGCTCATGCCCACGAATACCTGTCTACAGTTTGAGGTCGAGGAGATGGGGCAAGTGATGCATCTCCAAGCGGTAAACTCTATCATCGGGCCGTCCAAGTCAATGGCGACAGCGACGGATCTCGACAGTCGGACGTATCTGATAGCAACAAGCGCCCAGCATGCTATGTGGCCCTTGGATATAGGAAGCGCCGTCTCGGGAAACCCTGTGCCAGGTTTAAGCCTGAGCAAGGAGCCTACGTATTCCAAGTCGACCTGCGTGCTTCCAACTTCTGCCTCGCACTGAGCTACACGAGCTGTGTGTGCATCGCCATGGTCAGGCCAACGTGGCAACGTCAAAGTCCCCTTCTCAGCCCGAGCGCCCTCATCGATGGCAAGCCCTTGTATCGCGTTGCGTTCCTCGCGCACAAGCCGCCCCATCCCAGACATATAAGCTTCGAAGGCATCTCGTTCTTGGACGTGCGCGGTGGGTGCTGATTGGGTCGCAGGGTGATTCTGTCATGCCGTTGTTCCATCCAGCACATACGTGCTCGGCTTGCTTGTACGGCAAGACCGTGAAGAACCAGGGCATAGCTTGGGAAGGAACCTCAATCACTGGGCTACAGCATCATGCAGGTGTCAGTCACTTCGAAGTATGGAAAAGAACAGACATACTGGAAGGCTTTTGACGCGGCTTATGGCCAAGATGCAGCCTATCCATCGCCTCGCTGGGTCGCTCGGTCTTCCAAGACAGGAAGACTGGTTCGCCACCCACGACTGTTGTGAAAGAGCGGCATGATAAAGAGGCGCTGCAGTGCTTCATCAACAGGGCCAACAACCTGGGATGGCTTCATGAACGGGGCGGATCGCTGTGATGGCGCAAGAGTGCTGCCTTCGACCTTCCACTGGTCTCGTGAAAGCCGCCTGAGTTTGGATCATTGGCAACCAATGCCTAGCTGAAGCGACGAAACACCGTTGGTATGCACATTGCGCATCAGCCATCAATGCTTTAGCTAAGGCCGCATTGCCCGAGTGGTGTGAGGTGTTCAGCCATGAAACGAACCGACTCTCCGGGACAGGACGCATACTGCCATTGAATCAATGCTATCAACGCACTTGGATCACGGCTGCAATACTACAGCGACTTGCATCAGCGTGGCCTTGCTTGGGACCTAGAAACAATTTGCAGGTCGGTACGAAGCACTGGGAACAAGCATTGCATGGTGGCGACACAAGCGCCTTGCTTCATTTTCGGATGACCGCCATGCTCTTGAGGGGGCAGTGTTTCGGCGACCATGAGACGGGCAACATTGTGCACCATGGATGGCGAATCGCTTGCCAGCAGTGCGAGGTGCAGTGAGGCACGGCCACGCTATGAACACGGCGCGAGAGGGCCAGCGGTTTATATGCCGGCGTCGCTTAGACTTGGCTTGGCTGCATGCGCATCCAATCAAGCCAACCACATGTCGGACTATCGAACATTGAGAGCCAGTCAAGTGCGTACAGTGGCCAGGTGGTTTTAAAGTGCATGCAGAACCACAGGGGCGCACGGGCGGGGTTAAGCAGACAGTGCATACATCTACGGCGGTGAGCAGGCTGAAAGGTAAGACATGGCTGGGAGAGGCACGGCAGAAGGGAGCAAGAGCAAGAGCAAAAGCAACTGGAGAGCTTGGACAGAGAGGAGTTGGTGAGACAGGCCTTGGGGAGGCGGCATGATGCAGGGAGAGAGCTGGCGGGCTGCGCATGAATCAGCAGGCCAGCCAGCCAGCAGGAGGGCATGACACGGATGCCGTGGTCGGAAGAGGCCATGCGCGGCGAGACAGGCTAGATAAGACGATGGCGGGCGGGATGGGGTTCTTGTAGACGCGGAGAGACAAGATGCTCGAAGGATTCAAGACGCGGGTGGCCGGCTGAGGTTATATGCTGGTCGCCTGGCCATGTACTGGTAAGAGGCATAAAGGAGGCAGAGCAGGATGGGGGTCATTTGTTATGGTGAGCCAATGGTGAGATGACGCCTGGAGCGACATGATTGGGCGGCCGTGAGGGGATGACGGAAGACGGCCGCATACAACGCGACCATAGGTCAGATGCATCCATATCGTGAGGGGCCTTGTGATGATCTGTGATGGAGGGTGGTCGGTTGATAGACGGCCTAGAATGGTGGAGAGAGAGATGACACTGCTGACTGCTGTGTGTGAATACAGCTTGGCTGTGAAGTGGACGGGGAGAGACATTCGGGCACGGCGATGAGACATGGTCAGGTATTCACAGACAATGTATGATGGTATGATTCCAAGGCTGGAGGCAGCGAGCCGGGATCAGGGTTAAGATTGAGTTCCAGCAAGGTAGTAAGTAGTAAGCGTATGGTACCGTGGAAAAAAGAAACTGTGCGGGATATTAATAAATTGGACACACGAAAGAACGCGTGCCTGCGGTAGGAGGCGTTCGTGTCGGCGTGTTCTTTTCGTGTCTGTGGGGGAGCGCGTGAAGTTCTGTTCTTCTTGTGCATAAAATGGCAGAGTTTCTTTGTGCAGAGTGAGGTCTGGGTTGAAGGTGGTGGTCTGGGTTGAATAAGGCGTCACAAAGTCGCGGCTCCTGGCCGAGCCTTGCAGACAGAGCCACTATGATGCAAGCCAGACTTGCAATGTGAAATGAATGAATAATCCCAGCCAACCGAGTTGCATAGCCTGCCCTTGTCTGCAGTGCTGGTTTTGCACAAAGTTTAGCAGGTGAAAAAAGAGAGGCCCCAAAAGGGAACGATGGGACGCGTTGCTATTGGCGGGCGACTGGCCCAGCTGCAGCTGAATCCGTCTGATGCATGCGCGGAGCCAATCAGTGGGCGCAGACGGGCTCTTGCAGCAAGCCAGTATGCAGGTAGCCAACGCGTCGAGGTGCAGATTGTCTGAGAAGCTGCCTTGGCCTTGCGCTGGGTCCTCTTACGGTGGCCGGGCAAGACGAGGCCAGCAAGGCGGTGCGCAGACTTCCATTTGTCCAGACACTACGGAGTACAGTACCATCCGAGGCCATTCGCAGCGGTGCAGCTGGGAGAGGAATGATGCTTTAGAATTGGCAATTACTCGTCACTAATTACTCCTGGCGTCGAGACGGCTCGTCACAGGCTGTCTGGCGGGCAGAGCAGATCGGCTCGCACTGGGACATGCTGGCCGCGACCCGGTGGAGACGGCACATTAAACCACCCATGATTCAATTTATTACTGGACGCGCTCCAGTGGCCGCCGACCCCTGCATCTGCGCCCTCACACGCACTGAACCTGCTCGCTCGCGCCGCTGGGCCCCCTCCCTCCCCAGCACCTCCTTCCAGACCGACCCGACACCTTACATACCACCCGTCGCCCACCTCGCTCACTTCTTCCCTCTTTGACCCGCATCCTCTCCCTCCTCCTCTGTATCCCATTCCCCTTCTCGACAGACGCACTCTTTTTATTTCTTCCTGTCCGCCAAGTTGCTCTCGACGACTATTCCAGTCCTCTTTGGTTGACGAAAGCACGAGATTCGACGTGGACGGAAACTAGCTACGCCACAGAAAGTCGACGACAACAACCTCCCTCCCTCCCTCGACAACAGAGGATACACGGAAGCTTTATTTATCGCCACTCGATTCCCCATTCACCTCGGGCCTTGGCGTTGGGCATCGCTCGACTGCATCATCAGCGAAAACAAACACAACAACAATAACAACAACAACATCCACGCCCCTCTAGACACATCATCACCCTCATCGTCATCGTCAAACACCTGGCACATCGCCCCGACTCCGCAATGGCTACCCTCTCCCGCCAGCCCTTTGCTCCTCTCGATGGAGCCCGTCTCCAGACCTTGACCAGCCTCAAGAACAAACAGAATGGTAAACCTTGACCCCGCCTGCCTCCCATCTTCAATGGCGCTGCTGTATCTGCGCCATCCAAAGCCACTGCCCCAAGCTCTTGGGCTAACTCGGTTACTCAGCTCTTCCCGCCCAGCCATCCGCCGGCAAACGCAAGGCTGAACTTCTCGACGACTCGGAGAATGTCGACCCTCTCCTCTTTGCTAAGCGCTCCAAGGGCTCTTCTCCCTCCTCGGGCGACCTCTTCAAGCCCTCGGCCTTCATCCTGACCTCCAAGTCTCTCTCTGCCACCAACTCCCCGGCTACCCCCGAGACCACCTCCCTGCTCACAAGCCCTACCAAGACGGCCACCCCGCGTCGCACCCTCCAGCCCAAGTCTCCCGTTTCCCGCCTCTCCACCAACTTCACCAAGCCCTTGACCAACTCGGCCCCCGCTGGCCGCTCCCCCACCCGAGGCAAGCGCTCTGGCATCCTCAACCGCCGCCGTTCTGGCCCCTACAGCCGAGTCGACCCTCCTTCCTTCAACCTGGGACTCGGCACTAGCGCTGGAGCTGCTCCCTTCTCCCTCGATGCTGCTCTCAAGGGCACCATCCCTAGCTATGGCATTCGCCAGGCCGCCCCTGCCATTGCGCCCCTCCCCGCCAAGGATAACTACCTCGACCTGCACCAGACGGATATGAAGGCCAGCTGGTTCTTCGACATCCACGAAGACACTCCTGAGCAGGACATGACCAACCTCCTCCAGCACAGCACCTGCGTCCTTGACATCTCGTCTGACGAGGAGAGCGAGCAGCGCGCCAACCGAGAGAGGGCCGAGGGTCGTGACAAGGAGAACATTCCTCCTGTGGACGACGTTTCTCAGACGTCAGCTCGCCGCTCGGCAAGGCGCAACGCTGATGAGATGATCATCGAGAAAGAGCGCGTGGCTCTTGGCGAGATGAACACGGCTGATTTCTTCCCTGAAGGCTGCGACGAGACGTCTGTCATCATCATCCCCGCTGATGAGGATGACGAGCAGCTCCCTCAGCGTCCTCAGCAGCCTCTCGAGCAGAAGAAGGCCGAGCGAGCTCCCATCGTTGATGAGCTTGAGTTTTCCCCCGAGTTGAGAGCTGCCGAGGAGACCCAAGCCGACATTGATGAGGCAGACATTGACGCCCTCATGTTCAAGTCGGAGCCCGCATCAACCAAGACTGCCGTGCTGGAGCCCATTGAGGGCACCGGCGAGAGCTTCGAGCTCTGGGAGAGCAGCAGCGCCAAGGACGAGGCCGAAGCTGCTACATCCGCATAACGGCGATGGCCGATTCCACTCTCGTCTTCTGAGAGTGAGGGATAGGAATGATGAATTAGGGAAAAATACGGAACCCCGCCCTGGATAGGAGTGAGGGATGTGAATGGCTTAACGGGGGACGAATAATGTGGTGCTACCGATACCTGTTTGCTTTTGATGTTTTTGGTTGCGTTCTGGTCACGGAGTCATTGGTCGGACAAGACGGCGTCTTACGGATGGGAGGCACACTGGTTGGATGGAAGGCGTCTGATGGTTTTGGTAACAGGCTGCGTTAAGGTCTGCTTTATTAGTTTGTTGTTTTTTCTGCCGCTGGCATGGTCAAGTTCGTACAATTGAGACGCATCGCAACAACCTTCTCTCAACATGACGGTGATTTTCCCTACGCTTGTCATGTCGAACCCTCGCCTTGATTGCTCGATTGCTCGATTACTTGCTGCTTAGCACTTGCTGGTGGGCCAAGCTCCACGTGCGTGTGCTACTATCTACGTAGGGACGGTGTTTTGTAAAGGCACAGTGTGAACCTTGACTCTTTCACACCTTGCTGAACCTACCATCAGTACCACATCGCTGTCACAACAGATCCATCACTAGGCAAACCCTGCTGGCTTACTATCCACCTACCTCTCATATCAAGACACAGCATTCCAGTCAAACTGGACCGCCAGTATGACGTCAATCAACGATCTGGCTGCCGCTGCTATTGCGGGCACTTCAGCTCCCACGAAACGCGGGGCATTCATTGTGCTTGAAGGCCTGGACCGCAGCGGCAAGACGACGCAGGTGAAGCTGCTGGAGCAGCGGTTCGTGGAGGAGGGCCGACCGGTCAAGATGATGCGGTTTCCTGGTAAGCATGGAGCAGAGGGGATTGCCAATGGCGGCGACAAGAATTTTTGCTTATGCATGGCCAGACAGATCGACGACGATCGGGCAGATGATTGACGGCTATCTCAAGAGCGAGGTGGAGATGGAAGACCATGTCATCCATCTCATCTTCAGCGCCAACCGGTGGGAGGCAGCGTACGAACAAGTCTACGGTACCGGTCACGATTCTGCCGAGCTAATGCTGTGCTGTGCAGGAAGCAGATCAACGCGCTGCTGGCGTCCGGGACGACAATAGTGTCGGACCGGTACTACCACTCGGGCATGGTGTACTCAGCGGCCAAGCAAAACGCGTCGCTGCCGCTGTCGTGGGCGCGGGCGCCGGAGCGGGGGCTGCCGCGGCCGGACCTGGTGCTGTTCCTGGACCTGGAGGAGGAGGAGGCGCGGCGGCGCGGCGGCTGGGGCGGCGAGGTGTACGAGCGGGAGGAGATGCAGCGGCGGGTGCGGGAGCTCTTCTGGGAGCTGGTGCGGGAGGAGGGCGGGCGGGGCGAGGCGGACAAGGAGCTGGCGGTGGTGGATGCCAAGGGCAGCGTGGAGGAGGTGGCGGAGGAGGTGTGGAGGAGGGTGAGGGAGAGGGTGAGGGAGGTGGAGGATGGCAAGATGGGCGAGAGGGTGAGGATCGTGGAGTGACGGACATACACACACACAGAGAGAGAGAGAGAGACGGAGGATAGATGACTCATGGGCTCCGAAGAGTCGGCATCCAGCCCCATCCTTTGCTATATCTATATCGTAAGAGTATGAAGAGAGCCAAGATCCAATCGGACCGTTTCCTCACACACATGACAATGTTCTGTCATGCGGGCGGAGGCTGTGGGAGCGGAATGCAATGGCGCCACGGAAGGGTTAACCCCGTATAGGTGGAGAAAGACTCCGGAGCGATCCCGGAGCAACCGACTAAACCCTCTGACTCTGACTAGTTACCTTATGGATCATGGAGAGAGGCTAAAAGCATATCCTTCTCCCCTCCAAACATAGCGCATTTCTCTCCTTCACCTCAACCTCACACCCATCCTGATCCCACCCCCCGCGATTCACATTGACGATTCAACTCGTCGTCGTCATCGCCATGGCCAACGACCACATCCTCACGCTGTCCTGCCCGGACAAGCCCGGCATCGTGCACGCCGTGACGGGCATCTTCGCATCGCACGGGCACAACATCCTGGACCTGCAGCAGTTCTCGGACCCCGTCTTTGAGCGCTTCTTCATGCGCGTGCACTTTGGCCCGCGGGCGGCGGACCAGGCCGACACGGCGCACCTCCAGGGCCCCTTTGAGGCGCTCGCCGCCGAGTACGCCATGGACTACTACGACATCCGCCCCGTGGAGCGCAGGACGCGCGTCCTCATCATGGTGTCCAAGATTGGCCACTGCCTCAACGACCTGCTGTTCCGCATGAAGGCCAAGCAGCTGCGCATCGAGGTGCCCCTCATTGTGAGCAACCACCCGGACTACGAGCCGCTGGCCCAGAGCTACGGCATCCCCTTCCACCACCTGCCCGTCACCAAGGACACCAAGGCCGACCAGGAGAGCCGCATCCTCGACCTCATCAAGGAGCACGACATTGAGCTCGTCGTCCTGGCCCGCTACATGCAGGTCCTGTCCCCGCGCCTGTGCGCCGCCATGTCGGGCCGCATCATCAACATCCACCACAGCTTCCTGCCCTCCTTCAAGGGCGCCAAGCCCTACCACCAGGCCTACGAGCGCGGCGTCAAGATCATCGGCGCCACCGCCCACTTTGTCACGGCCGACCTCGACGAGGGCCCCATCATCGAGCAGCGCGTCGCCCGCGTCGACCACGCCATGGACCCCAAGGAGCTCGTCGAGGAGGGCTCCAACGTCGAGAGCCAGGTCCTGGCCGCCGCCGTGCGGTGGTATGCCGAGAAGAGGGTGTTTTTGAACAACACCAAGACGGTGGTTTTTAATTAGGGGGTGGCAGCTGCAAGGCTCTGGGAGCGGTGCTGATGGGGAAGATACTACTAAAAGGAGGATGGGATATAAAAACGAGAAGTGGGAATCAAATGTGTTATATATATATCAATTGTCAAAGGATGTAAAAATTGGATTGGGGACTTGTCATGGGATCTACTCTTACACAAGCAAAGTGTGTACCGCCATCTCCTGCCTACGCACCGTCCGCTTCACCCTTCAAAGCTGAGGGCCGAGGCCAGTCTCCAGCCGTACCACAGCGTGGCGCCCATGGTGATGAGATTCAAGTGTATGCTCATGGCGTGTGCAGAGCTGAAGCGCTTCTTGAGCGCAGCGACTTCCTGGCCCAGCAACTGCTCCTGCTCAGCAGGCTTGGGGACTATTTTCCATCAGTACTATGAAACCACGACACTGGAGAAAGGAGTATGTATTACCTGGCTGTGCTCGTTGGAGCATGATGCGACGAGTCATGGGCCCGTAGACGATGAGGTTGAGCGCCGCAGGCACAGCAGCCGCGACGAGCGGGATCCAGTCGGCGCGACGGTGCAGGAGCGCCGAGGGGCCCAGGGGAAAGGTGACGGCCGTGAGGGCGATGAGCAGCGACTGCACGCCGAAGTAGACGGGGAACAGCCTCTTCTGGAGCGAGACAAAGGCCGGGCGCGGGAGGGCCTGGAAGGCAATCTTGGTGAGGAGGAAGCTCTGGTAGAGCTGTGCGCCGAGGAGGCTGGAGTAGACGAGGAGGTGGGCTGGGGCGAGCATTGGGAAGGAGTAGGCTGTGCAGGCTACACAGGTGTATGTTGGTGCCATGGTTTTGGGGTTTGAGTGTGATTAGGGAGGGAGAGTGTGGTTGTCATGGCTTATATATTTGAGGTGGACGCGCAAGTTCCGAAGCGATTCGGAATTAAAAACAGGGTTCGAATGTCATCATAGTATCCCTTGCCGGTACCACCCCTCCTGCCTACTGGCTCTATCATACCCTCGTGACAGTCATCCTCAATCTGCAAGGACTATTATGATGATGAGAAGAAATGTGCAGTCCGAGGTGAAGAGAAGCAGTGTAGACAGCGCCCTGGCCCGGCACCTATCGAGAGGACAGCCATGCCACAGCAGCAACCTACAGCCAAACCCCTGGATAATTACTGTTGCGAGACGCAGGTGATTTTATTGGTTGGAACTGATCTTAGTAGTAGTCAGCTACTAATATTACTTCTGTACTTGGTAGTTAATCCTCCAAAACCCAATCTACCATTATACACAAGGAAACATACAGTGGCACATACCATCTTACACCCCAACGATGGGACGATCTTTTTCTCCTTTGTCCCCATTGCTATAGGACCGGGCCACTATCAATCTCTGGTTGCCAGCCGCGAATATCCTCATTATCATTAGGCTTCTAGCAGAGCAAATCCTTTCTGGAGAAGCCAGCGATTTGCCGCCATCGTGAATAGGCACCTCGCCCTGCCGGCCTTGGATGATACGTCTCATGGCTAGCCGCACAAAAGTTTGCTCCTTTTCTCCGTACATCAGGGGCATGAAGACGTCAGATTTCCCTAGTAAGCAGTACGCCTCATCCTCTTCTTTTCTGATCTTGCGTGTTGCTGCCCAGGAGAGCCTTTCCGGCACGCTGAAGTTGTTCAAGCCCTGGCCCTGTAGAGCCTCAACCGGCATCTCTGTAATTTCTGCAATAAAATAGCTAAAGGACATCCTATTAACAAGCTTCACCCTCTAGACCGAGAAAAACTCTACAGAGGAAAGGGTAAAAGGCTCCTGTAGCGTCTAGCCACAGGTAAACCATTTGCTGGGCCTGAAGGCTGCAGTTAATGCGGCAGACAAGAGCTGATGGCTGAGATCTTGAATGGAAATCCGGTAGGCAAAAATATTGATCAGGTATGCATAGCATCGGGCGACGTTTCAATACCACGAGAACATTGTTGTTATTGACTTTTGGAGCCCAGCTCTGCTCCTTTGGTTAATGCAACATGTGTCCACCCAGAAGTAGTCGAATCCATCCCTGACGATCTGCTTCCCATAGAATTGGTGCCATTTATATCCAAGAGCTTTGGATGCAGCCGTGCGATTTTTAATGTCCTCGATCTTCACTTCCTGGCTGCCATCCTCCGACCACTTATGTGAAAGGACGACATAAGTAGGAATCCTGCCCGTGAGATGTCGAGTGATTTGGTAGGTACCGTCCTCACCGCGACATAGGAGTTTCATACTTGTGTGTCCGCTGGAGGTCTGGGTCAGAACTAAACATGAAGCAAACCAGCTAGAAGCACAAGGGACGGGGCAAACATTTATGAATCCCAGAAAATAACAAGACAGCGGATACCGTGAGATGGGAAGGGTTGAGGAATCGAGCGGGTTGTAAGACATGCTCAGCCTCACCAGGTATATTGATGCAGCCTTTATGCGCCGCTATAGCACTACGCTGAAGCGAACAACACGGGCGTTTCCAGGTCTATCTTCCCTTCATTGCTGCCTAGATCCCTCCTCAGCTCTCCAACCGCCCTTATTCACCAGTGGCTCTACAAGTGCCATCGCAACCCTGAGCAAGTGCTGGTCCCGAAATCTGGAAGCAACCAGAGACAACCCAATAGGCATCCCGTGGTCACCAGTAAATGCCGGTACGTTGACAACGGGCATATGGAATCCCTAAAGCGAGAAAATATAGAGGTTAAAGAATGGCCCAACAAGTTTGCAAATAATCTTACCGTCCACATCGTGTTGAATATCGCGCTGCCCATATCGTCAAGTCCAACGGGGGCTTCATCGGCAGCACTCGGGGCAATAATGGCAGAGTATTGAAGAGATAGGCCATTCATTATGCGACGCATGTCGTTGTATGTATCCGTCGCGTCCACCCTCTCCTTGTGTGTTGATTTGAAGTCCTCCAGAAGGGCACGCATCTCCGGGCCCAGCTTCGACTTGTCCATTCGATATTCCCTCAAGAATGACTCCTGGGCTTCGCTCATGCATATGATCTTTTGGATTCGCTTGAGGGTCGCGGCATTGGCCATATCTGGAGGGAAATCAACTTCTTGGACTTGTATCCCGCTCTCGCGCAGAGCCATGACGGCCTTGTCCATGGCAGCTATCGTTCCTTGGCCTGCCGAGGGCCACATGGGCGTCTTCATGAGAGCGATGAACATGTCCTCTAACGGTGTGCCTTTGGGTGCTTCATCATCTTGAATGGCCAAGACGTCGGAAAGCAACTGTAGGTCTTGGACGCTGCGAGCAAAGAACCCAAATGTATCAAACGTCGGAGAAAACATCTTTTGCCCCTCGGGCGATACGGCGTTAAAGGTTGGCTTTAGAGCGAAGATGCCAGTATAGGATGCTGGCCGAATAATACTGCCGCCGGTCTGCGTGCCAAGGCTAACAGGAACGTGGAAATCAGCCACAGCGGCCGCAGAACCGCACGAGGAACCGCCCGGGGTGCGATTAGGATCGTGGGGATTGGTGGTACCAGGGCCTGAGTTAGCCACTGTGAACTCCGTCGTGGTGGTCTTGCCTTTTACCAGGTCAGGAGAGGGCAGAAGAGGGGACAGGAATGGGGGAAGAAAGGCTGAATCGACACCTACCAAAGATGAGTGCTCCAGCTGCGCGCAGAATGGCAACGGCAGATGAATCGAGGGAGGGCTGATGTCCCTGGTAGAGCGCGGACCCAAACTGTGTAGGCATATCTGCATTCCATGGCGTCAGTGCCAGATCTGAGGACATGGGTGCAGACCCAACCTTGGGTATTGATAACGTCCTTGACGCCGACCGGCAGGCCGTGCAAGGGCCCCCGCTGGTCCTGGGGAATTTGGTCCAGCTCTCGAGCTTGACGAAGGACGTAGGCGGGATCTAGATATGTCCAAGCTCTGACGGTCGGGTCTCTGTCCTTGATTCGTTCCAGCAAAGCGCTGGCGTAGCCCTCGACAGTGACGGCGTTTTGCTTGAGCAGGGCGAGTGCCTGCGAACCGGTCAGGGTGTATAAGGGCGTGTGCTGGGCGGCCATGATGGCGTCAGCTTCTCTGCAAACGGAGAAGGTCTCGTGTCCGGGGCCAGTGACATGAAGATTAAAGTCTGGAGCCCCAGTGCAGGAGCCGAGGTCATGGTGCCTTCCAAGCAATGGGATTATCACAACAGCGGCATAAAATCTCTAATTGCATGCATTCTTGCCTTGCAGACGGGAAGAGGAAACCTTGGCTTGTCGGAGGTGCGAAATGATGCCACCTCAATATCCCAACGCATCACATGCTTGGGAAGCGGTTTCGCTGATGTAAATACAGTGCTGTCACGATGGTGTAGTAGCCTGTAGTATGTGCTGTTTTGGTTGGTTGTGATGACTCAGCAGCCGTATCGATTGTTTCCAGATGGAATCATCTCCACAAGCAACAAGCAACCTCTACCGCCAGATCCGCAACACCTCTCCCCGTTGCCGTCAAGCCAGTCTACAACTCTGTGCTCGCAGAAATGGCGTCAATTGCTCGCACTCTGCGCGTAGCCGCCCCGGCTGCCATGCGCATGGCCCCCCGCCCCGCTGCTCCGGCTTTCGCATCGCCCTTCCGGAGCTTCTCCACGACTCGGCTGGGTACGTCTTGCGCCCCAACAGCTTCCAATAGTGTTTTGACCGCTGACCATTGTACCAGCTCTCGCCCGCAAGTACACAAAGGACCACGAGTGGATCGACATCTCGGCCGACCGCAAGACGGGCGTCGTGGGCATCTCCGAGTACGCGGCCGAAGCCCTGGGCGACGTCGTCTACGTCGAGCTCCCCGAGTCGGGCGACTTCATCGAGAAGGGCGACACCATGGGCGCCGTCGAGTCGGTCAAGTCGGCCAGCGACATCAACGCCCCGATCCGCCTGCGCATCGCCTCGGTCAACCGCCTGCTCGAGGAGAAGCCCGCCACCATCAACCAGGTCCCCGAGGACGACAGCCACGGCGGCGGCTGGATCGCAAAGGTCGAGCTCGACGACAAGGGCGCCGAGCAGTTTGACGGCCTGATGGACCTCGAGGCCTACAAGGAGTACACTGCTGGTGAGGACACTGCTGGCGAGCATTAAGCAATCGTGTGTTACAGTTGGATTGGATTACGGGGGGGCCACCACACTGGTGGCAAGAAGCTTTCAACTCGTCCTTTTATCCGAACCGGGGGATACAGGCACGGGAGGCACGGAAGCATTGTACATAGTAGCAAAGAAGACACGGCGCAGTTCAACCTGGCAATGGCTTGGAGCCTTGTTTCGTTCTATAGAAGAATATGCCATTTCATGTTATCATACCCCACAAAAAGAGCGAATCGAGGACAGGTTAAGACAGGAAAGGAGGGGTTCCAAGATAATAACAAGCGACAACTCTTCTCCGCCAATTACCCAAATATTCGCTCTCTTGACAAATTAATTCCATCTCTTTCTCGTGCCAAGCCTTTTCGAGCCTCAAATTGGCGCCTGTCAGCGCTGGGGGGTTCCCATATGCTCGCCACACGCTTCCGGGCTTGTGGCCGACGGTGAAAGGCTGCCGTTCCCCTGGTGCTAGATTTTTGACGACATGGACCTGCCAGGCAGGATCAAGGGGCGAACATTCAGGCCCGTAATCAGTCCACGTGGTGATTTCGGCACGAAACTTAGTCAACACCAAGGCATAATCCGTCGGGCAAAAACAGCAGCTTCCATTGAAGACGCTGATGCCATTATATGCGAAGAGCGTCCGCTCGATCAAATACGGACTCTCGTGCGTGTGGCCATTGACGTGACAAGTTGCTCCGCCATTGGGGTCACCGACAGTTGTTCTGAACGCGGGCGCATCGTATTGGCTTACACCCCTTAGCCAAACTCCTTGGTGGTTGCATAGATAGAACTGCCCCGCGAAGGGCGTTTGGTTATCCTTATTGATCCGCTGACTGAGCACCGTCTTGACCTGCCGTCGACAATTTTTAGGCTTTCCCAGCCAACTTGCCAACCAAAGTCTTCCTTGACTTCCTGAGGACGGGGGACGAGAAGATTCTCCACGTATGAGGGGTTGCAGCCAATACGCGAGTATTTCAAGGCAAGCTGCACGTGCCGGAAACTCATATCTAAGCCGCAGGGATTCAGGTCTTTATGTTGCCTCCACCCCGCAGGGCATGTCGTGTGCCAAGGCTCCGCCCAAGTGTCTTGAGGATGGGTAGCATGGAGCCTCACACAGATCTCGCAGACCCAGCGGTCAGGCAAGTCGCGGGAGAGGCCAAGCAGGAGGTCCAGGCGCTGCTCTCTGTATAGGTTGGCTAAGGGGATGTGTGCAATGATTCTGCGGAGAGCCGTGCAAGTCTGAGAAAGTAGGATATGCGTGCCCTCGCCGAGGAACCCGAGTATATGAAGTATGACGTCCTGGGGCATGTCGAGCAGGTAGCAGGGTTGAGGTTTGCTACGGCGGGGGATGTGGAGGTGTTGCAATACTCTCTGAATGAGAGCCCGGTTCGGCTTGAAGAGAATGCGCGGCATGGTGAATGAGACAAGATGTCGAGGAGTATCTTATCGTTTGGGTAAAGAAGGGGTGGTGAAATGGTGTGAGTAGGTCCTTTAGAGAAAAAGGTAGACGGGAGATGGCAGTATGAGAAGGTAAGGGACGAGAATTCCTCCCTTGGAAATGGGCTTCTTTTTATACACAGCAAGGCGGTAACAAAGTTGCTCACGACTGGCCATAGGAGCGAACCTTAACGAAGGCAGCAACTATACTTCGTCCACGTGAAAACCTCCATTGTGAAGCTGTGGCTTGACTATGTGGCAATTTCCGATTCTATGCCCTCACAGGATGCAATTCAGTGAGTGGTAGAAACATCTGTGCTTGTGACTGCGTTCAGTAGCATTGAGGATGTAGCCCCTGCACACATGGATATCGGGGAGCTGCCTAGACGCTGCGTGATACATACTTTTCAATCCAGAAGTCAAATTTGATCCCATCCTTGCTCTTCACAGGCGGAAATTCAAAGAGCGTGACTACAAGCTTACCAGTGACTATCAGGTGAGAGAACAGGAAGACGAAGAGGACGACGAAGAGGACGACGAAGAGGAAGATGAAGGGAAAGCGGCGATGGGCACTTACACATTCCCATTATCAGATTGACTAACTGTACATACATCTTGCTCGTGTTGGCTTCGCCTTTTCTAAGGCTACTAGACCCTACAACCACGATGAGGTACGAGCGCTGCAGGGAGCTATCTAATAGCTACTCTATCTACTGTCTACAAAAAGCAACCCCCCCCCCCTCCTCCCTCCCTCCGGCCCTCCATCCTCAAAAGCAACGCTCCTCCCTCCCTCCCAGACAAAAACAAGAAAACAAAACAAACAAACAACGCTGCCACCTCCCTCCCGTCATCCTCCTACCCCCCCCGATCCCCCGATCCTCCCCACTCCTCCGTCCCGTCACCCTCTCCCACCCCCCACAGGTCCTCCGTTACGCGCCGCGTCAAATCCAATCGCCATTGAACTCATCACCCATGTCCACCGGTCCCAGCATCGATCTTGAAGGCACACCCATGCCCTCAGTGTTGCCATTGGCCCCCCCTGTGTGTCGTTGGCGGAGCAGGAGGTTCTCGGGCGGCGGCTGCGAGGGGCTGTTGTCAGTGGTAGCTGGCCTGCGAAACATCGCCCTAAAAGCACTGAATCGACCGCGATGGTCGGCATCCCTTGCGGGAATCGATCGCGATCTTATGCGCTGTGCTTCTAGGTCATGAACGATCGTTCCATCAGCGGCTTCGCTGTTAGCAGCTGGCTAAAGCGAGGGGTGACCATGTAGGGGTTTAGTAGCCTTGGAAATAGCGAAGCCAGCGCGAGCAAGATGTATGTACAGTGGGTCAATCCAATAAGTTGACTGTGTGAGTGCCTATTATTTATGCTTGCTATCTTTTGTCTTTTTCTTCTTCTTTTTCTTCTTCTTCTTTTTCTTCTTTTTCTTCTTCTTGTTTTTCTTCTTCTTCTTTTTTACTTTCTTTATTATATCCTTTATCATCTCCTTTATCTGTTAGAGTTGGGCAGTTTCAGGGTTTCCTGGACCCAATTACTTAGTACAAACTTAAGAAGGAAAGATGTGATGGGGGACAGCAACATTGGCATCGACCGACTATCGAGTACTTGGGTAGACAAGGCGTGGCGTTGGCTGCGCTATGGTTAGAGATACCAGGCACACAATAGCTGATTGTAGATAGTGACAGTGACATTAGGCAGACTGGGAAAGATGGCCCTGATGTGGAAATGATAGATACAGAATGAGAGATGGATATTTCTTTGGGACAATTGGGACATGGGACTTACTTATTATATATGATATGGGTATGGCTGGGACAGCCATCTTATTTGCTTTAGGGGGCTGGGCTCTCTCCCGTCTTGCCATCAGTGCGTAGACGTGAGTTTGGGCTGACATCGCTTGGACAAGAGTTGCCTCCCCGCTTGCCTGCTTCCAACTCATCTTCTTAGCAATCTCGTTGAGCGTGTGCGCGATGTAGTCGATCGGGTCCGCTTGGGGCAGTTGGCTTTCCTTGCCTATTTTCTCTCTGTATGTGACTGTTGCTGATGATATGACGAAGTCCCTGATGCTGGCAATCTTTGCTTCTTCAACGTTAGCCCTGTCTTTGGTGTCCCTGGCTACTCCATGACAGTGGGCTACAAGAGCTCCAAATTCTACCAAGCGTACGTTAATAACAATGTTCGCCTAGATGAGCTCCTGCCTGCCCTGCAGGAAAACCGGGTAAGTCTTGGATCTGAATAACGACCATACCCTACCCATTTACCGTCTCAAGCACCTATCTGGCCATCAGAAAGATGACCGGACAAAAAGGGGGGTCCAAGAATATCGCAATTCGGTTCAATTCAAGACATGTTCAGCGAAGGGTAAACAAAGGGACATATGGGAGATGACGATAGTAGTAGGGCAGATTGAAATCGGCATTTGTTCCTGTCATGGCCTTGTCTATGTGTCGCAGAAACTGTTGTGTCTAACTATGCTACCTTAGAGAGCAGGCTGGATAAACCCAGCAGCTGACGCCTGCTCGACTCCACGGAACCAGAGCTCAGCCATCTTATCAAAGCCCGTGTCGTTGGGGTGAGTAGCATCCGACATGTCCTCGGGCAACGGGCCCTCTTCGGTGTGCATATCCACGAGCACGATCCTGCGGCCCTCGCCGGCTAGCTGCTCGGCGAGCTCGACGAACTGGGCGTTGATGACCTGCGCGCGGGCCTCTGTGTCGGCATTGAGGTTGATGATGAGCGTCGACAGTAGCACCGTCGCGTTTGGCGTCACCTCCCACAGGTAGTCCAGGAGATCGTCCATCCGGCCCCCCGCGTTGTCGATGTCAAAGTCCTGCGTGGCGTCGTTGGTACCCACGTTGATGGCGTAGACGTTGGGCAGGTAGTTGGGCACGTCCTCCTCGGCTCGCTGCTGGACCTCCTCGATGCGCAGGCCAGGGAAGCCCTCGTTGTCCGGGTCCGCCATGTCGCCGCTCTGCTGGCTGCCTACGTAGTCGACTGTGTAGCCGGCGCCGTTGAGCCGGTCGAGGAGGAATTGGCGATAGCCGTTGCCAGTGCTGGATCCGACGCCATTGGTGATGGAGGCTCCCAGGGGCATGAGGCGGAGGGGGATGTCTTGTGCTGTCTAGCGTTAGCAGCAGGGATTCTCGTTGAGTGGAAGAACCTACCATTAGCAACGACGGCGAGGGAAAGAGCAGCCACTTGGCCGACGATTCGGAGGAGTCTAGTCATGTTGGTGATTTGGGTATTGGTGGTTTTTGGCTGAGATGCTATGTTGAATATCAGCAACCAAAGGGCTGGGAAGAAGCTTTTTATAACCAAAACATCTACCTACGTATGTAGCGTCATGCCGTTGAGGCTCTGCGCTCACCTGCCGAAAGCAGCGAATGGTCTGCTTGGCGAGCTGTCCGGGGAAACGGAAATCGGCACTATTAGTGCCTTGTGACCGTCATCAAATATCACGGGATAACGTTAGGAGATGGGTAACTCGATGCGAACGGGTGGAAGGTAGGATATTGAAACTGTCGATCACGTCCTATATTTAACATGGCCTGGATGCTTGATCCCTGTTGGGCTGCTGGCCCTCAGCACTAAGTCCATACACGAGCAAGAGGAGAGGCACGCGTCATTGGCGACGGCCTAAGCATCTTGCATAAGAATCGTTCGAGATTTGTAGATATCACCACCACCCGAGGAGTTTGTTGGCTGTAATTGGGAGGAAGCAGGGAAGTTTACTCATCGTCTCACCCATCGTGACAAAATTTGATTGTCACGAGGCTGATAAAAGACGAAACGGGAAGAGCGGAGCGCTGACTTCGAATCCTGGACATATAGCTCTGGTATTGAGTGTCTGGGCCATAAAAAGTACTTCATTACTGTGGCGCAGTGATTGGATCCGAATGTACAAAAGAAAGGTAGGTAGCTTCACGGATGACGTTGGGGTTGATGCCGTACAGGGTAGGTGCCGGAGAAAGATGACCCCGACGCCGACCCCGCGGTGCCACAAACCATGGTGAGGTGGCGGAAATGCTGCTACTGGCACAGATACAGGCACTGGCACAGGCACGCATCCATCACCTTCCGCCCGCTCCTCATCACAACTACCCGCGCCGTCGGAATCTGCAGCCATGGTGCTTCAAGATCTCGGCCGTCGCATCAATGCGGCGGTCACCAACCTGACCCGAGAGCAGAACCTCGACGAGAAGGTGGGAGCGCCGCTGCCCACGCCCACGCCCGCGCTGGATAATTAACCTGGTTTCTAGGCCTTCGATAACATGCTCAAGGAGATTTGCGCCGCCCTCCTCGAAGCCGACGTCAATGTTCGCCTCGTCGGCCAGCTGCGAAAGTCCATCAAGACGTCCGTCAACTTCAAAGACCTCCCCCCCGCCGTCAACAAGAAGCGAGCGATCCAAAAGGCCGTCTTTGATGAGCTCGTCCAGCTCGTCGACCCCCACGCCGAGCCCTTCAAGCCCAAGAAGGGCCGCTCCAACGTCATCATGTTCGTCGGTCTGCAGGGTGCCGGAAAGACCACCACCTGTACCAAGCTGGCCCGCCACTACCAGACGCGCGGTCTCCGCTCCTGTCTGGTCTGCGCCGATACCTTCCGAGCCGGTGCCTTTGACCAGCTCAAGCAGAACGCGACCAAGGCCAAGATCCCCTACTACGGTTCCCTGACGGAGACGGACCCCGCGGCCGTGGCTCGCGCCGGTGTTGAGCAGTTCAAGAAGGAGAAGTTCGACATCATCATTGTCGATACGTCCGGTCGACATCGTCAGGAGTCGGCGCTGTTCCAGGAAATGGTGGATATTCAGACGGCTATCCGACCCGACGAAACAATCATGGTGCTGGATGCTTCCATTGGTCAGCAGGCCGAGTCTCAGGCCAAGGCGTTCAAGGAGGCGGCTGATTTCGGTGCCATCATCATTACAAAGACGGACGGTCACGCACATGGTGGTGGTGCCATCTCGGCTGTTGCCGCCACGCGCACGCCCATTGTGTTTATCGGTACTGGTGAGCACATGCTCGACCTGGAGCGATTCGCACCGCAGCAGTTTGTGCAGAAGCTCCTGGGCATGGGCGACATGGCCGGTCTCCTGGACCACGTCCAGAGCCTGAACCTGAACCAGAAGGACACCATGAAGCATATCCAGGAAGGTATCTTCACCATCAGGGATCTGCGCGACCAGCTATCCAACATTATGAAGATGGGCCCTCTGTCCAAAATGGCGGGCATGATTCCTGGCATGAGCAATATGATGCAAGGCATGGATGACGAGGAGGGAAGCGCCAAACTAAAGCGCATGATCTACATTTGCGACTCCATGACGGACAAGGAGCTGGACTCGGACGGCAAGATGCTGATTGAGCAACCGACGAGAATGACGAGAATAGCGAGGGGCTCCGGCACGTCAGTACGCGAGGTGGAGGATCTGCTGACGCAGCAGCGAATGATGGCAGGCATGGCCAAGAGGATGGGTGGCAACATGAAGAACCTCCAGAAGGCGCAGCAGGCCATGGCAGGCGGAAACAAGGCACAGCAGCTGGCGGCGATGCAGAAGCGTCTACAGAGCACGGGCGGTGCTGGTGCACCTGGCATGCCGGACATGGGCAGCCTGATGAAGATGCTGGGCGGCGGACGCGGCGGCATGGACATGCAGGCCATGATGCAGCAGATGGGAATGGGCGGCGGAATGCCAGGAATGCCAGGCATGCCCGGAATGCCTGGTATGGGGATGCCCGGAGCGGGAGGGCGGGGCCGGAGGTAGACGGACAGGCCACGGGCAGGCCACGGGCAGGGGTAGGAGAATACGGAAAGACCAAGACCGACCATAGGGTACGCATGTGACGACTGATGGATCAGATCAAGTGGGAAGCATGGCGGCGTTCGGGGTTACTCTTGCACGGAATGGGACGCAATGTTATTATCGGGCGGCTGTACAAGCAAAGGCGGCAAATGAGAAAAAATAAAAGGCGATTACCGGCAGCCCACGCGTGGGACAGACGGGCAATAGGACGGCAGGCAGCTGATTGTCCGAGCCTCGAGCATGAAGACAGAAAGAAGCATGAAACCACGGGCGTTATCAACCTGGATCACCATCATGGAAGTGCCTCGGCACTGTGCGGCGGCGGGCTCTCGCAGGGCTCTGATCCCTGCCAAATGGGGCTGACCGAACGGACCGAGAAAGCGATAAAGCGGCATGGTGCCACATTTAAGATAAACACGTCGAGGTTCTTGGGCGCCGCATTGAAGAGATTATCATGGTGACAGCACGCTGTGCTGTGCCGAGGCCTGTTGGATGATGCTTGCTTCTGCCTGCCGAGGCACTGATCCAATCCATATATTCATATGAAGCGAATGCGAATGCCAATGCGGATGGGTGTGCCGTCAGGTGCCGCATCCTTCTTGCATAAAAGGCAGGGGATAGCGATGCCATGCCCTGTCAAGAAACGTCAGTAAGTGCTTGGCCTCGTAATGGATGAGGTTGACGATGCATCAACTTGGCGGCGTCGAGTTGACTCAAACATAGACCGCTCCACCTTGCAAAAGCACATGTCAAACAAAGTCGACTTCGTCTTCCCTTGATAAACCCACCGCACCACGATAAAAAAAAATTAAACTGGGTGCGTGCGTGCGCCGACGGGGATTGGGTCGCCCCGACGCACCGGCGAACCCGGTCAGGATTCAGAACAGTTCCACCATGGCCATGGCACGGCAAAGATAGCGTCACGTCAAGGGCCGTGGCAACCCAGCGCGAGGCGAGGGGTGTGGAGACGGCCATCCAACTTGATGGAGTCCGGCCGTGATATGTAACGCTGTAACGCATGATTGTGAAAAGGGTGAACCCCCTGATCGGCGATATATAAACACTCTGGGCGACTCTGTTCGGATTGGCTTTGCTGTTTGGATCCAGTTCAGATGCTTTTTCCTTCCCCTTCTCTTGCCTATACTTTCGACGACTGAGTGAAAGAGAGAAATGGCAGAGACGGTTCCTATTCCTGAGCCGGCAGGCCTGCCCCTGCTGGGCCACGCACTCTCCATGGACAAGTCGTCGCCGCTGAAGTCGATGGTCAAGTTTGCCGACGAGATGGGTACGTTTCGCACATGCTTGCCGTGAGAAAAAGAGATGCAGAATGCTGATAATGTCTGCGGGTTAGGCCCCATTTACCGGCTTCGCTTTCCTGGGCGACAAGTCATCTTTATCTCGTCGCAGGAGTTGGTCAATGAGGTGTCTGACGAGAGGCGGTTTCGCAAGAATGCCAATGCGACCTTGACTGTAGGTCTTGTCCCAAGATGGGGCTGCGTTGACGGTTGTCTAACTGCATGTGCAGGAGGTGAGGAATGGTGTCCATGATGGACTTTTCACCGTAAGCTTCACGCTCACCTGCCGAGAGGGCACACGTTGTAACATGCTTCTAGGCAAGATACGGCGAGGAGAACTGGGGCATTGCGCACCGCGTGCTGATGCCCGCCTTTGGCCCCCTCCCGATCCGCACCATGTTTGAGGAGATGCACGATATTGCCACGCAGCTGGCCCTCAAGTGGGCGCGGTACGGCCCGGACAACTACATCCAGGTCACCGACGACTTCACGCGCCTGGCCCTCGACACCATTGCCCTGTGCTCCATGGGCTACCGCTTCAATAGCTACTACTCTCCTACGATGCACCCCTTCATCCAGGCCATGGGTGACTTTCTGAGCGAGTCCATGGCGCGCGCGAACCGCGTGCCCATGCCGGGTGTGATCTACCACTCGAGGGACTCCAAGTACCACGCCGACATCGAGATCCTGCGCACCACGGCGCGCGGTGTGCTCGAGGAGCGGAGGAGGAGGCCCTCGGACCGGAAGGACCTGCTGACTGCCATGCTGGACGGCGTGGATCCCCAGACGGGGCGCAAGATGACGGATGAGAGCATCATGGACAATCTGATTACCTTCCTTGTTGCTGGGCACGAGACGACCTCGGGAATGTTGTCGTTTGCGTTTTACCAGCTCATGACGCATCCCGACGAGTACCGCAAGGCGCAGGAAGAGGTGGACAGTGTGGTGGGCAAGGGTGTCATTACGGTTGACCATGTGTCCAAACTACCCCGTATCGCAGCCGTGAGTGAGAGTACTATCTAGAGAAGGGGACCTGCGACGCTGACATATTCCAGATTCTGCGAGAGACGCTCCGCATCAACGCCACCATCCCAGTGTACACAGTCTCGTCCATCGAAGACACCGTCATTGGCGGCAAGTACGCTGTGAAGAAGGATGAGAATATTGCACTGCTGTTGGCCAAGTCGCAGGTAGACCCAACCGTCTTTGGGCCCGACGCGACCGAGTTCAAGCCGGAGCGGATGCTCGACGCCAACTTTGAGCGCCTCAGCCGCGAGTTCCCCAACAACTGGAAGGCCTTTGGCAACGGCACGCGCGCGTGCATCGGGCGGCCCTTTGCCTGGCAGGAGGCGCTGCTCGTCATGGCGATGCTGCTGCAGAACTTTGACTTTGAGCTTGAGGGGGGGTACCAGTTCGACATCCACCAGACCATCACCATCAAGCCCAAGGGCCTGCGCATGAAGGCTAGGCTGCGCGATGGGCTGACGCCGACGCAGCTGGAGAGGAGGTTGGCTGGCTTGTCGCCGGGGCAGACGGCCGCGGTGCCTGGAAAGACGGTCGCGCCTGCTGCTGCGGGCGGTGCTGACGGCGAGCCACTGACGATTCTGTACGGATCCAACAGCGGGACATGCGAAGCGCTGGCGCAGCGGATCGCGACGGATGCCACGAGCCATGGCTTCAGTGCGAAGATGGTGGCGAGCCTTGATACCTGCACGGACAAGCTGCCCAAGGACCAGCCTGTTGTCATTGTGACGGCTTCGTATGAGGGGCAGCCGCCGGACAATGCGCGAGGGTTCGTGTCGTGGTTGACTGGATTGGACAAGGAGACGTCGCCGCTCGAGGGCGTGTCGTACGCTGTATTTGGATGCGGCCACCGAGACTGGACGCAGACATTCCACCGCGTACCCAAGCTTGTTGATGACACGCTCGAGGAGATGGGTGCGAAGCGGCTCGTGCCCCTGGGCCTCGCCGATGCGGGAGGCAGTGAGCTGTTTAGCGATTTTGAGACGTGGGCGGACGACACGTTCTGGCCCGCCCTGCAGAGCAAGTACGGAACGGACGACGCGGCGGCCGCACCCGGAATTCGTGTCGCCGTCACCAAGCCGCGATCGCTGAACCTGCGCCAGGAGGTCAAGGAGGCAACTGTCGTGTCGACGGCGACGCTGACCAAGGGTGGCGAGGCGGACCACACCAAGAAGCACATTGAGCTGCGGCTGCCCGAAGGCGCAACGTACCGTCCGGGAGACTACCTTGCGGTGCTGCCCATCAACCCGAGCGAGACGGTGCGCCGGGCCATGAGATTGTTCAAGCTGCCCTGGGACGCGCACCTGAGCATCACGGCCGACGGACCGACTTCGCTGCCCACGGAGTCATCCATCCCGGCATACGAAGTGCTGAGCTCGTATGTTGAGCTGTCGCACCCTGCGACGAAGAAGGTACGTTCACGCACTGATGAGGACGGGCGAGGGGAAGATGAGACTGACTGGGAGATTACAGAACCTGCTTGTGCTGGCGGAAGCGGCGGACAAAAAGGAGGTTGCGTCGGAGCTGGAGCGGCTGGCTGGCGACGCGTACGTCGAGGAGGTGAGCACGAAACGCATCTCGGTGCTGGATGTGCTGGAGAGGTTTGCGTCGGTGGAGCTGCCGATTGGGGCGTTCCTGTCGATGATGCCGCCGATGCGAGTTCGACAATAGTAAGTCTGACACTGGCTTGAGCATGACTTGGGATGCATGGACTAACTGGTACAGCTCGATTTCCTCGTCTCCCTTGCAGAACCCCGGGCATGCCACGATTACCTTTTCCGTGCTGAATGAGCCTTCGTTTTCTGGCCAGGGATCGCATATTGGCGTGGCTACGTGGTATCTCTCGTCTCTCACGGCAGGCGACACGCTCCAAGTCGCTGTTCGCCCGTCGCATGCCTCGTTCAGCATCCCCGACGACGTGGCGACGACGCCGATGCTCTGCGTCGCAGCGGGCACGGGACTCGCGCCGTTCCGCGCTTTCATGCAGCAGCGCGCTCTGCTGAAGGCGCAGGGCAAGACGCTGGCCCCCGCGCTGCTCTTCTTTGGATGCCGCTCCCCAGACACGGACGACCTGTTTGCGGATGAGTTTGCCGCGTGGGAGGCGCAGGGCGTGGTGACTGTGCGCCGGGCGTACAGCCGCGCGCAGGAGCACAGCGAAGGGTGCAAGTACGTGGGCGACAGGGTATGGAGGGAGCGCGAGGAGGTGCAGGAGCTGTGGCGCAAGGGTGCCAAGGTGTACGTCTGCGGCAGCAAGAAGGTGAGCAAGGCGGTGGAGGACATCATGATGAAGATGAGGCAGGAGGAGAAGGAGGGAGAGAGCGAGGAGGCGGCGCAGGACTGGTTTTCGTCGCTGAGGAATGTGCGCTATGTGACGGATGTGTTTGATTAGAGAGGAAGGCTACGATGGCATGACTTGGAGTTTGACGATAGAATGGGTTTGGGCTAGATAGACAGGGTATAGACAGTACAAAAGATGCCCAACTTATACAGTGACGAATTTTGTCTCGTCAAACTCGTGGCTGAGATCCGGATTCGTCTTGGGTCTCTTCTTCTCCGTGGGAAAGACGTATCCTCTCTGGTTGGCCGCCACGGTGATGCCGTTCCTCATAAACGTGGTGGTGTAATGCGTGTGGCCAAAGACCCAAGTCTTGACCTTGCTCCAGCCGCTTCCCTGGAGGACATCAGTCGCAAAGGCCGAGGACCAGGGTTTCTTTGCATGGTCTGGGTTCGAGGTGCCCTTTGTACAGGGCGCATGATGCGTGGCGACGAGGATGCGTCTGTCTTGGTCCTGGAGGCTGGCGACCTGGTCCTGCAGCCAGGCGAGCTCCTCGACGTGCATGGCGTTGTGCGAGTCAACCGTCCAGCCCTGGATGTGCTTGAAGTCGCTGACGACGCCCTGGACGAGCTTGGACTCGTCTGGGCGGATGGCGGACCACAACGTGCAGCCGAGCAGGGTGAGGTGAGAGTCCGGGTCGTCCCAGCGGGCGCGGTGCAGGAGGACGACGCGGCCGCTGAGGCTTGGTTCGGCGACGAGGCGGCGGGCTTCCTCGAGGCCGGCGTCGTAGGTCAGGGTGTAGAACTCATGGTTGCCGAGGACGAGGAAGACGGCGCGGTAGCGCTGGGACTGGGCGCGCAGGAACTCGAGGTAGCCGTCGTAGTCGACGAGGCGGCCAATGTCGCCGCCGAGGAGGAGCAAGGGCGCCGACGTGGGGAAGGTGTATGTGTAGTATTGGTTGGAGATTTCGAGGTGCAGGTCGGAGAGGATCTGCACCGGGGGTTGGGGCTGCTGGGGGTGGGAGAGGGCGGCGAATTGGCTGTGGAGGGTTCTGAACAGGTCCATACCACTGCAGATTTAGAAAGAAAAAATTGAAGTGTTTGGTCGAAGGTGTCGAAGATGACGAAGATGACGAAGATGTCGAAGTCGAAGATGTCGAAGATGTCGAAGACGCCGATGATGTTAGGTACCTACTAAGAGGTAGGTAAGTAGTTTGCACGGAGTCCGTGTGCAGGCAGGAGCCCTGTTATCCTATTCTGGAAAGCGGCAGTCAGCCCGTGCTAAGAGACCCAAACCAGGTCCTAGGCCTCCACTCTTCCGACTCTGCCTTGCAGGACTTTGACTTGTCACCATTCTTATTCGTATTCTCCGCCACGCACCGCCGGGCCCTTTGCCTTCGTTTAACCCGGAAGTCCGGCCGGCGCGCCCGTGGTATCCATAAAATGGCATCGCCTATGCCCATGGCCAAGCTAAACAAGACCTGCGACCAGTGCAGGCAGCGCAAGATCAAATGCGAAGGTGAGGCCTTACTCTGTCTTTTCCCCTTCCCCGTCTTGCTTGTGGTGGCTTGGCTGATAGTGCCATCCTCCCTAGTCCCTCAGCCGCAGCCTGGACAGCAGCCAACCTGTGTCTACTGCAAGGTGAGTCGATAGTCCTGCCACATTCCGTTGTCTCTGCCAGTCTGACAGCAAATCTGTGGCGTAGCGACGAGGCCAGTCGTGCTCCTTCAGCATCTTCCGTAACAAGGCTCGAGTCCGAGGTGCGAACGAGTCCCCTGTCCCCTGCCCTTGGTCCTCTGACAACCTTTTCCTCTGTTAGTCCCTCGTTCATTTCCTGCCAGCTCTCAGCCTGCCGATAAACTGCCACTGGGCGAGATCTACATCGATCGAATCCTGCAGGATGGCCCTCAGAACATGGTCATTCCCGATGAGTCGGCTGTCTTTACTGTGCGCAGGCCCCTTTTCTATCCGCCTCGAGTTATGAATCCTTCCTTACTTACTGCCGTGTCCCTTTTGTATAGGCTTCAGACGAGAAAGGTATGTGGCAGCTGCTTGTCTCCCCCCATTGACACAACCGTAGTAATGGCTTACTCGCTCCAGCGTCCAGCTCCAGCCTGGCTTTCTTCTCCGAGAAACGCATGACGGCCATGACACAGAAGCTGGGTCACTCGCGACTTCAAGATGTAATGAAAATGCTCAACGACTTCATCTACGACCGTGTCTCGGCGCCCGAGGCCTTCCCTCGCCGTCCCAGCACGCCTCAAGATGCCGCACTCGTCTCGCCCCACGAAGCCGATCTGTTCATCAAGGGTACAGTCTCAACACTGCTGCAGCCACAATAGCTGACGTTGCCCAAGCCTACTTTCACCACTTCCACCCACTGTACCCCTTCCTCGACCGGGACGAGTTTGAGGCACAGGCCTCCAGCCCCAAGTTGGCAGATATTCTTGTCGATAATCCTGTCTTCTCATCCCTCTATTACTGCATCTTAGCCACCGGCAGCCAGCTTTACCAGCAAGGCACCTACGCGCCCAGCAAAGGCAAATCCTGGATGCTGTTTGAGAAAGCCAAGAGTTACATGGACGACTTGGTCCGACACCCGGAATCCATAGAGCAAGTTCAAGTGTGTATCCCAGCCCATCCTGATGCCTACCATTGCTAACAATTCCTCTTAGGCCTTGACTGCCATGGTGAGCGTCGTCCCAGTTCCAATCACTTTCTAGAGCACACATTAATGTACGTCAGTGTTGCTACTGTCTGAATACCAGTGGCCTGCAATTTGACGACTATTTTGCGTCACACGCGGCTCGCACGGCCATCCTGCTGCGCTGCCACAGGCAGATTAACGCAGAGCCCAAGGACCTGAGGGCTTTTTGGGTCATATATGTTCTTGAAAAAGAGGTCTCTTTTCGTAACCGCACTTCTTCTGTGAGCCATCCCTTGCCGATATCTTCCCATCAACTGACAGCGGCAGATCATACCGGATGAAGACATTGGCTGCGTCATTCCACCGTTCCCCGAGGCAGAATTCGAGGGCTTCAACTGGTTTGTTGCATTTATCCGACTAGCCCGCATCGTTTCCATTGTCTACACGTCCCTGTTCTCCGTGAGTGCTTCGTTGAGAGCTCCGGAGCACTGTCAAGCCACAATGGACCAGGTTCATGACATGCTGGAGAAGTGGCGCAAATCGCTTCCCGTTGCCTTCAGGCCCGGTGATGCGGCTGATTTTCCTTCCTCGGCATCAAACGTCGTGCGACTAGTGGCGGTGAAAATGCACTTTCGATACTACCAACTCATAATCGCCCTTGACCGTCTCACCTTGTTTCTTAATAGGGAGAATGGGCCTAGGCAGCAGGCGAGCAAGCAGAGACTGATGCTCACTGCACGAGCCATTATCGAACTGACCGGGCATATCCAAGTTCAGCCTCATGTTCCGCTCTTGTAAGCTCCGCCCGGCTCCAATCTATTCCAACACTAACGTTTGCAGTGTTCTTGCTGTTTTACCCCTCTCGGCTGTCTTCATACTCTTCGATTTTGTCATTCATAACCCAAGCCACCGAGAATCCAGGATGAACCTTTCCGTCCTGGACAAGGCCGCTGGCTACTTTAGTCTTCTGAGTCTAGCCGCCGGCGAATCGCTTCCGGGTGAAGTTCCAGCAGAGCTGACACGGATTGCGAGAGAATATTACTGGAAGGTCCAGAATGAGGCGGCTCCATCATTTATGGAGGAGAAACCAGCTGTTTCGGAGCAGGGTGGGGGAGTTAACGCCATCGCGGATCCAAATCTCTCACTCAATAACAATGAGGCACTGGGTCTTGGCCTTGGTCTTGGCCTTGACGCGCAGATGATGCCGGGCCCGTTTGATCAGCTGAACTATCCGACCCCTATGGACTTCTCTAATACTTGGTATTTTCCGGATTGGTACATGGATGCTGACCAGCAAGACTCGAGCTTCTAAGTCAAGGGGAAGGGGGTCAGAATTTTTCAGCTGTATCCAATAATGTATTGCTAGAAGGAATAAATGTACTGTGGCATTCCTCTCGTTCCACAATGGGGTAGGTGCGGACCAGTGACTTGAATAGAGTCTCTTCTTATAATGAGGAGAAGAGGAAGAAGAGGAAGAAGAGGAAGAAGAGGAAGAAGAGGAAGAAGAGGAAGAAGAGGAAGAAGAGGAAGAAGAGGAAGAAGAGAAGTAGGAATAGAGGATGTGCCAATGAATGATATATATATACATCGAGAAGCCACTCTACTAGCTATATATCCTTGTACTGTATATATATGCTTTTGCTGCCGCTGCTGCCTTATTGTATAGCATTGGCTAATGGGTAATGCCACCCAATAATCGGCTTTCTATCTGGGTTTATTCTTAGTACTATGGAAAATTGGACAACCATTATTACTTAAATATACTGGTACTTGTTTCCCTCTGCTATATATACCTGCTCTATTTTATATAAAGGCTCAAGTAGAACTAAAAAAATAAAGGAAAATGATGAAATCTAGTAAGATATTGAGTAGGAAATACTAGACAAAAAGCTTTGGCTATGCATAGTGAGAGAGAGAGCGTGAAGCAGAGAAGACTGGGGTTTCTTAGCAACGCTGACAGATGACTGTAAGGGTAAATCAAACACGCTTGTGGCCCTTTCCCTTGGGCATCCTGACCAACCAATAAAGCCCCATGGCTGCCACAACATTGAATATGATGTATACCCAAAGGATTCCAAAATTCCTCCAAACCTGGTCATATGATATATCAAATCGTTCGAGGAGTTGGTCCGTAGAAGAGATGATACAGTACCGGCAGGTATCCATTGCTTCCGGGTTGATGAGTTTCCCGCCTGTGGCATCGGCAAACGGGCCGAGAAACTCTTGACACGTCATATTCGTAGGAGTAGCGATATCCAACAATTCAGTTTCTGAACAGACAACATCCGCACCAGTGATGGCGGCAGAGATGACGCCACTGACGAGGTATGTGCCTGGGGACACTCGATACATCCATTTCCAAAAGGCAGGGAAGTGGGAGATTGGAACTGTCACACTAGAAACCCAAGAGTTAGTACAAATGCGATGAATGATGAGTGTGATGTGTCTTACCCGCAAAAGATCAAGCAGAAAATCCAGATGAGGCCGGCGAATACGCCACCAATTTCAGCGTTTGGTAGCCACGTAATTGCGAGATGTGAGAAGGTGCTTGTAAATAGCATAAACATCCACAGGAAGAGGAAGACGATGAAGCCTCGAATGGCCTGATCGTCCGACGTGGTGTTTGCAACGAACCCGATGGGGTAGTACCAGCAAAAGTAGATCATGGCGGCCATTAGGGTATTCCAGAGAGCTTCCACGAGGATGTTGGTCAAAACGAAAGCTTGAACAATGATTAGCCTTTATTTATCTAGCACCGTGGGCACGACTCACTGTTCCACTTGTAGATCTTGGAAGGCCTCTCGCGAGATTCATACAGAGCCCTCTGAGGCTCGAACATGGGCATGATTTGCTCATTCATGTTGCCGAAGAGGACGAGGAACATGAAGATGGCGTAGAGTTGATTATACAGACCCTGGATGGTATTGTCTGCAGAGAAGCTGAAGCCAATGTACAGAGACTTTGACATGAGACATTAGTGTATGCTCTCTTTGTGATGGGAACTGGTGAAGGCACGTACCGAGATGACAATGAGCAGAACCTTGGACCAGATGTAGGTCGGTGAGCGCCAGAAGTGTTTCCACGTGCGGTCGAGTACGAGGGAGAACTGCGTCCAGGATGATGCGACGAATTCGCGGTGCTGAGATGGTTCGGTTTTGGCCTGCGTCATGCTCTGTGCGTCGCTGTTGATGGTGAGCTGTCTGAGGCGCTGCAACTCCTTCTTGACTTGTTGGTACTCGGGCGACTCCCTCCATGCTTTGTGCCAATCAATGGCCTCGACGCCGTCGTCACGGGGCTTGATGACTTGGAGCATCCATTCCGCCTGGTTTGCTTCAGGGGGGCATTTAGGTGCGCCTTGTCGTTCGAGGTACTCGATTAGAGTCTTGGAATTGGGGCCGAGATCTGTGTAAGTGTTAGCAAAGATATATTTTCTGTATGATGTGTTGATTATGCTTTTGTACCTCCAAAATATACTGTTTTGCCACCAGGGGCAAGCAGCAGCAGACGATCGAACTGGTCAAACAGAAGGGCAGATGGCTGGTGAATCGTGCACAGGACGGCCTGTCCACTCCGCGTCAGCTTCTTAATGAGCTGGCAGATGGCCCAGGAAGTCTGCGAGTCGAGCCCGGAAGTAGGCTCGTCCAGGAAGAGCAGCAGTTGCGGACGCGCCGCGAGCTCGACGCCAATCGTTAGGCGTTTGCGCTGCTCAACGTTTAGACCCTCTCCCGGAACACCAACGACGGCGTCAGCAAAGCCCTGCATCTCAAGCATGTCGATGACATAGTCTACGTGCTGCAGCTTCTCCTCCTTAGGGATCTCGGCTGACTGGCGGAGCAGGGCGCTGAACTCGAGGGCTTCGCGGACCGTCATGGTGGGCAGGTGGAGGTCTTGCTGCTGGACGTAGCCGACGCGGTGCTGGAATGAGGAGTCTGTTGAAGAGCCGTTGATTAGAGTGTCGCCGGAGATGACACCGGTTGTTACGCGGCTGGCGAGGACGTCGAGGAGGGTTGTTTTGCCGGCGCCGGACACGCCCTGTTCCTGTTAGTTTCAGGGGATGCTGCGTGAAGGAGTGTTGCTTACCATGAGAGCAGTCGAGGCACCAGGCTTTACCCAGCCATCTACATGGTCGAGGAGACGACGCTGTCCGCCCTTGGTGTTGACATCATAGCAAAGATCCTCCCAGTGAAAAACGGCCGTGGCTGAATCTCCTTCGGAGCTGCAAGATTCCTCGTGCACCTTTGTCACATCGGAAGCAGCTTTCTCGGGTTCAGTCGGTAGCTGAAGTTCGATATCTGTTGCGCCGCTCTTGGAAAGCGAACGGGGAACTTTGCCAGAGGGAAAGACAAGAATCTCCTGTTTGCTCTTTGGGGGCATTGCGTATTCAGCGGCGGCAAGGTAGCCTGCGAAGAGGATGACTAAAAACCCTATCAGGATCCCGACATTTCTAATAGCTGTTAGTAGACCTTAGAGGAAAAGATTGAGGCCTGCCTACCTCCATCGGTTAGATTCGTAGTATTCAAAGGTCAGGTTAATATAGCTATCGCCATTGACAGTTGTCGACCCCGGGATGGCACCCACGGAAGCGCAAACTTGCGACTCGCTGGGGAGACCGTCGTATCCAGGCCCTCGCGGGATGATCTCAGCACAGCTAAACTCCCTGCCGTGAAACTCATTGGCCATGAGCGCTTCAAAGGCATATGCAATGGGGTTAATGTAGTTCATCCAGCGCGACCAACCGGGGAGGTAGTTGACGGGGATGACGTATCCGGCATAGACCATCAGACCCAGACTGAGAACAGCACTGGGGACCATGGCCTGGTATGCTGTCCTCGTGATGCTGGCTAGCCAGCGGTACATCGACGACATGACAAGCGTTAGGATATAGGTCGTTAGGCAGAAGAAGAAGAAGGCGCCCGGCTCGCGGCGGAGGTTGGTCATGAAGTAGACAATCGAGTTGAAGATAAACATGTTGAGCGTCTTGTAGGGCAGATCCATGAGGTAGCTCGCGATTGCTTGTGCTGATTGGTGGTAGAAGGCGTATTTGTTTTGCTTCTCGACGATGGGCCGCTCGGCATAGACAGTGAGAACCTGCAGGCCATGTTAGTTCGTAAATGAAGGGATGACGACAGAGGACATACCTCTAGCTGACTCGCAAAGGCATTGAACAAGATCGCAAAGAAGACAATACCTCCACGGTAGTAGAAAGAGGAGGTATCCGGCTGCAAATCATAGTACATGCTCCCAAGCAGAAGCGCGACGATCAGATTATAGGCCAGCGAAGCGATTGTGAAGCCCGGATCAGCTATGAGACGTTTATAGCCTCTCCATACCGTAAGCCGTATCTGCTGCGGGTAAGAGATGAGGTACGGAGACTTGAGGCGCTGGGTCTTGGCCTGCTCCGCTCGACGGGACTCGTTGTACTGCTGCAGTCGCTCCGAGGAAGGGTGTTTGCGCTCGTATGCGTCCAATTCCTCCAGCAGAGCCTTTCTGGCGTGGCTCTCGCGCCACCGGGCTGCGAACTCGTCGGGGGTCCGGGGTACTTTGTTCTCGAAGCCGGGTTTTGGGATTCGCTCGCTTGGGCTGGTCATGGAGGTGAGGAAGTCGGGCGTTGTCTGTCTGCCAGGGCCTGGAGAGGTGGATTTAGCATGGAAGAGGGCCGGGGAGATGGAAATAGACGTACACTTGAAGCCTAGGTCTTCAAAGTATGCTTTGGCATCGGAGGTCTTTCCGAAGAAGATCTGGCGTCCTTGGTATAAGACGGTGACGCGATCAAATTGCTAAACCAAGTCAGTTGTCTACCAAGGAGACGGATGTCCAAAACGCACCTCGTACGCGGCCTGCGGCGCTTGATAGATGGCAACCGCAGCAGCAACACCCAGAAAGTCGGCCTGCAATCGCAGATTCTTACAGAAGCTGATGGCATTACCACTGTCCAGCCCCCGCGTCGAGTTGTCCCAGCACTGGAACTTTGCGCCGCTGAGCGCCGCCTCGGCAATGCTGACTCTCTTGCGCTCCCCGCCGCTGACGCCGCGCAGGAAGTCGTCGCCGACGCGCGTGTTGAAGGTGTGCGTGATGCCGAAGATGGCCATGACGACGTCGCGCATCATGTTGTCGGCCTGCTCGCGGGGCACGCCGCCGGGGATGTGGCGCACGGATCGGCATCGGGCGGCGAAGGTGAGGGTGTCACCGACGGAGAGGTGGGCGAGGTGGTTGTCGACTTCGGCGTTGTAAAGGACGTCGCCGCGGATGGAACCGTGGATGTGCTTTGGGTCAATGCCTGAAGTAGTTGGACGGTTAGCTGCTATTTAGAAAGGAGGAGTTCTAGAGGATATTTGTACCTCTGTAGTTGAGATAGGACTCCTTGGTCAACTTGAAGCCGAGGGTTTCTCCTGCCAACGTCTTGAGCAGAGTTGAGCATCCAGAACCTGGAGGCCCAAGGACGAGTAGAAGTTCGCCCTCTTCGACCACGCCCTCAAAGTTGGTAAGAATGTCCACCCTTCTGCCACGGCGACTTGGCCCAAGAATATTCACCAAAGAAGACAGGGCCTGGGAGAGGACGCCGAGGACCGTCGGTTGGCTTTCAGCAACTCCGGCGCTCCATCCATAGACACTTAAGTCTTTAAAGGCCAACCCCAAGAAACGGGGTGGCGCTGCTTCAGGGTCTCTCTCTGAAAGCCTGATGAAGGCCTTGATCCAGCTGCGGGGGTCAAAGGTTGGAGACTTGGGGTCCAGACGGCTGCCCTCCTCCGGGTTGTACGCCATGATGGCCTCGCTAATTGCATCAGATGTATTTGTGAGCCGCCGAGAAATATCTGCAATATCTTCTGATAGATGGTCTGATTCGGAACCCGGAGGAGACTCTCCATGTTGGGGGTTGGGGTCTTGCATTGTTGAAAGAGGAGGCTGTCCAAGAGTTCCAAACAAGCTGACACAAAGTACTGTTGTGGGGGATGTTTGTACAGAGGCAAACTGTTTAGCAAATGGCCGATTGAATCAGCAGCAAACAACAGCAAAAGAGGCAGCGTCTTGTTGACTATATAGTGATTAAAACCATTATCTTGCTTGGCACGATGTCAGCATCATCTTGCTTGCAAATGCCATTTGTTCACGGCTGCCCGCGGGGACCGAGTCCGCGAGGCGCAGTCGTCATTCACTCCATCAGGCAGTCTGGCAACCAAAAAGTCTCAGATTTAGCTCGCTAGTATGGCTATCCGAGCATGCGAAACCGTGCCGTGCGGCCAGCGCGGCCAGCGGCGGAACACATTGCGGACTTCAAAGCCATGCCAAGCCCGCGGTGGAGCCACAACTGCCGGTGTTCCAAGTCCGCGAATCCACTCGAAACGTAGCATACCCTTATAGTGATTGTTTTTAAACATCTAGATATCATCCGGTATGGTGTAGTGGCTAACATCGCTCGCTCTCATGTAAGAACCGAGCAGCCCAGGGTTCGATTCCCTGTACCGGAGAATCAATTTTCTTTTTTCATCCCATTTGCTTTTTCTCTTTCTTTTCTTTTTGGTTTATTTCACTTGTTAATATCATTCTTCTCCTCACCATATAACTAGCTTCTTTTTTGTGTATTCGATTTGTTGCGATAGTAATCTAAATATATCTTTATCATGATCATGTTCTATCCCTAACCTTCTCAGAGTTACAAAGACTTCAGCCTGACATATGACATGGCTGGCTCCCGAAACAGAACCTCTTTTGCTTTGGTTGACTTTAGGTTCTCTGACACTTCGAGGAATTCAAATGCAAGGATCGTGTAGACCATAAATACTCTCAGCTCAACGTGTGCGAGCTTGCGACCTTCATCTCATGAGTTAGTCAAGCATCATCTTAAGGAGATACATACTGACCTGGGCATCCTCGGTATCCTCCCCCAAAACCATTCATAGGCAACGCATATGGGTTAAATGTTTCGTCGCCGCTTTTGTTGAAGTCGAGCCACCGACGAGGGTTAAAAGTGTCAAGGTTCCGTCCAGCTCCTCCTTGCATTCTGTCGCCAGACTTCTCCAAAGCTGCCCGGCAAGTGGGAGCACGTTTGTTTTCATCGATGGGAAACTCCGGTGACATAGTTTGGAAGCTCAGAAACAGCGTGGCACCCTTGGGAATCTTGTACCCAAGGATCTCAGTATCCACCATGGCCTGACGGTAGTTCCCACCTGACGCATGGGCGAACCGGAATGTTTCCTCGCAAGTGGCGTCAAGATATGGCACCGAAGTTTCCAGCACAGCATCAATCGATGGAAGCTCTGGGCCAGGAAAAGCCTTTCTCAGGGCGGCTCGGAGTTCCGCTTGGGCAGCAGGGAACATCTCCATGAACTTGACAAACCATGACATATTGTTGGCCGAAGAATCGTAGCCCTATATTTCTACAGTCAGAACACGTGCCGTCACGCAAAGCTTTTGAAACTCACGGCGATCATGTGAGCGAGAATTTCATCGCGCATAACCGGATCCTTGACTGGGTCGGGAACTGGATTGCCCGTCTTAGCAGCCTCGAGGTGCTGGCGTCGGAGGACAAAATCGGTCATGCAAATGTCGTATTCACCGCTTTCCAGGTTGCGACTGTCAAGGCGTTTGAACCTCTCAAGCGCGTTCCTCCAGATGGTTTCAATCTCACCATCGACGAGCGCCTTGAATGCGCGGTAGCGTGGTGTCATCTTGTGTATGGCGTGCAGGATGGCGGAGAAAGGACTGCCGGCATTGCCGCCAAACGTCTCGGCGAGATAGGCTGTTTCCTTCTTGATGAAGGCACCGCGAGGGAGAGACTCTCCAGCGACTTGATTTTGTTGCTTGCGGATATTGTACTCTACCATACCCAGAGCGTCGCCGGTGATTGTACCCCATATAACGTCGAGGGCTACATTGTGACAGTCGTCACTCGCCTCAAATGCTTCATCTCTGTAGGTAGTAGAGGCTTTGAGGCGCCAGAGATCCAGCAGTTGCATAATGGCCTTGTGAACGATTGGGGCGACGGCGCGGCGATGAAAGTCGACGCTCATGATGTCCGCCCACAGCCGTTTCTGAGCCTTGAGTTCTGGAGTGGTGAAGCTGCTGAGGATAGCGTGGGGGAACATGGGAGAGAACATTTGCACTGATAGAGCGGCCTTGTCGAACTCTTTGCCGCGGCGGAGGATGATATCTTCGACTTCTCTCGGGTCGTCCACCATGATGAGTGGCTTGCGAGCTCCGGGTGAGAGCAACTGTGCCACGGGGGTACCGAGTTTCTGTGTAGTGACTTGGAAGAGGCTCACGCAAATCTCTCCCGTGGCGCCTATGGCAGACGCCAGCTCGGGTATGTCCCCGGTGAAACGCCTGGCTGATTCTAGGTTGTACGGGATTCCCGGGTATAGCTTTGGATAGCGCATGCGCCATATGATAGCGACTGTGGCCAGAAGCACCGAGATAACAAGGACGTAGAGAGCCATGACTTCGACCTGCCCTTGGAGTCACAATAACTGGTGTGTGTGTTGGAAGGAGATGGACATAGACCAACATGACATGCCCTCCCCGCTCTCTTTAAAGCTCGGTTGCGTGTCTTAATTAGTGTCAAGAACAAGCCGCCCCCAAGGAGCCCTGTAGCCAAGATAGCCAGATGTTCTCAGATTGGGTCTTTGGTAGCATGGGTGCCATGCGGCAGTCCCCTTCAACCATGAAGATGTCTGCCAGGCCCGCCCTTGGCGTGCGGCACGGAGTGAGAGAATGCCTCACGCGGGCTTGCTGGTTAAGACGTCTTGTCATTTCCCTGCATTGTTTATCAGCAGCAGAAAGGGTGTAGCCCACTGCATGTTGGATCTTAGTGTCTAATGAGGATGAGGCTCTGGTGGAAACGACCGGTGCATAGAGCCGAAAATGGCCTGGCTTGCGGCCCAGTGTGCGCTTTACCCTTGTCTGTGTCCTAACGATGGAGTGATGGAGCTGCATATATAGATTGGGGGCTGTTTGTGCTACCTCATGATTGGTGCCAGAGAGTGTGATACGAGTTACGAGTTACGAGTTACGGGGTGGCGGGACGTTGGGCCTGGTTCTGCGGACCACTTACTGATGAAGAGGGGCTCCCAGTTTGTGACTTGGTCTGGAAAGTTAAGCCAGTGGTTAATGAAGTTGGGTATACTCCGTAATGTTCAAGCAGGTCCGTGTAAACGGGCAGAAGGCCATTTTACGGCCGTAAAAAGTGACCAAACGGTTCTCGCTTGCCAATAGACCATGATCAACCTCAGTTACTATGACCTTCGAACCAATTGTTCTTTTTCTTACACGACAAATGAAAAGCGAAATATTCCTGATCATATGCCATTTATCTGTAACCATCCAAACAATTGGGTTGTGCTGGCCAATCAGGATGCAAATTGCGCCCGTTCAGGCAAAGTTTATCCTTATTCTTAAGACAATGGATCCCAACCAGCGGTAGCCAATCAGCTCTCATGCGTGCCCTGGCCAATCACAGGCCTTCGAATTCACCCTCTCAAAAATTTCCATCCAACGAGTGGATGCGCTTCCGACGTCGGCTTGTGACGGACCTTCAGCCTTTCTCAAACCAACTTCACGCCTTCGCCTCCTGCCGTGGCCCTGTCCCTCGCGAACTGGAATTGACGCCTCTGGGATGATCTAGGACGTTGTCAGGCCATAAAAGTTCACCATGAGCGCCCTTGTAAGCTCTCTGCCCGCTGCGCCTGCTCCCCTCCATAGTGCCTTTGCTACTTGCTTGGGCCTTTCTCAGCGTCTTTGGTCCTGGCTTTCGCCTCCTCCTGCGCATCATCATCCATGATCGAGACGCCGCTGTCTGACACCTTCTCTAGCGGAGAGCCATTGCTCTCAATGCCGTCGCCGTCGCGCGGCTCCAGTCCCGAACCATGACTGCTCGATCGCGATCCCTGCCCCGCGCCCTCACCCACGTTCGCGCCTACACTGCTGCCACCTCTCCACGAGAAGCCTTCCATTCGCAGCTCCAGAGCACCCCCCACGCCACCCCCGCTCAGGCCTTCCAGTTTGTTGCCGCCCCGGCCGTCCCCCAGAACCTTACCGAAAAGATTGCCCAGAAATATGCTGTTGGCCTCGCTCCGGGCAAGATTGTCAAGGCCGGCGATTATATCACGCTTGCGCCTCATGCTGTCATGACACACGATAACTCGGCTGCGTCAGTAAATCCAGGGCCATACGCTTTTACGCGGCTCTGAGTTCTCGGCAAGACTGACACCTTTGCAGAGTCATGACAAAATTTAAAGAAATCGGAGCCACGAAAGGCGTGTTCCTGATCTCCGCCGTCTTATACTGGGCCCTGCTAACATGCCATCACCAGTCCATAATCCGTCTCAGCTCGTGTTCTGCCTCGACCATGACATTCAGTCTACGACTGAAGCGAGTCTTGCCAAGCAGCGCAGGATCGCAGAGTTTGCCAGCGAGCATGGCATTACGGCCTATCCAGCGGGAAGAGGAATTGGCCATCAGATTCTCTGTGAAGAGGGTATATACATCCTCGCCCCGTCTTAAAGGATGTCTATCTGACAGAGCTAGGACATGCTTGGCCCGGAACTGTTACCGTTGCGAGCGACAGCCACTCCAACATGTATGGAGGAATAGGCGTGCTGTTCGTTCTCCCTGCGACCCACTTCAGCTCTGATCGCTAACGTGACGCCAGGGGCACTCCCATTGTCCGAACAGACGCCGCTTCGGTTTGGATTACCGGCAAGACGTGGTGGCAGGTTCCTCCTGTCGCCAAGATTGTAAGACTCCTTGAGGTCATGATCACCGCCAGGCACAGTACTGATTCTCCAAGACTTTAACCGGCCTTCTTCCACCAGGTGTGACAGGAAAGGACGTTATTTTGGCACTTTGCGGTCTATTCAATAAGGACGAAGTGCTAGGACACGCAATCGAGTTTGCTGCTTCAGAAGAAACGTGAGTGTCCTCCTCCTTTATCCACATACTTGGCTGACGTCGCATTTAGCTTGATGAGCATTCCTATAGACGACAGGTTGGTCTCAGCCTCCCGGTGACTTTACCACAATACTAATTCGGATTAGGCTTACTATCGCAAACATGACCACGGAATGGGGGGCATTGAGCGGTAGGTTACCTTAAAGCGGAATCCTCTTGATGTAAGACACTAACTAACGCATGTGTAGGCCTATTCCCAGTCGATGAGATGCTCATTTCATGGTACAGGTCACGAGCAACTGCCGCTGCCGTGACTGACAGTCCTGTTAAGGACCGTATTAACCACAAAAGAATCGATGAACTCATCGAGAGCCACGTAGAGGCTGACACGGGTGCAACCTATGCGAAAGAGTTCTACATGAACCTGTCTACTTTGGGCCCATTCGTTTCAGGCCCCAACACGCCAAAAGTTACTACGCCTTTAAAGGACCTCGAGATTCGGGACATCCATATCTCCAAGGCTTATTTGATTTCTTGCACCAATGCCAGAGCGTCAGACATTGCTGCTGCTGCCCAAGTGTTCCGAGAGGCAGCCAAGAGAGAAGGCAAGCCAGCCAAGGTTGCTCCTGGCGTTGAGTTTTACATTTCTGCAGCTTCCCTCCTTGAGCAGGAGCAAGCTACCGAGTCCGGAGACTGGCAGGTCTTGCTAGACGCCGGTGCCCAAAGTCTTCCATCGGGCTGTGGACCATGTATCGGTAAGGAGTCTTGAACGTCAAGCCGTGATGGCTTATCTGCTATTTGCCGAGGCTAACATGTATAGGCTTGGGACGTGGACTCCTCGAAGACGGTGATGTGGCCATCAGTGCATCGAATCGCAATTTCCCAGGCCGCATGGGAGCCCGCAGTGCGCAGGCTTACCTTGCCAGTCCTGAAATCGTCGCCGCCAGTGTTCTCAAGGGCAAGATTGCCGGCCCCGGCTGGTATCAGAAGCCGGAGGGTGTCGAGAAGGTAATCATTGGAGAAGGCAGCGGTGATTTTGCCGCGGACAAAGCACGTTCTATCGAGAGTGCTTTCGACAAGATGCTGGGCGATCTTGACAACCTGATTGCTACAGCCGAGGGCGCTACAGAGGGTGGAGAACAGGCACCTGCTGCCCAAGACGAGGCCCTGACCGACATTCTCCCTGGTTTCCCCGAGAAGATTGAAGGAGACATTCTCTGGCTTGATCAAGACTCTACCAACACCGATAGCATCTATCCAGGTGCGTTTACCTCGCCTCATCGGAAGAATGACACATTTTGCTCACTAGTAATTAGGCAAGTACACATACATTGAACTCAACAAGGAAGAGATGGCTCGTGTCTGCATGGAAAACTACGATACCGAGTTCCGCACAACTGCAAAGCCCGGAGATATTCTTGTCGGTGGGTTCGCGTTCGGGACAGGAAGCTCGCGTGAGCAGGCAGCAACGGCTCTTTTGGCTAAGGGAATTCCACTTGTTGTTGCCGGCAGCTTCAACAACATCTTTGGCCGCAATTCCATCAACAACGCTCTGCCTGGTCTCGAGGTCCCCAAGCTTGTCGAGCGACTCCGTGAGGCATTCAAGGGAGATGGAAAGATCCCGACCCGCCGCACCGGCTGGAAGCTGCTCTGGGATGTTCGACGCTCCAAGGTTGTGATTACCGAGAAAGACGGAACCGTCTGGGAGCAAAAGGTCGGCGAGCTGCCTCCGAACGTCCAGGAGATCATCGCCGCCGGAGGACTTGAGAAGTGGGTCAAGTCCAAGATTTAGGCATACGCTCTGAATTGTCTGGCTATCTTGTATACAATTGTTGGATCCGTCGCATATATCCAGGCGTTTTCATGTATTTACGGAGAAAATCGTGGCTCTATGATAGAGTGGGTGCGTACAGTGAGGAAAAAAGAACAATAGTGTATGCGAACAATGATGCTGCCCGCAGGACCATAGAACAGAGTCAAACAATGAACAGTGGCTATATCAAGTGGATAGAGCGCATTCTGATAGGCCGGCTGCTAAACTCGATGCGGATTCCCGGAGAAGATCAGCAGTGAGATTTTGGAGTGTGACTACATACATGACATTGACGCCGTCACATACAGCGCGCCCTTTTCCAATCATATATATAATGCCTACCACCGGAACGAGATCCAAGGCAAAGTCTGGTTGCGGAACTTGCAAGTCAGTCTCATGACTCACCCTTCAGCTACGGACGCAAACTGACAACAGCCAGGATACGCAAAGTGAAATGCGATGAGGGGTTCCCCGTCTGTCACCGCTGCTCCTCCACAGGCCGGATCTGCGATGGATATGGCGTCTGGGGCGGCGGAAGCTCCTTTGCCAACCGCCAAACATTGTCCGAACCAGACGCGGGCCCAGCTGGCCGAGGCGGAAAGCAAGTCGTCATCCGCCCGAAGCAGATCTCCCTCCTCGCCGGCAGCGCGGCCGAGAAGCAGGCCTTTGACTGGTTCAAGTGCCGGACGTCGGCGAAAATGCCCGGCAGCTTCGTGGCGGGCTTCTGGACGACTTTCGTCTTGCAGGCCAGCGTGAGCGAGCCGGCGGTTTGGCATGCTGTCCTTGCCCTGAGTGCTTTTCACAGGGAGGGACGGCTTCGGAGCGACGACAAGTCGACCATGACGGCTGCTCCGGGGGGCTTGGAGAGGCGAGTCCTTACTCACCTCGTGCAGTCGATTCGCCATCTGCAGAAGCACTTGACCAGAAACGACGGCGAGTCTTTGAAGGTGGCCCTCACGTCATGCATATTGTTTGCATCGCTCGACCTTTTACGCGGACATTTTCCAACGGCGCAGAATCATCTGCGGAATGGAATTCATCTTCTAATAGAGTCTGGGACGATGGCAAAAATCAGCAGCTCGGATCACCCGCACCCTCAAGTGGATTCCGTTGATGTTTGGTTAGTTGAAGCCCTGGGCCGTCTTCAATTCCAGATTGCCCTACTCAAGCCATCCGAGAGGTCATATTCCCTTCTATTCCGTGATTTACGATCACCTCAGGCTGTTAAAGGCATTTTCGCGTCATATAAGCAGGCGTGGGAGTCGCTTGTTGATTTGTTCAATGATGTTTTCTACTTGGACCAGCAGGCGCGGGTTCAGGATGCGCAGTATCCTGGGCATCCTCTTCCACCTGAGTTGTTTGACCATCAGAAGCGTATCACAACAGGTCTGCAGTCATGGTCAGATGTATACAGAGCGTCTGGTGATGTACTGAAGCCCCGATCTACATTGAGTGAAAAGGGCGTGTACGATGTGATATATGCATATTACAGCATGGCGCTCATCATGGCGGAGGTCTGCCTATGTCCACTCGATGAGGCTATTTACGACTTGCACGCTGACAGCTTCCACCGTCTGCTAGCGCTGATGACAGGAGTCCGCCATGTCAGCTCCGAGTTGTTTCGATTTGCAGCCAGGGCTGAAGAGTCGAGGAATTATCTTTCGCGATCCATGGTTGATCTCGGTTGGATTCCTCCTCTCTACTTTATCGCGTTAAAGTGCCGAATACACCGCATACGCCTGCAAGCCATCCGGCTCCTGGAAAGCTCGTTACATCGAGAAGGTATCTGGGATGCCAAGATTGTGTCGCAGGTTCTGCGAAAGGTGATGCAGATGGAAGAAGGGAGCTTTTATGACGGGAAAGATTTGTGCGATGAATTTGGGCTCTACAGCTCGCCAAGCCAGCAAGACATTTCTTTGCCTCTGCCACCGGGGGATATAGGCTGTGTGACGTGGAGATGGGGTTTGAAGGATCGCCAGCCAACAAGGTCCTTCTTACTGTGGCCATAAGACAGGAGTCTGCACACCGTAGAGTAGAAGTGACTGAGTACAATATGGTTTCGGAGGTATGGCTGGATATGCGTCACGGCTCGATGTAGAAAGAAAGGAGAGGAAAAGAGAATATGTTACTCGGTGGACATAAGTATGGCTTGTTTCTTATTGCTTCCAAGAATCCTGATTAGAAGGCAAATAGAGAGACAGAATCTATGAACGCCAATAAATACATCTTTGTGATACGAAATCCAGCCAGATCTAATCCTATACAAGAGATTATAGCGTGAGATAGAGGTTTTGTTATAGAGGACCACAAACATATCATAGTGTTCAACGCTACACGACGAAGAGAACCAGTACATTATGTATGAGGTAGCAGAGCAGCTATCAAATTGAATATATTGGTCGTTACAAATCAAACATAATTCAATTAATCAGATGCACCCTGCGGTTAATATCAAGTTTGCAACTGAGTTAAAATCCGATCTGTCCACTATCCCATACATGCTAATAGGCTTAACAGTTCACAAACTGCTCGCCTCGAGTGCAAGCCAAAATGGCATTATTAACATCCCTTGGAAGGCACCCACTTCCAGTGAAGAAGGTATAGGTCGCGCTTCCGTCTCCATTATAGTCACAACCCCATGCTGTAATCACTCCACAGCGGCCCCGGAGGTTATCAAGACACCCCCCACCGCATTGCTGGTTGTAGGTGGCATCATTGTTGACGGTGACTGTCCAATCGGCGGAAGTTGGCGCTGGGTATGTATAAAAGCACGAGCTGGCGTGGACCGATTGCAGCAGAGCGGCTGGGACAAAAACGGTGGCCAGATATCGCAGGTACATAATGATGGTTTAGAATGACTCTTGGGGTATGTTGTTGAGCTTGAAGTTCAAATTTTAAAGTTGAAATAACAGAGACTCGTAGTAGTGATAAATTGTCAAGACAGGTAACCTTGAGAAGTGTAAGTCGTGGTTATTTATAATGGCTTAACAGAGAAGGCCAAGACTATGCTACACCGCAAGACAACATGTTCGCTTAACTACGCCAAGAAGCGGGGGATTGCTCTGCTTGTCAATTACGGAGGGACTAGCCTTGTAGAGTTTTGCCGGTTCAGCCTGTTGCCTACATGGCCAAGAACAGCGTTAGACAAAACGGAATTGTCGGGCTGTGATATATATTATATGTTAGCTACAAGCTTGCTACAGCTAGATTTAAACGAAAATTACCTAATGATGTCCTATTGGCCATAGCCAGAGAACAATAAGGTGGCGGCAGCAGCGGCAACTAGGCCACAGACAAGCATGCGTATACAACCAGGGGACCTACGGTTAGCAGACGTTCGTCGGCGAGGTCCAGCCCTAGAATAGAGTTTGACCGTTAGGCACAAAAAGATCTTCCCTCTCTCTCCATCGCACCTCTCTTTCTCTTCTTTCCATCATCACATCCAACACCGGATCGGATACGGGCCTCGTGGTATTACTATGTAAGATTCCTTGCCCTGAACTGCATTACACCTGCTAGCTACTATTTTCAACTCCATGGCGTAACTGATGAAAATAAGGGCAGGGAAGTTTTAATACACAGGCCCATTTCGGCCGTGCACCAGGGCAATGCAGTCTGCGTTGATGGGCTGCGGCCCTCGGTGTTCATACAAGTCCGAGATCATGGCCACGATATGGCATTAATCAGCCAGAGTGCTATAACAAGTGCCATCTAGCGTTACTATAAAGCATGTTGAACGTCTCTCTGACGGCTTTTAATGACTCACCTAAGCCAGTCAATATTCGGCTCAGCAGCTTGTCCGCTTGTTTTTGGCAAAGTACAACATCCATTAGCTGAATCAAGTTTGATTCCTCCTTCACAAGATGGCCATGAAGACAGTCGTACTCGCTGCTGCACTCTCTACGGTTGCCCGTCTCACAGCAGCACAATTCCCCCCAGCGGCTGTGCACATCACAAGCTTCAACTCGTCCTTTATCCTGACACCCGCTCAGATCGAGGCCGGCCAGCTTGATAACGACCAAGTTGAGACGATTCAAAACATTGTACGATTTGACCAGTCTCAGTGTGCATTTGGCGGTCCCCTCGAGGATGAATTTTACACACTCCCCCCGCTCACTAACGGTACGGCACTTGAGCCGGGCTTGGTCTTGAAGGTCCAAGCCTTTACCGATCCAACCGCCTATGCTCTGCCCCCGAATACGGCTTTGTCCCGTATCATGTATACGTCGTTGAACTTTAACGGAACTGTTGTCCCAGCTACCGGGTTCATCCTGTGGCCGTTTACACCCCGCAAAACTCACACGGCAGGCTCCAGAAACAGCACTCCGCCAGATAAGCTCTCCACTATTGTTTGGGCTCATGGGACGTCTGGATTCTTTGCTCCACAGGCGCCTTCTGCCCATCGTAGCCTGTGGTACGGATACTCGGCCCCCTTTGCCCTCGCCCAGGCAGGCTACGCCGTGTTTGCCCCGGACTTTGCAGGGTTGGGAGTCGGCAAGTCCTGGGATGGAACTGAAATTCCTCACCAGTACCACGCCAATCTAGCCGCAGCGCGTGACTCTCTTTATGGGTTTGAAGCGGCCGTCAAGTCTTTCCCGGAGAGGCTTGTCGGAAACTTTGTTGCCATGGGTCACAGTCAGGGCGGAGCGACGGCTTGGGCAATCGCGGAGGCCATGGTGAGCGACGAGTTTGCACATCTCCAGCAGAGCTATAAGGGGTCTATCCCTGCGAGCCCAACGACCAACTTTCTGGCTAGTCCACCGACCGAATTCATGCTCGCAACTTCCGGGCTGATGCTGCATTCCATCTTCCCTACATTTACGCTCGAAGACTGGCTCACCCCCATCGGTGCTGCTCGCCTTCGGCTATACAGGGAAATCCAAGGCGGCATCAGCGTTCTGATACAACTTATCCTCACACGCACCGATATTGTGCGAGAAAACTGGGACAGGACCTGGTACGCGGCCGCCTTTAGCAAGCTCGACGTTGGCGGCAACGACTTCCGGGGGCCTCTACTCGTTTTGCAGGGCTCAGACGATTCTCGCGTCCTCTACAACCTGACCTTGGCAGCCGTTGCCGAGACATCGGTCCTGTTCCCGGACCGCGATCTTGAGTTCATGGTTGCCAGTGGCGTCGGACACAATCCAGTCTTGGAGGCCACCCAGCATCTCTGGATGCAGTGGATCCACGATCGGTTCGATGGACGTCCCCTCGCCAAGGCTGGGAGTTTTAGAACCGATGTAGAAAGCTTCCTTCCTATTCAGCAGTACCAGAGCACTGGGAATTCGTTCCCCCTATGGGCAGGTCTTCCTGAGTATAGCTACGAGGTGCCTTTGTCTGTATAATACGTTACAGTGTAGTTGAAATTCAAGTCAGTTTAGTTCTTGAGGTTGTAATTTTCTATTAGATTCTTATATTACCACAGTGCTTTTCATTATATGCCAGCTTCTCATACAACAGCGGCTTGTGTATACCTAGCTCTCTCTTACTTCTATAGTTATCATCTCATCTATGATAGTGCACAGGAGCTTCCCACACATTGCACACAATTTGTCTACTGCAGCTCTTTACCTATGATACAGGAAATTTTCTGCAAATTGCTTTCCTGTACGCATAAAGCAAAGTCATAAATGGTATTACGGAACAATGCCAATAGGCCTAATACCAAGCTTCCCCAACCCTAGTGAAGAGCTTAATACAGTGGCTCCCTGCTAAAGGAAATAACATCCCTCCAATAGATAATATAACAATATTGGATGTAATGGCTGAGGCTGTATAAAGCGTAAAGGCATCAATGAGAAAGCCCATGACAGCCGAGAAAAACAAAACGTTGGCCATTCCTATCCGGACGGACCCAATGATAGGCACTATCTAGTGCAGCGTTAATAGTAGAGCAGCTATTAGCTTGAATACATTAACCTCTACCAGTTATAGCCACTTAGTATCGCCTCGGTGAGAAACAGCTGCTCCCCGAAGACCGCTGTTCACATGGGCGCGATGGATGGTTTCCAGCATAGCGCTGATGGAGTCGGCAGCGGGAATGGGGGCCTTGAACCACGGCGCATAGATGGAATACTTGGAATTCTCCTGCAGAGTCCTGGCAACCTGTTCCTCAGTTGCTGCAAGACGTTAGCAGCCTGGCACGCGAGTAGGGGTGAGGGATGCGCACCGCCCTCGAACTGGCTCGTGAGAACGAATCCAGGCGATATGCTAAAGAACAAGACGCCCTCATCAGCGTAGCGGGCGCTGAACTTGGCTACGGCCATGTGCGCCGCGGCTTTGCTGATGGCGTAGGAGGGGCACAGCTGGATGTTGTACTGGGTGGTGAGGGCGGTGTCGATGAGGCCCGAGGTTAGGTTGACGACTTTCTTGATGGGGCTGTTTAGCACGAGGGGCATGTAGAGGTTGAAGAGGTGGATGGGGCCGACGACGTTGACCTTGAAGTGGTCGATGAGGTCTTGTTCGAACTCCTCGGGTTTCGCGCCCCTGTTTTGTTAGATGTGTCGGAAAGAAGACGAGGGGAAGGGGTATTACAGGCCAGCAATGTCGTCAAAAGCTGAGAAGTTGTTGTTGATGGCTACGTTGCTGATGAGGTAGTCGAGCTTACCACCCGTGATGCTGCTGACTTGGTCTACGGTAGCCTCAAGTAAGTTAGATGTAGGGACTGGCTGTGGGTTGAACTTTGGCTCTTTACCTTGAGAGAGTCATAGTCATTCATGTCGGCCTGCAGGAGATGGATGTTGCTCCGGTCTCCGACGGTAGCCTTGATGTTGTCGGCAGCGGCAGCCTTGTTGCGAAGGATTCCGAAGACGGTATTGGCAGGGTCTTCTGAGATTTGCCTCAGGAACTCGAGCTGCAGGGGGTTAGTATTCAGCTTCTGTCGGAGATGTGCATGAGGTTTCCTTACGCCAAGGCCTCGGCTTACACCGGTGATGAGATAGGACGCCATAGCTACGACTTGGGATTGTAATGTGAGATGAAATTTAGAAGAGCTACTCTATACTACAATCCGGAGACGGCCAGGTATTTAATGATGTTGAGGGAGGTCAATTGTGCCTTTCTCAACTTACCTGCGCGGGAGATGTCAGTTGGGGGCCATGACCAAGCAGTGAAGCATGGAGAGCAGGATTAATAATTGAGCAAGATATTGGCAGCAACACTACTCCAAGCGATATGCGATATGCTTATTGCGTAGATTAGCGCCGCATAAAGTTGCCAGTTCTACCTAAACTGGGTCAGTTGGGCATCACATAAGCAGCATCACCGTCCATGGCCGCTCTCCTCGACTCAACGAGGTCTATCCGTCCAGCATAGAGGCAAGTCTGCCCGACAGCTGAGAGATCCGAAGAGCGCAGATGCAGAGCAGAATAACAGCAACATCAGCGGCAAACGAAGGGGCCCGAAGCTGCAGCACATGTCGAGGTATGTTCGCCCTCCCCCAGCCCTCAGAGCATGTCCGGCTCACAGGCCGCGACCGCCAGGCCGCCGCGTGCGGTGCGACCGCGCGCTGCCGTCGTGCCTGCGCTGCTCCAAGGCCGGCCGGGCCTGCGGCGGGTACGCGGCGCCCGTCTTCTGGCCGAAAAAGGGCGACACTCGGCGCTCCTCGGTTGGTCCTCGGCCGCCGCCCGGAGGGAGAGCGCATCGCGCGGGCGACGGGGTACAGTTCCTGCATGTGTCGTGGTGGGATATCGCGGCGCATGACTACATGGCGCAGCAAGATTGGAGTAGGGATCCCTCCTCGAGTTGCGTAGGTATGTTGCGCTGATTCGTGTGCGTTACGCAGGGGCGGATGTGGCAAGGAAGTTGCCCAAGACGCTGAGCTGGATACCAGACATGAGCGCTTCGGATAAGCAGCTGGTTCAGTATTGTACATGTTCTTGTGCCTTCGGTTATCCCATCAGGTATACGAGTACTGACTCCCTCAACAGTCGATGAGAGAGGCTCTTGGTCGCTCCGGTGCTTGGGGCAAGACGCAACAGCCATCCGAGCCACCATCGCCAGCATGGCCTTCTCAGAAAACACGACGGCAGCATCGAGCCTCGTCCACGCCCTGCTCGCTCTGTCCTCGTTCCTACAAGGCGACCCCACGGCGCAGGCTCTGCAGCACAAGGCATCGGCGATACGCGCCCTGCAGGCGTCCATGCAGAAAGGCCTGGGCAGGAAGGAGGTGCTTCAGCACATTGCGGCCAACATGCTGCTGTGCTCCCTTGACGTAAGAAAAAAGACGGGGTTCCCTAGTCTTGGGGTTGTATTGATACGAAATGACGGTTGGCTGTGCAGGTCTATCTGGCGCGTTTCACGGGGGCCAACTGGGCGTGGCATGTCGCCGCCGCCGTGCAGCTCGTCAATTCGGCACCGAGGTTCAGCTTGACGTTCAAGGACGGCGACTGCCTCGCGCTGCTGGCGTGGGTGCACTATCACAATGTGCTGGCGCAGTTCAGCTACTCACATTGGAGGCGAGGGGAGAGGCCGATGCTCGCCGACATGGACAAGCCGTTGCAGGTAATTCACAAAATACACACACATATATATATGGTGTCAGCAATGAGAGACGCGCGCTGACCAACTGCCAGCTCCCTTATGCGTCCGGGCCGGAGTACGAGCTGCTCTGCCTCCTTGCAGACGTCTTCCACGCTACCAAGGGGGAGTCAGAGCCGGACGAGGCACGCGCGACGATGCTGGAAAGGAAGCTCCTCGCCATGGACATGAAGCAGGGCGAGACGAGCCACGGCCAGACGATGCTAGAGCTGTACCGGCTCGCGGGGCTCGTGTACCTGTCGCGATGCCGCGGGCGCGGAGCCAACGCCGAGGAGTGGGCGGCGCAGGCGCTGCCGCTGCTGACGGGGGCCGAGGCGAGCCCGTGGCCGTTTGCGGTGCTGGTGCTCGGGTTCGAGGCGCGGACCGACGAGCAGCGGCTGGGCGTGCTCGAGGCCATGGCGCGGACGGAGCGGAGGGGGCCCTGGGGCAACCTGGGCTGCGCGCGCGACTCGCTGCGCATGGCCTGGGTGCACGACGACCTGGCGCCGTGGCTCCTGGGCTACCGGCGCCGGCTGACGGCGATGCTGAGCGCCTTTAGCAACTGCTTCCCGACGTACCTGTAGACAGACAGAGACGGAAGCCGGGGGGAGGGCCAAGACGAGTTAGTAGGCGAGGAGGCTCGGTACTTGGGGCCGGGATGGTAGGCGAGCGCCATGGTGGCTTGATGATGCATGTCCACAAGGCGAGGGCGGGGCAAGGAAGAAGGAAAGAAAAGAGATGAAGGGGGGCCGGCTGGGCAATGCGAAGAGGGCCTTTTCCTTGTCGTCGGTCTTAGTTCATATATGTGACGAAATGAAGCCATCGCAAAATACGAGACCGCCACACAACCAGCCCAACAATACCCTAATTAACTCCAAGTCAATCAACCAAGGACCATTGACGAAATACAGCGGAGTTACTCCGTCGCATCATCATCATCATCATCGTCATGCCCGCCCCATAGCCCAACCGGACAAGTCACACGCACGCGCATCCCTCCCTCCCTTCCCACTCCCACTTAGCCTCGGCTGATGCACACACACACACACACACATGGGCTTGCATAAACCTACTCCAAAGGGGAAAACATGTGGAGAGCTCCACCGGGCCGGCTTGTTCATTTCGGAGGCAACCAAGGAAAAAGAGGAAAGGCTTGCTTGCTTACCCCAAGTGAAGGCCTTGGCCCCCCGCGAACCGTGAGCCGACGCCCGCCGCGTTTCTTTTCTCTCTTTTCTTTCTTTCTCTATGCATGATGGATTTGTATCCACTTGGCCCTCTCTCCAGGATTACCATCAACGGTTGCGGGGAGCGAGGCAGAGGGAACGTATCATGGCGCCGCCCGCCTTTTCTCGCTTCCCCATCCGTGCAGGCCTGGACGGTTCCTCCTTGGCCTGAACCAAAGGGCCATTCTTTCATCCTTTTTTCCTACTCTAACTAGATAGGTACTGTATTCTTCTGTGCTAGTCTCCAAATTGCCGACGGGCTTATTATTCCCTATCGGCTAACCCTCCTCCCCGCCTCCCCCTGGCTTCGGTACATGTAATACTCGTCCGATGAACACACAAAAACAAAACAGAAAAATAAAATAAAATAGCACCAACGCAAGAGAGAACGAACAAGGGAAAAGACGGCCCGTTTTCAGCGCACGGGACCTCGTGACGCCGCTCAAGGCCAGCTTCTCGGAGGGGCGGATGTGGCGAGACCACAATACAATATACACCATCGATATATAGAATGCTACCCAACGTGCCATCCTCCCTCCCTGCCGATATCCAATAGAGACGCCAATTCATCATGGACGGCATCTTTTACTGCTGTCCCACTCCACGCCTCCACGCACCCCGATCAGTTCCTGTCCTCTCCTCCTTCTTCCCCCGCTCCGGAGCCCAACCCGAACAAAGATCGTCGGGTCGCTTCGCAACTCATGTCTCTCTCTCTCTCTCTTCTCCTTGCTTGGGGAAGAAAAAAAGCAAGCCACCAGGGGTCCAAGCCAACCAACCACCCCTGCTGACGTCCATGCGTGGGGAACAACCAAGAACCGACGATCTGCGGAGTGGCTTGCGCCTTGGTTCCGGCATTACTCTCGGGGCCGCCCAAAGTTCGTCTCCCTCTCCCCTCTTATTAAGGATAAGTAATATGTATGTACTACTGCATTTACCCTCGGCCATGTAACATGTAATATGTACCGTATGTACGATGTAGGGCCCCCGGCGCGGTCATGCCACCCTCCTCCTCCTCCTCCCTTCCCTTTCCCCAGGGTCGTATCGCTTGTATCACTGCACTGCAACTTACCCCGACCAATAATGGCCGCCGCTTCCATGATGCGATCCTCTTTTCTTGCTTTCCCTGCCTCTGCCTCCCTCTGCTATTGCCTTGCCCTCCATCTTATATTGATTGATCCTGTCCCTTGATCACACACATCTACGATTAACGCCCTGTGGGGATTCATGACGGGGTCCTTTTGCTTCGTTGCGACGCTTCCTTTCCCTCGTTGCCCATTCCCCCGGATCGTCAATCCTCTCTTCCATCCCTTCTTCCTCCCCTACCTACCGACCTCTTCCGCTTCGCTTCGCCTCGCCTCGCTTCATCCTTCTCTGCCTCTCTCGTGTATAGACGTCATTCTCCCTTCTTCCTTTTACATGATTTTCCCAATCCTCCGTCTTGTAAGACTGCCATTGGACGGCCAAAGTAAAACGGAAAATACCAGAAACGGAAACACCAAGCAAGAAACATCCGCGCCGCAATGAAGCGTCACGCCAGTTCTTCACCATCCTCCTCCTCCTCCTCCTCCTCCTCCTCCTCTTCCTCTTCTTCGTCTAAGCGAAGACGCCTCAGTCCTTCTCCTCCTCTCGACACCGATGTAGACGTCGAGCCCGACACCGCCAGCTGCATCATTGTTGCTGTGCCCTCTCGCGCCTCCTCACCCGCCTCTTCGCCTCTAACCGAGCTCTCATCGCCCATCCTCCCCTCCTCATCCTTATCCTTGGCCTCATCTTCCGCTGCTTCCTCCTCCTCCTCGTCATCATTATCCGACATCTCCCTCGACCGCCGCACTCTCAGTCCTCTCGCCACCACCATCGCCGGCAGCTGCTTCTCCCCCGACGCCACCGCATTCATCCCCCTCTCCTCCGCCAGCTGTCCGTCTATCCAACCCTCCGTCAAGGATCTCACCTGGCACTTCTCTACCGTCCTCGCCCCGAGCCTCGTCTTCGCCCAGCACGACGCTCCCAATCCCTTCTGTGAACTGCTCCTCCCGCTCGCCAAGGATGAGAATGCCTCCGTGACCCATGCCATCTGCGCCTTTGCCAGCGCCCATCTAGAACTCATGGGCCTCGCACCCAATGGCATGTCGACTGAGTTTTACAACATGGCTCTGTCGCGCCTCGCCTCCCAGATTGAAGGCGGCCAGGACCAGGAGATGGCATTGGCCACCATCCTGACCCTCGTCTCTTACGAGATTGTTAGTCCATCCCGTCCTATCCATGTCACGTCTCCAACTAACATGTACAAGCTCGTTCGTGAACGCCCCTCCAATATTGTAGAGCACCACCTCCGCGGCGCCTACTTCTTATTAAAAGACCTGAGCGACAACAAGACGCCCCTCGTCTCGTTCCTTGAGCAGGTAAGCATCACCGCCTATGTCCTTATTCTCTTCACACAGCTAAACAGCGCAGCAATTCCGTTACTACGACGCCATTGTCGCTCTCTCCATCGGCGTTGACCCCGTCGCCGATGCCCCAAGTATAGGACGCCCTCCCTCCGCCCACGACCCCGCCACCCTCAACCCTCTCCTTGGCATGACTGCCGATCTCTGGCCCATCATCTACCGTCTCAGCGGCATGCTTCCCCTCAAGAAGGAGACCGACCAAGCCATCACCAGCCGCCAGACCGCCCGCACCGCCGTGCTACGCGGCGAGATGAACGCCACCAGCCAGGCCATTGAGACCGCCTTGCACCGCTGGCTACCCCCCGTCCTCGCCGGCCACTCACCAGACGACTTCGCCGCCGCCCTGTCGCAGTACACCCCCGGTGTACAGGCCTGTGCCCACCACGGCCTGGCCTACCGCCACAGCGCCCTTGTGTACCTTCACCGCGTCATCCACGGGTACCCCCAGCGCCACCGGCTGGTGCAGACTCACACGCACGAGGCCCTCGTGCACTGTGCTGCCGCCGGCGCCAGCCACGGCCTGCTCTGGCCGCTCTTCACTGCGGCGTGCGAAGCCGTCGACGACGAGGATCGGGAGCTGGCGGGCCAGGCATTCGATGCGCTGCGTCGCAGTCACCACATGGTCAACATTGACCACGCTTGGTACGTCGTCGTCAGCGTCTGGGCAAGGTTGGACGAGAACTTGGGCAAGGGCGTGCGAGCCCGCGATACGGTATGCGCTTGGAGGGAGGCAGAGCAGGCTCTAGGCCTCAAGGTAATACTATCATGAGACGGACGGAGCAACGAGCTACTGAGGCACGAGTCATGAGTCATGACACAAGAAACATGGGAACACGGGAATTTGGGATGGCAACACGGTATGATACCATTGTAGGAAAAGCGTATTGCTGCAGGTTTAATCCAGGGAAACGGCCCCTAGTCGAGGTCAATCATATGAATTTCTACAATGCTAAGCCCTTTGCGCCTTTGGTCCATCGGTAGAGCGACAGTGCACGGCGCCGCGCGCGGTGCTCTTCCCAATTCGTAGTTCCAGAACTTCGCACGCTATACAAGGTCGACCGCAGGACTTTGCGGAAGTTTCTCTGCACAAGGATGCATTAGCCAAACATTGATCCCGACGCAGACGCTGAGAGCGGACTTGTCCTACCTGGAACTCGGTACTCAGTGTCACGACGCACACCTCGTGCGCGCGGATAATGTTCTCGCAGGCCTGCTCAACCGACTCGTTGGGCCCCAGTTGCGGCATGCGGTCGGCAAACAGTAGCAGGATGAAGCTGCCGTGCAGCAGATAGATTCCAAACAGATACGACATGAACGTCAGCTCCGGGTCAATCTGCAGGATCGTCGACACGGACTGCGACGCGGAAATGGCATGCGCTGCGCACTCCGTAAATCGGCGAGACGTGATCCAGTCGTCTCCATCGTCGAGCATGCATATGGCGTCCCACTTTCCATGTAACAACACATGCAAGACGTGCAGAATATGCGTACTGTATGCGCGCACAAGGTCCAGGCGCGAACCATCCGTGTACCGGCGCGAAATCGGGCTCAGCGTACCTATGTACCCTTCAGGCCTAATTGCAGATGGTGGGTTGTGATTGATCAGACTGGGCAGAGCCATCGAGGAACGATCTGTCAGGTCAGGCTCGGTGGTAAGGTTGTGCAGGCTTTGTTCGTATTTGGACAAGAGCTCCTGGATAACCACGATGGAGTGGGTATCGTCGAGCCCACCCAGGCGGGGGTGTTCACGTCGGTGGTGCACCTCTATTATGTCGCCAAGAATGGCCATGAGCGGGAGGAAGTACTCGAGAAAGCCAGTGCCGGTAACTGTGGTCGGTGGCCCGATGACGCGGGCGGGTAGGTCCGGCAGCGGGATAGAGTCGAGATTTTCCCACACATGTTCGGGTAATGGAACTATTCGCGTCAGCTCTCCTCTTCGGCATTGGGTCTATTATGGAGCATACTAAACACTTCGCAGTACGAGTCGGGAATGGACAGCGCCGAGTTGAAGGACAAGGAAAGGTGTCGATCCAAGCTGTACAGAAGCCAAAAGACTCGTCTTCTCTCCTCGCGGTGCTCGATACTGCTGAGCGACAAATCCTGCTGCTCTCTCCTGCAGGAACATAATGGGTTGGCGCATGGGGAGACTGTCGCAAGACACCGCTCATCTTCACGGTTCAGCCTTAGCGACAAGGCCAGTCGCGTAGCTTTGGACCACCACTTGACACAGTCGGACTTGAAGTCGCCGCCCGAAACAGCGATCGACAGCAGGATAAAGGTGAGCACATCGTCGATGACGCCGGCCGGCTCGTTGGCCGCCGTGGTGGCTGGTGCTGTAACAGGATTGCGGAGGTGAGGGTGAGGGATCTCCTGCTCAGCGCGCAAGCCGCCTGACAAATTTAGTAGGATCTCCCACACGACGGTCGATTGACGTACCATGAATTCGGCGCCACCCATCTGGGTCTCGCTCGGCAATCAGAGACGTGGCGAGATCATACAAGTCGTTGACAATTTTGGCCCTTGTGCCGGGGACGTGCAGGAGCATGATGTCGGCCGTCTGTGCCACACACCACAGTATGGCAGCGAGAAGAGCTGGTGTGGTCCTTCTGGGATTCGTTGGGTGGGTGACGGAACGCTTCCTGAAGATTCTCGTTAGGATGTACGGAGACGCACCGCGAAACAAAGAACTCCCAGGATCTGTCAGAAAGATGTCAAGCAGATCGCAGGCCACCGACGCCGGGATGATGTTGCGGATGTAGGGGAGAACAGGGTCCAGGAACCGGTAGCAGCACTCCTCAGTAGGTGCTTTGTGGAGAAAGTCGGAGGCAAATGGTTCGGCTCCCGAGGTCGCTGACGTGCTGAAGGATCCACGATCACGGTCCGCGTGGATCACACTCCGAAAGGACTGTCGGCTACGATGGCCGGGCGCGTCGTGAGCTCCGACAGCTGGGGCGGGCGATGGATATCCCGCGCTCTCATCCGATGCCGCCACCTCGGACTCGACCGGCGCTGCACTGCCTAGGCCAGAGGGACGCCTCCGCGCGGAGGTTACATCGTGCGGGTGTGCGAACCTCGTGGTGGGCTGGGCCTCGGGATGAACAATGGGAAGGATGTTAGGCGGAACCGGGGTGTGGTGCTGCTGGAGGCGAGGTGGATGAGCATCACGGCGGGCAGAGTCGTCGTCATCCGGCAGCTTGGTGGGCGTGAGGAAAGCAGTCGATATTGGCGGATACGGAGACCGAGTCGATGTGACAGAGGGGGAACGCAAGCCAGCGTCTTTGTCATGTGCCTGATGTGTCTGGTGCGGTAGCGGTTGCTGTCGGGCTGCCTCAGGCGAGCCCCAGGAGCCAGGCGTGGTGGTGCGGACAGAAACGGTGCCGGGGATACGGCCTCGCTTCTTGACCTCGCGGTTATACCGACAAGTGTAGCCGTAGTCTAGACGAGTGGGTAAGCAAAAGATAGATGAGAAGTGACATGTAGCAACGCACCTTTACAGCGACGACATGGACTAGCAATGACGTGTCAGTGAGGAAATGCAGGCAGGAGACGACGGAGAAACGGTCTCGAGGCTTATTACGCACCACTCGCCATCACACCGGGTACGTGAGGCACTACACTTGTCACAAGCCCTCCTCGTCCTCTTCCTAGGCCTGGCGTGCTCGTGGTCCATATCCACATCGCCGTCTGCCTCGCCGTCGCCGTCACCCTCTCCATCCATGTCGGCAGAGGGGTTGACGGGTGATTCGGAATTGCCAAGGCCGGGCCCGGACCTCAGACTCACGCTCGCATCGGCGCTGGGCGGCTCCGGTGCAGGCTCAGACTCGGGGCCAGGCATAGGTCCAGCCCCAGCTCCAGCTCCAGCTCCAGCTCCAGCTGCTTGTGCGGCGGGCACGGATGATGTGGTCGCAGGGGCGGCCATGATTCGCGACAGGCGAGCTGAGCCGGCTGAAGAGTCAAGAGACCCGACGGGAATTGACGAGCTCAGTTCGGTGGAGTTTTTGGTCGGCGTCGGGTTGATGTGGAGAGAGAATCGGTTAAGCCTGGCGAGGGAGTGGGCCACTCTTGTGCCTTTCTTGCCGTCTATTTTTCAGCCCGTCCCTCCTCTGCTGGTCTGGTCTGGTCTCGTCTTGGCTGGCGGCAGAGAGGATGAGAGGGAGAAAGACCCGACGGATCGAGCACCACGCGAACGAGCTGGATGGTGTGGCGTGGAGAGCGGCGCCCGGGTAGCACACTGTACATAGGTGGACAGCAAGTCAGCTAGCATAGCATCGAGTAGAAAAGTAGCAGTCGTGGGCGTAAGTAGGTCGTGGCAAGGCTGCATAAAAGGCTAAAGTCGAAGCCGATGCAGACCAAGGACCTGTTTTTCCGGGCGACGGACGGACGGAATTTCCCCCTCTTGCGCCTCCTGCCTCGCTCCTGCCCTCCTTGCGGCAACTGAACGCAACTGCCTCGATTGCGCACGCGCGGATGCACGACCACGTACTCGGTACTTTGGGAAAGAGCCCTGACTCGATTCCCACACTACTAGATACTGAGTACCAGTGGGATGCGATTTCAGCACCTCACTTCAGTTCAGTCAATCAACTCAATTCAATTCAATTCAACTCAATTCATGCGGCAACCTCCTATGGAAAAATTTTCACTTGCGTGCACGTCGGGAGTTGGCAATGCGGAAGGGTCCCCTGGCTCTCTGGAAGGATACTCCGCCTGTCAACGATTTCTTTGGCCGGTCTGATCTGACCATGATTGCCTATAACGTCCCACCCCCGATAGCTGACCCAGTCGTTGTCGTTGTCCTCTATTTTCGTCGCCGGTGCTTGAGGCCACGGACCTCGTCCCATCTTCACAATTGTCTGAACCGTTTTTCCCATCCCGAGCCGCCCGCAAGCCATCTAATCTACCAGGACCCCGGCCCGTCAGGCACCAACGTGCTTGTCTACAGGGCTGTTTTGGCATGATCCGGGGTACAACATTGGAGCACAGAGTTTCAGACCCTTCATGGTTGGGATAGGGAGTCGTATTGCGCTAATGCTCAATCTCAAGGGCAACGCTGCGAGCTTCTTCCCATTGCCTGTCATCTCGGCAGACAAGCGAACCGCGGATTCTTCCGCCACTACATTCTACAGCCCAACTCTCGCTTTCTTCACCCCCCATCGCCCAAATCATCAGATCAGTGCGCTGAGGCGGTCAAGGAAGACCCTGTCATGGGCTGGTCCATGTGCCTGCCATGCGCCCACCATCTCGTACCAAGAGATGTTCAAGCGAACCCTTGTCACATACCGTACCGTTGGTCGAAGCGCGAAGATAACGGTTTCTGCGGTCCACGGAGAGATGCGCAGGAACTGTTTCTATCATTCGCTCGCAGCGCTCGCCTTTGCGTTCTGCCTGGTTCCGTCGCCCGTTATGGGCCAAGATTTCGTTGCGCCACCACACTGGCGAGCTCAGAACGCTGCACATCTCATAATACTGCCAATGCTCTCATGACAGCGTCTCAGCCGTCGAAGCAAAGATTCGGATACCGTGGAGTAAACAGGCTCGTCCATTGACATGGCCATTTTCGCCGATGCTACGTGAATCGACCATATCATATTTTCAAGAAGCCGCCCAGTAGCAATCAGTGCGGTCTGCTACCCTAGACTGAGTTCTGGGCAATGACCTACCTTTCACGTGTCAGTGGCTTTGCCAGACCTACCCGGGAGTTCGATGTCTTGGAATACAAAGTCCACCAAGCTGCCTCTCTACAACGTCGTGCGCGACCCGTTTGGGGGCTGTAATCGTTGTGTTGCCAGCCAGTTACCTGCCTTCGAAGCCGTTGTGGTCAGAGCCCAAAGTCCAACTCCCCGCTTCTCAGTCCTGGGAATCGCAGGAATAGAGTATGCCGAGTAAGTTTCTTCTGCATACCATTGAACTGTTTATCACATGCTCCCGGCAAGCTACTGGAGGCCCTTGATTCACAGTAGTGATCTCAGATGCAGTGACACGGCTAGATACTCAAGTAGGCAGTTAGGACGTGGGCGAAGGGTTCTCGTCGTCACCGCTCCCGCAGCCACCAACAGCAGGGTCTGGGACAACGGTTTTACATGACAGAGGAATGAAGCCATCCTCTATGTAATGCTTACAATTAACCTTAACAGAGAGTTGGCGCTTCCCCAGACTCACGTGCCGCGTGATGAATGGCATGACAAAGCTGCATTCCGCTGCCTCAGCATCCCAAGGTCGGACCCCGAGCAATTACTGATGGACTGAAGATCATGTCGGAACCCGAGAATAGGTTTGGCGGACATGACTGGTTGCTTCCTTGGCCCCAACCCCAAGGCGTGTCAACTTACTGTCTCACCCGAGCCATGCGCCACGGGGTACGCAGCCTGCTGGTCGTGGTCGTCCGTCTACAAGCGTGTCTCACCCGCACCCAACCACAAAGATGTACAGCCTGCTGTGTTCGTCAGCCAAATGTTTTGCATTTGTCATTCGGGCACCGACCGTTATCCTGATCCGAGAGAACTCCCACCAACGCTGTATGTCTCAGTCTCTTCTTGGACAGTAAGCGACAGAAAACATTCACTTTCACGACACCTCCTGACCCTATGCCAAGAGTTCGCCACAAGAACACAGGGCATCGTGATGTCTGAAATGTGACAAGAGTCTCGACGCAAGCGGAGCGGACTGGAGATGATGTTCACGAACATCGAAACTTATGCAGGGCACATGAAAACACAAGCTCCCATTCCTCTGGAGCAAACACGTCGGCCGCTCAGGTGTGATGATACTCTGTTGAGAGGTTGCGTACGCATCAGGCCTCCGGGCTTCCATCCGCCGGTAGGACAGGTCATATTGCGGCAATGCCAAGCCGAGGTGGAAAGCTAATCGACACATGCTCGGACACGTCGACAATACTTTGCTGATGAGAAGGCTTGCATGAAGCATCTCGCATCGGCACCATCCTTATGGCGCCAAGAGATACACGTAGCAGATCATACCGACACTGACGCAAGGCGCCAGCAGCATAACCATCCTCCTGCACTCCTACTCGCTAGCCAAATGGCCGTGATAAGCTTTCCTGGCCCGGCGTGTCGAATTAGCGTCTGTGTCGACCCTATCACGCCCATTCTAAGATCAAGTTGGCGAATGATCAACGCCTCGGCCGGCAGGGCGAAGCAGAGAAATGCACCCCCCGCAGCATGTTTCATTCCAGAATCGACGCCAAAAAAGCAGGAGGCGCGCGCGTGAAGAGATAACGATCGAGGACCATCGGGATCCCGTAACCTCCCGGCACCCCACGTCACGAGACCACGCCTCCGCCCGACGTGCGGACTTGGGCTGGGGGAGAGATTGCCATTGGACCCTCTGCGACGGAGCAACATGAACTAGAGGGCAAGTTGTGCGGGTTCACGGGACTCATGATGCTGCTGGCGTGAAGCGTTGGTGGTGGCTTGTGGAAATGCCGGGGAACAGAGCCTCCGCCAAGGGGCGTTTCTCCTGCGCATGTGCCTATTAGCATCGGCAGTCGAAACGGAAGAAGACGGTGCGAAACGAGTCCCCACGCCAAGATAGGCTGGGCGAGGGGAGGCTGTCGGCGGGCTGACGTCCTTCCCGCGGCTACTGAAGTGACCTCGAAACGCGCGCTGCGGCGAGGCATGTGGGGGAGGTGATGCTATTCGCAAGGTCGGGTTATGCTTATTCTATTACGTGCTTGGATGGCGAGCGCGCTAGATCAGGTCGCCCTCTGCTATCTGGTGAAGGGCGATCTACATATGGTGCCGTGGGGTTCATGTAGCAGTACTAGATGAATGCGGTGGCGATGCTGGGCTTGGTGGGACACAGGTACACGTAATTCTATTTCTCAACATCTTGGCGATGGAGGTTCTTGGAGCCGGGAAGATGCTTCTTGATATGAGGCGGAACTCGAGGATGGACGTCTTGGGACCTTGGCATCGGACCTGGCACTGCTTCGTGCGTCCGAATAATCCCGGCGGCCCCCAAGACATTCAAGACAATAGAAAGGCCGTCACCTTGCGCGTGCTGAGGGTCCCATTGGCTGGGCAGCGTCACGCTGCATCGCGAGTTGTGAGAAGTTGAGCTTCGAGCGTCTAGCTGCGACATGGCAATCGCGATGTCTGGTTTGGAGTATTGTACATAGTGCTGCTTCATCAGGCCCCGCATCCTATGACTCAAGGTCCACATGGAAGGAAGGCCTGCTCCTGATAGCTGAATGCGTGTCCATTCGGCATTGGATATGGGCGAGGCTCACAAATCCGGCATTGAAGACATGGCCTCGGGGCTAGCAAGGCTGCGCAGGCATCGGGCAGGGCTGGCCGCCTTGGCAATTTCAGCTATTAATACTAGCACGAGGCCTCTACGAAAACGGAGCAGGGGGGAGGATGGGGGATACTGGTCATGTCACCGTGCCAGCCCGCCATAGCGGAGGCGCCGGCCGGGGCTGGGAGATTTGGCGTGCGGCCCCGGCTTGGGGGTAATAATTGCGTACGCAGGCCGTATGATGGTGATGGGCGAACGAGCGAGACGCTGGGCCGGGCTAGTGCAGTGAGAATTATCGCCCAGAAAGTCTTGGCGACGGTGATGATGCTGAGACACGCATCCATCTAGTCGGTTGTTGCCCGTGGCTAGGGTGAGGATGCATACGTTGTTGTGCACTGCCCTCGATGATCATCTGCCAGCATCAAGCTAGTGTAAGATGGAACGTCAATCACTGACGCTTTCGAATCAAGTGCTGTTGGTAGAATGTTTTGGGAATTTTTTTCTTTCTTTTTTCGTCTTCTTGGCCTGCTGGGATGACCCGGCTTCCAGTTGGCCCGGAGTGACACTGAAACCCCAAAACGTCTTGTTGTGTCTATTCTCTTCCTCAGTCTTGTTTTGTTTCCTTATCTATCTTCTTGGCTCTCTTGGTAAGGGGGGAGGGGGGGAAGGCTCGCACAGTTAATCTCACGCTGACAAAAGCTAGCCAACGGCAAGCTTCCGGCGTCAGGTAGCATTCCCACATTCCATCCAATTGGGCTGAGACGGGCCCTGCTGAGGCTCCAACGGACCAGGGGACCCCCTCAAGGATCTGCACGGTTAGATTCGAGCTAATGTGGGCAGGGAAATCTCAGATCTGAATCCAAACAAGCAAGAGGGCAGGTGGAAAGGGGGTGTGCATGTGTGTGTGGCTGCTTGGTGTCGGTGGATATACATTTCAGACAGCTCAGATAGATAACAAGAACCGAGAGAATAGTACGACGGTCCTGTGGAAGTGGTTGCATGCTTGAAACCTGGGCGTTTTTAGAGTTAAAGTTGGTGGTGAGCGGACGGAGGCATCCCACGCCTCCGGCACCGCCCTATCCGGACCCTTTGGTCCCTCCAGTGCCTCGTAGCTTGCTGACATGCTTTTTTCTTCTTATTTCTTTTTTTGTTTCCTTTTGTTCCTTTTGCCGCTTCTGTCCTCCCTTCTTTACCTATGGCATACGTGCGCGCGGACGTATACGTATGCGTGGGTTCGGTGCAATAATGACAAAGTCTGGGCGAGACAAGGGCCAAGGACAGCACGGGCTGACAGGACAGGGGCCTGATTCGGAACCAAGGCGTCGGGAGATAAGGGACGCTGGCCAACCCTGGCGACATGACTGACAGCGTTGCGCATCCACGACCTCGCATTGGACAGAGACAGAGAGCAGGTCAAGGATGCCTCGTGCGCCGGAAGCTAGGGAGCTTCAGAAATTAAGTTGGGCACGCAGAGCAAGGGCGGACATGATGATGATGGAGGGAAGAGAGAAGACTATAGTGCGTAGCAATTACGTAGCGCAGACGCTGGGAGATAGGACATGACGGGGGGGAGTGGGGGAGGGAAAAGAAAAAAAAGGAAGAGAATGGGAAAGGAAGAAAGGGATGTCAGAGTTTCGGTCCGTGTTGAGCTTGTACGGCAGCCGTCGCATCCTTTCGCTCGTCACCATGACTGACTGACCGAGAGCCTTCCCGCGGTAGGGAATGTGAAGTCGAGATGATCGGCGAGGGAACCCCCCACGACGCCCATCCAGCTCCTCAACTAAAAGGTAGGAAGGCAAAAAATGGAGACAAAAAAAAGTGAAAAAGAAAAAAAAGAAGAAGAAGAAGAAGATACATACGCGTCGTCAGAAGTCGAAGCGGGACGGGCGTGGCTTAGACCTGGGAAGCAATCATAGGAGAGGGAGGGGGGGTGTGTGCGGAAAATGGGTTTGTCTTGTGTCAGGGGAGGGCATGAGATTACCGCTGGGCAGGATATCAGATTCTCTCTCTATCTATCTGTCTGTCTCTCACACGGACGCTTCGGTGCAGCCATGCTTTGGGTCGCAAGGAAGCACTTGGGTCTTGGCACGTCGAAGGAGAGTCATTCCGCCCGCAGGGGGGGGGGGGGGTGTCTACATCATACCTAGTAGGGAGCGCGAAAGCGAGGGAACAAGGACAGCAACACCTTGGGCCCGGCAAGCACTGTCCGTGGAATACATTAAAGAAGGCTTCCTCCGTCCTCCCATGGCTTGCCTTCCCCGGATCACTCGGCCCATCTCCCCCAGAATCAGTACAGGTGAAGCAGGTCATTCATCTTCAGTCACCACGAGATATACTGTCCGTGGTTGAGTGCTGCTTGCATAAACCGCCTCTACTTATACACGTCCCCCTTCTTCCGTTTTGTTCACATACTCTTCCTTACCCTCCTCTTCTTCTTCGTCTTCGGCATACGCTCCTTCCAACAAGCTTCCTTCCTCCTGCGCCACCTGCGCAAACCCTTCTCAGCCTTATACGACCCTTTCGCCGCAACACTCATTGCTCTTCAAGCATTGAATAGTACACTTCCAACATCCGTATACGAGTACAGGTTATATCGTCACCATGTCGAGCTTCCAGCGTGACGATGAGCTGTGCCGGCGGTACGCACAATTCGCCTCCCATATGGACCGGTGGCAATTTAAGATCATCTACTGGACCATGTTTGTCACCAACCTTATTGTCCTGTTCCTCGCCTCCTACACTTATACCAAGTACGTCGTCTCTCCTCTCCTGTCTATTGACGCGCAGCATGTGGCTAACAACGGCATCCAGGGGCCAGGAGTCGCTTCAGAAGTATGGCGCTGATGACAGAAAGCGACGAAAGTCGCTGCGCAAGTACATCTTTCTGTGCATGGCCTGCGTCTGCGTCTCCACTGTCGTTGTCGTCATGGAGGCCTATGCCCTGCTGGCCCTGCAGTTCTGCGATGGTGAAGACCTCATGTCGCTCTACTGGTCCACCTGGACCATGATCCAAGTCGGCTCGCTCATCGCCATGGTCGGCATCATCTTGGCCCTCGCCCATTCTCTGAGGGATCGCCAGCACCCGTGAGTACTTGTTTGCCCTCCCAATCCGGCCACCTCACTAACATGGCTGCCTAGACCTTGGGCCCTTGCCTTGGGTACACCCGTGCTTGTTATTGCCGGCTTCCTGCACCTCTTCCACGATTGCACCCGCAAGCGCGTCAAGAGCCTCAAGCGGCGCCGCAACTCTGGCATGTCTATGGACATGCCTCCCTTCAGTCAAGCGTAGGTATCCTTCCTCCCATATTCTCCAGCTCCCGCTCACATGATTGCAGCAACACCATCTCTGGTCCCGTTGATGAGGAAGATGACAGAGACACCGTACGGGGCGAGTTCATCGGCCTCACCGTCGACGGCGGTCCCATTATCCGATTCACGTGCCCTCCCCGTGGCCCCCTACCAGCCACTGCCATCCTCCTAGGCGTCAGCGACGATAGCAAGCCCATCATTGCTTACAGCAAGAACTCGGTACACTTCCTGGGCAGCAGCGAGGGCAGCAGCGACTTGGAGGCCGGAAAGGGACCGTTGAAGAAGCAGAAGGACACCGACTGAGGAGCAGATGGACATTGTTTGCTTTGAAGGGAGTTTGGGATGGAGGAAAAGGGGACTGGTAGGACAGGCATCGGGTATGGCACATTGCATAAGATACCCAGAGGCCAGGCCGGCACACGAGATTATGACGGAGTTTGGGTCAGTTTGGTATTTTTCTTTCGAGTTCTGTCGCCTCGATGTTTGGCCACTCGCTGCTGAGCTATCAGCCGTTTTGTTTTGTTCAATTCCTTTAGATGATTAGATCACTACCGCGCTGCTTTGCGCCATAATATTTTTTTTTTGTGACCATGATCGGAACTACACACTTGCCTCTCGTCTGTGCGTGAAGCATATTTGCTTTAGGTTGAGTCGGCAGCATCTGCAAGCCACCGTCTGCTACCTACCGTCACCGATATGAAGGCTGCAGCGTCCCCATTGGATTACAGTAACCGCTGGGACTTGGTCAATGCCCCAGACAAGCCACTTGGGGGGTCTGGGCCGTCGGCAAGCCACAGTGCTGCAGGGCAATTGTTGAGGACCACAAGTCGATGAGGCACTGGCGGTGGCGGTACGGACTGTCTCACGGAGAAACGCGTCTTAGACGGCATACACCGCTGTTTCAACCTTGTTGAAAGCCGAAGGCAGGGCGGCCATAGTGCGAGTAAGATGAGCCGCGTGGCCGACGCTGGTCTTGCCCAGACATGGCCAAGACAGCACAGGGAGGTGTTAAACGACTTGGCGAGAATGGAGGCGTGGCAGATAGGATAGGGACATGACGATGGACCAACTGGCGTTGCACAGCAGGCGGATTTGAGCGCTGTGGCACAAGGGCTGGTGGAAACGTGAGCGTCTGCGCCATGTGCGACCCGGGAAGGGGGTTGTGAAGACGCGACGGATATGTGCCGTGACTCATGTGGTGGCAGTGGTACAATGTGTTTTTCGGCAAGGCGATGTGCAGTGTGACAAGAGCAGCAGGTTGGAGAGTAGATGATGGACGAGCGATGACGATGGAACTTCAGGTTACTACTAAGTCGGGGCTGATAAGATAAGGGGACGGCGATGTCGGGCGTGGGGTTCAAAATTCCACCTGGTCATCGATGGAGGGGCAAATGGATCTCCATACTATTTTTCTATTTTTCATCCCATTCGTCCCGCGTCGGCCGAAATGGCGCTTGCCTTGCCTCCGCGAGAGCCGCATTCCTTACAAATCACCTGAAAGACCGGATTGACAATTTATTTTATTTTTTCATCTACAACATCCTCCTCTTGTTTGCTTGCTTGGCGTCACGTCAGGATGGGGCTGGAAAAGGTCAAGCATGTTGTGCTGGTACGACGACAACACCCCTCCCCTCAATCCTCTTGCGCCGGGGCTGGTCGGCTTGGCGGGCTTGTTCTAACGAGGTGTGATGCAGGTCCTCTCGGGGAAAGGCGGCGTGGGTAAGTCGTCTGTGACGACGCAGCTGGCGCTCTCGCTCTCGCTGGCCGGGCACTCGGTCGGCATCCTCGACGTCGATCTAACGGGCCCCTCGATCCCGCGCATGCTCTCGATCGAATCCTCCAAGGTCACCCAGATTCCCGGCGGATGGGCGCCGGTGCCGGTGCACGAGGCCGACGCCGAGAAGGGCCTGGGCAGCCTACACGCCATGAGCCTGGGGTTCTTGCTGGCGCAGCGCGGCGACGCGGTGGTGTGGCGCGGGCCCAAGAAGACGGCCATGATCCGGCAGTTCCTCAAGGACGTGCTGTGGGAGGAGACGGACTACCTGCTCATCGACACGCCGCCGGGGACCAGCGACGAGCACATCTCGCTGGCGGAGACGCTGCAGCGCGACTCGCCGCCGGGCCAGGTGGCGGGCGCCGTGGTGGTGACGACGCCGCAGGCCGTGGCGACGGCCGATGTGCGCAAGGAGCTCAACTTCTGCGCCAAGACGGGCATCCGCGTGCTGGGCGTCGTCGAGAACATGAGCGGCTACGTGTGCCCCCAGTGCTCCGAGTGCACCGACATCTTCGGGTCCGGCGGCGGGCGCTCCATGGCCGACGAGTTCAAGGTGCCCTTCCTCGGCTCCGTGCCCATGGACTCGCAGTTCATCGCGCTGCTCGAGGAGGGCGTGCGGCCGCGGTATCCCGAGGGCACGGTGGTGGACGGCGTTGACCTCGCGGCCGAGGGGGCGGAAGCCGACGAGGAGGGGCAGCGCCTGGTGGACAAGTATCGATACTGTCTGCTCAAGACGGTGTTCAAGGGCATCACGGACAAGGTGGTGGAGGGTGTGGGCAGCGCTACCCTGTCATCTACGAGTTAAATAAAAAGACATAAATAATACAACAAACACCATGATGACGACGATGATGCTACAGACTACAGACATGCCGAGCTACAGCTCCCACCGGGTCAGGCCGCAATCCCGGCACCCAAATCCCCACCGCAGCCCCTGACTCGGTAGCATGATACGACGACAAGGATGTTGCTGGGTGTTATTATTGTTATCATTTTCCTTTGTCTCTGCTGTTTTGTTCCATTCTACTCTCTTGGTTTGGTATGGAATTTCTGCCCCTCCACCTTTTTTAGCTTGAGAGGACCAATGACATAATTTTGGCCCGTCCACTCACACACGACCAGTCTCGATCCATTGTCTCTGCCTATGCATGAACACGGATGCGGAAGGCTGAGCTCCTGTGCCTGAAAAGAACGCACCTTGAAATACCTCGAAGTCCGGCAGAGCTGTCCCTTGTTGGTAGCATGAGGGATTAGTGCCACCATTACTGTCACTCATCCCTTGCACCGATAGCCATCCATAGGAGGTAGCTCCTAAGGCAAGCTGTAAGCCCTGGAGAGCGCTGTAATATCGGCGGGGCAGCTTCAACACCACCAACCTCACTGATCCGCTCCACCCCACACCCAAAAATTCTCTGCCCGTGACAACCTGCTTTTAAACCCGTCCTCACGCAACCACCTCGTCTCCTGCCATCAAGCCGTCCATCTCCTCGCTGCAACCCCAAGCTGCTGTTCCCCTCTTCTGCTGCCTCGGCGCACCTCTCCCCCGAGTCCTCGTTCATGTCTAATTGAACGCGCGCCCCCCTCTTCTGCTCGTCGAGTTTCACCGCCTGGACGGCCGCTGTGCTGCGACCGTTTGTTTGACTCTTTAAATAGCCCACGAGGCCTTTCATGCGATCTACAGACCTCCTGCGATTCCTCTTCTCGCGCCCTTCCAAGTACGTCTCTGCTGTCGAGCTTCGGCCTGTCGAGCTTCCACTAACACTACCCAGGCCTCGATAGCACCCATTTGGAGCAACAGCCGCTGAACACAACCCAATATCCCCTCGTCCCGGGAACCCTCTCCATCCGATACGCGAACCAGTGTCGGAACTCCCTCGGTCCACGATTCCGTCGCGAAAGCCCTCGTTACCGTCCCTCCGCTCCCGACCCCCCTAACGTCCCCTCGAGCGACGTTAACAGCCTTCTCCCCCGCGCAACTGCAGCTGGCTTCCGCCAGCATCTATTGAGCCTCACGACTCCTGTGGGCCTACTCTCTCAAACGGACGCCGCAAGGTCTGTTTGAGTGGCAGCTAGTGCTCCGCGGACTGCACCCAATCCCGCAGCTCTCCTACCCCATCTCCCGCCACTTCGCCAGCGTCGATCCACGAGAATGGTCAACCTTTCGGTGCCCAACGACTACACCTTCTCTCCGTCTGAGGCTACGCCCCATCTGACTATCAATCACGATGTCGCTGCCGATTTAGACTCGACCAACGCCTTTGAAGGCCCTGAGAAGTTGCTCGAAGTCTGGTTTGCCCCCAGCGCTACCGCCCTTCCTCCCGGTGCCCAGCCCAATGGCCTCAAGTCGGTCCCCGCCGATACCTGGGTTGGCATGCTCGACATGGTCAACTGCAAGATCCTCTCGGTTCTCGAGTCCGACGTTGTGGATGCGTACCTCCTCTCCGAGTCGAGCATGTTCGTCTTCCCCCACAAGCTGATTCTGAAGACGTGCGGAACCACGACCCTCCTTCTTGGGCTGCAGCGCATGCTGCACATTGCTGCTGTGGACGCTGGATTCCCCTTCCACAACGCCGAGGCTGCGAGCGACATCCGTGCCGCTGCCACCCCGTACCGCGTCTTCTACAGTCGCAAGAACTTCCTCTTCCCCGACAAACAGCACGGCCCTCACCGTAGCTGGAAGCAAGAGGTCAAGTACCTCGATGACATGTTCGAGGGCGGAAGTGCCTATATGGTAGGCAAGATGAACGGCGATCACTGGTACCTTTACATTACCTCTCCGAGCCAGGCTCTCACGCCCCCTCGCACCCCCGACGCCGAGGATCTGGCGGCTACCAAGATCCCCACGGGCAAAGGCTACGCCCCGGCTAGCCAGAACGATGAGACGCTGGAGATTCTTATGACTGATCTCGATCCCGAGAATGCTAAGCAATTCTACTTGTCACACGCGAGTGCGGTCGCGAGCGACAAGCTTGCTGCGGAGGCTCGAGATGCGCGCAAGAAGGCTGCCGACAGCGTTGCGAGCCTGTCTGGTCCTGCAGAGGAGGTCGATGTGTTTGACAATGGTGATGGCGAGCCCATTGTCGACAAGGACGATGCTACTGAGGGTCTGACTACCGAGGGCCATGCCCTTGGTACCGTCGTATCTGAGAGCTGCGGCTTGTCGGATGTGTACCCCGTCTCCACGTACCCCGACGCCCGCGTCGACGCCTACCTCTTCAGCCCCTGCGGCTTCTCGGCCAACGGCGTCATCCCCCCGCCGCCGTCGGCCCAGGGCGACGTGAACAACGCGGGCCACTACTTCACGGTACACGTGACGCCCGAGCCCAACTGCTCGTTCGCCTCCTTCGAGACCAACGTGCCGGGCGGGCAGAGCGGGCGCACCACGGCGGAGATTATCGAGCACGTCGTCAGCATCTTCCGCCCGGGGCGCTTCAGCGTGACGCTGTTCGAGGCCAAGGGCCAGAGCGCGAACCCGTACGGCATGGGCGACAAGTCGGTGGCGCCCGCTGCGCAGCGCCTCGTCGACCCGGTCAAGGGGTACCGACGCATCGATAGGATTGTGCACGACTTTGAGGACTACGACCTCATCTTCCGCTTCTACGAGCGCGAGGGCTGGACTGGTGAGAAGGGTGCTCGTGTTGGTGAGGTCATGTAGATGGAGACGGCGATGCATTCGATACTTTCATATTTGGCACACTTTTATTTTGAGCTTTGTTGATGTGAATTAATGAAGAGGCATTTTGCAGTATTATGAATCATTTACCGTATCTACAGCTATCAATTATGTATTGCTCATTCTTTATCGCTTTGATACTTGAATTTATGCCTTATGCTAGAGAGGGGTGATATTTTCGACCCATGTCACTTATCGATAAGACCACGTGACACTAAGCTTCTCTCATTTTTTTTCCCTAAACCTTCAACAAATTTATCACAAGTCTCCAGCCAAACACACACCACGAAAAAAAAAAAAAATCCCATTACCGGACGCAACGCCGACGAATACCAATCCAATTCCACTGCTCCGACGCAGAGAAACCACCCCAAGCCGCCAAGATGCATCTGATGTACACCCTCGACGCCAACGGCAACCGCCTGTACACGCTCAAGAAGGTCGCCCACGGCCAGGTCACCAAGTCGGCGCACCCTGCGCGCTTCTCGCCCGACGACAAGTGGTCGCGCCAGCGCGTCACGCTCAAGAGGCGCTTCGGCCTGCTCCTCACGCAGCAAAGTGCGTAGACGAGCCCTTTCTTCTGGAAGTGGGAATGGCTGTGGCTAATTGGTTTTTCTTACAGAGGAGGAATAGATACGAGATTTTGAGGAGGGGGGAGAGAAAAATATGTAAAGAGAGAAAGGGGTTGGCGTTTTTTTTCTGGCGGATATATCACGCGGCGTTATATATTTTGTTCCAAGGAATATCATGTGGTTGGCTTCGAAACGAGAAGACTTCTTATTTTCCATTGTCAATTGAGCTTTTTTGTTGGCTTAGTTGCACTTTTATCTCTTCCTTCGCGAGTTGACGTTGCGGCCGGCCCCTACGCGGATCTTGGTGCCCGCGTTGGCCCTGTCGCCGCCCATCAGGCCCGGCAGGTAGTCCTGGTCCATGATGTCGCGGCGGCGCTCCCTGCGCTGGTCCTCGGCGGCGCGGACGTACTCCTTCTGGTCCTCTGCGAAGACGAGGTCGCGGCCCCATCCGTTCTTGCCGCCGCCGGCGCCGCCCGTGTTGCGCGCGAGCTTGCCGCTCGGGGTGCCGTGGACGGGCTTGGGCACGCTGTAGACGTTGCCGCGGTTGTTCCACTGGAAGTTCTTCTTGAGGTGGAGGCGGAAGACGCCGTGCTGGTCCGTCGAGCAGCTCGTGCGCAGCAGCGTGGGCTGCCCGCACGAGGGGCAGAACTGCTTGGCCATGTCGCGCGTCACGGTGAAGCAGCCGTGGCACCGGAGCACCCAGTTCTTGAGGTAGGTGATGCGCGCCAGCGAGGGGGCCACGAGGTTGAGGTTCATGCGCAGCGCCACGTTTTGCATCGCGTAGTCGGAGGTGAGGATGGCCGCCTGCAGCGTCGTCGCGGCCGGCGCCGACGCCTTGTCGGGCCCGTTGGCGTCGGCTTCCTGGTGCTTCTTGAGGTTCGAGGGCGTGATCCAGCCGTCCTCGGAGTCGGACTCGTCGGCCTCGGCTTCTACAGAGGCAGGCGTGGCTTGGTCTGTGGGCTGGGAGGGTGCTTCGGTAGGCTCGTTTTCTTGCGGCGTACTGGCTGTCTCTGGTTTGGATTCCCCTGTGGATGGCTCGGCGTCCTTGGTTTCGGGCTGCTCGAGGTTGAGGTTCTGCATGCCCTCATCTAGCGATGGGCCGGCAGGGGCAGTCTCGGCAGTCTGTGCCTCCTCTTGTGTTGCCTCTTGGCTTGGTTCACCCTGCACGGGCTCCTCCTGTTCTTCTGGCTTTTGTCCTTCTACCTCTGCCTCTGCCTCGGTCTGCTCGTTTTGACCTGGTCGTCCATTCAGGCGCTTCTGGCCAGGCATGTTCCTCAACCTCCAGTCGCCACCGTTGCGCTCGCACTCGAGCTCATAGCCCAGGGCCAGGACCTCCAAGTCAGGCCTGCTCAGGACATTGAGGTCGCCGGTCCTCCTGGCGAAGCCCTGGATGAAGCGGATGCTGTCAGGCCGGGGCGATCGGATGGTGACGAATGGCATCAGTGTGGTCTCGACGCGGGAGCGGGTGGCGGCGTCGCGGATTTCGGGGATGACGGAGGGGATCGTGTAGAGCTTCTCGGCCTTGGCAAGGAGGACGCTCACGGGGGGGTCGTTCTTGATCAGAGGACCCGTGTCGAGAACGAGGCTGTGGATGGGCTTGGGGGGTTCCGACGTCGCCTGCGTCGGCGATGGAGGGGTATCGATGGTGGCCATGCTGGGCGAGTGAAAGCTGGCCGCGGGCCTGGGGTTCCGGCTGCAACAGTTGTTTCTTGGCTAGTTTATCGAAATTTATGTAATGATAGGAGATCGATTCGGTCTGCGGCTCTGTGACCTCGAGGCGGATGTTTTGCGACGGGCTTTTGGTTTTCTTGCGTCGACGTGGGGCAGCAATTGTTGGAGGGACGGAAATTAGCTGATAAGATAAAGATTTTTTTGTGTGGGCGGCGATTCACGTGGGTCAGGAAGCTACATGATGGAAACGGGAGATGGAACGCCAGACTACGGTTCTGGGCATGTGTCATGAAGATCTTGACGAGGATTTCAAATTAATCGCCAGAAAATTCATATCCTGTTTGAGTTGTATATACCACTACTCTTCGGATACCAGGATAAAACGCCTACACTGTTAGCCCTACCCTGGACGTACACTGATGCAGTGAATATGTGACAAGCGAGCGGCCGGCTTTCTTTATCCCTACAATAAAATCTAGAGTAGAATTTGCTATCCTTCTTCATTTTGTGTTAACAAGTGAGAAGCCATCGAGAAACTCCAACGCTATGGACTCACTCCCATTCTCCGGTATCATAGCTGCTGTCTTGTAACCTCCACAACCTCAACCACCGCCGCAGTGTATGAATGATATCCTGGCTCTTGGGGTTATTCTTCCTTGGCCCATCCTCTGCATCCTGCAATGCCTGCGTAAACAACTCCTTCGCCTCCCTGCGACCGCTCTGCGATCTCAAGAGAAAAGTGCCAAAGTTCATAATCGACACCAGCGTCTCTCTATGGTCCACCCCGCACACCTCCCTCTTCACCTCAATGTTTCTCTTGAACATCTCGTGCGCCTCCTCGACGTGTCCCTCATCGCCGAGCATCGTGGCCAGGTTGCACTCGGCCACCAAGACGCTCATGTGTCTCGGGCCCAGCTGCGCACGCTTGGTTGTGTAGACCTCGCGCTCTAGCATGATGGCTTCTTCTGCGTTGCCCTGGTCGTCGAGGATGCTGGAGAGGTGCTCCATGCAGTTGAGTGTATCGCCGTGATGCCGGCCCAAGACTCTCTCGCTGCGCGCCAGGGCTTCGCGTTGCATGGATTCTGCCTTGCTCAAGTCGCCGGTGGTCACGATGGCGGTGGCGAGGTCGCTCATTGCGTCGATGGTGAGGGGGTCGTCTTCGCCGAGCACCTCTTTGCGAATCTCGACTAGACGCTCTAGGATAGGGATAGCATGAGGGTCCTCGTCACAGGAACCCAGTGTCCAACCAAGCAGGCCTGTGCTGATCATTGTATCGACATGTTTCTCCCCGAGGTGCTTCATGTTGATGTTCATGGACTCTGCAAAACGAGCCCGTGCTTCATCGAAGCTGCCAGTCCAGTGAATATATCTCCCCGAAGAGTTCAACAGCCTCGCCCGATAAAGATCTGCCTCTTTGGATACCGACTTGAACTCATAGCGCAGGACCAGCTCGGCGTGGGGCAGCAGGATCTCGCTGAGGGTAAAGTAGTCGGTATCTGGATGTGAGTTTGGCTCTGGAAACTGCATAGCCACAGATTTGAGAGCTGCCGTTGCCCACTTGTCCGTCTCAGATGGCATCTCCTTCTCCAGCCACCACCTCGTCGCCAGCTGTACTAGACGATGCGTGCTGAAGGCCGTATCGGCTTCATCGGCGTCGATGAACGAGAAGGCTTTGAGCACGGCAACGGCGTCTTGAAAGTCAAACTCATCCTCTCCATCGGACTGTAGCAGAACGGCAGGGACGCCCTGGTGCTGAAAGAAGGTGATGAGGCATAGGAGCTCTGCCGCCCTGGGGTTGGACTCCCGGATCGCCTCGAATGAAAGCATCCATGTCTTGGCGAGAGATTCCATGGAGCTTCCTTGCCGACCGTGGTCAGAGAATTCGTAGCTCAAGAGCTTCGTCCTCGTTGCGTCGCTTTTCTGGTATTGCTCCAGATACTGACGCACCGTTTTTCTCCGCTTGGTGATGAAGGCGACGGCCTGCGTAATGGCCAACGGAATGAACTCGAGGACTTCAAGCAGCGTGATTAGTGTGTCCTCGGGCGTATCAGTCGGTAGACGCTTTCTGATGAGCTTCAGACCCTCCTCTCGCTCCATCTCCTGAATGAGGATGGGCTTCGATGTGCTGGCCACATCAAAGGCAATGTCTCGGCTTCTTGTGGTAAAGAGCAATGTGCCCTGGGCTGAATGGGGGATACATTCCGACGGCGTCTTGCCGATTCGTGTCTTTTCTCGGAAGAAGGCGTCCTCGTCGTCGACGTTATCGACAACCATAAGCCAGGGGTCTTGGTGTCGGTACTCGAGCCAGTCCTTTAGCAAAGCGGCCGCATCGGTGCCTCCATCTTCCTTGGAGACGATGCCACATTCATTGGCAATGCGGTTCATTGACTCTTCGAAGCGAGCGCTCGTGGCGGCGTTGCACCAGAAGATGGAGCATCGCTCATCTTTCTTCCGCATTCGGTAACAATACTCGAGTGCGATTTGGGATTTCCTATACAGGCTCATCAGCCACATCTCTGCAACCACAGCTGCAAGACTCACCCTATGCCTCCCAAGCCACAGAGAGCTGCTTTGGGCTGTGTACCCTCTGGCACGTCCAACTCCCTCTCAATAGCATCGAAGATGACTTTGCGGCCAACGAAGGAGGGGTTGCGATCAAACGGAACCAGGAACCGCGCCTGGCTATACGGAGGTGGATCGAAATCGACCTTGAAGTTGTTTTGGAAGTTATCAATCACTTGGTGAAACATGAGAGTCTGAATGTACCCGTCGAGGGCATCAGCAATCTTGTCAATCTTACTGTCATACTTTAGACTGGCCAGCGCCTTCTTGCGCTTCTCCCAGGTGGAGGCTTCAGCACTGGGTATGGCTTTATCCAAAATACCGTCGAGCTCCTGTATGTCTCGCAAGCAGCCATTCACCACGGGAATCAGGGCGTCCTGCGTTTGCGCATCCATGCGGCGTGCGTCCACGTTGGCCTGCATGCGACGGAGGGCATCCGTCATCAGAGGCAGAACAGTCTTGATCTGCCTGAAGGAGCGAGGCACATCATCCGATACAAAGTCCCTGAGGCGCTCCGAGATTTTGGCACCCAGCTCGACGAACTGGACAATGGCCGCTGCGAGGCCAATGGCGCTGGCAGGATCCATGGTGCGGCCGCCTCACCGACGCCAGAATAAGCCGAAACAGAGCTGTTGCCTTGCAGCGAGCATAGACTGCCAAGCCGAGTTTGGTGACGAGGTTGCGCCTCGTTTACCTCGAGTCAAGGACACCCCGCTTGACTATGGTGAGAAATTGTAGCATTGGGACACGATAAATTCACATCACGTGGCCCAGCCAGTGGGTTCGTGCTAGACCGAGTTGTGTTTATATTGGATAGCTCATATGTGAGGTTAATGAATAGCAACAGGAAATAAATGTATAGTGAATGAGAAAGGCTTTTATTTCATTCAACAAGTTCATCTTAGGACAGCCATAGAAACAGGCTGGGTAATATGAGGTTATGTGGCAGAATTGATGTGACCCAGCCGTTTAATATCAGACAATGCCGCTGTCTATGAAAAACAAAAGAAAAGGCCGTGTTGCCCTATTCTTCAAGTAAACTCGACTCGACTTTTTCTAGCCCGTAGTTATTATTAATTGTGTTCATACAACCGGGTGCAGTATAACTGCTCTACTAAGCATGAATAATATCCGCCCAGTTCCAGTCAATGACGACACTCATTGTAATGTTTTCCCTTCACAACCACTGCCGTTTTTATTGCCGGCAACACAAGACTGTGCCCATCACAAAGAAGCAAACATTACCAATCACAGAGTCGCGATTGGACACATCGACATCGCCGCGAGATCCGATCCTCAGCCTACCATCGATGGCGATCGCGGCGCCGTCGTGTCATAGAAAGTCTGTTGATCCCATACGCCAAGGCGGCCGCCGTATTCCAGAAATTCCATACGGCAATAGTCGTATCTCCGGATCATTCCCTCCACCCGTAGCATTCCACGGGGCTGCGGCTTCACAGCAGCTTATCACTCTGACGGGGACGACTTGATGACGGCCTCATTGTCCTGACCGTCCTTTATCCGCGCTGATGACGACCGTCTTACGAAGCCAGATAAAGATGCTTTGGGTGGCGGGTGGTATCGAGAGCGGATCTTGCGGCCGACATCCCCGGCCGATTCTTCCATGACGACTGCAAGATGTCTCCCGCGGTCATGGTTCTGCCGAGATCTTATTCGACAATGCCCACGTGTAAAACTCGATTGGAAAATACTTAAATTCGCACGTCCTGCATGTACTCGGCCTGCTTGTTTGTACCTCATCAACCAACATCGCCAGACAGGAGACCACTGTTGAGAATGACACAGAACATGGCATTGAAGTCCCTAGCAGGGTTGCTCCTTGTGAGCGGCGGCGCCATGGCGGCTCCATTCGTCTCCGAGGCTCAGACAACCTTTACCTCGGACGCGCCCTTTGTGCCCTCGGCCGTGCCTGTTACCAATGTCACCTCTCACGGTCCTTACACGGGACCTCCTCCGACCACCACCGGCGCCCTGTCGACAAGTGTCCTCGCGCCGTCCATTGCGGCCCTCCCTCCTCCTGACGCCTACGACTATCCTGCTGATGGTAAGCTTCATGCCGACCAGCCTGCGCCTTACACGCCCAACGGAGGCATCGGGACCAATGGCTCGGCTCCCGTGTACCGTGTCCAGAGCGACTTTGACTACCAATCGCTCGCTTTGGCCCTGTACCAGGAGTACATTGAGCTCGACCTCTTCCACTGGGGCCTAGCGACCTTCTCCGTTGAGGAGTGGGAATCGTATGGCATCAACGCCGAGGACCGCGAGCTTATCCGCTACATGGCCGACCAGGAGGTTGGGCACGCCACCGTCATCACCAACATGCTCGGCCCTCAAGCTCCCAAGCAGTGCACCTACAACTACCCTGTCAAGAACGTGCCCGAGTTCATCGACTTCAACCAGAAGCTCACGCGCTGGGGCGAGGCAGGCGTATACGGCTTTCTGCCCCATCTCAACTCGGGTCCTGCTGCCCAGCTCCTCCTCCAGAGTATCACCATTGAGGCCCGCCAGCAGATGATATTCCGGCAGTTTGAGGGTCTGCATGCCATGCCTGAGTGGCACACCGTCGGTATCCCCCAGAGCTGGGCCTGGACCTTCTTGGCTCCTTATATCTCAAGCTGCCCCTACAACCAGACGCGGCTTGTGTGGCAGAACTATCCGGCGTTGCACATCCTGAACCAGCCAAACCCTGCCCGCATCAACGGATCCAACGTCTGGAATGAGACGACGGGAACCAATGCCAATGCGCTGTCGACAAAGGATGTGTCCCAGCAAGCCCTCTGCGTCAACGCCACGGGCGTGGGCCGCAGTTGCGCACCGGGCATCACCCGTAACCGCACCGAGCCTCTGTCGTACGCCGGCCGTCAGGTGTTCCTGAGCTGGGATGCCCCCGGCCAGGTTGTCGGACCCAACAACAGCTACGTAACGTCGACGAATGTGCTGCAGCCGTCGTTTGCCGCCTGGGTCTCCCAGCTCAACGTCACGTACACGCCGCTGCACAATGTCAGTGTCGAAAAGCGCACTGCATGGACAATCCAGCCCAACGCTTCCACGTGGGAGAATGATCCTGCCGTCAACTCGACCATGTTTTTGGCCCTGACTGATGTGGACTTGTATGTCACGCCGTACAACCTGACCATGCTCAACCCTCACGTTGGTGCTCTGGCTGTCTACCAGGCCGGCTAGACGGCAATCTTGTTAGCGATAGTGTTTACAAGATTACGTTGGGATTGGGGTAAACTGGGGATATGTACATGTAGATGAGGTGTGATTATAATAATTCTTATCAATGGCAACTTAATTCTAGTACGTCTGAAATCTTCTCGTGAATACTGACATGTATGTACATCTAATTGTAATTCATATTAAATATGCCATCCTTATCTCACCCCCAACACGTCACACGCATCAAACGCCACCCCCCCTTTTGCAAGCCAATTGACGCATGTTATCCTTCCATTACCTCGAAAGTATAGACCGGGCTAGCAAATCACCAGGACAAGTTCGGGCCATCGGCCCAGTAGCCGCGGATCTATCCGCCTACCGTCACGCGCGCCACGATGCCCTCCACACTTGGCACTTCATGATGGCTTTTAAGCTGCGGAGACGCAGGCATAGCGATTAATTTTTAATGCGGTATTGGTTAGAGTAGAGAATTAAGTTGCCGGGGCGTCGTGTCTGTAACTCTAAACTTCAGCCCCCGATAAGAGCCAAAGGACTATAAGCTGCCCCTTGGCGACCCTCCTCTTCTTTCTTCTCGTGACGCTGCTCCCCCATCACGTTCGCTTCTCGCAATCCTGCTCAACGCACACTCGCAATTCTCGTACATCGATACATCTCTATTCAACATGAGCTTCTATCAGCACGACGACACCACCATCGAGACGATCCTCGGCGTCGAACTCTCCAGGACCAGACAGACAGGCACGGCAGCAAACATGGACACAGCCAAGAACAGCGAAGGGAAAACCTCCATCAAGCCCCTCAGCATCGCCGGCTCAGGTGCCACGACGGCGGCAACGGGAGATGTCGAGCAGCAGATCACCGGCCAGTACAACAACCTGGGATGGAAACGCTTGACCGTCATCCTCATCGTCGAGGCCGTCGCCCTCGGAGCTCTGAGCCTTCCCCATGCCTTCCACACTCTGGGGATGGTTGCCGGTGTCCTCTTGACCGTAATTGTGGGATTCATCGCCATCTACACCAGCTACATCGTGGGGCGAGTCAAGGTCGTGTATCCCGAGGTGTCACACTACACCGACGTCGGCAAGTTGCTTTTTGGCAAAGCAGGCTACGAGATCTTTGGGTTCATGTTTGTCATGCAGCTGATACTGCTTGTGGGCGGGCACTGCCTCACGGGAGCCATCGCCATGGTCAACATCACAGGCGGCGGCATCTGCTCGCTTTGGTTCGGGGCCATGTCCACGGTGGTTCTGCTGCTGCTCGCAGTCCCACCGTCCTTTGCCGAGCTGGCCGTCCTCGGCTACATTGACTTCATCTCGATTGTGCTGGCTATCGGCATCACCATCATCGCAACCGGTGCCCAAGCCTCGCAGGCAGAGGGCGGTCTCGCTGCTGTGGAATGGTCAGCCTGGCCCAAGCCCGACCTGACCTTCTCCCAAACATTCGTCGCTATTAGCAACATTGTCCTGTCGTATGCCTTTGCCGTGTGCCAGATCACCTTCATGGACGAAATGCACACACCCAAGGACTTCATCAAATCGACCTGGACTCTGGGCATTGTGCAGATAGTGATTTACACTCTCACCGGGTCGCTGATTTACGCCTTTGTCGGACCACACGTGCAATCGCCGGCCATCCTCTCCGCTGGAGGCGTCATTTCGAAGATTGCCTTTGGAGTTGCTCTGCCCGTCATCTTCATTTCGGGCTCGATCAATACGACGGTGACGGCAAAATACATCTACAGCCGTATCTGCAAAAGCACCGACAGCCGAAAGATTCAGAACCTCCGAGGCTGGACTACCTGGCTGATACTGATTACGACCATTACCATCGTCGCCTGGGTCCTCGCCGAGACGATTCCGTTCTTTTCTAATCTCCTATCCCTATGCTCGTCGCTCTTTATCAGCGGATTTACGCTCTACTTCCCTCCTGTCATGTGGTTCAAGCTTTTGCGCAGAGGCCCATGGCACTCGCGGGAGAATATTCTTCTCAGCATTGTCAACGTTTTTGTTTTTGTTCTTGGGGTCGTGATGCTCTTTGGCGGGACGTATTCAAGCATCAGCGAGATTGTAAGTATATCCCATTGTTCCTATGGCATTGACTTCTTTGCTAACCATGGCAGGCATCACAATACGCGAGCGGGAGCGTACGAGAGCCTTTCACGTGCATCGCCGCACCTGCACACTGAGTATGCTGTGGTAGCTGTGGGCATGGACTGGGTTATGGGTGATGATTTCTATTTTGATGTATCCAGGCAAAGTCATTCTCGATATTTGGATCACAAGCAGCGTGTGTGGGGAAGGGAATGAGCGACTTGTCACCTCGCAGTGACTTCATTATAAATTATTCTATCAAATCTATGTCTCTGTTCTATCCGTGATGCGCCAATTCTTGACATTGGAAATATCTCCAACTGACAAGGCGATGCATCCTAGTTGATTGACTGGACAACGGGGTATCTAGGGAAGAAAGGTTTGTAGGACTAAAATTCAGTTGTCAGTATCGGCTCATTATAAAGATCAAAACAAACTCACCTTTTGGCATCTCGCATTGAAGTCGCCGGTCGTGGCCATGTTGACTGATAGTTCATCACCAGGAACGCCGATCTTGGCAACAGGGCCCGAGATAGGCGAGACCTTGTCCCAGCCAGGTCCAGCAGCCGGGTTCTTGATCCACTCGACGAACCAGCCGTGGATAGAATCGGCCAGGGCCTGCTGGGCCTCGGTGACGCCAGACAGAGACTCGAAGCACTCGTTGCCGCCGTGGAAGAAGGGCACCTCGGTGCCGTGGGTAGGGGCTGTGCCGGGCACGCCGACAACGTTGTCATACGCTCCAAAGAATCGGTAGACCCAGGTATTCTGTGCTGCGCTGCGGATGTCCAGGAGGTAGTCAACGGCGCAGTTGAAGCGGGCGTCGCCGTACTGCGTCCCGCTTTGGAGGGGCACGCTGGCAAAGTCGTCGGCAGGATACGCCCGCAGCAGCTCGCAGTCGGGGATGTGCTGGCTGTCGGCGTCGAAGGTGTTGATCCAGGAGCGGAAGTTGCTGTTCTCGGCGCCGTAGACGAGGCTGAAGATGGTGCCCTCGCCGTTCGAGGTGCCGGTGAGCAGGGGAACGTGGGAGGCGTAGTCCCCGGCGGCGAAGCGGGCAGCGTAGTCGGTGTGGCGGGTGATGTTGTCGATGCTGGGCGTGAAGACGGTGTTGTAGAGCGAGTTGAAGTCGGACGTCATGAAGGCCGACACGTCGAGCTGCCTGAGGCAGTCGATCTGGCCGTCGCCGCCAGCCGGGCAGCCGAGCTCAGCGGCCATGATGTTGAGGGCCTCATCGACGGGGGCAAAAGCGGGACCCGAGACGGCGGTGGCGCTCATCTGGACGGCGCCCTTGAGCCACGAGTCCGGGTGGTTCCAGAGGTAGTGGTCGACCTGGACGGAGCCGGAGGAGTGGCCTCCGAAGACGACATGGTCGGGGTTTCCTCCGAAAGCTGCGGTGGATGTTAGAACTGCAGAATAGCATAGATATGATGTAATGATGATGCTTACCTCGGATGTTCTCACGAACCCACTCCAGGGCCTTTTCGACATCCAGGATGCTAAAGTTCTGCGACTCGCCCGGGTTGGCGGCGGCGAGCTCCGAGGAGTGCGGCGAGGCAAAGATGCTCTCGCGGGTGTTGAAGTTGACGTAGATAACACCATTGCGGGCAAAGTTGCTGCCCTGAAGCTGAGGGTTGCTGCTTGAGCCCGTCACCATGGCGCCACCGTACATGTAGACAAAGACCTAGCCAGAAGGCCCCATGTTAGTGAATGGCCGGCACGACGCCGAGGATGGACATACCGGCAGATCTCTTGCGCCGGCGGGGGCCCAGATGTTGAGGTTCAGGCAGTCCTCGTCCTGAGCGGACCACTGGCTGCTGCCGCCGGCCTGGGGACACGTCGGGCCGTAGGACAGAGCATCAAAGCGCTCGGGAGACGGGCGGAGCGGCTGAGGAGCCCTCCAGCGGTTCTGCCCGCCCGTCGTCTGTGCGAAGGGGATACCAAGGTACACGGCGTTGCAGCTGGCGTCGCGGAAGCCCACCACACGGCCTTGGGGGATCGGCACGCTGGGCTCCGGCTCTGTGCAGTCGGCGGCGGCGGCGGCGTGCAGGGGACCGAGGCATGCCACGGCGGCGAGGCCAAGATACGAACGCAGGAGTCCCATGGCGAAGGTCGGAAAAGGGAAGCAGGGGGTGGGAGGAAGAGAGAGCGAGCGAGTGTGTGTGCGTGTGTGGCTGACAAGGACAGAGAAAAATTCCTGTTTTCTTTGGACATACCTTGTTGGGATTAAGTATGGGAATCTCGGGCATGGAAGAGACACACAGAAACCCGTTAGCACGGTCGACTAGGAAGCACGAGGTTAGATTGGCCGTCGACAACTCCACAGCCCGGGGCTTTTAGGTGTTCCACCATGGTGCCATGATGAAATTGCGATTGGGACGACGGCGAGGCGTGGATCTAGATTGGACCCCTGGGGGGCTGTTGCGCACGTCCTCGAGGGGGTGAGGTTGTCTACGCACTCCTCTGGCCAATGCATTCATACTTGACGTTATGATGAATCCGAGTGGGATGAAATATTGGCATCTAATACCGTGGGAGATTTCTTTTCATACTAACAGAGATGTCTGGGCATTTCTGGTCTAATTAACTTAACCTCCTCAAACTTGTCCTTTCCCTCTATCGCTGTCTCCTCCATCTTCTACGTTGCTGATCCCTGTGGCTTTGGCGTCAACGGCAACTTGCGTAATGACCGCCGATCCCTCTGCCCCGCCAGCCTCATTGTCGTCCTCCTCTGACACGGATCGGTCTAGTTCTTCTTCTTCCGGATCTTCTCCTGGAGGGGGAGCTTCAAGCCGTCTTCCCAAGTCGTAGATGGGCGGGTTCTGTAAGTCGGTAAAGAACGGCCGCGGGCCCTTATCCAGCTTTGCAGTCCTTCTGTACTCATCGGCTACTCTGGCCTCTATCCTCCTCTCGGCTCTTCGCACGTGGAAGACTTTTGCTCGGTGGGTAATGATATGCACCGGCCGCTCAAAGGCTTGATCAATCTCAGTGCGAATGTTGCATCCTTCGAGGAAGATATCAAAGCAGATGAATGCGGTATCGCGGAGACCGAGCAGGTCAACCATAATAGGCTGTAGACTGAACTTGGGGGTTGGTTGCCCAATGGACTCTAGCATTGCCTTGGTGATTTTCTCAGCCCGTGATCGGGCCCAGGGGATGCCGATTTTAGAGTGTCGACATTCGTCCCTGTACCTTGTTTTGAGAAGACATCGTGCGGTGAGATCGGCTGCTAATGCTGCACTTGTTTCAGGAGCTACTTTGACTTCCCACATCGCAGTACGGTGCGGGTGTCGAATCTACTATTAAAGCCAGGCAAAAGAAAGAAAAAAAGAGAGAAAAAAAAGGAGGGAAAGACTGTTGTTGTGGCCTGCTTTTATAGTAGTATGGAATGCATGTATCCGTCACGTCTACCATATCTTTGAACTTTACATATATGCTTCGCCACAATGGTTGGTTCAAACCTCGGGCCTCGCCTCGCAATCTGCCTCGACTCAGCCTTCTGGGTTAGTGAATGTGGGGTGGAGGTTGAACTGAAGCCTGCCTTTCGAAATGTGTATAAAACACCATGGCGCTCATCTTCACGATAGAACCAAGTCTACCAACAAAAGAACGAGCCCCGAGAAAAAGAAATTAAGCGAACCCCCGCACCCTCTGCCCGCAGGAAGCAATCTCGATCAGGCAATCGCAGTGGCACATGCTCCATGGAAGATCCATCGACATGGGATGGAACGTGCTGAAAACCGGAAGACAAGAGGGACGACCTAACTGTTAAATAACAGGACCATGACCACAAACTACCGTTTTATCTGCATGGCATGACGGTATACTCTGTCTAGACTTAGACAAGCGACCGTTGTATCAGCCTGGTATAAGCTAGGGGGGGGGGGATGCAAATATTACTCCTAGATCCGAATAAGTCCCAAGATTTCGTTAGCGAACCTCGCTACTCCTTCCCTGTTATTTTTACTCCGAGCCCTGTAAATAGCGGGCTGCTCGGGGGGGTTCGGATCTTGGGCCGTAGCTCAGCAGTTTGGGTTGCGCTGCCAAGCCCTATATTCGAGATTCTAAAGCAGCTAATCGAGGGCTACAGTCGGTATGTACGAGTCATGAACGGTCCGGTGCGAAACGGTGAGCGTTCGGGGCGAGAGCAAGCCATACCCGCTCCGACGGGCGCCGCCACAATTCATGCGGAAGACTCGGGCGGGCATGCGTGAGGATCAGTTGCCGCTAGTAGGTTATGGCGAAGCCCCGAACGTTTTGGGCTGCTCACAGCTGAGCCTTGAGCAGAGAGCTTTACAGCCAGGGTCTTCAGGGGGGAAACCATGGCGGCGGACGCGTGTTTCTGGCGTGGCGTCCTGGTTAGCATGCGAGGTTGTGGAGATGAAAATCTAGCATCTTGGCGCATCGACGCCGAGAATCCTCCTGGAAGCATGCAGAGAAGCTGGCCTTTGTCTTGGATGTGTCTCGGATGTCTTGCAGATGGATCAGTGTGCATGAACCTCTGACTAACAACAACAACGACAACAACAACAACAACCACCACAACAACAGCAACCGCAACAACAGCCAAAGAACAACCAAAGAACATGGACGCCTGGCCAAACGAGCAGAACAACACACACACACACACACACGGTACACAAATGCCGAATGGTATGCTACGGAATATTACGGTTCCGCGCACTTCGTGGGGCCGCCAAAATAGCCCTTCCCACGATCCACTGCCTCTCGGGATATCCCCCGTCAAACGAGCCCAGAACGCCTCTAGCCCGTCGTTTAGCCAATACCTCAGAAGTTCCTTGGTATGTATGGCACCACACGTAGCGGCCGCCACGAGTAGCGGCTGCCACGAGTAGCGGCTGCTCTCCTAGGAGACGAGACGAGACGAGCCGGGTGGGAGGGTGAGAGGGTGGCTTGGGCGGCAATCGATGTGCGCGCCGTCTCCTCACAGACATTAAGACCTATCCACGTCCCACCACACCTGGCGATCATCTCTGTCCCTTCTCCATCTCTTGCCGTTGTAAGCACCACTGGCTGTGCGTAGAGGTTTTCACGAGTCCGCACCGCAAGCCGTACGGGCTTCGTCATGGCGAGCAATCTGGGTCTCGGCCAGGTGGTCTCCTGGTATATATGCACAGCGGTGGCCCTCGTCTTTCTGGCATGCCGGCTCTGGGTCCGGGTGCGCAAGCTGGGCGCCGTGTCGTTGGAGGATGCCTTCCTGACGCTGGCGGGATGCTGTCTGCTCGGCGACCTCATCATACAGCATTACATGTGGTCCCTGGGGATGGCGGACCCGGCCACTGCGACGTTTGATGGGTTTGTCAATATCATGAAGGTGTGTTGTGTAATACAGGCAGCAGATGGAACCAGTTCGGCCACTAACATGAAGCGCTCGCCAGATGATTGTTCCCGGGTCGATTCTATATGTCACGTCGCTCTGGGCCATCAAGATTGCCCTGGTCATCTTTTACAAGAAGATTACCATCCCGGGCTCGCGCATGGCCGTCATCTACAACTGCACGCTGGGCTTCCTGGTTGCGTCGTGGGCCCTCATCTTCTTCCACATCATCTTCCAGTGCTTCCCTCACGACAAGAGGTGGTCGCAGGACCCGTCGTGTGAGTGCAGCGATTCTGGGTCTCTGATGGAAGTGGCTGACCATGGACCAGACCAGTGCGATCCCTACAACGCTCTTGTCAACTACTGGATCACTATCATCTGTAAGTTGCGCCGTATCTGTTATACATTCAATTGTGTGAGGACTAACAGACGACTCTTTGTCGCAGTAAACATCTTCACGGATATCCTTAGTACGTACGAGCTCCGGCGCCTCTTGACCAGCACTGACCGTGAGCAGTCATGAGTCTCCCCATCTCGGTTGTCCTAAAGCTGCAAATGAAGACGAAGCAAAAGATTGGCGTCATCGCCATGTTCACGCTGGGCGTCTTTGTCGTCATTACAAGCAGTATGCCATGCTCCCTGCAAAAACTCCAGTGTTTCCCGCTGACCCCTCGCAGTCGTCCGGGCCTACTTCTCGCACCGCAACGAGACGATGCTGACGTGCACGGTATCCATGATTGAAACGGCGGTTGCCATCATCGCGGCCTGCCTCCCACGTAAGACGACGCCATCAATATAGGTGCATACGGGCAACGCTGACTGACCTATTCTGCAGCTCTTCGCCAGTTCATCATGGGCAGCCTCTCGACGGGCCGCGGCAACTCGAGCTACCAGCAGCACTACGAGCTCTCGTCGTCGGGCCAGCCGCGCTCTCGACGCACGCACCAGGGCAGCCGCATCACGACCAACATTGTCGGGGGAACCAAGACGAACGACTCGGAGGACGAGCTGGTCAAGAACCAGGGCCTCGGCCCGTTTGTGCAGGCGGATGCGGCGAGCCACGATGCCGACAGGGACGGAATCACCGTCACGACGACGTTCTACGTGCAGGGAACGACCAAGAAGAAAGACAGGGACGAGGAGGACGCTGTCATGTAAATAAGCATCCATCGACGAGAATGTACATACATTGCAATTGTCTTGCTGCTTCCGGGAGATGGTGCCGCGTGACAAGGCGCCCATTAGCTCCGGCCTAGTCCGGGCCATTCCTCTCCTTCTCTCCATGATACCCCGCATTTACTCCTTCACCTCCATCATCATCATCATCACCAGCATGGCCGACAAGCCCCGCAAGGTCCGCCAGGCCTGCGACTCCTGCCACGCCCGCAAGACGCGCTGCGACGGCCGCCGCCCGTGCCACGGCTGCCAAGACGCCGGCGCCGAGTGCACCTACTTGGCCGTGCCCAAGAAGACGGGGCCCAAAGGTGGTCCTCGCCGCCGCCGTCCTCTCCATCCCGCGCACCCTCCCGCCCCCGCTGCCGCCGCTGTTCCGCCATGCATACTCCGCCGCGCTTCTCCTCAGTCTTCCTCTTCTTCTTCGCCTCTTCCTCTTCCTCTTCATCCTCCTCCGCCTTCATCATCCCATCTTCCTCCTCCTCCTCCCCCTCTCCCCGATGGCTCCCCCGATGACCTCCCCAATGGCCTCCGCAATGGCTTCCTCCCCTCGCCGCGCCTTTCTCCCCCCGTCATGTGCTGGGGCATCGACGCCTTCTTCGAGCACAAGTATCCAATCACCCCCATCCTGCACCGCCCCCACGTCGAGGAGAGCCTGCACCGCATCGCCTGCTCGCCCGATGCCTACGCCCTCCTCACCTCTTGCTGCGCCGTCCTCTCCCTCTCGCCAGATATCCTGCCCAAGCCGCCCTCCCCCGGCTCCCCATCGCCCATCCTCGTGCCCCCAACCGACTTCCTCCTCTCCGAGACGGCGCGTGCCCGCCGCTACTGCAACGTGGCCGAGTCCCAGTCCCTCCTTCACATCCAGACCTCCTTCTTCCTCTTCTCCGCCTTCTTCTGCATGAACAAGGACGATGCCGCCTGGTTCTACCTCCGCGAGTCCATCACCATGCTGCAGACCCTGCGCCTCCACGAGGAAGCCACCTACAGCCTCCTCGACCCCGTCGACGCTGCCTACGGCCGCCGCCTCTTCTGGGTTCTCTTCATCACGGAGCGCGCCTACGCACTGCAGCGCCACCGACCCCTGACGCTCCAGAATACTCTCGCTTTACCATGCGCGAGTCCCCTGTGCAACGACTCGGACATCATGCCGGGTTTTCTCGATCTCATCAGCCTCTTTGGCCACTTTGACACGGACTTCATCGCTTCCTGGAACTCATCGGTGCCTCTTGCGCAGCCTTCCGAGTCCACCCATCTCTCTCTCCTGCAGGAACTGCTCAAGTACGCGCTGCCCAGCGTGTCGAGCTACGCCCCTGCACAGCAGGCCGACCTGCTCATCTCACAGCAGTGGCTCAAAGTCATGGTTTGGAAGCACTGCGTCTCCAAAGCACTACTCAAGACGGCCTCGGGCGACGACTCCATGTCCCTCACGTACCCGGCCTCCATTGCCCGGGATGTCGTCCTCATCTCCAAGCTCCTACCCACCAAAGCCTTCGAGGCCAACGGCGTGGGAATCCTCGAAAAGATCTTTGACGTCGGCTGTTCCCTGGCTGACCTGGTCCTCCTCAGGGCCGAGGCCAACAGCGCGTCCACCATGGAGGTCGGACCGCTCGACACCCTGGTTGAGCTGGCCTCGATCCTCGTCACGACGCTGCAAGGTGAATTCCGCCACTCTGGCGTCCTGATCGACAAGGTCAACCAGTGTCTCTTGATGAATGTCGACCGGGGGCTGTGTTTACCCGAGGTTGAAGTCTTGGGTGACCTTGAATCCATCGAGTCTGCGGTCCTGGGAGATGAAATCATTCCATTCTGACGGTCGATGCAAGCGCGTCCTGTATATTGTGTCTTCGTCTCCCAAGTGCGCCTGTAACAGAACTTGTACAAAATCCATTGACTGTGTTGTTCCAACTCACGATATTACTCATAACTCATAAGCAAGCCGCTTCTAGTAAAATGTTAGAAAATGCGTCCTAGAGTACCTGCAGCCAATCTAGTCGCGCCAGTTGAGGATCGAGACGAAGGCGCGGGGCCCCCTACCACATTCGGATTCCAACTCTGTGTGCCATGCTATCACGCTCCCCACGAGTTCGACGCGTATTTGCATCGGTCCCTCTTCTATCTCTCCCCATTCCTGGCCCGTCGCCGCTGTCCTTTGCCATTGCTTAGCCGGGGCCGTCAACATCGCCTTGGCATCAAAGCAGTCGACAAGGGACTTGAAGTGCACTCTGGCGACAGGACAGGAGTCCCAAATTAACACCGCCATAGTTTCCGCTAACATCTTCTTACCCATCCATTACATTCATCTCTACTTTGCCTTCGCGCGAGGGGATTCGGAGCTCATGGCCGCCGTCTGCCTCCTCCCCTACGTCTGTTTTGTCGTGGCGCTGCACATGGCTTCTGGGTGGCTTCTGTTTAAGGTCAACCGCTAGTAATTACAATGCTTTTATATTGCGGTGCATTGCAGGCGAGCTGATTGCATGCCTTAGCTGAGCCGTGTACTTGACCGGAGGGGTTGTCATGACCATTGGAAGCGCCACCATCTTCACCGTCACCCCGAGACCACGTAGCCAATGTTTTCAGCTCAGCATCATCCTGGGAGGCGGCACGGCTCGTGGCCAATCTCGGCTTCACCGTCTCGGACGTGACCATCATGGCAGAAACGGGCGGCGGCCTGGGCCTGCAGCGTGTCATCTCCATGAAGAAGGAGAGGCCCCCGCCCGTCAGCAGATACGCCTACTGGGCGGGCATCGAGCGTATAGACAGCCGGTCGGCTTACAAAAAATGACAGAGCATCTTGATTGTAGCCACAATGGGTCGCCGCCCACTTTTATCACAGAATGATTATCGCTTGAAGAGAAATTAATCCTTTACTAGTAGTAGGAGAACCGAAGAGCCGGGAATAGCGGGGGGATTTTCTAGGATTGTCCGGAACTCCGGGAATCATGGTTAGCATGTGTCTCGATTTGGCTTCACATCATTGCATATTGCGAGGCCTTGGACCAATAAACGACTCCTCATAAACCAACCCTGCCTCTGACTCTCCCCTCCGTCACCCCCAGTCAAGTCCATAGACCCCGCGCGATCTCGCTACTCTCTCTCTACACCCTTCATTCTCATCAACCTGCGCAAAGCTCACCGCCAAAATGCCGCACATCTCCATCGTCCTCTACCCCAACAACCCGGGCAACACCTTTGACATGAAGTACTACATCGACACCCACATGCCCCTCGTCCAGGAGAATTGGGGCCCCTTTGGACTCGAGAAGTGGCAGGTCATCGAGTACGAGGGCGCCGAGGACGCCGCGAGGACGCCCTACACCGTCAGCGCCATCCTTACGTGGAAGGACGCTGCTGCTGTCAAGGCTGCGCTGGCCTCCCCCGCCTCCCAGACCGTCTTCAATGACGTGCCCAAGTTCAGCAACCAGACCCCTGTCTTCATGTCCGCCCCCATCATCAAGGAGACGTAGATCAAGTCGTCTCACCAGTTGGCAGGGGATGCCGGTCCATCGGTCGACTTGCGGGAACGAGATGCTATGATTGGTTCGTGTCTCTGGAAACAGGTGGATCGCTGCATCGCTGCAAATGCGCGCGGAGTTTCCCTTTCTCAACACCCTGCTCGGCTCAGCACCATGTTTCAACTCGCCTAGCAAAACATGCCACGAGAGAACATAGATGGAATCATGTATACACAGCAAGGAAGGACTAAATAGGCATTTAACTAGTGCTTGTGTGGGCATGTCCAGCAATGTTTGTATCAGAGTACCATGCCGTCAAGGGTTCGCTCCTGGTGGGTTTCTAGCTAGTGATGATGACGCATTGAGATCGGATCTGCAACCGATGCAGATGAGGCAAGCCGTTCCATATTTCCTTGTGGTACTGTTACACACAATCGCTCCCCAGGTTCGACGCCTTGACCGCTCGGCAAGACCCATCCAATACTCGCAGCACCACTCACCCCACGAATCAACATGCTTTACATTTCATTTCCTGCTGCTGTCGTATTTTCTTCGACGTTGGCTACAAGGTAAACTGAGTAGCAGTCTAAAAGTCCTTTATTGTCTGGCTCTATCCTGGTCCTGGATCACACACCAACTACTACTGTTTGTATAGACTATTGCCCTTCTATTGTTCCTTTCCCCTCTCTGTCAGTATCGCTCTATAATCCCTTGTTGATATTACACTACTGACGATACACAGGAGTTTTGGTCCAGTGTATATTATTACTGGAAGACTGGCCTTTCCCCAATATAGCGCTTAGAACTTTGGCTCCTCCGAACAAGGCGATGAGCTGTTGAGGTGATGATGTTATTGTGAGAAGGCGGAGATTACAGACGCGCTCCGAGATGCTGACGGACAGAGTTGAGCCGTCCACGGAGTTATCGCTCTTCGATAGGATCGAGTCCCTGTTATTTGGCACGCGTCTCGCAGAATGGCCTCATGATTTTCAACCACACCATTCAGTAAATAGCAACTGTGGGATTGGGGCGACGAAAGTACAAACCATGCATGCGGCGCATCCTCCCCGAGTGCCAAGAAACATGTCCACATTCGGCCGCCGGGCATAAAACAACGAGACGCGTTCCGACTCAGACCTTAAAGCATGGTATATTCGGACCCCAAGTAACCCAACCCGTGTCCTGTCAACTCAGCACCGGCCGCCGTAGTGCCCGAACCGTCCGAATGGAGCGTAAGGCGGATTTATCATTCGGACTTAGCGGAGACAGGATGGATTTATCCCATAGGCCCCTAAAGGCTTACAAAAGTGGACTTTGTATGCATCCTGCTTACTCTGGGAGCAAGCGACTTACCACATGTCTTACACCAATGATGGATGGAAGAGGGATAGAGCATACCTCATAGTGCCTAGTATTTAGTTGCAAGATCTACCCGTCATCCTGTCAAGCGTCACTCTCCATCTCACATACCCCGCTACTATTTTCATACAGCACACTTCCCGCCCACTCCATCTCACCGCAGAAATGGCAGACAAGACCATCGTCTTCATCACCGGCGCCAATACTGGCATTGGGTACGAGGCAGTCAAGGCGCTGCTCCAATCCCCCAAGGCGTACCATGTTCTTCTCGGCAGCCGGTCCGTCGAGAAGGGCAAGGAGGCTGTAAGCCAAGTCACCAAGGAGTACCCCGACACCAAGAGCACGGTGGAGCTCGTTCAGATTGACATTTCCGACGATGCATCCATCCACGAAGCGGTGGCTACCATCAAGGGCAAGTTTGATCGCCTCGACTGCCTTGTGAACAATGCAGGTACGTGATAGTAGTCTTGGGTTCACCGTCTCTGGCTCACACCTGACCGTGTAGGCGCTTCTTTCGATACCACGTTTGCGAATGACGAGTCTCGCTTTCGCCAGATTTTCAACCAGGCGTGGGACACCAACGTGGCTGGCACCCAGGTCCTGACGTACGCCTGCGTCCCGCTCCTCTTGGCGGCCCAGGCTCCCCGGCTCATCTTTCTGACGTCGGGCCTCTCGACGCTAGAGGGAGCCTCAAAGGCACTCCACCCCTTCCGGCCGAACCCCGCTGCGGGATGGCCCAAGAAGGATGTCTTTGCAGCAGTTGGCTACAGGTCGTCCAAGGCCGGGCTGAACATGACGATGCTGATCTGGCACAACATCCTGCAGGAGGACGGCGTCAAGGTCTTTTGTATCAGCCCGGGGTTTCTTGCGACGGGCCTCGGCGGCGTGGGGCCCGAGGCCTTGAAGGCTATGGGTGCGGGTGAGGCCTGGCTGGGAGGAGATATCATCAAGAGAGTTGTGGATGGAGAGCGCGATGCGGATGCTGGAAAAGTGGTGGCACAGAACGGAGTTGTCCAGCCTTGGTAGGCAGCACCATTCATAGTGGTAACTATATGAGCTGAGTTCATTAAAGGAAAAAGTACTACGGAATAGTACTTGTTTGTGTTGTACATTCTCTCCCTTCGTCCTTTCAACTGATTCCTTCAGGAGTCTATGACAGTCTGTACGCATCTCCTATGAGGCCAAGCTGTACATCTCATACGCCCAACCCATGATGCCGACTCCCAAGAAACCAGTAAAGATCTTGCCCTGGGGAAAACCAGGCCCCCCAAACTCTGGATCGAGCCCCGCTGTCTCGGGGAAAAAGAGGGCAGCATAGCCGGCGAGCCAGTAGATGCTCCCGCAGAGGACGGCGGTGTTGATCGAGTCGCGGGCCGATGTGCCGGGATGCGACCTCCAGGTATAGTAGAGCGTCAGAAGGCCGAGCATGACGGAGAGGGTGATGGTCTGGCCATTGTGGAACCTGGGAAGTGGCAAGGGTTAGCGCGTGGAGATGCCGTGAATGATGATGCCGTGGTGTTGGATCACTTTGCGTGGGGAGGCCAGCGTGGGTTGTACTGGTGCGTCTCGTTCATGTCGGCCAGGGGCGCGCCGAACAACAGGCCGAGGGCGTCGACGGTGAGGAGGATTTTTCCGAGCATGACTGTTGGGGTGAGATGCAGATGGTGGCTGTATCTGAGTTTGACGGCAGCAGTACTTATGCGTTGACGTCTCCGCTATTCGGAGGAGCGATGGTGTTGGCCATGGAGCCTCCGTGGGATTATTATGTCCGCCTGCTTCCATTAACTCCGTCACTGGCGAAAGAGGTTCCAGATTATCTCCGTCTCTGCGTGTCTGGCAGAGGAGCTTGAGCGTCTTTCCAAGGACATAGATATAGACGATTGCTTGTCCTGGCTGTCCATCTGGCTGTCCGAATGGTGGCATGCAAGGTCACGGATTACCCCCACGCCCGAGTGGTGCGGACGTCCGATGATGGTGCATGCACTAAAGAATAGATGCCGTCTTGTGCAACAGTTGGCTCGAGATGGAATGCAAATGTACTGTCCTGTATGTATGGAATAGTCAAGGATCCCGGAATGGCTGCAAGCAACCCCTGCCGGCGACAGGCCGCCATGCCCGATAGGGAAAATCGCTGCGCCCAGATAAACATCGACCACGTCCATGCCAAGTGGCGATTACTGTGCATCTCTCCTTTTGTGGGTGCCTCGTCCAACCCAGACATCCCCGACGCGTCGTATCGGCCGTATCGCGCCGTATCCGCCCGCATTTGGCGCCCGGCCCCGTCCCTGATTCGCTGCTGCTGCTTGCTGCTGCTTGCTTGCTTGCTTGTTGCTTCTGCCGCGAGATGCCAGGCGTCCCGTTGAGTCGCGGCTGCGATGCCTGTCGGCGCAAGAAGAAGAAGGTTGGTTCCGCCCCCAACGCCCATCCCAGCTGCTGACGATCCCAGTGTGACCTGGCCAAGCCGGCCTGTTCCCGATGTGTCCGCGTCGGCGCCCACTGCACTGGCAGCGACACCAAGCGGTACAAGTTCCTGCACGGGCTGAAGCAAGCCACACCCAGAGACCCCGGGCCTCGGGCCGTCACCTCGCCTGACCCCCTTGCCATGGTTCCCGCCAATGCCACCACCTACCTGACAGGGTCCTTCATCCAGAGGCTCGAGATGCAGGATGTCCGCTACGACCTCACCAACTTTGGTCCCTTTCTCAAGCTTCTGCCCCTGAGGATCGGCAGGAACAGGGCCCTCGACGCCTCTGCCGATGCCTTGCAGACTGCCTTTGGCAGAGACTTTTCCAGAGACGGCAACAATGTGCCCACGATGCAGGCCCTCAAGAAGTATGGCATTGCACTCAAAGCATTGCAAGAGGCCTTGGCCTCCCCCACCGCCCATAAGCACCTGGCAGAGCTCCTCTGCTCCATATACATGGTTATGCTTGTCCAGGTGAGCATTCTAGCCCTCCCTTCTGGCCTCACATGGCATTTTCTGACCTTCTGCCTCAGGGTTGGATCGGGGCACCCGAGGGGAATACGACCCACGAGCAAGGACTGCAGTGTCTGGCAGAGATGATGGTAGTCGAGGGGCCTCGTGACGAGTTTGACATCGTAGTTCTGTCCGTCATATCAGCCCCTTTGGTAAGCATCCGTCCATCCACCCTTCACCTACACCTGGCGGCGCTGACTTGTGCATGCGCAGATTATGAGCGGCCTCACCGATCGGACCATCAATCTCAGTCCCCGATACTGGGAGGTCATGGCCGGCCTGGCCCAGCCAATGATGTCTGGGCCAGAGTTGGCCGACATCAACGTCAAGCCTCACGCCTCATTTCCAAGCCTCCATTTCTCCAGCATATCACTCTTGCCCAGGTTTATGCGCAGGCCGGAGCTGTACCATGACGAGATACAAACGAACTACCGCCTCGCCATGCATGACGTACCCAGGATTACCGAGCGGCTGGCGAGTCTGGGCGCTGCGCGGGGTTACATGGACAGCGTGCTTTCGAGGACACGCAGGGACTTGCAGGGGGCATTGTGTCTGGCCCTCTCCTCCGCCATCGGCCAGAACCATATTCTCCAGGCCTACTATCCCGACGACCAGACGCTGCCCACCGAACTGGCAGACCTCGTCCAGCAGATGGTCAAGGTCGCCGAGCAAGCCTGCAAGTTTGCTCCCTTGGGCGCCGGCTTCATCACCGGTGGCCTGTCAGCCGCCTGCGCCTCCACCGACGACCCCGTCCTCCAGAAACACATTCGCAGCATGCTGGACCGCTTCTTCTGGGCATTCCACGGCGACGAGTGGAACAAGATGCCCGACTGGTGGTATTACCGCTTCATGTGGATACGCTGTCGGCTGGGCAATCCAAAGCCCGGCGACGATCCTATCAAGGCGGCAGAGATGACCTCGATGAGGCTTCGGTGTGTACAGTGCTCGGCGTCGCATAATAATATCGAGCTTGTTCTGAGATGAGGGGGAACACGTACCACATTTAAATTGTGAAGATGATAACGAGAACACGGCGCAACTATGTCTAGCGATGTACACGGAATTTTGCATACAATTGAAACCAGTCACCCAGACTCGTTACAGAACACGGTCTAGCTGACAAGATTCTCATACACATGTAAATCATACGATACAGGACATGCCACCGTGGCTGTATCTGGCTACTGGTCGATTGTTTGGCACCGTATTCAGAGTTTGAGCTTGTACCCTCCTGGCCACCCTCAGTTATGGCGTTTCGGCGACAAATAGGAGACCTTCGATCCCCAAAACGAGCGTTGATAACAAAGATATTGACCGTGCCCGTGACTGACGTGACACGTCTTACCACGACAGAAACAGTCCCATATCAAAACAGAGAATATCCCCCTTCTAACTCTTTTCCTTCCCACCCCTAACATTCCTTGTCATTGCATCAATCCAACCACCACTATGCTGCCCCCGGATTTCTTTGCTTGGGCCCTCACCTGGGCCCTTGCCATGCTGCCTCAAGCATCGGCTTACCCCCGGCTACCTCTCTTCCTCAGAGGCTCGCAGCTCGAGAAACGCGTGTCGGGAGATGGGCGCCTGCACTGCGCTCTGAGTCCGCAGTACTCGCAGGTGGCTAATGAGTTCTGCTCTGATGCGCCGCCTGTGACTATTACCGTTGATACGACTACTGTCACCTCGTATGCTGTTTTGCCAAGTACTCGAATGGGAAGACACTGATTGTCTGTAGCTACCACGAAACCCCATTCTCGACTCCAGCGGACCAAGCCATCCCCACGCCGGAGACGAGCTCTACACCTGAAACAACTCCTACACTAGAGCCGACTCTTGCACCTGAGACGACTCCTATACTAGAGCCGACGCCTACACCAGAGACGACTTCCACACCGGACACTCCTACACCGGAAACGATTCTTACATCCGAAACGACTCCTACACTGGAAGCGACTCCTACGCCGGAGGCTGAAATTTTCGACTCTCTGCCCGGCGAAGTTTCCTCTACTACACCTCCATCTCCCGCTGTTCTTACAACGACAGAATCCGCTGCTTTCCTGGAAGAATACAACCATCTGGTTGCACGGCAATTCACCACCTCCGCCGCCGGACCTCGGCCTACGCCTATTTGCTTCTATGGTCTTGACTCGGAAGGCATTGAGTCACTGTGCTCCAGCATTGGCGTTCCTCTCCTCACGGCCGCAGTGACAGAAACTACTACTGTGGTCGTCTAGAGGCGGCTAGTGTTACCACGAGGTCGGGATGGCCGAGCTACTGACGTTGATGGAGTACCGTGTGACTAGGGATATTTTATAGAGAATCATAATTCCATTGATAGAAATAATAAAAGGGAGGGTATGCACCTTTATCGGCTTTCAGACGTCCTCACGATCCAGTCCCAAATTTTGACCATCCTCTCCCGATCAACCGGTTGAATGGCTTTCATTACTTTAGATGCGTCCTGGCTATTGAGAATCTCAAACACGGACGAAGTTTCCACCTTGCAATCCTGTTCTGCCGATGCATCCGCCCCTCCTCCGAATTTGTCTTTCCAGAGTCCCAGGAGGGATTCGGAGCTGTGGCCTTCAGGTCTCTGTCTCAAACCCATTTCGAGTCGTTCAAGCCACTCAGAAGGCTGTACAATATCGAAAGACACGCCGCTGCCTTTCAACCACCGTAGCATCGTGTCGAACGTTGGTGTGGTGTGCGGGTTGAGGACATGGTATACCGGCGTGTAGACGCTCTCCTGAAATTCCAGCGCGAAACTTCTGCACATTCGGGTGGTATTGGGCAAAGAGATATCCAGTACTGCTTGTGCCGCCAGCTCTACAGGAATCCAGTTCAATGGCTCGTGTGGTAGGCTCGGCAGACATCCTGTGAGCTTACACGTTGAAAGCATGAGAGGGTATGCCTCACTCATGTTCCAAACTCCTGATTGGTTTCCGCACAGCTGTCCCACTCGAATGACGGAAACTAATGAGTCGAGTCGATGAGTAGCTCGGCTTGCGCTGAAGTCAGCGTTTGCAGCTTGGCATATTTGCTCCGCCACCCATTTTGACTGCGAGTATCCCAAGGGCGACGCATCGGATGGCCTGGATGAGATGCGTTCTAGGACTCGTCGATCTGGCGAGGAGCTCACTGCTGCGATGGAGCTGATGAACTGTAGCCTGGAGTTGCTGCTTGCAGCGAACTCAATGAGGTTGTGGGTGCTTGCAATCTGATCCTCAAATGAAGGCAGATGAAGAGTGAAGTTAACCGTCCATGATGAGTGAATCACCAACGTTGTCTCCCGAAGCATTCGCTTAAAATTATCTTGCTGGATCGCGAATCCTTTCTTGGACAGATCAGAGGGTAGGCAAATGACCTCACAGCCTGCATCAGGAGATTGGCTGAGCGGCGCCAGTTCACGATCCATAAGCGCTTTCTGCACCCGCTCGTAGGCAGCGGCCGGCGAGGATGCTCGCAGTAAGCAGTAAACCTTGGTAACGCGACTGTTGTGCCGCAGAAGATCCAGAATATGGGCTCCGAGAAAGCCGGTGGCACCGGTCAGGACGGTGACGCAGCCACGGCGTTCCGAGGCGATATCGGCGGAGAAACTGAATTGGGAATACCTTTCCGCCATATTTTCCATGGCTTTCCACTGAGAATGCTCTTGGTGTGCATCGGACTGTACGCCACTTCTGAGCTGTTGCAGATGAGACGCCAGCGCATCGATTGTCCCATGGTCGTATATAACGTTAGCAGGCAAGGGGGTTGCGCCGGCTGGGAGACATGCAGACTGGATAAGCCTTCTGATCTGTACGCATGCGATAGAATCCACGCCTTGCTGATAAAGGTCCCTCTGCTTGTCAATCTCACGGCCTAGAACCGTCTCAAAACACTGTGCGATGACCCGTGCCAGATCCTCATCAGACACGGGCAGCGAGATACCCTCCACTGTGGGTCTTTCATCGTAGGCTGCTTGTATGAGACCTTTGTATCGGTCTTCAACTCGACGTCTAAGAATAGTTCCTTTGCTGCTCTTCTCTAGAGGCTGCTGCCGGCTACAGCGAGGAGGAATGATGAGCATGGACTGGGCGATGCGGGCGTGATTCTGGCTTGACTGGTTCATCTGATCAAACTGTGGCCATACCCTTGCCACTACATCGTCGGGGGATAATTCATCAGATTGTGGAAATAGCAGCGCTCCGGCATGCGATTGACCGGTCCCAAAGATGAAGACGTCCTGGAGCAGCGCCGATGAAGCCAGGATGCTGGCCTCCATCGAAGCTGGGTCAAATTTCTTGCCATTTATAAGTACGATCTGAGAATCTCCTCGGCTATGGTATCGCCATGCATGCGCCTTGCTTGGGTGTGGCTCAAACAAGTCTGATGTGGCATATGAGCCATCATGGCGGTTAGTTTTGGCGCGGTACGGCCAGTCCGGCTGGACAACCAGCTCAGACAGCCCATCGTCGCGGGCCTCAAAGCCTAGGAGACTTGAACCGACGGCGAGGCGCAGGAATTGCCAATCTTTTTCGGACTCGTAGTGCCGATGAGAGGACATGAGAAAGCCACACTCGGCGCTGCCCATTCTCGACAGCAGTCGCACTCGGGCATTGACAAGTTTATGGCCAATGGTGCTATCCAGAGCGGCGCCGCCGACGCCGACCAGCTCCATGGATTGGAGCAGCCTGATGTCTGAGTCGTCTTCGGAGAGCATTTGCAAGACGTACGGCACAGACGAGAAACATCCCACACGGGCAAGGTTCGCTTTGCGAGCAAACGCAACGGCTCGTGCGACATTTGCAGCTGTGATTGGCGCTTCTCCTTCAGGGAAAAGCCATATCATGGCCTGGGATGTCCAGGCTCTCAGGCAATCCGCCAGTCCGCCGTGATACAACGGTGTAGTGGAAAATGTGGCTGGCTTGTCCTGGCCGGGGAATCTGGGTAGGACGGTGACAGCACCGTACTGGCTCTGAAATATGGGCTTTGGTAGGCCAGACGACGTCCCAGACGTGTGGAATATGCATGCCGCCGTTGCGGCCGGCACATCATTCGGTATATCGGCTGTTGGTAGTGGCTGGTTGGGCGAGCTGATGGGAACTCGGAAGATGTTTAAAGCATGTCTTATGCTGTCCACTTTGGACTCGTATCGGTCTTCCACAAAGACGAATTGAGCATGCACGCTGGTGCAGAGATGATGGATCGCACTTGGCTCCAACTGAGGTCTTCACAGCTTGTCAAACATGAACCAAATCCACCATTAAGAACAAGAATCACTTACGCCAATAATACGACCGACCATCCCAGGCGCATCAAGCCGAGCCATGTTGAGATAAAGTGAATGTTGCTCGTGCATAAGAGGCCTGCGACGGCGTTGGCATCTTTCTCGGGCACTCCCGTGGTGTGGAACAACCGCCGGGAGGAAGCAGTTGACAAGATCTGCAGATCTTTGTACGTATATGCACGAGGAGCTGCGGATCCGTCAGTCGAAGATAATCACGGGTCTGGTTTCAGGGCTCCAGACTGGTATTATCCGCCGCAGACTCTGTACACCTCGAGAACCCAAGCGCGTAGGAGTTTGGGTGTCGTTTGGCTTGTTCGTCGACCAATTCGATCACGTTGTGAAACGATGGTGAATCGTGGCCAGACTTGGTCCCCAAGTTCCGTGCTTCACCCAGAGTACATGTGAAGTAATTTGGCTCTGGCTGTTCCATGTTCCAAGACGGCGCCAAATTGTTCAAGTTGAATTTCATCAAAATGCTTCAGGCCTGAAGTTGGAGGACCTTGGATGTCGTCAAGATAATCCTGAGAAATGGAATTCTCCAAATGGAATGCAAACCCAGCGATGGAAAAGGCCAAGACGGCCCCTCGTTCCTTTTCAGATGTGTTAGATACCCACCAATCTCCAAGAATACACGGAATTCCCCGCGTCATGGACCGCTGATGACGAATACACGCATCGACGCCTCACGCCTCACGCCCCGCATTCTCAACCTGGCGACCAACTGATCTTGATTGATGAGAGTTGCCAAATCATCTCGACCGTAATCGACCATATCCTCGCATCCATCGCGGAGTCGGACTCAATACACCATGGGCCAAAGAACCATCGCCGACACAGTCACTCTCCCCAACGAGACCAAGATCCCACAGCTGGGATTCGGCGTCTGGGCATCGCCACCCCAGCTCTGCACCAACTCATGCCTCAATGCCCTGGAATGCGGCTATCGGCACATCGACACCGGCCAATGTTACGGAAATGAGGCCGAGGTGGGAAAGGCCGTGCAGCAATCTCTGCTCGACCGCGGGGATTTGTTCATCACAACCAAGATCCTGACCGCGGGAGGGTCCGTGGACAAGAGCTACGAGAAATGCATCGAAAGCGCGCGGAAGCTGGACCCCAAGTCTGGCTACGTCGATCTCTTCCTTATCCACAGTCCCGACTGCAGTAAGAAGGAGAGGCTGGAGATGTGGCAGGCCTTGGAGCGCATGTACGAGGAGGGCAAAGCCAAGAGCATAGGCGTCAGCAACTTTGGCATCAGCAATATCCAGGAATTGAAAGAGGTGGCCAAAATGTGGCCGCCTCATGTCAACCAGATCGAGGTAAGGCATTGTTCACGCGTGCATGTGAGTGCCTGCGCATTAACCGCATCATCAGCTTCATCCGTGGTGCCAACAAAGGGAGATTGTCGAGTACTGCGAGAAGAACGGCATCGTTGTAGAGGCATACTGCCCGATAGTCAGGAACCAAAAAGCAGATGATGAGCACTTGGTGGCTATTGCTGGCAAACACGGCGTCACGGCTAACCAGGTCTTGCTGCGATGGAGCCTGCAGAAGGGTTGGATTCCCCTGCCCAAGAGCGACAACAAGGACCGCATTAAGACGAATGCAAACTTGTACAGCTTCGAGCTTGATGAGCAGGACATGGCCACGTTGGACGGCCTTGACCAGGGTGCAGCTGGGGCTATCGTTGAGGCAGTTCAGAACTAGAATAGCAGCCCCGTGACCAGTTGAACGACAAAGGAATTACGATAGATTTGTATAGGATGCCACACCGCTTTTAAGTTCAAGTATCGAACGTGACAAATACCTTTTCCTGTGTGACCAGTCGGTTATCGGGGATGGGCACGAATATAGGACGTCATGGACCTTGTGCATATAGCCCTGCATCTGAACACCTTGGTCCTCTTAGTTATAACACTGTTCGCAGAGGATCATCATTGGGAGTTATGGAAGGGAACGGAGACGTTAGGCGATACGCCTATGCAACACTTATCACCCATCACTCATATCTGCCCCGGTGTCGTGATTCTGATGCATACACTGAAGAAGCAGGGAAGCAAGCAACCCTTAGTCGTCCTATACACGCCAGAATTGAAACGAGCCGCGGTAACCGCACTACAGCTCGAAGCAGCAAAGAGCAACATGATACTATGAAAATGCGAGCATCTAGTGCCCAGCCCAGGCATCAAGACGCTTCTCATCGCCGAGCGCTTCAAGGATACGTGGACCAAGCTGCGCGTCTTTGAGCTATCCGGCTACGACGCTGTGTGCTTCCTCGATGCCGACATGGCTGTGTTCCAGAACATGGATGCGATATTCGACTTTGAATCCAGCCTGCCCTCGGACTGGTTGGCGGCGAACCACGCCTGTGTCTGCAACCTCGATTCGGATCCCTGGGCACCCGCTGACTGGAAGCCTGAGAACTGCGCCTATACCAATCTCACGCACCCGCGTGGCTTGACGGAACCCAACCAACCTTCCAGCGGCGGCCCTAGAACATACGACCTGCTCAACAGCGGGCTGTTCCTCTTTCACCCGTCGCAAGGATTGTGGGAACGAATGCTTGACTTCTTCAATACGACGCCTCTCCTTGGGACGTTTCAGTTTCCTGACCAGGACTTTCTCGCACACTTCTTTCGGGACAGATGGCTGGGGCTCGGGTGGCAATGGAACGCCATCAAGACTATGAGGTACTGGCATCGGGACCTGTGGCGAGACGAGGAGGTTGTGTGTCTGCATTACATTGTGGACAAGCCGTGGGCCAAGCGTCTGGGGCCGGATGGCTCGGCGGGCTACTCGGGTAAAGATGGCGAGACGCATGGCTGGTGGTGGGAGGAGTACCGTGACTGGGAGAATGAGCGGCTTCAGCAGGATGACGGGAGGGCGGTATTTGAGATGGTGAGAGGAACAGTCGCACCGTTGAGCACTCTCGATTATTAAATTGAAGACTTGATTTGAACCACAAGCGTGAGGGTACTCTACATGCTGTGATAGACACTGATTTAGAATCGACCTACGCGAACTGAATAGTAGGGTACTGTAAGTTGGTTGTTAGAAAGGGGAGGCCGCCTCTTTGTGGCATTTGGCTTGGGCTAGACTAATAGTGTACACAAGATGCCCCTCGCATATCAAACATGCTTATGAAGACACAACTCCAACGGAGATGTAGGATTTCCCGTTGGTGTGCCCCAATGGGATATAGACCAGCGACTTCGAGGAGGCCCCCTCTGACGATAAGACGATATTAGATCAATAGGTGACAATTGGTTAGAAACTCCAACATAGATGATACTGTACTTGGGTGTTCTAAATTAGCCGAATCCCCCCTACTAATGTAGACATCTCTACACTTTCACGATAACGTCGCTGTCCGCATTCAACAAGGTAGTCATTCCTGTCAAACCAATCCTGGTAAAGTAGAATAAAAACAACGCCATATCCACAAGCAAACACTCGCTCTCTGTCCGTGAACTGTCCACTGCGAAATCCACCATGGCCCGCCATAGGCAGTCCATTATTACCAGCATGCAAGCGTCCTTCATCTATACCATTCACATCCACCTTCCACGTCCTAGTTACACGGGATCCAGCTGCAGGTGGCGGGAAGTTGGCTAAGCTGTCATCTAAACGACTCTCCCTCTATATCATTCTTATGCAACTCGGCCCCTGGCCCTTGTTATCCTTGGCCTCCTCGTCAGCCCCTAGCTCAACTAGGAGCCTTGCTATTGCTTCGGTTCCGGCCCAGTGCAGCGGTGTCATGCCGTCGTTGTCCTTGGCCTCTATATCAGCCCCGAGCTCTTGGACCAGCAGCCTAGCTACTGCCTCCCGGTCACACATCACGGCCCAGTGCAGCGGTGTCATGCCGTCTTTGTCCTTGACCCCTATATCAGCCCTTGGCTCTTCAGCGAGCAGCCTAGCCGTTGCTTTATGTCCACCTATAGCGGCCCAGTGTAGAATTGTCCGACCACTATTATCCTTGGCCTCTACATCAGCCCCTAGCTCTTCAATTAACAGTCTGGCTGTCCCCTCCCACCCACTCGAAGCGGCAAAGTGGAGTGGTGTCTGGCCTTCACTGTCCTTGGCCTCTATATCAGCCCCAAGCTCTTCAACTAACAGCCTGACTGTCCCCTCATGGCCATTCATAGCGGCAAGGAGCAGTGGTGTCTGGCCTCTACTCCCCTTGGCCTCTATATCAGCCCCGAGCTCTTCAACTAACAGCCTGACTGTCCCCTCCTGCCCATTTATAGCGGCACCGTGCAGTGGCGTCTGATTAGCATGGTCCCTGTCGTCCTTGTCAACCCCTAGCTCTTCAACTAACAGTCTGACTATCCTTTCCCGTCCACTTATAGCGGCATAGTGTAGGGAGATCCTCCCAATACGATCTTTGGTATCCTTAATGGTAGACACCTTGGAAACAAGCCACCTTACCACTTCCTCTGCTCCCCCGATGGACGCTAGATGCAAAGCATTCCTGCCTTGATGGTCTCGCAGCTTTTTACTCGCATCCTGCCACAGATACTCAACTGTGCCTATGTGCCCCTTGTATGCAGCCCAGAGTAGTGGCGTGTTTCCTGAGGCGTCCAAAACATCAATGCCCGCGCCCGATTCAGTCAACAAGGCCACCACTTCTTTATGACCATTCATCGCTGCACAATGTAGTGGTGCTACTCCATCCCTTCCTTGTACACCGACGTCTGCGCCTGTTTTGATGAGAATTTGTACGATTGAAATCTCACCCCTCTGACAAGCGTAATGTAGTGGTGTCCATTCGAGCAGGTCCCGGGCATTGACATCCGCTGCGACGTCGGTCAGCGTTTCGACAGCATCTGGGCATCCCTTCGCTGCGGCGTAATGGAGTGGCGTCCAGTCGTAAATGTCTTTCAAGTTTACACGCCTCCGCCTCTTGCCACTCAGGTATAACTCTTGCAGGTCAACCTCAAGGGTTTGAGCGAGGCGATGCAGCTCTGTAACGTTGAATGTTGCAGGATAAGTTGTGTCTGCGGAGTTGTCCTCGTGCACAAGGTCGCATTTCCAACCACGACCCTGATCCTCATATAGCCTTATGAAGCCCGATAAGGCCCCTTGGTCAATAGTTTTCAGCTCCTTGCGAAGCCTCCGTTCCACATCCCTCAAAATGTAAATGTACATTATGTCGAATTGAGCTTTCTTCAGTTTGATAGATGAAGTGACTTGCCTGAGGTATTCTATCAATAGCGCCGTAGCCTTAGTGGCAATGCCACTCTGCTGTGGGAATATCTTGGCCGTACGAAAGAGCCATATGTATGCAGCAGCTGCCTTGTCCCAATGCTTCAGCTGTTCTTGTCTCTTGGCTTGCTCTCGTGCCAAGTCAATAATTGCATCAGATTTCGGAAGCTTGTGTTCCACACTAAGCGGTGGAAGGATGCACAGAAAGATGTCTTCTAGACTTCCCAGTCCAGTGCTCTGGATGTCATGAGCCATCCTCGACAGATTATCATTCCGGAACGTGAAGGATTTCCAGGCATCGTCGTCGCTGATGTCCTTTGGTCGTATGTCAGCATGACCGTTAACGGGCTCTTTGAGCGTCTTTGCCGCAGCCCACATGAAAGACGAGAACATGTCTTGGGCGTATAACGACTCTAAGGGGCCGTACAGCTCTATCGCCAAGAGGGAGTTAGCTTCGTCATCCCCGTGGGCTATATCGTAGCTGGCTATATCGTCGCTGGCACTCTCCGGTGGTTCCCAGATCCTGTATCCGGAATCAAGACCACTCCTGTTCCCAGATCCCACAATGCGGTGACGCTCGACTTCCATCCAGGTTTCATCGCCGCCTGTAGGCTCCGACAAATGCACCTTGGCTACCTGGGTCGCGCCATCTGGCATCCACCATTGAAGGTCTTGATGAAGAGCCCCTTTGTTCGGGCCAAGAAGCCGCAGACTACGCTTCGCGGGCGATCCTTTGGCCCGCAACCACGCATCATCTTTGCTGTGAGGACTTTCCAGAGCCGTTTGCTTCCTCTGCTCTTGTCCATGGTCCCGCTCCTTTTCACTGACAGAATAGAGCCACAGCGATAACGCTGCCTCGATCTCGTCTGCGTATGCTTTCCACCTCCCGTTTTGTTGCCGATCAAGACGGAACTTGACTGATTCACCTCCGCAGGCTTTCAGAGACCAGCTGTAATTTTTCTCGGGGACATGTTGGAATAGGGAATCCATCGTGATCTCAATTGATCTGGCAATGGCTACTGCTTGTGCGGTTGCCGGACCAAGCCAGTCTGCGAGTTCTCCAAGATCTCTCCTTATCGTCATAACCCGTTGCGCATTTGACAGTGGACGGACATCTTCGCCCTCGTCCGTTCCTTTTCGCTCTTCAAATGGTTGGTGTATATCAGGATCTCCTCCTGTCTCGACGCTCCATTCACAGCAAGGCCCGCTATGTTTCGTGTCATCATCCTCCGACGGATCCATCCAGGGTGCAGTACCAAGATCTGCCAGCGTCATTGCAAACCAATCAAGCTCGAATCTCGAAGAGAGGCGACGGCAATTGGGAGGGTTCGCGAGCCCACGACGAACCCATGCCCTTAGACCAGCCATGACCAAGACTGCGCCGAGTTGCGCAATCGAGACCGACCAGTGCATTCCGCGTAACCCAACGAATTGAATAATGAACCCGGAAAGGCTAATCATCGTGCCCACGATAGTCTTGGTCTGTAAGAGAATACTATGACCTTTGTTGACTGGGGCCGTTTGCACGCCCATGTTACCAGAGGGCGCAGACTTGTCTTTGGACTTGGCTTTGGGCTCATCGTCAAATTCATCATCCGAGTCGTCATCCGAGTCGTCTTTATTGTTCGCTCGCCTCGATGTCGTGATGAAAACTCGATCATCGTGAGCAAAAACCGCAAAGGACTCAAACACTTGGTCGCTCACGGTTTTGGTCTGCTGCAGCCAAACTAGTCGGGCTCTCATTCCCTCACGTGGTTGACGTCTCGTCTCTGTCGTACTGCTCTCCACAACATGGCCACATATCAGCATACCAAGCACCAAGACCAATGTCCCAACCGCGGTGCAGGGAAAGGCGTAATTAGCGATGGGAGAATCATCCTTTGGAAATTGCATCGTTGGGTAATAAGTGGCGAACCCAGAGTACGCAAGTACGCCCAATTGAAGGAAAGTCCCAAAGACCGCTGCTGCTCGCAGTTCTCCTCTCCAGGATTGGTTGTGGGAATTGAGCGAGATATTTGGGGCAGCGGCCGACTTCTTTCTTATTATGATGATCTCTTGTGGTGGCGGGTGTGTTCCATTTTCATTTCCCCCTGTATCCCCCGATGGCTGGGAAGATTTCCAGAGTCGCGCCATCGGCGGAAGTCCCCCCGAAAGTCCAACTCTGAGGGATAGGTAAGTTTATAGCTTGGGGGATTGGATGGAATCACTAACCGATTTTCTGAAGATAGCGTTTCGTTTGAATGCCCAGATACATGGTCTTTACCACTGGAGGCAACTTCGGGTTCGCCTTCATGTCTTCTGGGAACAGGCATATAAACTCGGTGACCGGAGCTGAGCCCATACATCTTACCACCTCTCGGCCATTCCAGAGCTCACAGACTTCTTCCGAGGTGGACGACATGAGGTCAGCTTCGGCGGCTGCAAGGTTCTCCCGGGCTCTCCCAATAATGGCTTTAAGCCATGAAGGCCCGCCAACCCTGATGGCACTGACAACAGCAGTTATGATGCCCAAGGGAGCCATTGCCAGTATGAAGTTGTCGGCCCAGCCCATTGACTGGCTCATGAACTGCATGGTGACTCGTTCTCCGAAGAGAGCCAGGAGCCTGGGTGCGGTAGATTGTCAGCACACGAGCTTCGACAGGATAGACGAGAAGACGTACGGCGCCAGGTCTGAGAATAGATTGTTGGAGAAATCATCGCCATCATCAGCTGCTGCGACGCCAGCGAGCAATAGAGCGATGAGGAACTTTATGTCCCTGGCAGCCGCCATGGTGCCCATCTAGGACGGGCGAATCGTATAGCTAGACGGGATTTCGATGCAGTGTCAATGGGCACTCAATGCATAGCGACAAACCAAATCAGCGACGACCCTTTCATCGTGTTTGTGCGAGTGAGGGACGGACTGAGACCAGCCTTCTTCCTAAGCGGCAGCACACAGTTAGAGGGGGGTTATTATGGCGCATCTGGCTGCGCCATTGCTGCCTGAATCCCCTTGCTGGCGTCCAGGCATTTGATTGGCTTTCATGTCAGCAGCCCGCATTTGCTGCGGCTAACGTGGCCAAGGGCCCTATTAACAGACTTGATCATGCATGTTGCCTCTTCTGACGATTATCAAGTATTGCACTTTATCAATACGGCGTGAGATGCAGAGGCAGGAACGTCTCTACCAGCCAAGATTTCATGCTTGCTTGACGCTTGTTGCTTCATAACCAATGTAGGGGATTAGAAGAGTTGAAACTAAGAGCAAGAGAAAAAGCTCAGAAATACTGGATACAAAGCCAACGCAAGTCATAGAACAAAACTTGGATAGCCCAAAGTCCTCCAACGAAAAGAAGGCTTTGCCCAAGTAATCTCTCTACTGTCTGGCCTTCTTGTCGCTCCTCATCTCACTAGTCGCCCACAGACCGCACGGTTGTCGCTTACAGCGGTCGTCTCGTTGCAAATTGCTTTCGCCTAGTGTGGTATAAAGACTAAAGCACAATGCATTCATCCTCACCCAATGATCAAAAGGGTGTTTATTCTCAAGCTGCCCCTGTTTATCAAGAAATGACTGTAGCACCTACAACCCCCCTTCGTCTGTGTCTACCCTATAGCTATCATGAATCCGCAGATTCCCTACACTCCTGTTATGCTTGTCCCGCAACTTGTACTGTTCGGCGGTAAGATCGTCACAATGTAGTAGATATCTCCGCATTCCTTGACCATTCACGAGATTAATGGTAGACTTTAGCATATTTACCAGCTAGATTACCTCCGCTGCCACGAGCATCTAGAATCCCAAGACGCATTCTTCACATTAACCTCTTTCACTACAACACTTCACCAAGTACCCGGATTGAGAAGATTATGGCCTGAACCACTTCCAGTATGGCTTTGTGGCCGATATTCAACTCCAATTCTTGGCAAGATGCAACGTTTCTCACGTCAATCAAGCATGTCAGCTATTCCGTGTCTCAGCTTGGGCCAAGGAGCTCGTCTCACTATTCCATAAATCCGAATTCCTCCCGCGAGTCCAAGGGTGCCAAACCCACGCGCAACGTGACACGGAGGGCGAAAAGGACGACACCTCAGTCATTTCCTAATGTGTCAAATTTCTCGTGGAGAGGTGCCTGCTACTGCCATGGTGATTAGTGCTGCCGTGACTGCTCTCATGCACCCTGGGGAATGCCAGGTGAGATATACGGCGGGAAATGCTCATCCCGCATTCCGTTTTGCGCAAGGGACCAGTAATTCAATCAAATGACATCCCAATGAGCATTATGCAGCCCGTATCACGGGAAGCTACGCAAGCGAGACATAGTGGAGGGATCTCGATGGAATTTGTCTTTCATCTACAACAATCCGCCTGCCTTTGTGCAAGCGCACGATCCGCATTCCATGCCCCTGGAGAGAATGGACCAGGCCATTGGAAGCCTGGATGTCTTGCATCATCGACTCTCGATTGGCTCACCAGCGCCCCCTTCCCCTGGCGATCTCTGGCAAAGCAACGAGGGGGTTTAAGTATTGAATGTCTCAGTATGGCCCCGAGACAGAGGCCATTCCCTTAATTCCTGACCCTCGTTGAGCCATGGTGCTGGATGGTGCAATTCTATTCATCCTGGCAAAGTCAACTGGTGGGTTTCGTGAAAAAACTTCTATATAAAGCTCTTTCAACTTCCTCGAATCCAATCTCATTCAGCTCATCCTCAGCCACACATTCCTTCTCCATCTCCATCTCCATCTCCATCTCCATCTCCATCTCCAGTCCAACCAGCCTCTTCCGTCTCTCAACATCTCTCTCAAGATGAAGTCCTTCGCCCCTGCTACCCTCATGGCTATTGCCACCTTCGCCGGCGCCCTCGTCAGCGGTGCCGTTGTCCAGCGCGCCCCCACCGAGGCTACCACCCAGATGTCTGATGAGCTGGTCTCCGCCATCGACATGCTCGAGAGCCGTCTCGTCATGCGCCTCGGCATGAACGGCGCTGCCGCTCAGGAGAACACCGCTGTTAAGCGCCAGGCACCCCCCAGCTGGGTGGTAGCAGCCCCAGCTCTCTCATCTCCGGTCTCCAGGGAGCCCAGGGCGCCATCTCCAGCCAGTCCAGCAGCATCCGTAAGTGGCATCTCACGGTTTGGCATACTTGGAACTAACAAATAAATGCAGAGAGCGCTCTGACCAGCCTGAGCCAGGGCCAGGTTAGCCAAGATGATGCCATCTCCGAAATTGTGAAGCAGCTCACTGGCACCACTGAGACTCTCGCCGACGTTGTTGTCGACATCACCGACGCCGCCGGTCTCGACATCAACCGCGTCGATGCCAACGCCATCCAGGTCATCATTGTCGACATTGTCGATGAAGTTCTCGGAATCGTCGAGAGTGTCATTGATAGTCTTGGCCTCCGCCCTGAGATTGCTCAGCTCCTCGACACCGTCGTGAACCTCCTCGGACAGATCCTGGTTGGCGTTGATGAGCTTGGCTCTGGCATCATCGAAGGCGTTGAGCAACTCCTGGAGCCCATTCTGTCTGGCCTTGGCGGCGTCCTTGAGCCCATTGTCGATCTCCTCAACAACCTCCTCAGCGGCCTCACTGGCGCCCTCAGCGGTGGCAACCAGACCCCCCTCGCTGTTTCGGCTGCTGGAACCCAGGTCCAGTAAGCTACGAAGCTAGTTAAAGGACGAGTTATCGGATCATAGTCGCGACTCTATGACGAAAAGGCCAATATGGCTGGACAAAGACTGGACCAGTGTGGAATCCAGTAAAAGCCATATCAGGAGTTGGATGGCTGGGGGGATTAGGGGAATGGATAATATTCATAAAAGTTTAATAGTTATGCGACATCACCTTTTCCTACAATTTCATGGGAGGATATAAGCCAGTTCTAGCTGAGCAGACCTTGCGGGGTTCCCGCCACGGTCAAATGAATAAAATCACATCCCACTTCATCAAACTGTATGTGCTATTGTGATTGCAGCGGGATTGAGAACGACATTGCCATCATCACTGAGGCTTCGTAAATTCGGCTTTATAATACACTGCTGTCGTTGGCCTTTCTATCACCAACACCAGCTATGCCTAGAAATGCTATAAAGTCACAGGAAAGATTAGAGGTAGCCTAAAGGAGTCTTACGAATATGTTTCTGGCTATTGGTGAAAGTCTTCCATGTATTTATCTCGACAAAGTCCTTTTGCCCCCTCAGTACAAGTAAACAAATTCATCATTCTTAGAATCCGTCAGGTCCATGAAGGCATTCTGCCCAAGTTGCTCACCGTCCTCCTCCATGACCCTGTTCTCATATCGATGCTCCATGCTGAGATCGTGAATCTTGGCTGGCTTGCCATTTCTGACTCTCTTGCGCTCTTGCATCTTGTTGAGATAATAGATGTTGATCACTTGCAGACCAATGCTGGCGAGCAGCGCACAAGTGATGCCCATCGTTTTCTCCAGTCCTGGCCTGTACTCTGGGGCATCGTCGGTGCTGAAGAGCAGAGGTCCGATAATATTGCCAGCTGACACGCCAATGTTGAACAGGGACAGAATAACGGACTTCTTGGTGGCGCCGCCGATGTTGGGGATCATCCACGACACAATGAGCGGGTTGCCACCAAAGAGAAACGCGAGCATGTAGTATGCTGCGAACAGAGGGGCAATGTTGTCGCGAGGTAAGAGGTAAAGCATGATTGTTCCGGCCAGCACCGGAAGCATGATGACGGCCAAGAATACCGACTTGATGCGGAAGCGGTACGCCAGGTATGATGCAGGTAGGATAATGAGCACCTGCACGGCACCAAAAGGTATGTTGAGGAGTGCCGTAGGGCCGGGCGCAAAACCAAAGCCGCCGATGATCAGGGGTCCAAAGATGTTGGTGACCATGGCAGACACATTCAGCGTAAGTCCCATGGCGATGAATAGCCACGTCTTGATCTCAAGCAGTGCCTCCAAGGCCTGCGACCACTTGAACTTTCGACTGCCCGTGCCCGTCTGGTTAGCACGAAGCCTCTCAATTCCCATCAGTCTCTCCTCCTCAGTGAGGAATCGTGCTGTGGCAATGTCGTTGTCCATAAACCACCAGACAACTGGCGCAGTGATGACAGTGATCAGCCCAACGAACAGGAAAAGAATTCTCCACGAAGGGAGTGTCCCATTGATCTGCTCAAGGCCAAAGGAGAGAGCAGCGGCGAACATATTCGCGAAACCGTTGGTACTGTACCAGCACGCAACGCGCATTGGCTGTTCAGCTCGGCGATACCATTGCGAGGTGATGACGGAGAAGAGTGGCAGACAGGCAGCCTCAAACAGGCCGAGAAAGAATCGGGTCGCCATGAGAGAAGCGAATCCGTTGCAAGCGGCCATGCATGTCTGTGCAGTGCCCCATCCAAAGATGAGGATTGGCATCAGAATCCGGTGAGGGACTTTCACAATGAGCCATGAGGAGAATGGCAGCCAAACCAGCTGGGCGATGGCCGACATGGAGCCGACGGCTGAGTACTGAGATCCCACGAGGTTGCAATCGTCGCGAAGTCCGAATATAGCGCCATAGCCTAGCACGGACTTGTCTAGAATCTGGAGGAAGTAGACCCAGACCAGGATAGTCAAGATGTGTTTGTCTGTTTTCCGGCAAATGCGCTTGTTCTAGATTCAAGAATTAGAGTTGAGCATAATAAGATGAGAGCAATTGGTGGAAGGGTATTTACATCTTCCTCTGTCACAACGATCTGCTGCCCGGCAATGAGCTGGGCGGCAACGTCGCCACCAACAGGTGGCTTGATTGTGCTCTCCGTGTCTACAACCTCATGGTGGACTGTAGACTGAGCATTGTCGTCAGACTTGGGAGGAGCGCTGGAATCCATGGCCGCGAGTGATGCGGAGTAAGGAAGAAGGGGAGCAAACGGGAGCAGATCAGCGAGAATTATATAGATTCACACTTGGTCGACTCCATCGGCTCGAAAGTCCGGGGTAAACCCCGCGGGGGTGAAGACCGGGGAAGGACTCTGAGCCAAGGTGGAGGGTGCCGGGTTTCGGTGCGGGGAACGACCCCCACGGTAAGGAGAGACGAGAGGAGTTGGTTTACGCGAGATCAGTCCATGTGAAAGACGAGAAGGTGGATGAGATGATTGTTGGTTTCTTTTAGACCGGCAATCGTCTGTTCTCTGGGGAGGGGATAGTACTTGGAGGGTAGAGAGACTGCGTCCCTGACTGTGCGTAAACAAGACGCGAAGACCTGGCCCTGGTATTCCTTGGTACGAAGCATCGATATGAAGTCATAATGACCCCCACCAACCCAACAAGCCTGTCTGGACAAATGCCGCGGGTATGACGGGATGAGTGCGGGGGTGGGCGAAGATCCATGTTACGTCTTAGCGACAAGCTACCCCGGATACGTTTGACAGCTAGCAGCGGTGAAGGTCTTCCTGGTTGGGCCCGTACAGGAGCTGAGGAATGTGGCGCTGAACCAAAGAAGATGGTCCGCAATGTGGGGGTTTGTGATTGTTGGGGATGGTATTCGTGATGGGGACTAACGTGCGGGAGGGTGGCAGAGTGCAGGAGGAAGACCGTGATTCTAGAGATGTTTCCGGGCTAGACAGCGGTAGAAGCATGCAAGATGTTGATTCGGCCCATGGTTACCCCTGGCCTCAGTGGTGAGCATCCAGCTCTAGCAGCAATAAGTCTGAGCAACCTTTACAACTGGTCCTTGATGAAGACGGCTATATCCAGGAGAAGGCTTGAGGTGGTTCAGTTGTGTGGGCGAAGGAAATGATTGGGGATCTGAGAAAGCCGGCCTCTTATTATAGTATTCAGATGGTCCAATTTTATTGTTCAATATCATGGATATATCACTATTCCGTGCTCACGACGGTCTACACAAAACATGGGCTGATGAGTGAGCGTCCCACCAGTCCCATGTTGGCAGGTCGTATTCTACTTGTCTTAGGTGGGGGTTTTGCTTCCCCGCGGTTGACAACTCACCCGCAACTGACAAGCCATCCCTCTCTGTCGCTCGACTGTGCCCGCCATGCCCCCGTGTGAGATCTGCCACGATCTGGACAAGTCACTAAGAACCCATCCTTTAATCAAGGTGCCCTTGAGAGCGTTGTATGGTTCGGCAGAAGAATGTTACACGTGCGGACTTTTGAGGAAAATCTGCCTCAACTTTTTCCCCGAAACCGAAGAGGCCCAGGACCTCCTCAAGTTGGATATATTCCCTTCTGGGAAGGCATTGCTATTAAGTATAAACGCTATTCATGTCGGGGATGACGAAGATGATCCGCTGGGAGAGGTCGAGGGTAAATATGGTCGTCGATGGCTGAAGTTGTGGTCACTCGAGGGTAAGCTATTCTCTCATTCAGCTTAGACAGCAAGACGACTCACAGTGAAGCGCTGCAGAAACATGTTCCTGGGAAGCCCTGAAAGCTGGGCCAAGGATCTTGCTTCAGCACGAGTTACTTGTGGCACAGGCCAAATCCTGGATCAGCAGATGCGAAGAGGACCATGTCGAATGCCGAAACGAGAGTCCAAATCAGCTGCCAAAACGGTTGGTCCACGTCAGCTACGATTCCGAAACAGACTCCTACAAGACTCGACTCTGCGAGCCCAGCGCCCTCAACGGCACCAATGAACAAGCTGACCAAAAATATGCAAGCTTATCGCACTGTTGGGGTGCCCATCGAATTCTTGAGACACGAAGCTTCAACTATCAAGAACACCTGTTAAGCATTCCTTGGATCTCGCTGTCGCAAACATTCCGCGACGCTGTCAAGTTTACATACCATCTAGGCTTGGAGTACATATGGATAGATTCACTGTGCATCATTCAAGACCAGAGGGGGGACTGGGCAGAAGAAGCGGCGAAGATGGCAGAGTATTATGCCAATGCCCACGTCACGCTCGCGGCTACGTCTGCAGCGGACGGATCAATGGGGTTCTTCCCCCAATCTGTAAACGAGAAGCAACTGATGCTCCTAGAGGCTAACGATAGCCGTGGTCGAGCAGTGACACTCCATGTCATGGAAGATGTACCCCACCCCTGGGAGGCAGACTATGAAGAGGACGCGTACGAGTATCCCCTCATGACGCGAGGGTGGGTGTATCAAGAGCATATGCTATCTCGGAGGTTTCTGCACTTCGGCGGCAGAGAGCTCATGTGGGAGTGCCGCTCGGGCACAAGCTGCCAGTGCGGCATGGCAGAGAGCTTTCTCATGCACAAGTACACGACGAACAGTGCGCTCAGCGTGATGAAGCGAGGCGGCGTCGGCGGGCTCAGCCGGCAGCAGCGGCAGACATTATGGTACGAGAATGTCACAAGCCTGATGGATCTCCAGTTTACGTACGCGACGGACCGTCTGCCTGCCATGGCGGGGATTGCATCGCAGCTGGGCCAGGCGGCCCGGGGGAGGTATCTCGCGGGGCTGTGGGAGGATACGCTCGTGCAAGACTTGTGCTGGCGGGCGACGGCGGACCAGGCGCAGCGCCCGGAGGAGCTGCAGGTGGCGCCTTCGTGGTCGTGGGCGTCTGTCAAGGGCAGCGTGCTGTGGATGTCCGATGCGGCGGATTCAGTGGAGGCTGCTCGGGTTGTGCGCATCCACTGCCAGCCCAACCCGCCGTCCTACCTCGGACTCCTAGAGGAGGGGAAAATCACATTGAGAGGGCCATTTGTCCTTGTAAAGGTCAAGATTACGCAAACCAAGGGCGAAGAGGGCAAGGGGTATGACTTTGCCTTTATGGATCCGGATGGAGCCTCAGTACCAGCAAAGGGGGACTGGGTCTTGCACGCCGACGATACGGTTGGTGACTTGGACGCTGAGGACATCGCTATTGTGAAGATGGTCTCCTGGAGCAGAGCGAGCGACGCTAGACGAAGGCGTGCTGTCAAGTCGTCGGCCGTGTTTCTTGTTTTGCTGCCGTTGGAAGATGCTTCTCGGGATGGGTACCGGCGGATCGGGTTGCTGCATGCGCTGGAGAGGGTGGATTCCGGAGAGGGGAATTTGCTGCGGTGGTTTGACGGGGTGGCTGTAGAGCGTGAATTTGACTTGTTTTGAGGAGCCGCTATGACATGTGGCATGGAGGACGCGATGTTTCTGTACGGAGAGCCTGCGCAGCAAGTTCCCGGAGCGCACGAGCACGATTGCGCCGATGAGAAGGAGTGATAATCAGAGAGTCGAGGAGGTGCTTCGGGCCATGGGCAGAGACGAGTTCCGGGGCTTGGAGGAGTGTTTGACGGATGCCATGAAGACTGTGATGGAGGCGGATAATGTGGTGGTGGCGGATAATATGATGGTAGTGGCCAGCGGCTCGGGCGAATGGAATGACATGGCCCGACCCTTGCAAGCTCGGCTGGTTTCGGTAACGGAGCCGGCGACACGGATGGGTCCTCTGATAAGGGACTGAGGGAGAAGGGATGGGATTTGTGGTCGATGTGGGAGTTGAAGTTGTAAGAGAATAAAAGAAAGAGAGAAAAGAGACGAAATCCATTTGAAAGATTTAGGCCCGACAATATTTTGGGGGGTTTTTTATTTTTATTTATTTTATTTCTTCGTTCTTTCCATCGAATCGGCAGCGCTGACGTCAGTTGCTTCCCATCGTGGTCTGATTTGAACAATTGGCAGGAAGCTCCTGTGGGGCCCCAGTGCCGCGCTCCCAAAGTAAAAAAGACTCGGCGGCCCTTCCATGCCCTCTTTCCTCCGTCCTCCTTCTCCTCCTCGTCTTCATTTCTTTTCCTTCTTGTCCTCCTGAACACGACCAGTGCCTTCGCCGGGAGCCTTGGTGTCCGCTGCCGCTCGAATTGGCCTCGTCTCGTCCCTCGTCGAACCCCCCTCTCCCCGCGGTCTGAACAGCGCGACAACCATTTCGCATTTTGCCAAAATGGCCTCGCCCATTGCTTCGGCCGCCCTCAAGGCCCGCGTGCGCCGCCCCTCGCTGCTCAAGAAGCTCTGCAAGCCCGAGGACCTCATGCACCACTTCCCCAACGGCTCCTACATTGGCTGGTCCGGCTTCACGGGCGTCGGCTACCCCAAGTAAGCCCCCCCGGCAAGCCAGCATTGGCGCATAGCATTGGCATGCGTCATAACGAGCTCTGGGCCCCCGGAAAGCTGACCCCGCGCTGCGCAGGAAGATGCCCACCTACATGGCCGACTATGTCGAGAAAAACGGTCTGCAGGGCAAGCTCAAGTACTCGCTCTTCGTCGGCGCTTCGTCTGGCGCCGAGACGGAGAACCGATGGGCCGGTCTTGACATGATTGAGCGCCGCAGTCCCCATCAGGTCGGCAAGGCCATCTCTAAGGGAATCAACGAGGGCCGCATCAACTTCTTCGACAAGCATCTGTCCATGTTTCCCGTCGACCTCCTCTACGTAGGTCCACTCGCCGAGATTGCCCTGTTTGGCCGACGCCGGGCCCTCGCTAATTGCTTGCTTCTCGCAGGGATACTACACCAAGGACCGCCCCAACAACAACCTCGATGTAGTTGTTGTCGAAGCCACCGCCATCAAGGAGGATGGCAGCATCGTCCCCGGCGCATCTGTCGGTGCCACCCCCGAGCTCATCCAGATGGCCAACAAGGTAAGCCACCTCTAGCACCCATTATGCCCACCAACCCATGGCACTAACACGCAACTCCAGATCATCATTGAGGTCAACACAGCTCTCCCCTCCTTCGAAGGCCTCCATGACATCACCATGACCGACCTGCCTCCCCGCCGAAAGCCCTACCTCATCATGGGCGTCGAGGACCGCGTCGGAACCACGTCGATCCCTATCGATCCCGAAAAGGTCGTCGGTGTTATCGAGTCTGACTACAAGGACGCCACCTCGCCCAACACGCCCCCCGACGATGCCTCCTTCAAGATTGCCGGCCACCTCATCGAGTTCCTCGAGCACGAGGTCGCTCGTGGCCGCCTGCCCTCCTCTCTCCTCCCCCTCCAGTCCGGCATTGGCAACGTGGCCAATGCCATCATCGGAGGTCTGGCCGACTCCCAGTTCCAGAACATGACGGTCTGGACCGAGGTCATCCAGGACACCTTCCTCGACCTCTTCGACTCGGGCAAGCTTAACTTTGCCACGGCTACCTCGATCCGCTTCTCGCCCGACGGCTTCAAGCGCTTCTACGACAACTGGGAGAAGTACTACGACAAGCTGCTCCTCCGCAGCCAGGCCGTCTCCAACTCCCCCGAGATCATCCGCCGCCTCGGCGTCATCGCCTGCAACACCCCCGTCGAGGTTGACATTTACGCCCACGCCAACTCGACCTGCGTCATGGGCTCCCGCATGCTCAACGGCCTTGGCGGTTCCGCCGACTTCCTCCGATCCTCAAAGTACTCCATCATGCACACCCCCTCCACCCGGCCCTCCAAGACGGATCCCCACGGTGTCTCCTGCATCGTCCCCATGTGCACCCACATCGACCAGACCGAGCACGACCTCGATGTCGTCGTGACCGAGCAGGGCCTTGCCGACGTCCGCGGTCTGAGCCCTCGCGAGCGCGCCCGCGTCATCATCAGCAAGTGCGCCCACCCGCTCTACCAGCCCATCCTTAGCGAGTACTTTGAGAAGGCTGAGCGCGAGTGCCTCAAGAAGGGCTGGGGCCACGAGCCTCACCTTCTCTACAACACCTTTGACCTCCACAAGGCATTTGAAGAGCATGGAAGCATGCTCAAGTTCCGTGGTTGGTAAAGACTTGCATTGGGTTGAGGGTTTTGGCTGCGTTTCAAGGCGTTTGATCTACTATACCATTCACAATCTTATCTATCCGTGGAAGTGCCTGGATATATCGAGACACAATTGTAGAAAGAATAGTTAAAGAAAGAATCCATACAATACGTAAAAGGATACCCTTTTTGCCTACGCTGCGGTGTGTTGTCCCCAAGAACTCGAATCGCGAAGCCATACCTCAAACGTCTGTAACCCAGGCTCTTCCTCCCGAAGACTCGCTATATTAACTCCGTACCCGCAGTTGCTGAACCACTCAAAACTCGTCCGCACCTCTGCAATCCACCATAGCGCCGGTCTTGCAAGTACCTGGTATGTCGTAGGCAAAGGTTTCCCTACCGTCCTCTCGAATACCTGCTGCAGCTCACTAAAGCTAAGGTCATCGCCGGCCAAACCCACGGCCTGGCCTGCCCACCTCTCCGGGTCGAGGAGGGCCTTGGCAGCGAATACGCCAATGTCGTGCGTGCTGACGAGCTGCATCTTGCGATCTGCCGGCATGCCCTGAGCCCATAGCGTAGCCATGAACGAGCCGAAGAAGGTAGGTCCGAAATTGTCCATGAAGCCAGTTGGCCTGAGGATGGTCCAGTGGATTTCGCGCTGCGCTTCCTCGCAAGACTGTCGCAGAAGGAGCTCAATCTCGTGCTTGGCGGCGAAATGGGGAACGTCGGTGGGCGTATCCCAGCTCAGGTCGTTGCCGCCGCGATCGACGCTGCTGAAGACGACATGGTCGACGCGAGACTCGGCCGCCACGGCCGCCTCGATCAGCGGGCGGGCTTGGGCCACCTCATCCGGGGGACGGTGACGAGGAAGACGGAGGTGATGTCGGGGTGGGCTTGGAAGATGGGGCCGGGGTCCTTGACGTCGCCCTCCAGCAGCTCGACGTTCTGGTAGGAGGATTGGAGCGATTGCGCTCTGGGCGCTGTTGCAGAGCGTGTCAGAGCGATGATTTGTAGAGGCGAGGCCGAGGTGTGGGAGGAGTGCAGCGCGGCGATGGTTGCTCGGCCTTGCTGGCCGGTTGCGCCCACGACGAGAATCTTCCGAGCGGTCATGGGGCTGAAGAAATATTTTTTCAATGAAGTTGGTGATGTTCTATCTAGTATTGTAGTTATGGGTATTTGTGTGTTGATGTGTGTATATTTGCTGAAGGGGCTTGGTCTTTATAACGATGGTTAGCATCTTGCCGGAGACTTCATGGAGACTTTCTGTTAGGCTTGTCTGGCCTGTGACTCAATTCACTAGGTCCATGCTAACCTGGAGAGGCAAGGTGTGTGATGTGTGCTTGAGGAGAAGGCTAGAGGGAAATAAGCGTTTATAACGGTGCTGCGTTCCCTTGTATTAATCCTTGCATTAGAAACTATGTCTGCGAAATATCGTCGTCTTGGTTTATGCTCGGAGGTTGACTACAAAGCTGGCTGTAAAGCTATGTCTTGTCTTTGGGCAGCAGATCTGATTCTGGCACTGCCAACCCAATGGCCATCAATTAGTCTTGGATAGCTTCAACAAAATTCTTAAAAATGGTACAACAGCTTCTGCAAGGGGATGAGTGTTTTCTTAACGATTATGGCCTAATACTATGGCCTAATACACGTAGATGAAATCCTCATTCTCCATATCCGTCACATCTTCGAATGCTCGTGCGCCGACACCTTCATCACCCTGGTTCAAGGCATCGTCGTCATTACCCTCAGCCTTCTTGTCCTCCATGCTCAGATCGTTGATCCTCTCTGGCTTTCCGAGAGCCTTTCTCCTCGCAGCTTGCCTCATGTTCAAATAGCGGATGAGCAGCATGCCCAACGCCACGAGGGCAATCAGGGCGACGAAGAGAGCCAAATTGGCCGTGACACCTCGAGCATACCTCGGCCTCTCCGAAGGGCGGAACAACAGAGGACCGATAATGTTTCCGACACTCTGGCCGATGAAGATGATGGCCGTGTTGACCTTGCGCTTGGTGTCGCCGGCGGTATTCTGGGCGGACCAGGAATAGATGAGAGGCGAGATGCCGGGGTAGAAGGAGATGATGTAGTATCCAGCCAGGAGGGCCGCCTGGTCACTCGGTTCGCGCCCCATGACCTTGAGAATGACGAGGCCGGCAATTGGTGGCAAGCAGAGGAGCATGAGGACGGGACCCTTCATCCTGATCTTGTCCGAGAGCCAAGCACCTCCAAAGGTGGAGATCATCTGGACGGCACCAAAGGGGATGTTGAACAGGATGGTTGTGAAGGAGGAAAAGCCAAAACCAGAGATGATGAGAGGTCCGAAGGTGGAGATGCCTCCGCTGGGAATACTGAAGGGAAGTGTTAGCGACTGGTGTAAGCTGCTGCTGCTCCGGACTTACGCGATGATGGTGATGAGACTGAACCAGAGGTACGTCTTTGGGTCGAGAAAGACCTCGCGGACGTGGCTCCACTTCCAAACGCCAGAGCCGATACCCATCTGGTTCATTCGAAGCCGCTCAATGGCAATGAGCTTCTCATCTCGGGTGAGAAACTTGGCTTCCACGGGGGAGTCGGGCATGAAGAGGCTAGGGACGATCAGTACGGGGAGATTTCGATGGCGCGAGCAACGTACTACATGACGATGGAGAAGGCGACAGTGATGGCTCCGCAGAAGAGGAAGATGATCTGCAGCTGTTAGAAACTGGTATTTTCTGGTATGTGGAGTGGCATACCTGGTATGGGTGGAGGGAGGACTGGATATGTCCCAAACCCCAAGTCAGAAGACTTCCCAGCTGAGCATTTCCAATTAGCCATGAATCCTAGGAGATTCAATCATCTGCTTACAATATTAACAACGCCAAGCATGGCATACCACGCAGCATTACGCTTCGTCTGTTCACGTCGTCTGTACCACATCTGCACCACGGCGACAAAGGTAGGGGCTGTGAGACGGTGAGCGAGGGTTTTTGGTAGAGGGGCTGATTTGACTGACCAACAGAAGCCTCAAAGGCACCAAGCAGGAGTCGAGTGACCATGAGGCCAGTAAAGTTGTGCGCGGCCGCCATGCAGCACAGGATGGCACCCCAACAGAGGACCATGGTGGAAATGAACTTTCCAATGGGGAAGCGGACGAGCAGGTATGCGACGAGCGGCTGGAACACGAGCTGCGCAACATATACGATGGAGCCCAGCCATGAGAACTCATCCTTGACGAGGTTTGTATCCTCGATGAGCCCAAAGACGGAAGCGTAGGACAGGGTCGTCTTGTCGAGCGACTGGAGGCAGTAGACGAAGAGGATCAGGGGCAGGATGCGCAGGTCAATCTTGCGGAGGACGCGGCGGTTGTCGGCGGGCGTGACGACGACGGTGTGGCCGGCCTCCTTGAGGAACTGGGCGGCCTTGTCGCGGCCCTGGACGGGAGGCGGCGGCGGCGCGGGAGCGATCTCATCGTGCGTCGTGGCGGGCTTGGCTGCTGTAAGGGCTGCGTCTGTCGTCTCGAGGGCGATGGCGTCTTGGTCTTTGGAGACGGACATGATGGGCAGAAACAGATATACAGGAATGGAGCCTCTACTGGGTAAACAGAGGAGAGAGAGAAGAGAGAGGGAGCCGAGAGGGAGAGAGCCTGGAGTTTTGTAATGGATAGTGGGCTCCTCCCGACAGCATCACTTTTCCCTTCTCTCTTGCTTCTCCACGGGGATTGATCAAATACACACGGGGCGATAATTACACGGGAGGGCACTTGCGGAACTAGAGCCGGCATCTCCAAGCCGCGTCCCGTGTCATCATCATTCTAGTGCCGTCGGGCATAAAACCGCCAAAAGGGCGGGCATGAAACATGGCCCATGCCCCCCGGATGTTTACGCACAGGGAGCGGATGGAGTATTTCTTTTCCAAGGTTTCCCCGTAGTCGGCCGGGCCGATATTGTACGTAAGACTGGCGCCGGGCATCGTCACGCCTGATTCAGGGCTGGCGCGGCTCCCTTGGTAGTCGTAGTAGTGCTCTGTGGGGGTCATTTCTCCGCATCTGAAGCTGAGGCTGGGGTTCTCCGGCACTGGGATACGGAGAAGAGTTGGGGGTGTCTGGGGGAGGCGGGTGTTGCCGGGATAGATGGCATGGAGAGTTGGGCCGGACGTTGGCCGAGATGAGTTGGCGTTCCGAGGTTTGCGTTGTCCGTTCCGAGTGTTTATTTACGTACTACACACATACATACATAAGGAGTACTGCCTATGTATGTTATGCAAGCCCCATCTCTTGGCGGGAATTTGGGGTAACGGCGGCATGCTGGTCGAGTCTGTTGGAGAAGGACGCTTTCACCATGATATGCCCCCCTCGACCATGACTACCTTCTAGAACACGAACCGCATTGCAAACATATTTTAAACGACGCGTCGGCTGATATGACCGATTCAGGCGAGCCCACCGTCCTTACCTAGCGGGTAATTCTACCTCGAGATGAAATCACCTCCTCTCGACGCCACAACACTATCCCCACCTCCTCATTCATTTTTTTTTCTTGGTCCTCTCCGCTTCGTGGGGTAAGCAGCAGGTTATGCCGTCTTCTGTCTAGTCCAGTAGTGGGGGAGGGGGCATCCCATGGTAGACTATTTGCCCACCAGCCCCTCCTCCTTGAGACGAGCATAGCCGAATGCTCGGCTTGGGCTCCGACATCGTCGCCCGTTCTTCTCAGGCCTGTCTTGCTTCTGCTTGCTGCTCAAAGGGTCTTCTTGTGTGTACATATATTGCTCCTGCAGTCTTGAGCAGCAGCCCGTCCCCTTTTGCCAGCCTCTAACCCTTCCTCTTGTTGTTGTTGTCGTGTATTCGTTGCCCATCATGCCCCAGGCCGAGCGTGTTCCCGCGACGTGGGCTGTTGATGCCTCTGCCAAAGACGCGAGCGCCGGCTCCCCCGCCCTGTCTCTCAAGTCCTCGGACGCCAATCTCCCCTTCACCTTCTCCTTTGAAGCCGTGAGGCCCAACATCTTCCGCACCACCTTCACCTCGGACACGCATCCCCTGCCTCCTCACCCCAGCGTGCCTCGCGCCAAGACAGATCTCGGCGGCGCCAATGTCACCGTCTCGTCGCCCTCTGCCAGCGCCAGCAAGGAGTTCCAGGTCAAGATTGGAGACGTCACGGCCAAGGTCGACTGGTCCGAGTCGACGCCTCTCCTCTCCATCCAGCTCGGCGACGAGGCGCCCCTGCACCAGGATGTCCCCCACCGATCCTACGTCGTCAACGGCGACGGCGTGGCCCATTACTCCCGCTACCAACGTGGCACTCTGCACGTTGGGCTCGGCGAGAAGGCCGCCCCGATGAACCTGTCTGGCCGCCGGTTCCAGCTCTCGGCCACCGACAGCTTCGGCTACGACGTGTACCGCACCGATCCTCTGTACAAGAACATCCCGCTCCTCATCAACGCCACGCCCAAGGGATGCGTGGCCATCTACTCCACCAGCCACTCTCGCGGAGAGTACTCGATCGGCGCCGAGATGGACGGCATGTGGGGGCATTACCGCGTCTACCGCCAGGACTTTGGTGGTCTCGAGGAGTACGTCATTGTCGGAAAGACCATCAAGGACATTGTCACTTCCTACGCTGCCCTCGCCGGAAACCCGCTGCTCGTCCCCCGCTGGGCCTTTGGATACCTCTCGGGCGGCATGAAGTACTCGATGCTTGACGACCCTCCGGCCGGCGAGTCTCTGCTGGAGCTTGCCCGCAAGATGAAGGAGCACGACATCCCCTGCTCCGCCTACCAGATGTCTTCGGGGTACACGGTCGCCGAGCAGCCTCCCAAGACGCGCAACGTCTTCACCTGGAACCGCCACCGCTTCCCCGACCCCGAGGGCTTCATGAAGGAGTACCGCGAGCTCGGCATGCGCATCATTGCCAACGTCAAGCCTTACGTCCTGGCCAACCACCCCGAGTACAAGAAGCTCAAGGACGCCGGCGCTCTCTTCATCGACTCCCACACCAAGACTACCGCCATTACCAGGCTCTGGAGCGCGGGAGGCGGCGAGAGCGGCGAGGGAGGCCACATTGACTTCACCTCGGCTGCTGGCTACCAGTGGTGGGTTGACGGAATCAAGAAGCTCAAGGAGGAGGGTGTTGAGTGCATGTGGAACGACAACAACGAATATACCGTCACCGACGATGGCTGGCAGTGCGCCCTGGACAACCCAGAGCTCGTGGTTCCCGAGGGCCTCAAGGGCCGACCGGAGATTGGTCTCTGGGGACGCGCCATGCACACTGAGCTCCACGGCAAGGCATCCCACGACGCCATGCTTGCCGTCGAGCCAGATGCACGACCTTTTGTCCTGACTCGCAGCGCCACGGCCGGCACGATGCGCTACGCGTGCAGCACATGGAGTGGTGACAACATCACCAGCTGGGAGGGTATGAAGGGCGCCAACGCGCTGTCCCTCGGCGCTGGCATGTGCCTGATGCACTGCTACGGCCACGACATTGGTGGTTTCGAGGGTCCCCAGCCCTCTCCCGAGCTGCTGCTGCGATGGGTCCAGCTGGGCTGCTACTCGCCTCGCTTCGCCATCAACTGCTTCAAGACGGGCAACGACAACAGCATCGGCGACGTCATTGAGCCCTGGATGTACCCCCAGATCACCCACCTGGTCCGCAAGGCCATCAAGCGCCGTTACGCCATGATTCCCTACATCTACTCCCTCGCCCTTGAGAGCCACCAGAGCGCCATCCCTCCCCAGCGCTGGACCGGCTGGGGCTACGAGGCCGACCCGGAGGTCTGGACTAAGCCCATCACCGACGGCGAGACGCAGTACTGGCTGGGAGACTCGCTGCTGGTCGGCGGCGTCTACGAGCCGGGCGTGAGCAAGGGCCGCGTCTACCTGCCCAAGGCATCCGAGGAGGACGAGGGCTACCTCAACCTCAACGCGCCGTACCAGTACTTTGAGGCTGGGCAGTGGGTCGACATCGACGCCGAATGGCACGGTGCTGGCATCCCGATCCTGGCCAAGGTCGGAACCGCCATGCCCATCGGCAAGGACGTGCAGGTCCTCTCGCCTGGAGAGAAGTCGAACCCCGGAAACCTCCCACAGGATGACTACCGTGCTGTAGAGGTCTTCCCTCCGCAGGGCGACGCCAAGGGCAAGTGGTTCGAGACGACGTGGTACGAGGATGACGGATACACGGTCGCGGAGAAGAACAAGGTCTCGGCGTACAAGATTTCGTACACGTCTACCGGCTCCGAGGTCAAGGTCAAGTTTGCTCGCGACGAGAGCTCGGGCTTCGTTCCCCCGTGGAAGAATCTGACTGTGGTGCTCCCTGCTGGGGATGTGAGAACCGTCAGCGCCGAGGCTTCCGTGAAGGACCTGGGCAGGGATGAGCAGGGTCGCCGTCGATTTGAGCTGAACTAGTTATGTCTTAATGTTACGAACGCTACGAATTAGTATCGATTGGATGCTTGGATGAATGCATAAATCATTGCATGTGTAGTACGAGTCTGTCACATGAAGAATGTGCACATGTAGGTAGTTAAGTGATTATTGAATGGGGCCGTCTTGCGATCCCGCGACTCAACTTCTCTGCGTTCTATTACAAGTATGTTTAGGCTGGTGTGCGTGGTACAGATGCATCCCTAATCCGTCTTGAGGGGCACTTTGACGTAGCGAATAACCTCTGCGCCAGTATCGTCAAAGGAGCGGTGCGCTTCGACCCTGTAGCCGCCAAAGTGAGGAAGCACCTTGGTCCAGATGGCCCAGTACACGCCTCCGAGAATGAGAACACCGACACCAACAACGGGGAAGACGTAGTACGGGTAGCCGTCGGCGTTCCAGCTGCCCTCGGGAGGGATAAAGGGCACGATGGCGAGGAATACGTTGGCCAGGAGGTAGACGACCGAGATGGGTAGGTAGGTGTGCCACGGCGAGGACCAGTTCTCCTTCTTGCTGAACTGGAGATAGATGAGGCCGGCCGTGACAAAGGCATTGATCCAGGCACCGGGGTAGGTGTATCTAAACTGGTCAGCGGTTGCGGGCGCAGGGTTAGCATGGCAACATACAGATTGACAATGAAGTTGTAGGCTGGGCCAGCAGGAGGTGCGAGAAGAACAATGACCGTGACGATCCAGTGAAGGAAAAGCTAGAACAGTCAGCACGAGATTCCAGTACAAGGAAAAGTTCTGCAATCAAGCAGGATAAGGATTGCTTGTCCACTTACAGCTGCCGCAGGTGCATTGAAAGGCTTGATGCTAGCCCAGAATCGGCTGAATGGCAGCAGACCCTCCTTGGCCAGCTCCTGGTTCAGGCGGGCGTGGGCGAAGCTGACGGCCAGCACGTTGCCCAAGTTGCTGAGGGCGACAAAGACGGGGAGGGTGTTGGCGGCGGCTGAGTTGCCAAACATGTTGCGGAAGAAGAGACCGGCGACGAGGACGTCCGAGGTGGCGAGGTCGGCCCTGGGGATGGCGGCAAAGTAGGCGACGTTGGCGAGCAGGTAGAGGATGGTGACGCCTCCAATGGCAAGAGGAGCGGCTACGGCGAGGGTGCGGCGCGGGTTCTTGAGCTCGCCGACGACGTAATTGGCGTTCTCCCAGCCCTTGTAACTGTAGATGATGTTGAGCAGGGCGTTGGAGTAGGCATAGGCGCCACCTCCGCCGTAGCCCTCGCCCTCCTCAATGTCAAAGGCGTTGTCGAAGTTGTGGGGGTTGGGCACGCGGGCTCGTCCGGCCAGGGCAGCGAAGCCCGAGAAGACGATGAGGAGCAGGACGACGACCTTGAAGACGCCGAGGACGTTGAAGAGGCGGATACCCCACTTGGGCGCGACGCTGTGCAGGCCGACGGCGAAAGTGACGCAGGCGACGGCGATGCCGCGGGCAGCCCAGTCGTTCTCAGCCCAGTCGTCGGGGGCCTCGGAGCCCGAGGCGAAGAGGATGTAGCGGCCAAAGGCGAGCGAGTTGCCGGAAGAGAAGCCCAGCAGGATCATCTGGGAGGCGAGGACGCAGGTGGCCAGGTATCGCGGGTGGCGGTAGACGCGCTCGAGGTAGTTCTTCTCACCGCCGGAGAGGGGGATGGCGAGGCCGAACTCGAGGAAGACGCTGAGGCCGCAGAAGGTGAGGATGCCGCCGACGAGCCAGAGCATGAAGCAGATGCCGACGGAACCCGTGGCGGCAAAGATGCCCGAGGGGGTAGAGAAGACTGTTCCTTGAGTCAGTAATGAAGGGGAGAGTGAGAGATGGAGGAGCATAATGAAGAGAGAGCGTACTTCCGGTTCCAATCATCTTGTTGAGGATGAGAAAGACGGCGCCGGTGACGCCAATCTTGCGGTCTTCGGTGTAGGCGTAGGTCTGGCCGCCGACGGTCTCGCCGCCGCTGGCAGAGCCGACCTCGGCAGCATCAGCATCATGGTCGTCGTAAGTGACGGGCGTCTTGTCCGAGGACGAGGCAGCGGCTTTGTTGAGGGGAGCGTCAGCCATGGCGATTCGACAGTCGTCGTGTGACGAGAAGAGGCGCGGCGGAGGGCAACAGGCGGGCGGGCATGATTTCTGGGGCCGGAGGGGTATTTAAATATTTATTTATTATTGTTACAAGCCGGGGAGGGAACTTTTGCGTGCAGAGGTTGCAACTTGAACAAGGTTGGTTGCGCGAGCGGCAGTGATGGGCATGGGGCAACCGAAAGAGACGAGGCAATGTAACGTTCAGGGTTGAAGCTACGGAGAGGATCTAACCAGGAAGGGCATGTGAGAAGGCTGCAAGCCCTACAAGGACAGGAATCGGCTGGTTGGCTATTCCACTTGCGTGAAATATGTTGCCATCGGGGGCCGTTGTTGTGCAACCAGCCGCGGTCCGGTCAGCTGCGGCGGCAGGCATACAGCAGGATGCAGCAGGCAGACGGGGAAATATTATTCTATTGTTTCTGATGGTGTTTGGTTCGGTCCGTTTGCTGCTTATGCTGCCAAGATGTTTTCCCGCCTCCACAGTCTGCCAAGGTCTGGGCCAAGCCAGGTTCCAGCCCAAGTTTTATGCCGAGAATAAACGAAGGGGAAAGGAAGGAAAAAAGAATTAAAAAAAAAGCTTAAACAAGCCACAGCCTGGAGCCGCACGGGAGTGTCGCGGGAGTTAAATTAATTCTGCGGGTTAATTCGACAAGAGCATCGCCATGTTCATACAAGATATTGGTCCATCACAACCAGGGAGAAGGAGAAGGAAAAAAGGAACAAAATTTTTTCAACTTGGCTCCTTTCAGTGTCATTAATTTTAGGCAAGGTGATGAATCGCCGCCAAGAATGATGTGCTCGAAGCTACCCCTTGTCCGTCAGGCTCGGCAAAAGGTTCCGTCTAACTGCTCTCGTCAGGTGTGTCCATCTAGACCAGGTACCGGAATCCCTTCTTCATGCGCAGCGCCTCGTCCGGGCTGTCGAGATACTCGATCCTGGCCGTCTGGTCCGCCACGTCGCGGTGCGTCTCCCACGCCGCCTCGCCCGCCTCGAGCTTGCGGTTGAGGTTGGCCAGGATGGCCCGGAACGCCCAGCAGCCCGCAATCGTCACCCCGAACATGGCCAGCACGATGCCGTAGCTGCTGCGGAACCCGTTGTCCGGCAGCGCCCACACGTACGAGCCCGCCACGTTGCCCAGCTGGCTGAAGGCGTTGATGAGCGCCAGCGCCACCGCGCGCTTGGCCGGCGGCCGCGGGAACGACGAGCTGATCCACGAGTAGAAGACGATGAAGCCCGCGTACGAGCCCGCCTGCAGGAACAGCGCCACGTACCGCGCCGCCGTGTTGAGCGTCGACATGCTGATGACGAACCCGACGATGCCCATGCAGATGGGCCAGGTGATGTGCCAGATCTGACGCCCTGTTAGATCGGCTGACTTAGGCTCGTGTCGCGTCAGCTTACCTTTTCCTGCGTCTTGTCCGAGTGCCACGCGTTGACGAGCGACACGATGCACGAAAACACCCAAGGCGGGGAGCTCATGAGGAGAGTCGGGACGTAGCCGAAGCCCAGCGTGCGTGTGAGTGTCGGCTACCGATTGTCAATACATGTCTCTCCCTACCCTTCCGAAATAGTGGGAGAGTACTTACGAAAAAGGCGTTGAAGGAGAGTCCGACGACATAGGACTAGCATTCTGTTCAGCATTCGACGCGACACAACAACCACATCCGTCGTACCGTAAACGTCAGCATCATGAGGTAGATCTTGATGTCCTTGAGCGCCATGAAGAGACCGTCGAAAGCACCCTGCTCGGCCGAATCTGTGTCCGCCTCGCCGACGTCCTCGATCATCCGCAGCTGCGCGACTTGCAGCTCCTCTTCGGTGAAGCCGCGCGAGTTGTGCGGCAGATCGGGCAGGATAAAAAAGGCCGTAATGGCAACTGGGACACAAGTCAGCGAAGCCATCACAACGCCATGAAGAAGGGAGGGGAGGACGCACTGAAGACGGTAACGGCGCCCTCGATCCAAAACAGCCAGCGCCAGGCAGCGTGGCCTAAAACACCCTGCATGTTGGAGAGCACGCCAGCACCAATGAGGGCAGAAAAGGCATTCGAGATGAGGTTTCCGCAAAAGAGGATGGCATTGCGCAGCGTGAGCTCCCGGCGCGTGTACCACTTGGACAGGAGGAGCAGCGCGCCAGGCAGGAAGGCAGCCTCGACAAAGCCCAGGAAGAAGCGCACCGTGACCATCTGGCCAAAGTTGTTGGTGTTGCCCGAGAGCGTCGAGATGACGCCCCATAGCGCCATGGCGGCGGCAATGTACCACGAGGGCCGCTCGATGCGGTTGATGTACATGTTGGAGGGCACCTGCATGAGGATGTAGCCGACGTAGAGGATGCTCAGGCACGTCGCGAACTGCGTGTCGTTGAGCCCCAGGTCCTCCTCGAGGCCGCGCAGCCGGGCGGCGGCAATGTTGTTGCGGTCGAGGTAGTTCATGATGTAGATGAGCACGAAGAGGCTGCACCGCGCGTCGAGCTTGCGCAGCATCCTCTTCTCGACGGCCGCCCGGTGCGCGGGGTCCATCTGCGCGCCTGGGAGCACTGCCGCCGCCGCCGCCTGCTGCTGCTGGTCGGCCTCGGCGTGCTGGATGTGCATCTTGGTGGCGGCGTCGGCGCCGGGCGCGGCCTTGATCTCGTCTGCGGATGACATGGTTGCTGGGTGTGCTGTGCAGGGAGAGAGATAGAGAGAGAGGGAGGGAGAGAGAAGAGGGGATGCAAAAGCAAAAGCAAGAGGAGAGTTTGCGGTTATATCGGCTCCCGCCGTTTCGTCATTGTCCGTTACCCCAGCTCCAGATTGTTTTCATGTTTTTCTTTCCCCGCCACCACGTACGCCTCCAACAAAGGCTCGGTCGGGGGGAAAACATGGAGAAGACAAGGGACGGGCCATGGGCTTCCCAACTTTTTGTCCCACGCTTTTTTACTCCGCAGCGGGTATGTGTTGGTGTATTGGGGTTAGCACTGGCCGGAATGCGGCCGAGGTGCGTCCCATGGCGAGTCGACGATGCGACATTTTTGCTCTCCCCATTTCATTACCTCATAGAGAGCCGTCTGTAGTGTTTTCTTCAATTGGGGTGACAGCTAGCACAACTATGAATGAATGAATGAATGAATGAAGGACAGGAAGAAGAGACGTCTCTTGCAACGGAACCTGCAACGCGACCCGGCCACATTTTTTTTTTCTTCTTCCCAGAATCTGCCAGCCCGCAACCGGCAAGGACAATTGTAATAACGGGCCGATCTGCGTGCGTCAGTGGCTTGCGGGTGGTCAAGGGGTCGGGCCTTTCGCCCCGGCCGCATCCTGCATCGCCGCCGTCCTGGAGCGGCCAGCTGGATGGGGGACGGTCCGGCTGCGGAGGCTCCGTCTAGCGCCCTGGTCCTTCGGGAGTTGGGCAGGCTAAGCACTTGCCGAGAGAATTGGCTGCCGAGAGAATTGGCAGTGCCAAGTCGGGCGGCATCGAGTGTCAGTGAGTAGTTGTCGTGTTAGTATCAGTCGTCAGTATCAGTCACCAGCCCTTCCCTCCACAACTCGCAGCGCCATGGAGGACACAGCGGTTTCGGCCCAAACCAGGAAAAGATAAACACATCCCCCTCCAAATAGCCGACGGCTCCTCGTGCCCCAACAAAGCAAGGGCATGGATGATGGCTGGCACTAACGAGTCTGGGGTTTTCCCTCTTGCGTCCTATCAACGAGCAACCCTTCCTGGATTCCCACAAAACGGCACAAAGTGGGGGAACCGTCCTCGTCTCCTCGTCACGAGTTGATGTTCGCTTCTGTTCGAAAACTGGGGCGCTACAGAATCTTGCCGATATTCCGGGTCAAATTACCTTCTTTATCTTGGTGGCGTATCAACCAGTTATTCGCCTACCCTACAGACATCTCATCGTGGAGTCGGCTGGAATAACGTAATTCTGTTATTATCGGCACTCAGAAAATAGGAAGACTAGTTTCTTTTCCTCCTCTTTTGTTTTAATGGCGTTGAGATTCATAATCCAATTGAGGTCTTTGGCTCGTGGTTCTAAAATCGTCCATTAACAACACAATGCCACTCAAAACCGGCCCGGTGATAGAATATGCAATTTTCTGCAAGAAATTACAACCCGGTTGGTTATCTCAGATTCCACTTCCCCTCTAATATAACAGCATTGCTGTCTCCTGTCCTCTATCTACCAGCCCTCAATCAGAGTCCACGTCGTGATCATAGCCGTTGTCCCAGTCTTCTTCATCCATTCCTCCATCATCATCATCGATCTGTTCAAACTGATCATCCTCTTCATCTGTGTGATCCTCCTCGACGTTCTCTCCATCATCATCTTCCACTTCACTGTCACCTTCCACCTCGCTGTCGCCCTGCGCCTCGCTGTCATCTCCCACTTCGCTGCTGCCCTCCACTTCACTGTCATCTTCCTGATGCTGCTCATCATCTTCACTGCTCTCCCCCTCCATACCGCTCTGCTCCTCACCTTCATCATTGCCCTCGTTTTCCTCATGGTCCTCATCCTCCATCTCTTGGTCGTCTTCGTCCTCACCATCTTCGTCCACCCCCTCGATCCCGTCAGAGCCGTCCTCCACTTGCCCATTCTCAGAATTATCTTCGTCATTCTCAAATCCATCTTCCGATCCATCTTCTTCCACGTCGCTCTGTCCTCCTTCGCTGTCTGAGTTTTGTTGTTCGCCTTCCTCGTCGCTGTGTTCTTGTTCCGCTTCATCTTCATCCGTCTCTTGACCCCCTTCATCCTCCTCAGCCTCACTCGCACTTGCGTCTGCCTCTTGGAAATCGTCCCCGTCGTCATCATTGTCACTGAGCGCTTCAGCGTCATCCTGAACCCCACTGCCCTCTCCGTCACTCTGTGCATCCTCCTCATCTGGGGATAGATTGTCGTGCTCAACGTCATCCTCCTCATCTTGCGACAGATTATCGTGCTCAACCTCACCTTGCGAGGTATATCCTTCCGCATCCTCGTTTTGGTACTCAACCTCGTCCTGAGAATGATACTCGCGCTCAACCTCGTCCTGGGAATGGTACTCGTTCTCAACCTCATCTTGAGATTGGTACCCATGCTCGACCTCATCCTGCGATATATGTCCTTCCTCGTTCTCATCCTCATGTTCAATCTCATCCTGCGAAATATAGTCGTTCTCACTTCCATACTGCTGTTCAGGTTCATGTTCATTGTGCGATGCATCCTCATCTTCATGCTGGGAGAATTCCGATTGAGCAGCATCATCAATTGACTCCCCGTACATTCCTGGAAAAGTCAGTCCTCGTTCAAAATGCAAGATGCCGTCAGAGCACTTACCATCATCGTAATTCCAGTCATAAGCCACTTCCTCTGAGCCATCATCCTCTTGTTGGACCGCAGATTCAGATTGTAGATCATGGTCAATGTCGCTCACTGCACCTACTGGTTCCACGCCAGGATGGGCCTCACCGGGCTGACCAGGTTCGCTCACAGAATCCCCATCAGTGTTGAACGCCTGCCATGCAACAGCTGCCCCAACACCCAATCCGGCCACACCTGCAATCCCAGCACCTGCCATAACCTTGCCTCCAAGGCTCGAGGAGTGGGCGGGCTCGGATGATGCATGATTGTGTACCGGCTGAGGATTGTCTTGATGATGCAAGCTGCTAGTTGCATCCGATGAGGGTGGGAATGACCTTGCTGCATGGAATTGCTCGTTCGAGTGCTCATGCAGCGGATTCTCAGTCAAAGCTCCAGGTCCGGTTTGTGCAGCGGAGTATTCGTGTTGCTCTTGAACTGAAACTTCGCCAACTCCCAGCGCCGAATGGTCGATGTTTTGGGCCGAGGATTGGTCAACTGAGACCCTGTTGTCCACATAATTGTTGAAATTGTTGTTGGTGACTCTGTTGATACTGAACAACGACCTTCTTGGCTCCTTTTCAGGCTCAGCAAGAGCTCTTTTTGATGTAGAATTCTCTGCGCGGTTGGACTCGGAGGCCCCTGGAGACTCAGAGTCAAGTTTCTGATCAGAGTGTCTTGGAGAATCAGAGATAGGCTTCTGGTCGGAGGCTCCTGAGGACTCGCAGCCAGCCTTCTCTTCTGTATCCCCAGAAGCTCCTGAAGACCCAGAGCCAGGTTTCTGGTCTGCGTTCTCAGAAGTTCCTAGAGGATCAGAGTTAAGTTTCTGGCTCGTGTCTGTGGAGGATTCTGGAGACACAGAGCCAGGCTTCTGGCCTGTGGGCTTGGTTTCCGACGAATCAGAAGGCTTCGACGGCTCGCTCAGCTTCCCATCATCTCCATGACCGGGCACCCATGTTTCAACATCTGGGCGATCACCAGAAACGGGTCCATTCGCGCCGATATTCCATACTTCGTTGTGGAGATATGAGGAGTTTTGCTGGTAATAGTATGTATGCTGTGTATTGCCAGTGAACGGCTGCCCGACCCCCGAGGAACCATTGTCAGCAGTGCTCGACCCGCCGTGATGCTGCTGCTGAATCTTTCCAGGGACCTGTCCCGATGTAGCCAGATGAGTGGTACCATGATTGCCTTGATGAGGCTGATGAGCGGGCGTGTTTCCGTGGGGTCGCCCGGTGGTCGTCGGATGGCTGTTCGAAGAGCCAGTAGAGGAAGTGAGCTGGCCGCGATGCACGTCGGCTGGCTTGGCTTTGGTTGAGCCACTGCCTTTGAAGCTTTCGGATATGGCATGGATTCCAGAAAGAGCCTGTCCCAAGAGCCCCGTAGCCGTTGACTGGCCATGTCCAGAGGTTCCCCGTGGCTGTGCCCAGTTTGACGGCCCGTGAGCAGCACTGCCTTTGGGACCACCGACTTCCCGGGACCCTCTTGGGCCTGTAGCCAACCAGTTGTCTTGCTGAACGACTGCATTGGGTCGAACTGGATTTTCCAAAGGCATCCTTCCAGGGGGCTGAGCTACAGAATACTTGAATCCGCTCTCGTTCTGTATGGAGGGATTACTGAGAGGTTTCTGCACTCTTACAGGCTTCACACTCCCCTGAATCGGAGGCGCAACCAGTGGTAAGCTTGGGTTGGCAGGTCCCATTGATGAGAAGTATGGCTGTCGCAAATCCTTGTCATCGTAGCTTTTCTTAGGCGGCTTCGCACTTGCAACTGTTCTGTCCGACAGTTTAAGGTCTTGACCACGTCCTAGTGAAGGCTGCGAGAGCTGAGGTGACTTCTCTGGGACAACTACGGCCAGTGTCGTTTCGCGTCCATAACCAGGCGCCTGCAAAATAGAGCCCATACCAACTGATACCGCCGCATCTCGAGAAACCTGGTTGTTTCCAGTGACTGAGGTATGGCTTCTTGTCGACGTGCCAATGGGGGCAGCCGGGCTCTTGGCTCTCACTGCCTCGCCCGCTGCGGGCTTGAGTGTAGATAACTTGGGGTCTGCGGCGGGCTTTACCGGGCCTTCTGCTATCGCCGAGGAAGATTTGGGCTGATCTTTATTAGCCGTGGCAGCATCCTCTACTGCATGAATGCTCACCTTGACTTTGCTTTCCTTTGCAATCTTCGCGTCGCTTGGGTCCGTTGTGCTCTTCAGTGGCTTTCGGGAAATCTTAAGTGGAGGCACTTCCGAGCTTTCGCTGTTCTTCCTTTCAGTCGATACTGATGTTGGCCTTTTGACATCAACCGAACGTGGCTTGCTTTTATCCGGAGCTGCTGGTGCTTTCTGTGTAGTTGGGACCTTCGGTTTCACCTCTGGCTTCACCTCTGGCTTCACCTCTGGTTTCGCCGCTGGATTCACCGGCTTCACCACTGGCTTCACCTCTGGCTTCACCGCTGGATTCACCGGCTTCACCTCTGGCTTCACCACTGGCTTCACCTCTGGCTTCACTTCTTTTGTCTTCACCTCCTTGGGCTTTACCTCTTTCGGCTTCATATCCGCTTCCACGTCTAGCTTCACCTCCTTTGGCTTTACCGCCAACTTCACGTCCAGCTTCGCGTCCGAATTCACCCCCGGCTTCGCTTCATTTGGCTTCACCTGCTTTGGCCTTACCTCATTAGCCTTAAGCTCTCCCCCAAAGACGGGCTTGTTGTGAGGTGCTTTATCAGCAGGATCAGTCGTAGTTGTTTTGTTCTTGACCTCCTTCTTGGCCGTCGCGTTCTTGAGGTCCGGCTTGCCAGAGACAGCTTTCTCAAGTGTCGACTTCTCAGCCACGTCTTTCTTTTGGGGCTCTTTCTCAATGATTCCCGCACCAACCGCCGATTTCTGAGAGTCGGCTTTCTCGCCAACTGTGCCCACAGACTTTCTTACGACTTGGAATACTTTTGGTGGAGTACTGGTGGATTGAGGCCCGAGCTGTGCTTCACGAGAGGCTACCGGCGTATTGGAGCCCTCACTCTTGGGTATGGCCTTCTCCCAGGGGATTTTACCAATGATGGCTTTCCCTGGAGCTTGTGCTTGAGAGCCTGGCTTCTCAGACATCACCGTTGATGTGCTTCCCATTTCTTGGTCTTTCTTAGCCTTGGCGCCTTGGCTCAGAATGCCAGGTTGAATAGCCTGAGGCGTCGTTGACTTATCGCTGACCGTCTTCCTACCATCCCCTTTCTCCAAGGTCGGTGGTTCAACATCTTTCTTGCCTTGCTTCTCAGCAGCAACACCTGGCTTCGGCCGCGACTCTTTTGACTGCGTATCTTTGGGCATCTCCAGCTTGGACTCGCTTGGCGAGGGCTTGGGTGTCTCTGGCGAAAGAACTGCTTTCTTCTTGATCTTCACAGGCTCTGCAGATTTGACATCGCCCGAAGAAGATTGTGGTTTCTCAGAAGCGGAGACTGACTCCTTCTTGATACCACTAGGCTTTGCTGGCTTGGCATCACCTAGTGAGGGCTCAGTCTCGGCTTCGGGCTCAGTCTCGGCTTCGGGCTCAGTCTTCTTTTTCACACCCGATATCTTCCTGGGTCGTTCCTTGTCCGCACCTTCTGTAGCCGACTTAGTCTTCGAAGCCTTCGGTTTAGCTTCCGAGGTTCTTTTCTTGGTCGATTGGTCTGCCTCTAGCTTTGGCAATTCCGAATTCGGGATCTCAATTGACTCGACCACCTCTTTGACCGATTGTTGAGGCTTTTCAGTGGCTGTCGCTGCTGCCCGCAAAGATTCCGGCACTGGGAACGGGACCCCATGCTTCCAGGCAATTATGGAATCTTCCGCCGCAGTCTTCTCACTCAGCGGGGACCATCGTGGAATGAGATGCAGTTGATCGATGTAGAAAGGCTTTTGCTGCGTTTGAATCCACTGCCATGCCCCCTTTGCAATGGCACTGGCAGGCATGGGGACCAGGGTAGAGTTTGACGACGCAGATGCTCCAATTTGCTTTACTTCCACAAAATCGGTGACGTTCCTACCGGCATTGAGCCATTTCTGTGGAGGTGTTCCGGCTGGAGGTGTTCCGGCTGGAGGGTCTGCACCGGCTCGGCTGTTGGGTTTGGGGAGTGTTGTGTAGAAGTTGTACCCGTCAGGGACGAGGAGAACAAGGCAGGCGGAACAGATCTTTCCAGTTTCCACATAATAGACTGTTACAGGAGCATTGGAAGAAAAGAAACCGAGCCTACTTGGGTAATGGCTAGTAGTTGAAACGGTAGATTCGCCGAGTTGGTGGTGTTGGCAGCTCTGCCAGATGGACAGCAGGGACGAGACGTGCTCTGCAGAGCCTTGAGCAGGCTTCAGCGCCATGATGATGTTAATGGGGCTAAAGGTAAAAGGATGTGAGTAAGATGAATTGAAGCCTATGTGTGAATAAGAGAAAGACACCTCACATCTGCTCCTTGGCGGATTGCATTCTTATGGGCTGTCTATAGCAAGATGAGGACGCTCATATTTTTATCAAGAAACTTGCAGTGAGTAAGCCACTGCTTTCATATGGATACCGAATAAATTACACCTGTGAATCAGGCTGCAGGGTTGTATGCACATGTTGCTTGGCAGCCTGATATTCTGTCAGATGCATGCAGCCTGATCCTTCTACGTCGCGGCTCTGACGGACTTACCGACCCCAATCCAGTATGTGGGCGTTGTCCTGCACAGTACGAAAAAACAAGGCTCGCACTCTAGACGAAAAGAGGACTTTTGTCGCCCTCGGCTACTATTTCAGCCTCCTGATGGTCGCATCAACCCCAGTTGCCGACGTTGCCACCGAGAGCCTTACCATTTCCTTGACGCTCTGCTATCCTGCAAAGGGTATCTGGTCCGACGGGCTGCATGAATCTAATTCGGGTATCCCATGTCTCCAATTATGCTATGCGGCTGAAAGGAGGTTGATCGAATGAACTTGCAGCCCATGCAAAGCGCCTCCCCGTAGAAGTAGCATGCTTAGTTTGTTATTAATCTTCCAAACCCAGATGGGGTGACTGGGTACTACCTAGGCCAGTTCTTCAAATTCCATACCAGCCCGATCATTCTACAAGCAGGTTGCCTCTACTCTCCTTGACGACACCCAATAGACAGGCATCATGATGTCCCCGCCGCTGTCGCCGCCTCTGAGCGAGTCGATGAAGCGTCGATTCTCCAGCCTGCACTCCGTGTCTATGCTGCCCAGTACTGACGATCAGCGCCGGTCTCATGAGCTCATGAACCAGTACCGCGTCGAGAGCGGCAAATCACGATCGGGAGAGTACACAATAAAAGACGCCAACCCTGTCCTCTCAAAGATCTGCCGCGGACAGGTCGCTGGGTGTACGCCAGGCATGGTTCAGGCACTCCTCAACCAAGGCGCAGATGTCAACTTTGAACGACGCAAAAGTACAAGCCTCCTCAAGAGGTTCCAAGAGATCGACCAAGACGACGTCCGAAACCACATCCTCAAAGATGCCATGCGAAACTGCTCCAAAGATATTGTCTACGTCTTGGCGCAGAGTGCAGATCCCACGTCCGTTAGTGAAGCTCTGCCCGCTGCTGTCGATTCCGGAGATGCGCTCAAAGCTTCCATCATCATGGCTCGAGGTGCAGACGCCTCGCCCCTATGCGACCGATTTCTTGCAACAGTCGACACCGGCTCGATCGATATGCTGGAAGTCCTTCTCCGAGATACGAACGGTGCATGCCAACAATGCCGCGATCGGGGCTTGATGCACGCCATCTCACAGAAAGATACACGCAAGGCTTGTCTACTCCTGTCCAAGAGAGCAGATCCAACATACAGCAATGGGGCTCCCATTATATCTTCCATACAGGCTGGGCTGGAAGATGTGGCTGTTATGGCAGTCTCAAACGCAAAGGGAAGACTTCCTGTCCAGTTCTGGGATGACGCCCTTGGTCACGCCTATCGACAAAAGCTCCTCAACACTCTCGAGGCGTGTCTTGTTGTAGGAGCTAAAGGACCAAACACCAATACGGTCCTGGGAGCTGCTGTTAAAACAAAAGATGCAAGCCTCATCTCCCTACTTCTTGGATACGGCGCAGATGCAACAAGTAATAATGGCGCCGCCATTGTCGCCGCTGTTAGCACCAACAACCTAAAGGCCCTTCAGGCGTTCCTACAGCAAAGAATCCCGATGCATATATTGGTGGAAGCCATGAAACAAACTATTCGGCTCAAAGACCTTGCCTCTGCCTACGTTATGGTCGACATGCTGCTCACTGTAGGAGTGCGTGGAGAATGCATTTCCGAGGTCCTGACGGCAGTTTTGGACAGGAAATTGATGTATGGAGATGAGAAGCGGCGATCGGAGCTGGCCCGACTTCTCCTCCTCAAGGGAGAAGCCGATGTCAACTGGAATGGCGGGCTGCCCTTTACCAGGGCGGTGGCCTCTGGCTATACAGAGGACGTTGGACTGCTTGTCCAATTCCGGCCATCTATCAAGACGCTTGAAGTGTCATTGAAGTTGGCCAACAGCATTCAGGATCAAAGTATCAGGCGCCGAAGCATTGATCTACTTCTTGCAGCCGCCCCAAGAGGATCCGAGAGCCAGCTGAGACTGGTAGCGATGGCAGCAGCGGCAAGCGAGTTCAACATAGACATTGTGGAATATCTCGCACCTTTCTCCCAAGCTTCCCAGGTTATCGTGATGGAAGGCTTTACTTCCGCAATTTCGGGATCCAAGGACTGGCTAAGCCTACCCGGCCTCAATGTCGTCAAGGCCCTGCTCTTGCGGGGGGCTCATGGACAAAATGTCAACGAGGCCTTCTGCATAGCTGCTGGCAGATGCCATCGTGAGGCCTTTGAGCTTCTCGTACCCTTCATCAGTCGCGAGTGCGTGGAGAGGGCCTTTTGCAGTATGGTCAAGGCCACGACTGAATGGCAGTCCGATAAGAACCTATGGATCGTCACTTCTCTTCTTAACATGGGCTGCAAGGGGGCCCACGTCAACGCAAGCCTGTTGACAGTTCTGAAATCCTACGTCAGACGCAGAGCCTCACTTGACATGGTGAACACATTGCTTTTAGACGCTGACGTCAACTACAAAGAAGGCGAAGCGCTCAAAATCGCCATTCAAAGCGCTGACGTGGCGCTGCTGGAGAATTTGGCTGCCCAGAAATTGGCGAAAACATCGTTGTCTCATGCTTTTGCGACAGTGATCTTGACCCCGAACGAAGAGCACACTGTTCTGTCCATGATTGACGTGGTCATGGAAGCATCCAGGGCTTCAGGAGAAACCATTGACTACGACATCACTGTGCCACTCTCTCGTCTATCGGTCATTGCTGCCTGCATCTCAGTTCACCCAAAGTCCACTACACTGGTCAAGAAATTGATTTCCTTGGGATGCAATGTCAACACCAAGTTTCTCACCAGCTTATATAAGGACTGTGAGGAGGCTTCTACAGTTATGTCGTGGGCCATGGCGAACTGCCGAACGGTCCCAATTGAAACCGTTAAGATCCTTATCGAGGCAAGAGGTAGGTCTGCAACCGAGAGCGAAAAATCCTGATACTGACTTCTGGTAATAGCCGATGTGGACTACACCGCCCCCAGGTCTAAGACAACTGCCTTGATCCTGGCAGCACAGGCGCAGCGGGCTGACGTGGTGGAGGCGCTGGTGGAGGCAAAAGCCAATCCACTCACCAAAGATTGCTTCGAGTCTACCGCTTCCTTCTATGCTTCTCAAAGTGGCAACCTGACAGCTGTCAAGGCACTTATCAGAGGGAAAGCAAGGCCTGATGATTGCAGCCTTCATGAAGCCGCTCGCAACCTTCACCACGAGGTTGTCTTGGAGCTTTTGAAGAACAAGCACAATGCCAACTTCCCCAGTTCCCGAAAAGAGCAATGTGGACGGACTGCTCTGCAAGAGTTGGCATATCGCTGCGATGACTCTGAGGACATGGTCCGGCTGGAGCAAACGATTGAAGCCTTGATGAAGTACAAGGCTGACCCTCTAAGCCGCAATGCGATGAGCGGTAAAAATTCCTTGTTCCTGGCCATGGAAAACCCGAAGCCATTGCGAGTTACCCGGGCGCTGTTGAGCAAAGCAATGTGGTCCCTTGTCAATGATGCTAACAACCTTTACATTGTGTCAAACCTGGAGACTGGCACCAAGTGGTACTATTCTCCTACAATGTACCTCCGAAAGGGCTGCTATCAGGGAGACCCCAAGTACGTCGAAGGGCTGCAAGACCTGCTTCTCATGAACCAGTGTCAGGACTTCTATTACCCAGAGTACGGCCCAGGCGATGCTGGCAAGTATCTGCCAATCGATTCGGTGGGCGCCCCGAAAAAGATAAAAGACGAGGACGCCGCTCGACGCAAGGCGGAGCTCGACCACGAAACAGCCATACGACACATGGATGAGAAGGCATGGAAGAAGGTTGAGATTGAGGATAGACGCATTGATCAGAAACTCGAGCACTCTATGCGAGCACATGAAACCGACGTTATCAACCTGTCTGAGAAGTCGCAGCAGCAGCAAGATGCCATTCAGCGGAAGAATGCTCTTGTGGCGGCAGCCCAACGAGAAGCCGAGGAGGCAAAGCTCCGAAATCTCAACATTTCGATGGTAGCGCTACAGGCAGAGCAAAAGCTGAAACTGGATTTCCGAGAGCAGCAGGGAAAGGCCAAGATTGGCCAGCAGAGGATGCAGAACCTACTCGCCCAAGAGGCTGCTGCGAAGAAGCTTGTGACCCAGAGAAGCACCCAAGCGCTTGCACAAGAAGCTGCTGTGAATAAGCTCGTGGTGCAGAGGAGCGCTCAAGCGCTCGCCCAAGAAGCTGCTGCGAAGAAACTTGCGGCGCAGAGGAGCGTTCAGGCGCTGAGGGTCGAGGCGGATAAACACCAGACAAGAATTAGAAGGAAGGAACTTAATCATCAAGAGGCGATTCATGATTGGAAGATGGAAGAGATTCGGGCAAAGAATGCACGACGAAGCTAAGGTAGAGGCAGCACAAGACATGACGGCTCTGGGTTGAGGAGATGGCGTTGTAGTGAGTATAGTGTTATTTCTTTTCTCCCTATATATCGAGATAAAGCCATGCTACAAAAAGCAATGTCTCCCCTTTTGACGAACTGCTAGATGAGTGTGTCGTGGTGATGTGGAAACAATATGCAGCTTACTCAACATCTACCTGGGCCAAGTCATGCCACGAGATTGCGGAACAAACAGCCCACCCTGCAGATTTGAACCAACATATATACCGCTGCCTGCCCAAAGCCAGTGGAAATGGACGATAGAAAGGCCCCGAGCCTTGCATAACACATGCTTACATGTAGTTGGCCGCAATCGAAGTCTGGAGAATTCTTCGCGCTCTGGAAATACGCTATTTGTGCATTATAGCTCATGAATGGGCAAATACGGGGAAATAAGTCACCAATAATATTGCAATGAGAGAAGGTGGTATCGGGCACTGCAATGCTGAGGTCATTGTTCCCCCGCCTGATCATACGATGCTGCTCGTGAACTGGAGGCGGAGGAGGTCTCCGAGCCTTGCATCATTCCTCAGTGAATGTATGGGCTGGCTCAACAGTACATTGGAGCAGCTGCTGAAGCGGGGAACATGCTGCTAATTTGAGGAATGGGCAGTTCAGCTCGTACTTGCGGGTGGCAAGCTGCTAAACGAACCAACCTCCCAACCTGCAGCCTCATGAAAGATGCCAACGAAAGCCAATGAGCTGGAGGTGCAGCTGTCGTATTCATGTACGAGTGGCCTGAACTGGCCCTTGGGGCTTACGATAGGACCGCTGACTGCAGGAAGCCAAGGCCTTAACCAAGCTTTGAGGCTCAGAGTAGACAAGCCATCCTTGCATGTACACAGTGTGCAGCGCAATTGTTCGTATCCTTGTCTCAGAAGATGCATGCTGCTTATTTGCTGTTGGTGTGACGACCTGAGCCCACTTCTGGTGTAACCGATAACCCTTTCCTACCTCTAAATGCATCTAGCTAATGGACAAAAATTGCAACCTTCTGCTAAGCCATCTACCTCGTCATACCAGTCTAGTTCTGGCTATTACTGGGAATTTCTCTCTGGTCTTGGGTGTGAAACACCTGCTCTTTGCTCTGGCCTTGCTCATGCTGGCCGGCTTGGCGGGAGCGTTCATCATGTCAAGGCTGATACTAGCCAGTGTATTTTACTGGATGGCTGCTGAGTATAGGCGCAGGGCTGCTATCCATGCTTGATTAATATTTATTTACCGACAGATAGGTGTGCCATATCCGCCCAGGTGTGCTTGGGCTTCCCATAATGCGTATAATGCGACCACGCAGCCATCCATCGACCCGGGCTACTCCTGGCCTTGAGTAAGACCAAACAAGCCACAAAGTGCAAAAGCAAAGGAGCTGACTAGTGGAGTCCAAGCCCAGCGCTTGTCTCCGTACTTCCTACCTACCAGGTAGTCGTTGATACCGAGCCAGGCCACTCCAATGAGTATGATATCACATGCTTCGTATCGACCCGTCCAGGCGGAGAAGTGTGCAAGGATTCCGAGAAGCATAGTGCGGCCATTGCCAGCATGATACACTGGCAATGCTTCACGAGCATTAACAACCCGTTCGGGTAGTCCGTAGAAGGTTATCGACTTTTTCGCGTCCAGCAGAGAGCCGATGGTATGAGAGAAGGCGAAGTAAAGCGCAGGTAGATGAACTAGCTTGAACAAGGTGGCTGGTGATTGTGTGCCAAATCTTAGTGGCTGGGAGATTGGGAGTTTCTTATACCAGAGTTGGAGTATGATTTCTACACCCTACTGCTCGTTCCTTGATCATCCCCCTTGGGGGCCAGGAGCCAAACCAACCATTACTCAGCATGTGTCTCCTGTTACAACCATAGGCAAATCCACATGTATCCGCACTTATTAAGGAGGGGTTAGGATATTTCCACTGAGGTGATCATGATGGTATCCTGCTGCAGCCCAGTACTGTAGAGGATATGTTCCGTAACCATCCGAGCACTGAATTAGCATCCCCAATCGAAAACTGTTATTGGACTAGTTGGTAGCTTTCTTCGTATGAGCACTGAGAGAAAGGCCGGTTGGGGTGTTGGGGGTCACAGATGCTTGAGAATAGCGAGAGTTGTTATGGAGAATATATACTTCCTTGGGGTGGTGGTGCAACTTTTATCTACCTGGTTGATTGATTGGAGCAACGAACCTTGTTGTGGGTGGGTTCACAGGCTTGCAACCAACATTGTCAAGAGTGACGATCACAGCTCTAGCAAGTATGTTTTGTCGCAAAATTTATCAACAGAGGAAAACATTCTAATAAGAGCAGGGTTTTTCTGCCGTTGTCTTTGGCTGCCGCATCATTGTTCTCTGGCTCAGGGCATAGATGGAGTCATCTGACAATCCCTTGATCGTCAGAGTATTCTGGTCCCACGGGCAACTGGGCAATCATCACGATTCGCATAAGTTATTCACAACTAGTTCTTTTTCCCAGAAATATATCATCAGTTTTATGATCATTAATAATAAGAATAATTGAGATTACTTAATAATAAGGCAGGTCTTAATATTTTTCTGGCATAGTGACCAGAGTGCGTTTAAGACATTCCATTACCCTGTTCTCTAGCAATTCCCCATAGAAATTTTCTCAATGACGTATAAGTATACAAGTCTGGATCGGCACTACTGCGTCACTTGTAACATTAGAGCCAAAGTTAACGCCCCATATTGCCTTGTTTATACCCCCAACATGACGACTACTGCCTGGCCTTGGCGTTGTGAATCGGATCCAAATTGCCGGGAGCGGCCGGGATGAGGCTGCTTAAATATCAACGGTTGACAGCGCCCGATTAACTCATCATCCCATCACGACGACTCGCCTGTGTTCGAAATTCGCCATGTTCATAGCCGCAATCTTGTCTCTCGCTCTCGCCAACGCGGCCGGTGCGTCTGGTGTCAAGTACCACTTTGATCCGTTGCATCATCTGGCAGGAATTGCTCCTACCTTTGAGGACCCCCAGCTCGACCCTGCTGCACCTCAGGGCTGCAATGTCACCAGGGCCACCTATCTCGTGCGCCATGCAGCAATTTATGCCAATGACTTCGACTACGAAGAGTATATCGAGCCATTCACCGACAAGCTCAGCAACACAACCGCCCGGTGGAGAGGTGCCGGTCCCCTAGACTTCCTATCGACATGGCAATCACCTATCTCCGATGAGGAACTTGAGGATCTGACGACTGTCGGAAGGCTCGAGTCATACAAGCTAGGTGTTAATGTTCATCTGCGATATCCCACGTTCAAGGCCCCCAAGAAGGTCTGGACCTCGACAGCAGAGAGGACCGAGCTGAGCGCCAAGGCATTCATCGAGGGCCTGGTTACGCAGACTAATGAGACACAACGCGTGTCCGTCTCAGAGGATGAATCAGAGGGCGCCGACTCCCTGACTCCCTACGAGGGCTGCCCCAAATACAGCTCGTCCTACGGAAGCGAACAGTCATCTAAATTCAGGGATGTGTATACCAAGCCTATCATTGAGCGGTTCAACCAGCTCCAGCCGGGCTTTCACTTTACTGCCAAGGATATTGTCGGGTAAGCAGCCATCCTGCATCAGAAGCTGTCCCATCTAATATCTTCCTAGCATGCAGCAGCTCTGTGGTTACGAAACTGTGATCCGCGGCTCGTCGCCCTTCTGCTCACTCGAGCTGTTCCTACCTGACGAGTGGCTCGGCTTCGAGTACATGAACGATATCATGTACTTCTACAACACGGGCTACGGCAATGAGATCTCAGGCACCATCGGCTTCCCGTGGCTCAATGCATCCGCCTCCTTACTGCTCGCAGATGAGGCCGACCAAGAGCTGTATGTCTCTTTTACGCACCGGGAGCTGCCACCCACCGTCGCCGTTGCCATGGGAATCTTCAACAACTCCGCCTTCACTGGCGCGAATCATATCAATGAAACCATGCCCCTCAACAAGCCCAACCACGGCCGCGTGTGGAAGTCATCTAATATCTTGCCCTTCCTGTCCAATTTTGCTATCGAGAAGATGGAATGCGAAAGCTATGGATTTGACTCAGGCGACTACTTCCGCGTACTTGTTAACTCGAGCCCGCAGCCACTTGAGTGTGCTGATGGTCCTGGGGAGAGCTGCTCTGAGAACGCTTTTGAGCAATTTATCCAGGCCAGAGGCGAGGAATTCAGTGGCTTTACAGAGAAATGCCAACCTGATTATAATAACTCGACGGATCTTCTAACCATATATAATATGTAACTTTCATCACACCCTTCAAGAACCTCTCAAGACATGTTGCCTTCATCCCCAATTGTGAATCGTACAATTGACCCCAAGCACCTTGAGAATCGCGTCGAGGCCACCCTTGTGCAAGATTTGTACCACCTTCCTTCCTGAAGTCTGCACTAATTGACTAGACAACCTGCCTCATGTATGGCTCATATTTCGCATCTGGTCCTGTGGTAGGTTGATTGGGCATATGTTGGAGTGCAATGTCGGTTTCGTTGGGGTTCCTGTAGTCCAAAGGATCCTGGTTCAAAAGCTCAGCGTCATCTACCTCTCGGGCAGACCTGTGGGAGATGGACGGCTGATCAATTTGAGTATACCGACCCCGATTCCAAGGTGCTCGCGAAAGGAGTTGGTCGACTGGTCGTGCGCTAGAAAACGATGACTCGGTCGAAGCAGCGGCCTTTTTGCTTCGAGCCGTGCTTGTTTTCATAGTCCTGGTGTTGTTGCGGCCTTGATAGGTAAAGAGTGAGAAGAAGAGGAAGCCGAGCAGTCCCAGTGCCACTCCAATGAACGGAAACACAGTCAGGAAGCCTGACTCAGTCCTTATACCTGCCGCTCTAAGTTCTGCGTTCAGGGCATTTACCAAAGTAGTAGATGTGCGGTAGAGCGAGACTGAGCCAGACAAGATGAAGGCGAAGCCGAGGCCTGATATTATAGCGGACAACCTTGCCACGCCCCGAGACCTTTTCAGGAAAAGGATTAAGACGAGTGACAAGGTGAAGAATGAAAGAGCAATGATGAAGCTGATGCCCATGAAGTATGAGACACGTGAATAGGCGGAGACGGAGCGGGTAAATCGGCGCGAATACCGAAGGCCTAATCTGTCTAGTCTCAGGGTTGTCCTCGGGTTGAACCACCAGCCAACTCGTAGGAAACCGCATGTCCTAGTGTTGCCGGACTGTCTGCAAAGACGAAGCAGATATACAGTGTAGCGATCCGCGAGGTTGAGAGATTGGGCGGTACGGCTTGGCCCAGTTAGGTCGCTGTTAGACACCCGCTCTATGTCTCGGAGGAACCGAGATGAGGACAAGGTGGACGGCACATCGAGTCCACGGACATCCACCTGTTGGCCTAGGAGTTAGTTGACTAGCACAACAACTTGAAGACCCATGCAGGCCGGGAAGCAGACAAACCTCGAAAAGGTAGAGGTCACGAAGGGTCTCCCCGCCGATAAATGTCAAGATGCAGATAACAGCAGCGCCGACCGTAAAGGCGTACGCGAAGAACAACGAGAGTTTGGAGCGTGCCATTGCGCCTGCCTAAGAGACGTCGAGCAATAGACCCAGAGAAGCTTCTGACGTATTGGCGATCTTATCAGTCGGCGTTTAGGAAAGTTTGTAAAAAAAAAATGAAAGCAAAGTGCCGGAACTTGCTGGGGAGAGAGGAAGGTTCAGAGAGGCAATGATCCAGCAGAGGGTGAGAATAAAATAAAACAGAGACAGCGGAAGAGAACCTCGTGACAAATAGGGATCGCGCCCCCTATTGAGCCAACAATCCTAATAATACAGGCGTGGTCGGGGTTGCGGCCACCCGGTGCCAACAGCCATAAGGTTGTGCCAGTCGGCCGATGCTATCAACCAACAGCTTACAGGTCGTGGACCAATCGCCTTTGCCATTCCCCCCTGGAGCCCTATTATAGAACGGAATCGAATGCGGCCGCTGGGCTCAGCCAGCTCGACTTGGGTTTCATCGGTCCACACTTGCATGTAGGCTGACCAACAGCTCAACCCCCGCCTCACCGACTCTGTCTGCTTCCAATGGCATTGTGCGGCACAGCGCTGCAACCTCGCCCTTCTGAAGCCCAGCAACGACCAACCAGTTAATGTTACCGCTGCAGCGGGTTGCTTTTGGGGCCTGGTTGAGCTCTGCTGCCCACCATGTAAGCAGCAATCTCGCATATGACAGCCCCAAGACTCCAGGACTAACCGCAGGATTAGGCTTCTCAAATAGCAAAAAGCAAGGATTGAGAGTGTCAACAACCAACACTGATGCGAAAAGCCCCCCCACAGCCAGCCATCAGCTGTGGTTTGGGGGCGGCTTGATGCGCAACCCGATGCCACTCAAACAGGCAAGGACCCTGAAAGCAACCATAACAGTCGCCTTGCCATCACCACTAAATAAGGGGCGCCATTGCCCACACTTCTCTCTGCTTTCATCGTCGCCACGCCGCGGTACTTTCACCTACACCTCATACAAGATGGCGATACTCACGATTTCTACGGCTATTCTTTTGGGCTTGTCGGGTGCTCTCGCCGAGCATTTCAATGTCAACGTCGGCAAGGGTGGAGAGCTTCGCTTCGACCCAGAACACATCCAGGCCGCACCCGGTGATACCATCACGTATCATTTCTTTTCCAGAGTACGTTGAAACCCTTGTGTGCGTCTTCAAGTGACATTTCTGATGATCTTGCCTACAGAACCATGCCGTCGCAGAGTCCAACTTCGACCATCCTTGCCAATACACCGAAGGGGGCATTTTCTCTGGATTTGTTCCCACGGCCTCGGAAAGCGATCCGGATCCGACAACCTTCACCGTGACCGTCCACGATGAGGAGCCCGTGTGGCTGTACTGTCCGCAGCTCAATGGCGGCCACTGTCAGAAGGGCATGGTGCATGCCATCAATCCGTAAGCTATACTCCTGCGATTCGTTACCTTCAAAGCGTCTGATATATCGAGTTACAGACCCGATTCGGGAGATAGAAACCTGCATGCCTACAGGGAGCGTGCTAGCAGTGCTCCAAACAGCACTGTTCCAGCGGATGGCCGTCCGTATGGCGGCGAGCGTGTGGTGCATGTGCAGGTTGGAGTTGATGGTGAATTCGTCTTCAGTCCGAACGAGTTCAATGCCACAACTGGTACCTTTGTCGAGTTCGCCTTTAACCCAAAGGTATGGTTTATCCTAAATCTTGTCTCTGATGGGCCTGTCTAATAGCAATATAGAACCACACTGTTACACAGTCCTCGTTTGATAAGCCATGCGTGCCGCTGGAAAACGGCTTCCATAGCGGCTTCGTTCCTACCGAGGATTCACCCTCGGACGTCAAGTTCAAGATCGAAATCGCGAATGACCATCCCGTCTGGTTTTACTGTGCCCAGGGCAACCACTGCAAGCAAGGCATGGTGGGCAGTATCAACGCGTATGTAGCCGCGCCCCGTCATCAAACCACAAGCGCTAATTAGTCTTCGCAGTCCTGTGCAGGGCGACAAAACATTTGATGCCTTTCGTCGGCTTGCATCGCACGTAGAATCGCCGAGCATTCCTGGGCCTGTGGCTGGACAGGGCGGAGAGCTCGAGGGTGGCAAGACTCAACACCCTACCCCTCCATCTGGTAACGAGGAGAATGGTGGCGAGGGCCAACAGCCTCCATCGGGCAACCCTCCATCGGGCAACCCTCCAGCGGACAACCCCCCATCGGACAACCCTCCAGCGGACAACCCTCCAGCGGGGAACGATGACGAACAAGACTTGGGCGATAGCCAAAATCCTCCAACATGGGCTGGCTGGGAACAGGATTACCTCAATACCATCCCGAAGCCCGGCGAGGCTGATAACAATCAACACCTGGTTGACATGGCAGGTGGTGGTGCCATAGCTGCATACGGTTGGCCAGACAGTATCACTGACTCCGCAGTCAAGTACTTGCAGCTTCTCAACTGGTTTGATAACATCATTCTGGAGTTGCTCATGGCGGGATATCAAAGGCTTCACAGCGGTGACTGGCAAGGCGCTTACCCTCGAACCATTGTTGATGCGATTGGCGCAATGGCCGCCCAGGGATACATGATTCGAACCGCTGCCACGGACTCGCTGCAGCATTACAACAAGCCCACCATGGAGCTTTGCAAGTACAACTTGGATCTAGCCAATGTCGACGATTTCCTCGGTAAGGTTCTCTACGCCGTGCTGATGGAGATTGGGCTCCTGCTGGACCTGGCCGCCAAGTTTGCCGAGACAGACCGCTGGCTTGTGCCCGTCACTGCATCCTCCTTGGGTGTGCGCGCAAGAATGGCTGCCGTCATCAACCTAATGCAGAACCACCCAGCCGCTGCCTCTCCACGAGAAGCCTACCTTCCGGCCGAGTTTGTCTATTCATACACCAGGCAGCACTATATCTCAATCTGCGGAACCGGCGAGGACGGATGGGCTGAGCCATGGGCTGAGCCGCTACCAAACCTGGAGATTGACCGTACCGACAAGAGCAACCACGGGAAGCACCGTGTGACGAACATCTACCTGAAGCTCGAGGACAGTTGGGCAAGAGACCGAGATCTCTGGGTCGCATACATGGGCCCGTGGGGGTCGGTCAGATACTCGCCTGTTGACGATGCTGGCAAGTCTGAGGTGCCTGCTAACCTTTGGGGTCATGTATGGATTGTTCTGACTCACAAGCGGGATGTCCCTATCACTGATTTGTACGGCGCGTCGGTTGCTGGGCCGCAGTTGCTTTGGATTGGTTGAGTGTGAGGCGCTATAGAGCTTGTTTTTTCATTATGATTTGTACCTAATAAATAGCTTGTCGAATTCCAACTTTCAGAAACGACGCCGCCGTGTACTTTGGCTCAAATAGACCACCTTATGAATTGTAGTTGATCAACTCTCGCCATGAGGTCCCATTAATTGCTGACAAAGTCCTCAACAATGCTGTTGAACCTCTCAGGGTTCTCCCAAAACATGAAATGGCTACCCTTTTCCTCGGTAGAGAAGACGTAGCTTTGTCCCTGAGGCATCTGTGTAGCTTCCCACGCCACTCCCTGGGCAACACTGATGCTGGCGGCTCCAGTTATGACCAGAGCCGGAACGTCAATCAGCGGCAGCACCTTGCGCCAGTCCCTAAAGCTATGATCGACAAAGAGTGTACCCGCGTTCTCGTCGCTAATTTTTCTGTTCTCCGAGAGCAACCACTCAAAGTCCGACTCGGAGAGCGAGTCTGTAAACATGCTCCTCAGCAAAATAGGCAACTGCGTCTCCATGTTGGCGGCAAGGTTGTAGGGCGTAATCGTGTCGAATATGGCAGAGACGTTGGCGGCTTGCTCAGCTGTCCAATTGGGGTCGGCCACGAGTGTCGCTGGCTCATCGACGAAAACGAGCTTCTTGACGCGTTGGTGGGCGGCGGGATACTGGTCCCACCAGGCCCACGTCACGGAACATCCCATTGAGTGCCCAACGATGACGAGGTCAGTGAGGTCAAGCTCTGTCAGCAGGTCGTCGAGGTCAGCCGCGAAGCGACTGATGCGGTAGCCCACGTCTGCCTTTTCGGATTCGCCGTGGCCGCGCATATCGTACGTCGTGACGTGGAAACCTCTCGTAGAGAAGTAGTCAACCTGCTTGCGCCATTCGGCGGCCGTCTGTCGCCAGCCGGGTATGAGGAGAATGTCTTGTCCGGTCGCTGGTCCTGTCTGCGTGTATGTCAAGTGCACGCCATCCTGCGTTGTTGCCACACCCGTATGCTGTAACAGGGCTGCCGATGCCATGCTAGCCCAGCCAAGAATCTCCAGCATCATGTTGAAAATATCAGAATATTGGCTGAGAAACTATAAGGTGTGTCCGAATATTTTACACCTCGAGGCTCAGCAAGTCAAAAAGTGAGGCAGTCAACGAGACTTTATAGCCTAAACAGCGTGTCCACGCTCACCGCCGAGTTCCGTGTGACAGACCACGTAAACAGGGTATATCCATCCAAGGAGTCAGGCCCATCTTAAAGTTACATGGTATTGCCAGTGTCCATGTATTACGCTCAATACGATATCGACACCAGTAAGGCGCACAAGGTTGCTGACCCACAGCCCCCTGATACAGAATGTAGCTGGTAGCTGCTCAGTTGTCAGCAGTAATGCAGGTACTTGTACCACGGGCACAATTAGTAGAATTTGCAGGATTGTTCCGGATTTCAATTGGATTAGCTCCATGTTTGGACCCTCTGACGCCTTACCAGTGAAGGAAATGTATACGGGATGTTATCACTAAGCGAGTCACGCCCGTCTCCACGTTGCATGATATTACCATCTTTGGGATTCCTGCCGCATCCAACTATGCACGTAAGACGGATCTATCTCAGGTTATCTTTAACTCGAAAATCTTATTTGCCAATATATTGACCAAATGGGAGAAAGTCCTTTATGCGAAGTTCAATGACATAATAAGTTCATCTTGAGGCTGACAGAACGGATAAATCGGCTGCCCGTAACATCCAGATTAGTGATAAAGATCCCGTATTTGATCGTCATTAACTCCAACCGCAATCCAATGCCCAGTTCCGATACCGCAACTATCCATCTTGCAGAGCGGGACGGAAATGATAGCGAGATAAAAGTGAGCAGGCAGCAAGCTATCTCATCGCGTGTGGAAATCGCAAAAGAAGGGACCCATCCGTTCATGGCCCAAGAGCGCTGACTGCCATGACGAGGATGACCATGGAACTCACATGCATATGTTCTACTCAGGTTGTCTGCATATGCGGATCTGCACATCTGCAAAGTGACCAAGTCAGCAAATATCGAAGACGCTGACATGAGTAAGATAGCTGATGTGAGTGATCAACATGTCGTTGGATCGCTGAAGCCAGCCCCCATTGATGATTTTGCCAGGCAATAACTCACTTCTGCAAGGCAGATGTGGCTATTCTGACGCTGTCATTTGACTTTGAAAAGTACGACACAGGGCTTGAGACTATAAGCGAAGTGATTCGGAATGCCTGAAAATGTGGAGTGGTTGTTTTCGTAGCGGCTGGCAATGAGGGTCGCAACGCGGGTGCCTTTGGCCGGCCTCGCTACATGAGACAGGCGAAATAACACGAATCAACTCGTCCGATAGCAATGGCAATCCTCAGGATCCAGCCCAGCTCCAGGCACAGGTCGGTGGACTTGTACTTTGGGTCAAAGGGTCCCATCATGTGAGATCAAGGAGGGTCCAGGTACAGGCACGGAACCTCAAGTCATCCACCGCAGCGGAAGCTCATTTGCAACTCCTATCGCGGCTTCAATGGCCACAAACATGTTGGATTTCATGGATAACCACGTGCCTAGTTATCCTGGAGAAGATTCCGACATCCTCCGCCACAGTCTTCGAACGCGACTGGGAATGGAAAGAGTACTGTGTGAGGTCTGCCCACAGGGTGAGAGGCATGATGGGCACTTCTATATCACAATGGCTCTGGGCCCAGAAAGATGAAATGGAGCAACTAACGGGGGTCCTTGCAGTTCTTAAGGATGTGCCCTTATAAGGCCTAGTAATAAGCAGCCATGATGTGTGACCATTCTGTTGGATAACATGTATTTGAGCATTGAACAGACCTTTCATTGTTTGACTATGTTCTTTGATCTTGCTGGCAGCAAGGCCCCCATCTTTGTTCGCATACACTATTTTCCTTGTTCCCTCACTGCGCGCACCTACTCTATCAAACACCGAACAGTCGCAAACAAGATGAACGATGAAGTCGAGCCACTTCATCCCAAGGTGACACACAGAGGATCTGTGAATGGCATTCAGCTTACCTCACCATGTCACCAGCTCAGTGTCTCTCGCGCGGGGTATAAGAACAGAATTTGAGTCTGCACACAAGACATAAAAGGTCTTCTCCGAGACCTCGTCGAAACTGGATCATGACCATGCTTTCCAGCAACGGATTCGGAGTTCTATGAGCAGAAGTTTCCTTGCGCAGCGCCAAGCCACCCAAAAATGTCGCTATTCAAACCACCGGATGGCCCGATTCCCGGAGCCTCGCCCATCGCAGACACAGCAACAAGGGCTCGCAGCCTTCTCCTGTGTTGTGCCGAAATGACCAAAGATGACACCCAATGGTTGGCATCGGAGTAACTCGCCCGCTTCAACCAATGGATCTCTAATAACGGAGTCTTCACGAAAATGCACGACTCGCTCGACTACCGGCTGCGAACAGCTCCTGCTATAAGAGCTGCAATTGAAGGCGGCCTCAAATTACTCTGTACACATATCTTATCGAGTAAGCTAGTTAAATGGAGGATGCAGCGAGGTTTTGACAAGCTAACAGATAGCCCAGTTCTGAAAGGCTCCCCAGATCTATCCGAGGAAGAATTTAACGGTTTTTTTGCCAGTCCGCTGTTACAGATTCCAATTTTTGCCCAAAGCCTTTTATCAGAGTCAGAAGCCCATTCTCAGTCGAGAGCTCAGAAGCTTCAGCTGGTCCAGGAGGGTATTAGCACATTGCACCAACTATCCCGCTGCAGCATGCGGGCCAGTGACCGGGACGGATTGACAGAAACCCCCCAACTTTGTAACATTGACTCGGGGTATCACATCATTCGCGAATGGCCTGACGGCGGAAGTTCCGAAATTGGCATACCAGAGCTAAGCTTTGATGTTGACTTCGAGAAATTCGTCCGGGTGGTCTTGTCTCTCCGATGGCTGAAGCTCCGGTCAAACTTCGATGAGCACCTGGACAAGGAACAGAAGGGTCTGCGTCGGGCTCTATTGGAACGCTGTGTGATGAATTTTTCGGCGAGAAGACGGCAGTTGGCGTATTTTCGTTCCCTCGAAAGCCGTCTGGAGCACAACAACAAAAAACCTCAGCCCGAAAAGGATCCAGGTGTAGCTGTCGCTCGGAGGGGCAGGCAGGAGCCAACGAGAGCGCACGAGAGCACGATAGATATCGGTACTGCACATGCTCGTGCTGACGTGGGTCAACTTAACACAGGAGGATACGGCGCTGCAAAATTTGCGGCAGAAGAGAGCACCATTGCTTCTCAGCTAAATGCTTTGCACTTCAAGCAAGCGCCGCCAAGCTCCGTGGCATCTTCTTCTCTGTCCACGAGCACCACGCATTTTGAGGAAGAAGTGGTCAGCCTGCCACCACCCCCTACGCTAGAAGCACACGAGAAAGAAAAGATGTGCCCATACTGTTGCCTGGTTTTACCAGCCAAGACGTTCTCAGAACAGAGGCAATGGAAACGACACTTGGTCAAAGATCTGAGGCCATACATCTGTCTATGCACCAACTGTGACCAGCCTGGGAGGACATACGATTCACTCAAGGATTGGCGGGTGCATCTCAACAAGCCACATTACCGGAGCTGGCGGTGCCTTCATCCCGATCATGTGAACAATGACGGAGACGACGAGTATTGGCTTCAGTTCGACACAACATCTATGTTTAGGATTCACCTGAAGATCTTTCATCCAGATGATAAACCAAACATTTATTGGGGCTCCGTAAACTTTACCAGCCAATACGCAGCCTTTCCACAGTGGTGCTTTGTCTGCCTCGAGCATTTCTCTCAGCCTGAAATCCTGCTACAACATGTATCGAAGCATTTGAAGTCCATGTCACTGCTAGCGCTACCGTGGAGAGACGACATGACAGCCGACGAGGTGACCGAAAATGAAGCGACAATTGGCTCAAACCGGACGGACAACAATGCCCTCCCCGAAATAGACTCTACAGCGGCAAATGCAACAGAGGAACTGGAAGCACAGAGGTTCAGACTCTTCCTATCCGCAGTCAATGATAAGCCTCATAACGACGCTTTGAGCAAGTGGCTAAAAGAAGACAAGGGCCGCAGTACAGAGCTAGAGCAAAGTGCCCTGGAAGAGCAGCAGCAGCAGCTTCACATGTCTTATGATGACCATGCAATTTGATTCTTCTATGTCTTTACCCGAAACAGATAATTCTGAGGTAAGAGAACAGCAACATGGTACCAACTCTTCAGAACTAATACATACCTCGCACAGCCTAGACCTTAATAATGTTTGGCTCTCGGAGCCTGATGAAGCATTTGCTCGAGGGCTTTATTCCTCAAAAGACTGGTGGTTCCCTATGCCCTCGACAGTGTCGAGGGCATGCCATGTATGCAACGATCTCGATACTACCGTACCTGATTTCACTACCACCCAACTCCTTAGGGATATCAAATCCAGAATTAGGGATTGCGAGTTATGTGCCCTCTTCTATGAAGCTGCTTGTCGATGCCAGACGGATGATTTTGACACTTTCAACTGTCGGCGATCGGGTTCAGTGCTACGAAGGCAGTCAAACGGCCAGGCTATCTTGGCGATCTACGCAGACACAGGCATGTTACGAGCTCTTCATAATTCAGTGCTATTATCTAAATGCTGATGAGAGTACTTTCCTGGAATGCCACCTTCAACTGGCGCCCAAATCCTGCCGGATCCAATGAGTGATAAGCAGTTCGTTCTAATGAAAAACAATGGATTGAATATGCCGCGAAACTCATAATCATCCGTGAATGGACAATTTGGAGTCATTAGCCCAAAGCATGACGCAGCTCGACGTACCAACTTGTCTGCTTAACGTTGGCCTGCATGATAATACCGGCACAGCTCAGGTGATGACCTTCGCTTAGCCCTCCGGCACGCTGTCTTAAAATTAATTTGAGCCCTGCTACTCTCTGAATATCAATTTGACTCCCTCTGTTGTCACTTTATCCAAAGTCAGTGTGCGGATATCAATACTCCTCCTAAATAATTATCACTTCCTGGTAGCGTCCATCGAGGAAATCCTTCCCACCCTCTGGATAGTCTCGCAGATAATCGGCATCAAATGAAAATACACCTATCCTTGAATACAATCCATGTGTGTTTTTCGTCAGAAGTAATCCCAAGATGTTTTCTATCTTCTCAGTACCATCTTCTCCTTTCTCGCTAGCGACAGCCAGCAGGTAGATATGATCCCTTGACTTCACAATGACATCCCCCCCCGCCAATCTAGGTTAACTTTCACTTTCATTTTCAGCTGGCGCTGATTTCGACCGCCAAATTTCCAAAATATCTGCTTCTTTGAAGCCACGATGCATGGTTTGATGATGGCCTTGATCTTCAGGGCACCGTACTTAATGCTGCCAAACTTGGTTCCTGCTGTCCTGTATGTTATTTCTGTAGCGATCAAGCGTGCCTCGGGCTTAATTTGACGATAGTACCATGGATGATGGACTGTTCCAGGATGCGATGCCCAGGACCATGATGGAGCAATATACTCACCCTCCCAACGTCGGCCATAGAGACTGTGTCCAGCCGTCCAAAGCAGGTCATTATGTATAGAAGTTTTCCACAATCCCGCCAGATATTCGTCTTTCAGATGAACGCTTAGTCGCTCGGCGATGCCCCCAATAGCTGGCAGTCGATCGTTGGCGTGAGACAGTGACCTACTCGAGAAGTCACCTATTGCTTCGAACCATGCTGCCATAATGGAAGATCTGTCGCCGCTTGCCTTCTCCCTAAAGTATCCAAACTTTGATCCGCTCCAGTCTGACATTGTTGTGCTCTTCTTTTCCAGTATGTCGTACACACCATGACATCTGCAGTACCAATGTACAGATGTAGAGCTGAATTCGAGGAGTCGCTTCGACAAGTGCCGTTCTTGAAAAGCCCACGCCCTCTTTGACAAATGGTCTGTTTGAACTCTGCTGTTCTTGGGAGCGATGACAATAGATGAGGTCTCTCCACTCGTGCTGCGATATTGCATCCTGAAAACATGCTTGGGTTCGCTGGAACCGTATGGCAAGACGTTTTGTAGAAACCCCTCGTCGACTTTCGCGGCTCGAGATGCCAACAATGTTGCCTGCGCATTCTCATATACATGCCCCATACGCTCAATTTCCCATCCTCTATCGTTATCATCGTCTTGAATGATACACAGTGCGTCGACCCAGAGGTACTCGAGGCCTAGTTTCTCCGTAACCACGATGGCATCCTTGAGTGTCTGAGGAAGATCGCAAAAGTTGAAGCGCCTCTGCGAAATATACAAAGAAGCACTAGTGGTTTGCATCGGTTGCTCTCCCCCCCAACAGTAAGATAGTGCGGTGTATCGTGGTGTCAGGGATCGCGGCTGTTCTGATACTGCGAGCTCTTCTAGATTGAGGAAATAGGTTTTTTGTTGCCGTTTGATCCTGATTAGTCTGGTAGGGACGAAAGAATGTGAGCTCTGGGCACCTGCTTCATGGCTACAAACACAATTCTTAAGGCAGCTGCGCGCTTGCTTGTAAGTACGCTCGCAGTGAATTTCGGTGCTTGGTGGAGAGCGGAAGTTTCTGCTGGCTGGAGATTCTAAGTGTCAGCCTTGGCTAGAGGTGAGCGTAAAGATGAGAATCCATTGACGAAAGCACTCAGAAGTGGTAGAGAACGGAGCCTTTGATAAAAATGCACATACCCTTTTCCGGGAAAACATGAAATATGCCGAATGGTAAATAGAAAACCTTTTCCTCGCGGGCTACGTCCTCACGAGCTGCATCTACCTCGATGTTCTTCTCCCACTTGACGGCATATCCAAACTGGATAGCGTCCTCAGTTGGCTTGATAATGATGATGTGCATACCCTCCTGAGTTGCTAACTCCTTGTTAGATTCTTTCAACATATATCATGTGCCAGAGTCTAACTTACTGGGGGCGTCTAAGCGTCGCTCAAATGTTTGACCAGATCTTTGGCCAGATCTTTGACCTGATGTTTGGCTAGATCTTTGACCAGACTTTCGACCAGACTTTCGACCAGACTTTCGACCAGATCTTCGACCAGGTCTTTGACCCTGCGCTTCTCTGTCCCGCGCTTCTCTATCCCGCGCTTCTCTATCCCGAGCGATTCTTTCCTGCGCGTATCCGATTTCTGTGTGCAAGTACTGAAAGAACAAGCATTCGTGCATCTCCTGATCATTGAGCGCATGTAGATCAACTTCAACAAGCAAATCTTTACCTGGCTCTACAATAGCCTTTCTATCTCCTGACTCATTGCTTGCTTGATTAACCGCGTGTGCTAGATCTAGGCTAGCAATATCTGCATGAGCCAAAGAGATGAATTCCTCGCAGCGATGGCATGAGTGGGGGGTTGTATAATCCATTGGAAGAGAAGATCGCAGAGGGGAAAGAGATCGAACTGCACTTTTCCGTGGATGTGATCATATTGAGTTATGAGGCCCTTATTAACGATGCTGACCCCACGGTGGGAGGTGTGGCCTTTGAGTATGTAAAAGGTTAGGTCTCAGGTGGTTGAGAATGTCGCGTCGAAGCGTTGGGCGACTATGTCGTATGTACAAACTATAAGCCCCCAAGCCTGACGGGCTCTCTTCGGGCACAGAAATCAGCCGACCGACTAAGCCACTGGGCACTGCCCGCAGGCTGCTCGATTCGTCTGCCAGCCTGAGTGGGAGAAATCCGACAATATGTGGGGAGACATGGTGGCGTAGAGCAGGCAGCTACGATGTCGAGGGCATGGCCTCAAAAAGTCAGGTGTAAGCACCTAGCACTGCCTCCCTCCTTTAACCTTATCCCCCTATTACCACTGTGAGCGTGTGCATTATGCACTAAGACCATAGCAATTTTAATCTATTAGACCTTACTGTTGAGAGGAGGGCTTGGGCTTATCCTGAGATGATGGAGGAGTGGAATAGGCAGCCGACTTTTCCCTCCAAGTGTAATGCAATTGGTGGTAGCAGGTGGGGTTGAAAGTAACATCGAGCGGTCTACGTTACAATACAAATCATTTGCTGGCTGTTGGCACGGCAGATGATAACAGGCAAATGCCCGCCCCTCTTGTTGGCTATACTGCCTTATTGCGCCTCCTGTATACACCAAGCCAGCCAGCGTGTTCGACAATGATCGTCACTATCCGAGCTGTATACAGGCAACCGGGCGCAAACCCCAAACGCGGCCGCCAAGCAAGGCTGCGTTATGAACGGCGATTACAGTGTTACATTGCAGTTTGCGGTTGTTGGCCGCTGGGCTTGGCGGCATCCGCTCCATTCTTGCCGGACATCGATCATGCACTTAGGGTTAAAATCCGGGCTCTTGCAAAACAGTTCCTGTGGGAAAAAGTCCTGGTCGTGTTACTTTGAAGTCATGCCACATGCTGGGTTCGGCCTGATCGGATGAACGGCCGAGGCTGGATCCCCTGCATATGTATCGGTCGCAGTCTCAGGGTGGGAAAGAGCGGGAGTTTACCTTGAGGATTGTAAACTGAGCACTCCCCACACGTTTCTTACCTCAGATAAGGGCTTGAAACTCCAGAGGAGTTTGCTCAGGGACTTGATGGATATTTTGGAGACGATTGAACTTGGCATCAACAATATCCGAGTATGACACACTAGTAATTCGTTGATGAAGGCTGTGGTAGTAATGTATCAACACATTAATTTCTTGCTGCTTACATGGCGATTTCACCATTACCTAAACTGGCCCTTGCATGTTACCGTCTTAACATAGCGGAAAAGGAGGCAGACAGAGGGTAGTATCCTCTCTTCTTGTACGAGTCTCTTTACATTAGAATATTCTCCCCAAGACATCACCTATCCGACTTACAGAGGCGCTCTGTTGCACTCTCACAATGGCACATTTTTAAAAATGAGGAATATTTTTGTAATTATTGGCATGAACTCTTGGTTAACTACTTGGCGAATAGCTGTGATAGCAAGTCGTTATTGCTGCTCAACTGGCGTGTCCCTAGTTTCTCTGCTTCCTAACCACCGCGCCATCATCCACTATATACTGGCTGAATTTCCTAGGAGGCACACCCTGTGCGTAAAGCGAGTCAATGTCACTATATGTGCGGTTCTTAGTCTCGGGCTGGAACATGAATAGGAGACCCAGAATCACCACCTCGGCTCCAACAAAGAGGAACATGACTCTCCCACCCCAGTTGAGTTGATCCGGGTTGATGAAGTAGGGGAATACTGAAGAAAGCATCAGTGCGGTGAGCTGCTGGCATACCAAGCTGAAGGCGATGGTCTTGGGCCTTGTTGCTTGCGACGCGGTTTCCTGAGCTACAGCCCAGCCGAAACAGCCGACGGTTGCTGTATAGAGCATGGACCAGGTGATCATGAAAGCAAGAAGGGCCGTGTTGGCCGCGTGGTTGTTGGTGCTGGCTAGCGATGTTCCTGCAATGATGATAGACCAGCAACATAGAAGTGATCCTCCGCCGATCAGGGACTTTCGCCGAGGAAGAACATCTGATAGCATGACGGAAATGCAGTTGGAGACGAATTGGAGGGTAGAGGAGATGGCAGTCAACCCAAAGGGATCCGATTGACCAATGAGGTCAAAGTAATAGGTTTGGTATGTATCTAACGGAAATCAGCGAAAGAGTCATCATTGAGACAAGAATTGACTTACTGGCAAAGTATCCGCCCGAAAAGTTCTGGGATTGGAGACCTAGGACGGCCACAAGAGTTCGAGAACGGTGCTCCTTGGAAAAGATGGCCTTCCAGCTGGTCTGCTTGGCCATGTTGGTCTCGCCGGCGCTGACTTCCAACTCCGACTTGATAAAGTTGAGCCTCTCCTCGACGTCAATGTTCTCGCCGTAAAGTCTCCGGATGGCCTTTCGCGCATCATCCTCCTTTCCCTTCTTGACATACCAGACAGGCGACTCTGGCAGAAATGGAAGCACAAGGCCAAAGAGCGTTGGGACAAGGAATGTCATGACGAAAGCAAGGCGGTAGCTCCAATCGCCCGAGATGTGGGAGGATCCGAAACCAGTGATGGAGGAGAGGAAGAAACCCAAGACGATGACGACGTTGGTCAGAGAGCTGAGGGAGCTTCGAAGCGCTGCGGGTGCGTTCTCCGTGACGTAGAGTGGCGGCGTGACAGTAGAAAGGCCGACTGATAGACCGAGGAGTAGCTTCGAAACGAACAAGACCGGTAGGCTCGGTGCAAAGACCAAAGCAAATGAAGAGGCGACGGAGAGACCAACGGCCGCCCATAGGACAGCTTTTCGGCCAACCCAATCGGCAAACTGGCCGGTGAGGAAAGCGCCAAAGACTTGTCCGATAGTGCTGGCTGCGTTCCACAGAGACTGCCAAAGAGCAGGGATGACAAACTGATCGCCAGCCTCGTAGTACTCTCCATACGCGCGACGAAACTCGGGAAAGGCAATGGCAACGCCCGAGAGACCCTGGTCGTATCCCCATCCGAAGACGAGGGACATGACGTAGAGGGCCCATAGGACAAACCGCTTGTCCTTCTTGAGATTGGCCCAGAGACGCTGGTACTGTTCCTTGGGTGTCATGTCCTGAGCATCGGCGGCTTTGGAGAGGGAGACCTCATCGACTGCGACGGTAGCTTTCTCGATGTGGTCTACGTTGCTGTGGGAGGCGATGGTAGCGTCTACCGAGCTATCTTTCTTGGAGTCCATGATGATATTGAGAAGTGTGGTAGCAGAGAGAGAGTGAAGCTGTGAGGATTGCTGAAGACAAAGGCTGATGGACAGAAGGAATGCAAGGAGAGAGACTGCGTCTTTATAGTCGCGGGCGTGCAGCCATACTCACGCGACGACAAACCACGTCTCAATCCCAACGGTCTGGGTCAGAGAATGAATGATGCGGGTTCCCCGTGGGGATGGCATCGGCTGAACCGCAGAGCAAGGCAAGAAACTGACTTTGCTAGCCCGTCCGGGCAATTCTCGACCGCCACGCCGGAGCTGATGCGCTAGATCGAATTCCGGGGTAGACCAGCCGGGTGAAATGGGTGAATTATGACTGGATGCTGGACGGCCCAGGCCCATTAACTAGGCTCGCCGCGGCTGAATTATGATTGGTGATTTCCAGATGCTGTTCAATATTCAGCCGACATGGGGTCTTGAAACGTCCCGGATGGGAGAGGAGGAGGTGAAATAATGACTTACATCGCCGTCGCCCGAATCCTTGAGTCTTGCTTGCAAGTCACAACATCCCATCTCTACCAAAAACACCATCATTTCATCATACATTCATCATGAACTCGTTCCATCGCTTCAGACCAACATCCCACTTCATCGCGCCGCACTCGTGGTCCAATGACCCCTGCGGCGCCGTCTTTGTCCCAGAAACCCAAGAATACCTCATCTGCTACCAATGGAACCCCGGTACCACCGACGGCGGAAATTGCGCCTGGGGCATGGCGAAAAGCCGGGACCTTGTTACCTGGGAGGACTGCATGCCGGCCCTGTGGAACGGCACCACGTATGATCGCAAGGGTGTCTTTTCAGGATCCATTGTGTCGAGGCTGGTAGATGGGAAGAGGGTTCTCTATCTCTACTATACGAGCGTCTCGGCGCTGCCCATCCACTGGTCCAAGCCTTACATTCATGGCTGTGAAAGCCAGTCAGTTGCCATATCGTCCGACTACGGTCTGTCTTGGCATCGCCACTCGGCCAACCCGTTGCTCGCGTCGCCGCCCAAAGGCCCTGCGACTAGTGGCTGGAGAGACCCGTTTGTCTCCCAGTGGCCGTCACTGTCTACTCTGCTACAGCACGACTCTAGCACCAGCTACATGATGATTGCCTCTGGAGAGCGCGGGCGCGGTCCTCAGCTGCACTTGTACCAGTCGAACGACATGATCAACTGGGAGTACACGTCCATGTTACTCGACGTTGCCAGCAACTTCAGCATCCCACCCGACAGCCCTCTTTTAAAAGCAGTCAATTTTGAGTGTGCGAGCTTCTTCACTCTGGACCAGACCGACTACATTATTGTCGGCATTGAGGAGCCAGCCGATAGCTCTCGCCACAATGGCCATTGCCTGCTCTGGCTATCTGGCACTCTATGCACTGATGATGGCTCCCCGAGATTCCGAATCCGAGGATATGGCTTCTTAGATCACGGGCTTTTGTATGCCGCACACATATTCCGTGACGCTCAAGGACGCCTCATTCAGCTCGGATGGGCAGACGAGGCGGCCAAGCAGTCTACAATCAAGCGTCAGGGCTGGGCCGGATGTCTTGGCTATCCCAGAGAGCTCATACATATCACCAGGCCAGCAACTGGTGGCCCTGTTCCCAATGGCTGGGTGTTGGACGAAGATCGCGGACAAATGTCAACACTCGGGGTCCGTCCTGCTCCACAAGTCGCTCAGCTGCGCGATGCGGCCTGCACCCGTTCCTCGCTGGAGGGCTTCTGCGAAATGAAGTCTACAAATTATGAGGTCGAGGCAACACTTAGCGGCCTAACGGGGAGCGAGAGACTTGTGTTGGATCTTCGTGCATCGGCAGATTTTGCCGAGACAACCAAGCTGGTGGTTGACCTCGCAGTCGGCCAAGTCATCGTCGACAGGTCGTGTTCCTCGCTAGCAGGTCTAGGTGCTCAGGCGAATGATACTGGGTACTTTACTCTTCTAGAGGGTGAAGAGCTTCGTCTTCGCTTTTTCGTGGATGAGTCTGTCTTGGAGGTGTTCCTGAATGAGAGGTTTGCCCTGACGTCCCGGATTTACCCATCAATGGAGGCGTCGATGCGGGTGTCTTATGACTTTGGTGCTTTTGACACGAGCAAGGTGCAGTTTCGATTCTGGGAAGGCCTCGGGTCTGCTTGGTTGAAGCGAGGCTCCGCAACAGTCTTTGACGATTTGCATCCGTTGAAGAAGGTAGATGTAGGCGCAGAGTATGAACCGAAAAGGGAGCCGATAAAAGTGAAATAGTTATTTATTCACCTCATTGCTCTATAGCTCCAGTCAAAGGGTATATTATGTAACAATTCCTTTATTGCATAACTATCCTTTGGCCCTGCAGGTAATAGGGCAACCGTTATTCAGATATACTAGTGTTCCTTTTTCCCTCGCTACCTGCTCTGCCATAACTGCGGGGGGTTATTGTAGGTGTGCCGCCAGGATGTGTAAAAGCACCCTTTTTCAATCAATTGTGGGAGCATAAATACCGGATATGCGGCTGTATTTGGTTTGAAGTCTTGAGATGCCAATGTTTGGCGATGTGAAGACTATACTGTAGAATCAAGTCCGGATGTATGCCTGTATTTTACGTTGGCAACCCCAAACCGCATGAAATCCACCACTCCCGATGCTGGTCGCGATACTAAGACACAAAGGACCAAAAAAAAGAAGTGAAAAGAAACATACAACAGCTGGCATTCGCTGGTCGTCACCGACCCAACTACTACTCAGCCGCTCACTGGGTTGACTTGGGGAGAGCGGACGGGATCCCGTATTTTCTAGTGGCTATGGTCGTATGTGGCAGATACATGCACAGATGATATTTATAAAGGTAATTCTAAAACAGACACCAGGTTGAAGATGCTTGCGCAGATGCGCAATAGAACATGGGATTTGCTGTTCGTGTGCCCCAATTAAATACAGACGAGGAACTTTAAGGGGGCCCCCTCTGGCAATAAAAACTGTGTCAAACAAAAAGATAATTCTTAGCAAGAAAATACACCTATAGCTATGGTAATAGCCTTCCTCGAAGTCGCTGGCATGTATCGAATTGGGGCGCACACAATAATCCCAAATGGTAATAGCAATGCCAACGTCTTCACTGCCCCCAGAGATGTTCCTTCACGATACTGCTGTAGTACCAGGTGTCTCTGTCACGTGGTCGGGTGAGGAGGCTTCGGCAAGTGATGTACAATAGAACGAGACAGTGTAGGAGAAGCCTGAGGTGCAACCCTAGTGTATATAGACTGCGCTTACTGGCTGGTGCACCTACTGCAGGGTAGGCTAACCTTTCACGTGGTCGGGATCCACCATGAAAATGGATGGACATGAACGAATATATGTGGACTACCTTGAGAACCAACCAACCTACTTCGTACCTTAACGGATGCAATCACGTTCGCCATTTCCAATCGATTCCAACCGCAACCCAACACAGCCTCTCTAACGTCGCGTCAACATCGTCTATCCCACCAAGGTCGGAAACATGGCGTCTGATCTTGCATCATGAGGAACTCGGACATTGTGCAGAGCTGGCTCTCGTCACTTCCGCCGATCGAAGCCAACAAACAAGATACGCCTTATCCGATTAAACGATCTCGAGCCTTCGTATCACCACCTATATCGATGGACCGGCAACGCTCGCCGTCAAAGCGGCGAAGGGGCGATGGAGATGACACAGATATGGCCGGGCACGAATACCCTCGCGAGGATGCAACGCCGCGGCCGCCGAGATCGACCCGTCTGACGGATGCCCTGCCATCCATCGCTTCGTCCTACCGCACAGGCTCGTCTAGGTCTAGCTCGCCAAGGAAGCAACTCTTTGGTCTGAGCAATCTTCCCGAGGGACAGGGCGGCGCCGAGGTCTGCACTCTGGACATAGAAGACGAACGCATGCCCGCTGAGCTTGTCGATCTCCTGCTCCGCCTCGAGAAGCAGGCCCCGATACTAGACCAACAGATGCGAACCGAGTTCGAAGGACATTACAGGGCAACTAGAGCAGCTCAGCGGTGGATGGACCCTAATCTTTATGGCGAGGAAAGAGGCAATATTGGACCTACCCCGAGCCCGGACTTTGTCGATGACATTGTCCAGCAGGCGCGCGAATGCGACAGGTTTCTTCTTGATGAGGGAGCGTGGTCGCACATGGTATACTACCCACTCCTTCGATGCATCTTCAATAGTAGGCGGAGGGCGAATATGGATGAGCTGGTTGTTGTTCCTTGCTCGTCCGCCTCTATCGACCCCCGCTATCGCATGGCCGCTGCTCCATTTAAGAAGGTGGACTTCGCCATTGCTTACACGCCCCGCGACGCCTCAGCCTCTAACCACCTACGGCTTCTCATGCAGGCTGATCCTGCGCCTGACCCGAGTCTGAATCACACGTCTTATCTGGGATTGTGCGGTCGCCCTATCGCACTGTCTGTCGAGGTCAAGCGTACAACTGACAGCACGGATACAGCCAAGCTTCAACTGCTCACTTGGCTAGGATCACAGTGGAAAAAGCTGGACGAACTATTTCCGCCGCCGAGTTCACAATCATCTTCCTCAAAACAACCAGCGTACATATTGTCCTTGCTGATCCAGGGCCATGATTGGAGTTTGGTAGCCTCATCTCGAGACTCGGACACGAAACGAGTGCTACTGTGGCATAAGTTCCCTATTGGTGACACCCAGACAGCCTTGGGCGTGTACAAAATCGTCCAGAAAGTGCAGGAGCTGGCGCAAATAGCCCTGGTCCCATATTGCCAAATGTTCCAGCCCGTAGGCCATGGTCAGGATATAAATTTACTAGAAGCTTAATAGTACCATAATAGTATCTATCTACTTATTTTTCTTCTTCTTCTTCTTCTTCTTCTTCTTCTTCTCCTGCTCCTTCTTCTCCTGCTCCTTCTTTGTCTTCATCTTCTTCTTGTGAAAAATCTTTGCTAGGGCTATCACAAGGTGTAGCACCAGGAGCTTGACAGATGGTCAGGGTAGTATGTGGAACAATTTACAGAGGGAATTGCTGATTCTGGGCGATGTGACAAATGACACAGACTTTGAGTAGGGCTCCCTTTGCCATTATGGATGATATCGAATAAATAGACAGCAGTCAGAGACGCGCTCTCAGAAGCTAGAAAGCAGCGGTCCTCGATGTCCATGTGCCGATCTCGAGTCCAGGGTTCAACCAAGACCAGTGATCGATCCCGACACCTATCAACTTATCTTATAACCTCCAACTCGTTGCCACGAATAGCCTGAGTCAGCCCATATCAACAGCAGCCCACTTTTAGCCAACTTCACGGTTCCCACCATTCAGCATCCTGCATACCGAGTTTGGCCAAGCTTCAAGAATCAGAAACGCGACATGCATCATTAGGCACATAATTTTGCGAAGGATGCATGAGAGGGGCTGAGAGGGGAAAGGGGCAAGGTTGACAAGGCTGACACTGCCGTGATTGGTGGCATCATCCCAAGGATGCATTCAGCCGCACCGCTTGGGGTCTCCATCCCCAGCCCTACCCGGGCTCCTGGTGACCAGCGCCCAGGAGGCTTGCAGCATGGGCAGACTGGATGTTCCTACAAATCTCCGGCGGGCGCACCATCCTGACTCATCCTCCGACGTCTGGCCAGCCTTTCTGCTCTTCGCCGTCTCTCTATTCCTTGGCCATGTTAAACATGAAGTCATCCGCATTCGTACACGGTGAACCGTCACGGACAAGGGTTTCGGGTACAAGAGCAAACTGGAAGCCCTTCACCTTCAATCCCTTGTTCATCCTCTTTCTCGTCGCCCTACACGTGCTACACATTGTCGGCATCCAGCTCCTCATCAACCAACGCAAGAGCGACGAGCCCCAGCTCCAACGCGTCCAGCGCAACGGGACCGAGACCGACTACGATAGCGTCTTCATCTTCGGGGATGCCGACGTGACCACGTACCTCGCCTGGCAGTACCTGCCCGTGGGCATCATCGTCCTCATCGCCGCGATATGGGAGCTCGTCGACATGGATGTGCGGAGGCTGGCGCCCTTTGTCCAGCTCGCCAGCAACGAGGGGGGCAATGCGTACAACGCGCTTTGCCTGGATTACACGTCCATCTTCGGGCTTACGACGCCTTTCAGCGCTCTCCAGCGGCGCCACTGGAACGTCGCCCTCTGCTCGACCATGTACATTCTCGTGTCCATCGTTCTGCCAGCGATAAGCGGGAGTATTTTCGCCGTCGAGTTTGGCGCCATCAGCTTCTCGCAAGGAAGAGTCGCAGAGCCCACCTTCGCCATTGTCACCATCAACAAAGGGCTAGCAACCGTGACGCAGGCATTACATGGAGTCATGGCAGGCTCAGCGCTGCTGCTCAGCATCCTGCTCTTACTACAGCACACAGGGCTTTACCATGACCCCAAGGGCCTTGGGGGTATCGTCTCTCTCGTCAGCGATGCGGACCGCAGCGGCTGCACGACGCTCGAGCTCTTCCGACAAATCCCACCATTTGCGCACTCGGATGTAATTTCTTCAGCGCTGGGGAACATCTCGTTTCGTCTGGAGCACTTTGCTGCATTTTATCCAGACGGCTCCACGTACATGACATACCAACTCTCATCTAAGTCAATGCAAGGTTACATTGTTTCTATAAATCCTAGCCAGAGATCCTACTATCGCAACGACAGGGACTCAAGGGGACTATGGCTCACCAAGCGCATAGCGTGGCTGTCAGAAGTGTTTCTTTGGCTCGGCCATGCTGCCATCACGGCGGCACTCTATTACACCGCTAGATTTGTCGGAGTAGCGACTTCCTCTTCCTCTGTGTCGCGTGTAGCGATTGGCAAGGTGGTTCTGACGGCGTGTATGACCATCGGTGGTATGATGTGGATCAGTATCCAACGCGAGGTGCAGCGCTTCGAACCTTGGAGAAAGCTGGCGGGAGGACGGACGAGTCGCCTGTATACTTCCATGGTGAGAGGCGACATTGTGAGCAGGGCCTACCTCGGAGGAGCCTTGATGAGTATAGTCCTTGGATCTCTCATGGCACTATGGGCATCCATCTGCGTCTTCATGGTCCAGGCTGCGACCATATTTGTACCGCCCTTGATGGAGTTCGCAGCCACGCCAGGATCCAAGAATCCAGAGACGGGCGAGCAGACCATGGGCATCTTTGAGGTACTTTCCTTCCAGGCCATGATGGCTATGGTCGGTGTTGCGGTGGGGGTACATTTGATGATATTTTTCAACCTCATCTTCCTGTCCTTCAACAAGCGAACGGTGCCATTCCTCCCCCGGGCGCCGACAACGATAGCTAGCCAGCTTTTGTATGTCTGTCACAGCGACAGGCTTCTTTCCACATTCGAGGGCACATCGATGCTGACAGGGCGTGAGCTGGCCGACAGGCTGCGAAGTGTCGAGAGTTTCTGTCTCTTTGGTTGGTTTACGTCGCCGCGGAGCCAGGTACAGTATGTTGGCGTAGAGCGGTGCGACCATATAAACCAGTGGTCACCTTTCCAGTATTAAGCCACTTCCCGGGAGACATTTGGTTTCAATTAAGCGCCATGATTTTTATAGGCATTGTGATGTATAATAGACAGACAGGTACCTTATTAATGAACGAATCAAATATGTATCTACGGCCAGGGCGACTCATGTTCTTGGTCCTCTTTGGCCTATCGCGCCTTTTAAAATCTATACAGAGTCCCTCTCCGATTCTCATTATCTGTTTCTGTGGCCTCCAACAAGTCCTCTATCGTAAATCCTTCAGACGTCTCTATACCCAAATCAGCATTTCGTGCTGTAAGCAGCTCCAGCACGTGTTCGTGTTTATTCCAAGCCGCCCGATGCGCAGCGGTCCAACTGTCATTGTCCGTTGAGTTGATGCGAGCGCCGCGCCCGAGGAGACCTTCCACAGCATGTATATTGCCTTCCCTAGCCGCGACATGAAGGGAGGTCTCGCCTTTCTTGTTCCTGGCATCAATTTCGGCACCGTGATCCAGCAGCAGCTGTATTGTCGCCGACTGTCCCTCGCGAGCCGCAGCATGGAGGGCTGTCTCTTCATCGATGGGCGATCGCGCCGTTACTTCCGCGCCGTGCTGCAGAAGCACCGAGACCGCCTCCTCCCGGCCGTATTCCGCTGCCATGTTCAGCAGCGCACCCTTGACTCCTGCTGGCCAGTCTGAATCGTTAGACGCCGCTTTCAGAAACCGTTCCAGAACCGCGGTAAGCCCATTTCTCGCCGCATCCATCACGGCTCGAGAGAGGTCGTACAAGCCAGAGGTATACAAGCTAGAGGTATACAAATAATCATCCCACGTCACGTACGAAAGCTGCGTTACTCCGGCGTCCATGAGCATGAGAGCAACCACTTCCTGGCCGCATTCGCAAGCCTCTATCAATGCTATCTCCCCTTTCTTCTTCGGCGCCGAATGCGTGAAGGTAGTTTCCAGATTTATCCCGGCTTGTAAGAGAAAGCGCACCATATCACTGTGCCCTTTCTCGGCCGCGATTCCCAATGGCTCGCCGGAGCCACCCATGCTGGAGCTATAGCCGCATGTATTTTCCACGTTGACGTCTGCCCCAGCGTCGACCAAGAGACGCATGGCTGGCACGCTGCCGCTATAGGCAGCGTTGCGGACCACATCCCTTCCGTTGGGATTGGCACCGGCCTCGAGAAGCAGGCGGATGACGGACAAGTTGCCATGCTTTGTCGCGCTGGCGAGCGGGGACCTGCGGTCGTCCCTGGGATCGCGCAGCGTCGAGGAAGAGAGGTTGGGGTCAGCCCCGCGATCGAGCAGCATCCGGACGATCTCCTCAGAGTCCTTCCCGCTAGCCAGCCACAAGGGATAGCCGGACTCCCAGTTCGCATACGCGCCCGCATTGAGGAACAGTCGGGCCATTTCCGGAAGCGACATATCCACGGCGCAATCTAGCCCGCGCTCGATCACTTTCTTCTTTGCCTCCCGGTTTTTTACGGCTTTCAGAATAACTGCTATCGTGGCCTGGTCCTGGTTGGACGTTGCCGGCCAGAGGAGGAAATTGTACACCTCGTCGCGTCGGGGTCTCATCTTCTTGACCGACTGCATGAGCAGCCGAAAGGCGGGTGACAGGGGACCTTTCTTATACACGTCGGCTAAGGCTTCGCCGATCAGGTCTTCCTTGACATCTTCCGAGAAGGGCCAATTCACCAGCAGCCGAACAACAGACTTGTGGAGGTTATTAGCAGCCAAGGCGAGGGTGTTGAACTTGTCCGTGTTACTGCGGTACGCGGACGCCCTTCGCTCCAGGAGCAGTCGCACCACTGACTTGTGGCCTTCCTCGGCCGCCCACTGTATTGAAGTTTTTCCTCTGGCGTCCTTATCCTCAATGTGACATGCCTCCGCGTCCAAAAGCCGTTGGACCGCGCCCACATCCCCGGTGCGAGCGGCTTCGTGTAGAGAAGCTACCTTGTTCGCGGGCTTGGAGTCTGCCGCGTCCTGAACAGGGTTTTCAGGCGATGGCTCAGTGGCTTGCTCTATCCCCCGCTGTATGGCGTACGAGCTTGTGCTAATATCACGAGAGGGGCCGACAGTGGCCTCTTCGACTAGCTTCTCGTCCTCAGTGTGCTCCTCCGGGAGAGGTGACATGAATGGCGTCACCTTCGAAACTTGTTTTTCAGCACTCGAGGAGCCTGTCGCAGCCGAGAGAGCGGGGGATGCACTCGTCAGCCCACCTGATGATGATGTGCTAGGTTTCGGCCTCCTACCCGTGGGCCGGTGCTGGGCTGGGCTAGAGAAAAGCGAGGGTGACACCCCCGTGCCGCTCAAAGGTGTGTCAAAGGAACTATCCATGTCTTTGTACTCGGCCATGTAGAATGGATTCGGCGCTGCTGTTGGCAGATTCTGAAGCTTTCTTTCTGCCACCCGAAGCGTACGATCATTCATTGGGACCTTTTTCCGTTGTTTTTTCTTCGCGGCTGAGCTCGACTGACTGCGTGGGCTCCCACCGGCCACCTTGTCTGTGGCTTCGGCAGTTTCGAGGCCGGTCGTACGCACACGCGGTGCTGATCCTACGGGATCCTGTTGTGCGTCCGTTGACCTGCTGCCAGTTTGAGGGACTTCGGCAACCGTGGCTGACGACGATCTAGTCTTATCCTGGGCTGTCCCCTCGGAGATAGCATATATCGGCGGTTTCCCGCCCTCATTTCCCTGTCCATACGTCTTATCGTCGGGTGGAGGTTCAGAGGCTCGCAGCACCAGGCCCAAGACTGCGCCCTTGATGCCTTTCCACAACTTCCTTGCCTTTTTTGAATTGGCCGAGAACAAGACAGCAGTTGAGAAGGCCAAGATTGCCAGAGCTGTGACAATGAATACCCACAAAGGGGCCGGATCACTAAGAGGCTCGATTTGTACGCTGAAGAAGGAGCTCGCAAGGCTAAGGGGCGCGAAAACGAAGCCAAGGTAGGACAGCCGCTTCAAGTCCTTGGCCTCTCGCATGGACATGCGCGCCTCCTGTAGCGATATATTGCTGACTTGCTGCTCCAGAAAATGATCGCAGGCGGCCTTCAAGGTGCTCAAATCTTGGGTGAGGCACTCGAGATCGACGATGAGAATCCCCAGGTTGGATACGCTGTTTGGACACCACCACGGGCAGTTGGTGTGGTTGGCGTTGTTGAAGCCAGGCGTTGGTGGGAGGGCGCGTTTCAAGTTCTCCAGCGACGTGTTTATATAGCGGAGATGGTTTCCGTATTCCCTCGCCCGGTTTCTGATTATGTCTCGGTGCATGGCGCCGCCGTATGCCGCGGACGTGTTGGCGTGCGGCTCGTACAAGACGCTCCACTGGCGGCGAAGGAGTGATATGTGGCATGCGGCGGCCTCCATAAACGGCCCCATGTACAGCCACACCAGACTACTGGGATTCGCAAGAATTTCCGGGAGCTGGTCCTTTGTGAGAGAGCGGAGGCTGGACTCGAAGGCTGCGGCAATGGTCTCGGTAGACGAGCGCATGACCTGGGAGATTGATGGGGCATTGCGGTTAAAGTCGATCCCGAAGCAGTCATCTTCGGTGGCAAGCATGACAACTAAGCAGTGGGTAATTACATGGAAACGTTAGTTGGCATGTTCGCTTCCCACTTGAGTCAGGACGAGTCAAGAAAATACATTCTTACCAGTCCAAGTGGCATTCCGCCCAGGATGCCGACTGGGATCTGACTTGCCGCCTGGTATGAGTACTGCAGTAACGTGATTCGCCTGGTCTACGGCTACTCGGAGTGCTGTTGGCATTGGGTTAATCCAGCCGCCTGAGGAAGCCAGCTGGTCCAGGTGCAGCGATCGGGCAGGGCTGTTTAAGTGCTCGCTCTGGTCCAGATGTCGCAACACGACAGCTGGGTCCAGATCCGAGGCTTCCAGGACGAGCCGTAGCACTTGGGGGTCTGGAAGGAAGGACTGGTGGTTCGGGATTGGATGTGTGCCCAGTCTGCCGGCAGTGCGAGCCCTTGTGATGATGGGGGCATTTGCTCCTTCGGGGAGGGCGGACAGGTCTGTTTCCGGGGCATTCGAGAGTTGCTGCCAGGAAGCATTTGAGTGTGGGGTATTTGGGAGACAAGATTGTTGTTGCCTACCTCTTTTCTGGCATTCTCGCCCACGCCACTAATGCTGGTGACGAAGATGAGTCTAACATCTGTCTTTCGCTCTTGTTCCGTGAGCGCAGCTCGGAAGGCGTCTTGGTTCCCGCCCTCGGTCAACGAGGAGACTAACACGGCTTCCTCGGCGTCTGTGGAAATGTCCGCCACCACAGCGCGTGTTCGTCCCTGGACGACTGGGTAGAGACAGTTGTGAAGCAATCGACTGTCGGCGTCGAGGTACTGGCGGAGCCAGCCATAGCGCGGGTTGGATTGCTCCAGCTGTTGAAGCCTGGAAATGCCAGTACCGGGTGCTAGCGATTGCATACTTGCCTTGACTGATCTCGTTGCGGGTCTCAAAGTCTTGGACAAAACTCGCTTGTGTTGGTGATGTGGAACAAAACCCAAGCTACTCCCGTTGTGTGTCGTTAGGCAGCAACGCGCTAAGGGTATAATTATAAACTAGCGTTAGCTACATAATACTATAGTAACCTATAGTAATATTTTCCCTGTGGATTTCCTTAATATCAGCCCCAACAGCAGCCTCGTCCCCCGCCCCCGCAAGCCCCAAGCCGCCCCAGCCGCCCAAGCGAGGCAGGGAGGAGGAGGACGACGACGATGAAGATGACAAGGACGACGAGGACGACGAGGACGATGAGAACGATGATGATGATGATGATGATGACAACAATGATGACAATGATGATAATTAGCTATTAATAATAATATGATATGACTGTTGTTGTATCTTTGCTTCACTGACTTTGGTTTATCTGTTTTCCGTGTCATAATTCGTGATTGTAGAGTGGCGTTGCCCAATGCCCTAAAGGGAGAGTTTCATAAAACCCAAGTTCCCAACAGGACAGATAGATACTCAGTTTTCTATCTTATCACCTAAATATTTTGCCAATCTTGACTTTGACATCATCAACCTTTTCTGCTGTCAAAACTCCGAAAAACATCCATTGAACCATGTTAACCAAATTCTTTCGCAGCCTCTCCATGGACACGGACAGTGCGATGTCAGGTATCGATACCCCTGAGTCCAACACGGCAGATAACAGCCCTTCACGCAAGGCGTTTGCGTTCCCAACAACATGGCGAGCCCAGGTCACCTTACCCAAGTCCTGTCGGTGCTACCGTCCTGGTACAGACGCTCTGGTTGCTGCCATGTTTCACAACGAGCATTGCAGTGGCATCTGCAAGCTTCCCGAAGGGATCCTCATTGCTATAATGAAGAGGCTGGATCCAGTGAGCATACAATGCCTTAGGCGGGCTTCTAGGATGTTCATGAGGCTGTATTCTTCACCACATCTCAGCGCCTATCATCCCACCTCAATGACCCCATCGGGATGGATGTTCCATCCTTGGGCTGGAATGATAAATAATGAGCAGACGAACAAAGAAATCTCTGCTCTGCTTGCTCGGCAAATTGACGGACATTGTTCTGATTGCCGAGAAGCTCGTGCCTCACCCGACTGGAAAATCCGCACAGAGAATTTGACCAGGAGGTTCTTACATTGTTCGGGCTGCCGCAGCCATCACCCACGAGCCATGTTTTCCGCACAGCAGAGGGAGGAGCCGGATCCGTCCAAGAGGCTCTGCATTGGGTACGAGGGACACATACGGCTCTGCACGCACCGAGTCATCAAATTGGCAGATGTCCTTCCAAAGGCGCGCGCGTTATCCACTTCCCAAGTTAGCGAGGAAGCGGCCGAAAGCTTCTACACTTCCTGTGAGGAGTCAATCCACCTTCCAAGGCACCACTCCGGTCATGCTATTCATGGCTATTATAGCCTGCAACCGTATGTAAGCGTTCAAGGCAGTAACTATGGCACGGCTTTGCGGATGGAATGGACGGGCCACCTGGAACTTCCGGAGCTCGAAGACAGATCACGCTTGACGCCCGACGTCTTGGTCCAGCGATTGAAACAAGATTTACGCCCCAGAATGGCTGAGAATCTCGCGCCACAGTTTCCGCCTGGGCGTCTGCCAGAGATTGCTTGTTGCGACGCAAACAGATGCAGCTGCCTCGAATATGCAGGCAAGGACCTCTTGAAGGAGGGGTGGCCACTGACGCCCCTTCAGGACATAACATTCTCTACATGTAGATCGGATCCTACCTGCAAGCTTGGCTCATTCAGCCACAACGCCTCATACGTCCTGAACGGCGTGTTTGATGTTCCCGATAGCCTCGTCAAGATTAGTATGCGACCATGTCCGGGCAGTCGTGTATGCCTGCAGGTGGAATACGACCGCTTAATCACCATCTCGCCTCATGGGCAGAAACCCGGGCGAGTCACTTCGGTTTGGTGGCAGTCGATTGATCCCGCATCCTACAATCTGACAGACGATACTGAAAGCTTTGGAATCTACTGGTGTCGCCAAGAGGGATGTCTGAACTATTATCGCTACTTCAGGCGCCCTTTGCCTGGATACTGGGACTACCGTCAAGCACATAAGGATTGCGACGGCTCTTGCATTCAAAATGCAGGATGAGTCCGTTGAGAGGTCCAGCCAGTCGAGAAACCTGAAGGGAAAAGTAAGTCAGAGGAAGAAAGGTCAGAGGTTGTGCTTGCTGTGCTGGCAATGTGATAACAAGAGGGCGGTTGCTGTACTTTGTATTGCACCAGACTACAAAATGATGGAGGGACTCGCGGTTTCGGCAAGAAACGACAAGTGCCCTCAAAACTGCTGCATTTGTCTTCAAACCGCTAGGCTTGTTAATTACCTGATACACATTAATTACATGTTCCCAACACTATTGCGCCGACTTCGTAGATATCTCAACAAAGATTTCAAGATTGCGTGACAGTATTACATCGTTTCTGTGTAGAGAAAGATGTGTTTGGCGTACGTACCAGAGAACTGAGATTAGAAGCAAAACGAAAGCTCTCTCGTCGTATCCTCTCCTGCTCCCTGGCTGTAGTTGCTATTCTTGTGCAGCGTCGTAAGCTTGCTTGTTGATGAGAGAAGAATATTCTTAGTTGAAAACGGCCTGCGTGTAGACTTCCATATTTTTCCGTGGAGGGAGGCAATCATGACAGTGCCTACGAGAGTCGACGCGTCGAGCGTTGACAGCAAAAACCATAACGGCTTGCTGTCCAGACGCTAGTTCAGTAGCGATTCTAACAGTAGAAGAATAATAGGCCAAGCTCATAGAATGTTACTTATGGGCTCGGGGTTCTCGAAACGGCCCAGAGACCTAGGCTAGGCCCTTTAATACATATAAAAGCTGAACATAAACACCGAATCACAGAGCAGTACTTAGAAAGGATGATTGGTTCACGAGAAGCTGCCCAATCAAGACATACTCATTAGATAACCGAGCTATCCATCGGCGCCAACAGCCTTGCCTGGCCCCCAAGGCTGGGATGGTCCACAATGTCCCGAATGGCGATGGGGTACCCATGGCTCTGGCACCAGTCCGCAAGCATAAGTGCCGTCGCTTCGTTTGCTCCGCAGGAGTCCATGTGCACGTCCGTTTTCATATCCACGGAAACGCCTTCCTCATCCCCAATCGTGAGCCCAACCTCTCGCCATGCCTCTTTCACCACCTGTTGCTGCTGTTTATGGCTCGAGTCCAGCGGCGTAGCCTGCTGCTCTTCTGTAATCTGCGGACTTGAATGCCGATACCTAGGCCGATCTGTGCAAGGGATCGGCAGATCCAGGTCTTGCTCAAATACCGAAAGCATCTCGGCAAACAGCTCAGAGACCATGTTGGCTTGGTCGTTTTCAAAGATAGTACGAGGGTACAGCATCTCCACCGTGTGCTCTCCTCCGTGCTCACCACCTGGTGACGTGGGTATGACATTGAGCACTATGGGCCACGGGCCGACCCTCTGTTGGGCCTGCTCCAAGTGGAATGTTCCGACTGTAGAGCCAAAGTCAATGCGGGTGCCACCTTCCGGGGCCGCTTGGTTGGAGGAATAGACGAGCAGAGAGTCAGGCCTTGCAGATGATGGCCAGTCGGTGCAATTTTCCACAATGGACTGCATTTCCACATGATGATGCAATGCAGAGCCCAAGGCTCTTTCGTGTATTTGCCGTAATAGAGCACCCAACGTCATCTCCTTGTCCCCGCCGTCTGAGAAGAGCTGGACCCGTACGGGTATCGTATTCACGCAGGGACCTGGGACTCGGTCAACCTCGGGGAACGGCAGGTTGCGATTGGCCACAGCGGAGCCAAAGACGACGTCTTGGGACCCTGTCAAGCAGCTCCATGTAAGTGCCCACGCAGCTCGCACCACGTCCGAGCATGTTGCTTCCATTCGTCGAGCATCTGGCACGTTGACCTGAAAGAAGGTTGTCTCGATCGGGGTACGTAACCTCTGCATAACTCCAGGTGCTGAAAGGCGTGTTACCGTAGATCCGCGCAAAACATCTCGCCAGTACCGAAGGGACTCCTCGTTGTCGAGAGATGCAATATGGGATACCCAATCGTGGAAGCTTGGACCTTGAACCAGCGTCTTGCCCATATACAGGTCCTGCAGGTCCCGCAAAAGCAGGTGAGTGGACACACCGTCGTATTGTGCGTGGTTAATATGGATGCGAAGCTCCTTACAAATGCTCTCATCATCGGCAGCCAATCGGAGACGGAAAAAGCACAGAGGCGTCGCTGCCAAGGTCGTTGTTGGGGAGTGGCTGTCCTTGACCTTGACGTCTTGATCTTGAACCGCAATCGCCACCGTGTTGGCTGGTGGCGACCTGAGAACAACTTGGTACAAAGAGGCGCCCTCGCGAACAAAGACGGTCCTGAGTATGGCATGATGGTGAACAAGCGCACGGCATGCGTCAACAAGTTCGTTTGTATCGAACCCTTGTGACGACCTGAGTGCAAAGTAGAGTCGCGCCGAGTCTTCAACCATTGCGGCCACAGACAACGAAAATGCCTGACTACTGGAAGCTGGGATAACGGCCTCTATATTGTGTTTGCGCATGTATGGCAGAGTCTTGCTGAGAGCAGAGAGATTCGGCAGCTTAGTGAAAGGCAAGGGCGCAGAAGCAGGTGCTGAGCCATTTGGATTGCCTAGTATCGGGTGGCTGGCGGCGGCAGCAGCAGCGAGGTCCTTGGCCTGCATCAGGTCTATCACTGACAGGTGCACCCCGAGTTGCCGGCAATTGCTAGCAATCTTCATGGCCGAGATGGAGTCCCCGCCGAGCCGGGAGAAGCTGCTCTCCAGGCCGACCTGGTCTTGAGGAATTGCGAGAACCTGAGACCAAGCGGTGCAGAGCGCAATCTCAGCCGCCGACGATGGCGGCGTCAGCTGGGTGTTTGCCTCGAGGTCTTCACCAAGTCTAGCATGGGTCAAGTCACTCTTGGAGGCCAGCCACTGCTTAATGGAGCTGCGGTCAAGTTTGGTAGAGGGCGTCAGGGGCAAGTCTTCCACCGCAAGCCATATCGTTGGTACCGCGTACGACGGAAGCTTTGAGGCCAAAGCGTTTCGGATCTCGTGCAGGTGCCTGGTCACCGGCTTTTGCAACGAATCGGGCATCTCGCCCAGTGGGCTTCCGCGCGGCAGCTGGGTGTCGGCGAGACTCACGACGGCAACCAAGCTGTGCTGGGGGCCTGATGCCGTCTCTTCTGTCACCAAAGTAGCAAACGCGTTGCGCACAGCGTCGCAAGATGCCAGCATCCTTTCCACCTGGCCAAGCCTGAGGCGCTGGCCGCGTATCTTGACCTGGTCGTCTCGACGCCCCACGTACCTGATAGTCCCGTCCGGGTTGTATCTCGCCAGGTCTCCCGTGCGGTACATTCGGCGGGGGCTTGCATCTGTATCAATCTTGGGAGGAGGGGCCCAGGATGGCGCTTCTATGAAACAGGCAGCGGTGCGCGCCTCGTCGCCGAGATAGCCTCTGGCGACGCCTGGCCCATCCACGAGAATTTCACCGACCACTCCGATTGGCACGAGGCTCTCGACATTTGAATCGTCCACGATCCATAGCGCGTTGCCCGATGGCGTGCCTATGCTCTCAAGGTCGGGGCTGCTTTCCGTCACCTCGGCCAAGGCGCTGCAGACGGCCGATTCACTCGGGCCCCAGCCATTGAAGAACCGCACCTGGTCCCGCCAAAGCTCCACGGATGTCACGTCGACTGCCTCTCCCGCCGACACCAAGCTCCTCAGATGAGGAACCTCGTCTGGAGACAGCGTGCGAATGACTGTGGGAGTCAAGATGGCACACTCGACGCTGTTTGACTCGATAAACTCCGCCAGAGCCGTCATGCGTTGCTCGTCCGACGGCACGCAGACGCAGCCCCCAGCAAGGAGGGTGCCAAAGATTTCCAATATGCTTGCGTCCCAGACATACGAAGCGAACTGGAGGACCCGAGACCCGGGTTGCCACTGGAGCCTGGTGCCAAAGGCAATCAGGGTACAGACTAGGTTTCGGTGCTCAATCACGATGCCCTTAGGCGTGCCTGTACTTCCGCTTGTGAAGAGAATGTATGCGGGCTGGCTTGGGGAGCTTTCTCGGTAACTCCCTTGGTCACCTGGAGCGTGAGTCTCCCAGGTCTGATCTGGGCCAATGGTCATGGTGTCGACACCGAGATCCTCGACACTGTCCAGCTGAGCTGCAGAAGCCAGAAGCAGCCTGGCTCGAGTCTTTTCCATCACGGTCCGCTTATGAGACAATGGGTAGCCCGGATCTACTGGCAAGCACATCGCTCCAGACATGAGAACGGCAAGATGGGCAACGACGGCCCATGCAGACTTTTCAAAGACCAGCCCAACTACGTCACCACTGCCAACCCCTCTACGTGAAAGCTCACCAGCAACGGCACGGGACAGCGTTTCCAGCTCTCGGTATGTAAAGACGCCATCGTGCCCTTGAACAGCCGTCTGGTCAGGGATGGAAATGGCTCTTTGGCCCACCAACTCGTCAAGGCAACCCTGGGGGGCAGACGGACTGGCTGCGTTGACGTGGTTCCAGCGGCGCAGCTCGCGGCGGTCTTGCATGGTGAGCATCTGCAGCTGACCAAGGAGCGTGTCGGGTGGGGATTGAAGCAGGAGACCCACGACGTGCTTGAACTGCTGCAGGATTCGCTTCATTTGGCTCTCTGGGATGATGGCGTCGTCGAATTCGGCCTCGACGGAGGCTCCGCCATCATCGAGCGAGAAGACGAGCACGAGACAGTACGGTTTGCGAACGTTGTATCGGCAGTCAAGCTGCAAGATGTGGTCAGGCGGCGACACAGTGCTCACGCCGTCGCGAAGAAAGTTGAGAACCGTGGTGAATCTCATGGCTATGCCGGCTTCCTTGCTGGCTTGGCGAATCTTTGCTGACCCGTAGTGAAGGGCAGGATTCGTCTGCACCGCGCGACGCAGTGCAGACTGCTTAGCCACCAAGCTTGCGATGGTGGCGCCGGGGTCAACGTGGACCTGGACCGGTATCGTGACAACCGTAGGGCCCATGGTGTGTTGAACATTTCCAAGACTGGCGTGCCGACCGGACAGCACAAGGCCGAATGACGTGCTTTGAGAAGACGAGTACAGCGACGAAGTGACGGCCCATGCTGCCTCGAGATATGAAGGAAGCGTCGAAGCCAAGCTTTCCTGTTTGGCTGCGCCGACAGTGATCCGGGTCTTGAGACTTCTGGCGGCGTCGAGTATATGGCCAGCTTTGGGGGCGGGAAATATGGCAGAGTGCCCCGTGAACCGCGAGGCCCAAAACGACTTTGCAGACTCGTCGTTGACCGAGAGGCAATATTCGACAAAGAGTTTGTACTCGGGATGGAGCACGGGCTCCTGCCCATGGTAAATCCTCGCCAGATCAGTAAAAATAGATTGTGTGGTCCAGGCATCGAAAATGGCGTGGTGCGTAACAAAGATCAGCTTCTCGTCGTCGACTACAATCATTCGGTGCAGCCGTGTTTCAAAATTCATGGGCACACTGTATTCCCTCTCCAGGACCTGCTCAAAACTCGCACGGTGCGTCGTTGTGTAGGAAATGCACTCGAGCTCCCGGAGGACAACCTGAACGATGCCTACTCTGCAATCGACAAATTTGGTCCGAAGGATAGGGTTCAGCGCGACGAGGCAACGAAAGGCGGCGCAAACGCGGTCAACTTGGACCGAGGGCCGGAAAGAGAAAACAGTGCAATATTTGTACGCATAGCTGTTTGGATCGGCCATCATTTCGATTTGAAGGGGCGTACAAGGATAGATGTCCTCGACGAGGCCGGGATCGACCTGGCAGGCCTCTGCCACTTCGGCCAGGACCTCAGGATTGATTCGCGTGATGAGCATGACAGGGAGTGGTCGTGTTATTTTCAGCAGGATGTGTACTGCAACCGAGCAATAATGTAGGATAGTTCGCAAAGGTTGTCAGAAGAAGACTGGATAAGAAGCGAGGAGAGGGGGCGTGGAGATTGTAGATACCAGATGGCTAGGTAGTCGAGCTGAGCGCCTTGCATTTGAGGAGCTTATCCGAAAAAGTACATCCGCTCAATACTCCTTGTTAGTTGATGCGCTGTTTGACGATGTGATGACGGCGGCTAGATCCGTGGTCGCATGTGCGGGCGGCGGACATCCGGCTCTCGCTCTGGGCGGGAGTAGATCATTTCTCACCCATTGCGGCCCGTCGTCACCACTCCCGCGGATGTTGACGATCTGCCGGATCTTGAAAAGGTAGAATTCCGAATTCTGTCGTAGTCCTGCTGCCATGTGATGTGTGATAATGCAGTCAGACCTGTACCGAATCCCGCTGCCGTGTGTGGTTTCTGACAAATCAGTCGGACATGCACGTAACTTTTCTGCCATGAGTCGTGAGAGACGCAACGAATCTGCATACTTTTCAAGTAGAGTATCTGGATCCGGGTTGAAGACGGTCGCGTTGTGAGACCAGGCTCTGAATATAAAGAGCGGCGAAAGTTCCGGCATGCTTTTATATCACAACTGAATCAATCGCCGAGCAGCAAGGAGAGCCGCAAACCAACATGACTGACCAAGAGAGCCTCGCCGTCGTCGGCTATGCCTACAAGGCGCCGGGTGTGGGCCGCAACGGCCTCTGGGAGTTCCTCGTCGACGCCAAGTCGGCCTGGTCCAAGGTGCCCGCAGACCGGTTCAAGCACGAGAGTTTTTACTCGGACAAGACTGGTGGCGGTCTCATCAAGGTCCAGGGAGCGCACTTCCTCCCTGACGACATCTACGCCTTTGACCCGGCCTTCTTCAACCTCAAGGCCGACGAGGCGCGAGCCACTGATCCGCAACACCGGCACCTCCTCGAGTGTGCTTACGAGGCGGCCGAGAGCGCGGGACTGACGCTGCCAGAGCTCATGGGCGCACGCGTGGGAGTCTTTGCCGCCTATGATGCATCAGAGTACTCCTTGCAGTCGTATGAAGACATGTCGGGAGTGTCGCAGTATACTGCCGTGGGCACCGCGCCGACCATGACGGCGAACCGACTGTCGTACTTTTTCGGGACGACGGGGCCCAGCATCACCGTCGATGCGGCGTGCGCTGGAAGCTCGTATGCGCTGCACCTGGCGTGCAGGAGCGTGTTGGCAGGCGAGTGCGAGGCGGCGTTTGTCGGGGGTGCAAAGGTTCTCAATGGAGTCGGGGCGTGGGTTACGCTCGACACAATGGGGGCCCTCTCGGCCGAAGGAAGGAGTTATTCGTACGACAGCAAAGGGGCTGGGTTCGGGCGAGGCGAGGGGAGCGCCTGTGTCGTCATAAAGAGACTTTCGGATGCACTCGCCAACCGAGACCCGATTCGAGCCGTAATTCGAAACACGGCCTGCAACCATTCTGGCCGCTCCAACGGCATCACGATGCCGTCGCGATCCGAGCAGGAGAATCTCTTGGCGAGGGTACACAGCGAGGCTGGGCTGGACCCCGACGAGACTGCGTTTGTCGAGGTACGGTACCATGGACCTTTCGTTTAGTAGACATGGGAGCAGACTGACGTTTTCGACTTGTTAGGGCCATGGGACGGGTACGCAGGTTGGGTGAGTCCAACGCCAAGCACTCGGTTCGACGCGAGCACACATCTGACAGGAACAGCGATCCAATCGAAGCCGGCGCCATATTGACAGTGGTTGGCAAGAAGCGAACCGAGGCGAACCCGGTGCATCTGGGCTCGATCAAGTCAAATTTCGGGTGAGCCCCTTTCCTTCTCCAGGCACTTGTGATTGCGTGCGTCTAAGTTTGTCGTGAATAGGCACCTCGAAGGTGCCAGTGGCATCATTGCCCTCATCAAAAGTATCATGATGCTCGAACATGATGTCATGCTACCCAATGCCGGCTTTGAAAAGATGAATCCCGAGATTGAAGGGCGGGAGCGGCTACAGGTCACTCCTTCATGCACGTAAGATCTAACAAATATACTAACTCGCTGTAGGTGCTCACCGAGGCCATTCCATGGCCCTCAACTTTGAAGCGAAGGATTTGCATCTCCAACTTTGGTCCGTTGCTTCTCTTTGTTCCCGTCCCTTGGGGGCTGCCACTGATTGATTGTTGCTTAGGATTCGGCGGTAGCAATGCTGCGATCCTGGTTGAACAAGCCCCAAACACGACCACCAACGGCACCAACGGCCACACCAATGGCCATGCCTCAGCTACCACGCCTCCCCACCACCTCTACGTCTTCTCTGCCAAGTCTAGACCCAGCCTCGAGGCATACGTGTCGTCCTTTGCTCAACACTTGAACAATGCGCCGCAATCAGCCACCTACGCCAAGGACCTGGCCTATACCCTCGGCCAGCGGAGGACACACTTCCCGTACCGAGTCGCCATCGCGGCAGATTCGGTAGAGTCCCTCCAAAGCCAGTTGCTATCTTCCCCGCCCGGTAATAAGTCAGGAGTCATCAGCGAGCCCAATGTAGCCTTTGTCTTTACTGGGCAAGGCGCTCAGTACTTTCAGATGGGCATTGCTCTTCGATGCTACCCTGTTTTTGCAAACGCCATCCTTGATGCTCAAAAGCGGCTCTCGCAACTGGGCGCCACTTGGCTGCTCACGGATGAGCTGGAGCTAGGAAAGCAAGAGTCTCGTGTCAACGACGCCGAAATCAGTCAACCGGCCTGTACCGCCATTCAGCTCGCCCTCGTGCTTCTTTTGCGTTCTTGGGGCGTCAGCCCAGGTGCTGTCGTTGGCCATTCCAGCGGAGAAATAGCAGCAGCCTTTGCGGCAGATCTTGTCACCTTTGATGCCGCCATTGCCATTGCTTACTTTCGGGGAATCAACGCCAAAAAGCTAATCAATGACGAAACCGTCCAAGGAGGCATGGTTGCCGTTGGCCTGACCCCGAGGACGCTCTAGAGCTCATCAGAAGCCAGTCTGCCGGCTATGCAACCATTGCTGCCATCAATGGCCCGACCAACGTGACAATCTCTGGCGACGAGCTTGCCTGTGAGGCCATTGCAGCAAAGGCGCAGCAACGGAATCTGTTTGCAAGAAAGCTCAATGTACAAGTTGCCTATCACTCCCAGCACATGGCTCAGGTTGCCGACTCGTACCTCGCTTCCATTCAGCCTCTTTGCCACAAGCCCATCGACGGCGGCGCAGCGACAACCAGGCGACCGCAATTTTACTCCACCGTTACAGGCTCTCTCCATTCCCCGGATGCCGTCGATGCCTCGTACTGGGTCAAGAATCTAGTTCAAACCGTCCGCTTCAAGGACGGCTTGGAAGCCCTGCTCCGCGACCAGCAAAGCACCGCCTCTAATCTCGTCATTGTCGAGATTGGTCCTCACTCGGCCCTGCGCTCCCCCTCCAAGCAGATCATCGACCTCGCGGCCAAGGGCAAAGGCGATGGGTCTGCAGCGGCGGGACAGCCGAGCTACCTTGCCAGCCTGGTGCGTGAAAAGACGGCTATATCGGCTCTCCTGGATCTCGCAGGCAACCTTTGGAGCCATGGACTTTCAAATATTGGCCTTGCCCAGGTGAATAGAACACAAGACCCCTGCGGATCGGTGCTGTTTGACCTGCCGCCGTACGAATTCAACAAGACGGTCCGCTATCTCTCAATGAGTCGCATTACAGAGCAGAAGCTTTTCGGAGGACATGCCCCTCGCCCGCTCCTTGGCCTAAAGAGTCCATACTCCGAGGGCGACGAGTACAGCTTTCGAAATGTCTCTACTCTGGACGACATGCCTTGGGCCCGCGACCACATGGTTGGCGGAGACGTGCTCTTCCCCCTCACTGGATTCACTGCGCTGGCTTCCGAAGCCATCAAGGCAGTCAGTCCGGAACCACCAGCCAGCATACACATCAGGGAGTTTCACGTGAAGCAGAGCCTCCGGATAGAAGAGGGACAGCGCGTCGACGTGACCACCAAGCTGAGGCGAGCCGCCATGGGAACCGAGATGACTTCTCAAACAACCTGGTCCGTCGAGGTGTTGAGCTGGTCCGCAAACGATGGATGGACAAGCCATGTCCGCGGGCTCGTGAGCGCCGACGGCCAAGACAGCGGCCTGCTGTCACAGAGTACCCAGCTCGATGCCGCTTTGGACGCCCTCCGGGACGACAGCCTGCCGCACATCAAGGCAGAAGACGAGTATACCCGCGCCCAGGAGAATGGCATCCATTATGGCCCGGCCTTTAGAAACATGACGGACATCTGGCACGCCCCTGGCAGCGATTTTGTTGTCCATGCTCTCAGGCTACCTCAACTTACCTTTGGGGATCCAAGGGAAGCATCTCCCTACACGGTTGACCCGGCGACGCTCGATTCAATGGCCCAGTCCGTAGGCCTCCTCCAGCGTACAAACGGACCCAGGGCCGTCCTTGTTCCGAGCTTCGTCAAGCGGTTCCGCATCTCCAATACAATTCCAACTAGTCCAGGGACAGAACTGCGATCGGTAACACGTCTCACGTACCACGAGAAGACGTCGGGGACCTATCACATGGATGTCATTGTGTTCGACATGTCTGGGGACCAGCCCAAGCCCATAGTCGAGGTTGAGGACTTGACGCTCAAGTCCATCTCGGGCCCCAGCGAGAGCCAACTGTCCGAGGCCATGGCCATTCCGGAGACGTACTCTGTCCTCCATGTGCCGTTTGTAGACCTCATGAAGACGAACGCTCTCATCGATTCCATCAAGCCAAAATCCACTGATCCGGCAGATTTGGAGTTTGTCCGACGCCTCAACATCGTCGGAGCCTACTATCTCCGCCGCATGATCAACGATACAGCCGGTGACAAGCTTCTGGAAAACCTGCCACACCACCTATCCAAGTTCTTGGCTTGGGCCAAAATTGCCGTGGACCACTATCCCACTGCTGAGCTCGAGGGGCCCGATCTTGTACCCATTGTCTCCAAGAATGCCTCTGGCGAGCTGGTCTGCAAGGTGGGGGCCGCGCTGTCAGACATTGTTTTGGACAGGAAGGACGGTCTTCAGATCATGCTAGAGGATGGCCTGCTTGGCCGCTCATACGAGGATGATGTTGGCAATAGGACAAGCAATCATATCCTGGCTTCGTATGTCCAGAGGCTCGCCGAGTGCAACCCGGAACTTCGCATCCTCGAAGTAGGAGGAGGCACTGGTGGTGCCTCGCTGCCCATCTTGGAAGCCCTACAGAGAGCCACGTTTGGCGGGCCCTTTTTGTTTCAGTACACTTTTACTGACATTAGCTCGGGCTTTTTTGAGAATGCTCAGATCAAGCTGGCAGCCTGGTCCGATAGCATCACGTACAGTCGACTAGACATCAGTCAAGATCCGGCCAGCCAGGGTTTTGAATCGGGGTCCTATGATCTTGTCCTAGCCTCCAACGTGCTGCATGCTACACCGGACATTGTCCAGACAATGCGACATGTGCATTCACTGCTCAGGCCATCCGGCAAAGTCGCGCTGGTTGAGCTGGGCCATACGCTAACAACGCCGTCCGTATTACCCTTTGCGATGCTGCCCGGGTGGTGGCTGGCCGAGGACAGTCACCGGTCCGAGTTGGACGGCCCCGGGCTCACGCCGGCCGAATGGGCTCTAGTTTTGGAGGAGAGTGGCTTCTCTGGGCTCGACGGTCATGTTTTCGAGTTTGGGGACCATCCCGAGCGTCTCGGCGCCACGCTGTGGTCTACAAAGCCCGCACCCGCAGACAAGGAGGTGGCAACCAGCCGGGTGGTCGTGTATAGGCTATCGGATGACCAAGACTGCCACGAGGCGGCTGGCAAGATTGCCGACAGCCTGGGGGCAGACTCGGTAGAGGACTTTCTCGATTTTGAGGAAAACGAGAATGGAGAGGATGACCGACTGGCAATCTTTGTTGAGGGAGCCAGGAGCAGTCTGGTGAGCGATTTGTCATGGGACCAGTTTGAGGTGCTCAAGGACGTCCTCACCAAGAGTTGCAAGCGGCAACTATGGGTGCTGCCAGAGAATGCGCACCTCGACGCCACCTTTATCCCTGGCCTCCTGCATACGATCCGACAAGAGGACATGTCCAACGGCTTTTTCCTCGTACACGGAGTTCCGCTTTGCAGTAAGAACCATGAGCAGAACGAGGCCGGCCTCGAGGCAGTGACGCGACTGGCGCGGCACATCCAGCGATTGGGCTCGACGCTCTTGTCGGAGCAAGAATACCGCTTCGTCAACGGCACCCTACACGTGCCGCGTATTTGTGCCTCGCAGAGCGCCAAAGACATCTTCAGCATGCACGCGGGGCTTTCCGTGCTCCAGGAGCAACCCATCGTCCAGGACGATGCGGCCTTTACACTGACAGTGGGGTCGGCCGGCAGCCTGGACTCGATCTACTTTCGGCGCACTGATGATCTGGAGCGGCCCCTGGAAGAGGAAGAAGTCATGGTGCGGGTAGAAGCTGCGGGCATCAACTTCCGAGACGTCTTGCTCATCCTTGGCCTGCTGCCCTGGATGTCTCCGGGCTTCGAAGGTGCCGGCACGGTGATGCGTGTCGGTTCGGGGGTCAGCGACGTCCAACCCGGCGACCGTGTGCTCTACCATCTCAACAGGGGCGGCGGTATCGCCAGCGTCGTGCGGACAAGCAGTAGCAGTGTGCACAAGATTCCGGAAGGGATGAGCAGCACAGACGCGGCAACGCTCCCTCTGGCCTACATGACTGCCTTCAAGAGCATCGTCGAGATCGGCCAGCTGCAACCCGGCGAGAGCATTCTTATCCACAGCGCCGCGGGAGCCGTGGGCCAGGGCTGCATCCGCATCGCCCAGCACATTGGTGCGACTGTCTATGTCACAGCAGGCACGCCCGAGAAGCGGGAGTTTTTGTCGTCTACGTTTGGGATCCCAGCCGACCGCATCTTCTCCAGCCGGACCTCGTATTTCCGCGACGGAATCTGGCGGGCAACCAAGGGCCAGGGAGTCGACGTCATTGTCAACTACCTGGCTGGCGAACTTCTCCAGCACACATGGGAGCTGATTGCTGAGAACGGGCGCTTCATCGAACTGGGCAAAAAGGACTTTTTGCAAAACAACTACCTTCCCATGCGGCCCTTTGACCGCAACGTCACATTTGTTGGTTTGGATGCCGGCCGAGCGGCTCGGGCAAACCCAGAGCTCACCAGAAAGTGTCTCGAGACTGTCGTGGCAATGGCCCGCGACAAGACCATCGCACCCGTTACACCTGCCAATGTTCTGCCCATCGGTGACCTGCAGCGAGGTTTGCGCGCTCTCCAGAGTGGTCAGAACTTTGGCAAGATTGTCCTCCACGTCGGTGGCTCGGACAAGGTCCTGGCCGAGCGACCCCCGCCAGCCCCATTGGTGCTACGTCCCGACGCAACATATGTCATCACCGGAGGCACTGGAGGCATCGGTCGGGCCATGGCGGTGCGCATGGCCAGCAGAGGGGCCCGCAACATTGTGTTGTTGGGCCGCAGCGGCGCCACAAACCCAAAGGTGGCCGAGCTGCTGAGCCGCTACGAAGGAACCGATATTTGCATCAGGGCATTGGCCTGCGACGTGGGCTCCCGCCCGGATCTGGCCAAGGCTATTGACTCGATCCAGGATATGCCGCCCGTTCGCGGCGTCATCCATGGCGCTCTGTACCTCCGAGTGAGTTTGCACCAGTCTGCTTATTGCCTTGTGACGTGACCTGGCTAACCCGGTGACCCCAGGACGCCTTCTTCATCAATTCGACGTACGACGACTGGAAACGGATTCGGGCACCCAAAGTCCAGGCTGCCTGGCAGATCCACGAAGCGTATCCAGAGCTCGACTTTTTTGTGCTACTGGGCTCAGCCATGGCCGTTGTGGGAAATGCTGGCCAGTCCATTTACACTGGAACCTCGGTAAGCCAAGAGGCCTCGAACACCTTTTTTGCAATGACGGGAAACTGGCTGCTGACAAGAATCTAGTCCTTTCTCGATGCATTGGCCAGATACAGATCCGACCAGGGCCAGAACACTGTGTCCATCAACTTGCCCGTTGTCGAGGGCGTCGGCTACGTAGCCGAACGTGGCATCGCGGACAAGGTCAAAAGGCACTTGAGCGCCTCCCTCACAGAAGCCCAACTCTACACCGTCATTGAGAGCGCCATGATTGGCCCATCATCAGGACTCAATTTCGACGGCAGGGCGTTCTCCATCATGCGTCAGGGAAAGACCGGGGACGGGGACGGGGACCTGAGGCCGTGGGAAATGCTTCGAGCTCTGACAGGTATGCGCAGAAAAACGACAAGTTCCGGCGACGGCAGGCACAATTCGACCCGAGGTGGCGGCAGCCGCAAGAGGATCGACTCGGCCGAGAGCCTGATGGAGGCGCTACGAGAAAAGGTGGCGGCCATGATCATGGTTGACCGCGACGAAGTCACCGCCACCAGGAAGCTCATCGATTATGGGCTAGACAGCCTCATCTCGTCCGAACTGCACAACTGGGTCAAGCGCGAGACCGCCGTCGACCTGCCACTCAAGAGCATCCCCAACGCAAAGGATTTGAATGACCTCGCCGGAAACATTCTAACGAGAATGACGGGGGTTAAGAAGTGAGCTTTATAGGATATCACAGGGAGTAGTCACGGTCGAGCATCTGTTTATCATGTGGCTGATGAACATGTGTCTTATTGCAGCCATGATTTGAATGGCACAAGAACCACTGTACGCACAGACTATCGTTGCATGCAATGCACCATTTGGCCATTTCTTAGTATACGAGACAAGTAATGGGAGCACCATCATGTACATCGTGGTCTTTGATCTAGTCCAACGCCGCTGGGCAAGACTCCAAGGAATACATACATTCCGCGACATGACCCCCGGCAGCGTCCCAACTACCAGGCGTAGCAGCGGAACGAATTATACTCGTTCGCATTGCTTAAGCAGTTTTGCCCAGGCTGGTGGTAGTTGACCAAAGCGTACGAGCCTTCGCAGTCTTTTGCTTTGTGCATGTGGCACCAACAGTCAGACCGGGTGTAGCATTCTGCAATGTTGACGCTCTTTCCATAGTTGAAGTTGAAGCAGTTCCACTTAGTAGGCGAAGCCCAGTCGACCATGATTTCACCGGCATACGCGGTACACTGTTGGTCGTTGTAGTAATTGATCTTCATCTGCTGGACAGCTTCGGCTCCAGACAGCAGAAGGGCGATAAGGCCCACGAGGTTTGCGCTGAGCTGCATGATTGTATCGAGTATTTGCGAGCTATCTCAAACATTAGCTCGGGGCACCAATTGTCCATATGCGTCTGGCTTACAAAGTGGGAGGATGCGTTTGTTCGATGGACTTGAAGGTGAAAACTGTCAGGCTTGTTTGTCTGCAGTTGTCAGCGTTGGGGAGCCCTCTGATATATGTGACTTTGGGATCTCTTGACTTGTACCTTAGCCTCAGCTTCTCCAGGAAGTCAGGACCAAAATGGGAACCAGGCTCCTTCAGACGAGGAGCCATGAGACTCATCCTGGATCCACTAATTACAATTACACGAGGAAGAAGAAAAATAAGCCCAAACCGGTCATGCCAAGCAATTACCAAGAAATTTTCATGCTGAACCGAGTAATAAGTGCCGGAACAAAAAGTCCCTAGAATAGCCCGGGCCGCTTGGCGACGTCGTGTAAAACAGCTCTGGGAAGGTCACTTACAAAATATAACGATTTGCAGTCAAGTGCCTAAGCGCTGATCAAGTAACTCCCAAACACCATGAATGAAGGTCATCCATAGAGTATAGGGCACTCTTCGTATGACAAGTGGCTCTTTTCACACCAGGTGAGATTGATGATATGGAAGCAGGCCCTGAGTTTGAGTATAAATATCGCCTTTCCAATCCTGCAGAGGAATCTAGACACGCCTTCTCAACATCTCCTCAGCTCCTGCCCACCAGAAGTTAGACAAACAGTTGTCACCCTCTTTCCGAAAATGAGATTCATTCCCTTTACTGCCATCACCGCAGCTTTGGCGGCAATGCAGGCTGCCGCTCTTCCGACTGAAACGACCGATCAGGTCAGCGGCGATACGTCTCCCGTCCCAACTTCACCCCTGGAGAAAAGAGCCGATGCCATCTTCACGCTCGGATATTCCCTGTGTTCCATGTGGAATGGCAGTTCCACCATTGTTAGCCAGAACGCCTTCAACTGGCCCGGTCAGTCTGACGTCGGCTGCACTGAGCACAACAACTCACCGTCCTACGTCGCCTCCTATACCAGCGACTTTTTCAACATGAAGGTTTGCGGAATTAGCACCAACTTCTACAAGAAAGGCGACAATTTCGACTTCTATCAGGACGGCGGCGATGGTACCCTCCTCGGAACCTGTTATCCCTACCAAGGGCCTAATCGTCTTTGCCCTCTGATTGGCATTGGCTCCTGCGCCGTTAGTTCTCGATACCGCTGCCTCTACTCCAACAGAGGCCGTAAGCTCTGCACCTAGACACTTCTTGGCAGCGCCGAAGCCGGAAAGATGTGTCGGCAGGGTGAAGAGGTGGGCACCTGAGAGGTGTGGATAAGACCCGGTGCCAGAGTTATTGACGTTTGCGGATTTGCCACTCGTCTGCGTCCTACTTGCCAATGGGCACTGGGGTCTGAAAGAAATGGGTTGATGGAGGGGGAGGGATAGGCGCGTCATGGGAGTGGGTGAAATTGGTTGGCATCTGCTGCTTCCGCTACCTCGCATATATTACATTCTCTGCAACATTGGAAGATCGGGGCAACCCTTTGGTCTTCCATTCTTTTGGAAATTATATCTCAAGTTTATCTTAGCTGTGTCATCATCACACCGTTGTGCCTTTGTGGCAATTGCCAGAACTGCCTGTCATGCAGTTGCCGCGCTGATCCTCTCGAGTCTCCTGGAGACGATCAACATGCAGGATAGAACACTGGCTGGTAAAATCCCCTGCCGTAGGCTTTAAACTCAACAATGGAGCTGCATTGACGACGGAATAGAGTTCATGCTTTTATGAAGGGGCTATTGTGACAAGGAGATGTTTTGACCTTGTACCGGCCCGACTGATAGTATCCTCACGAGTAAAGGGGCAGCTACGTGGATTACCCAACCCCCAAGTCGAGTATTGCCCGTTTCTTGCCTTGCATAGGGCCAGGGCTATTCTTGTCAGCATGAGGGCGGCGTTTCCAACTTCTAGGCGTCCCTGACCGGCTTGAGTACTGGCCCTCACAACGACGCCCAAATTTCACCTATCGGCCGATGGATGAAACAGTAGAGAGACAATACACTAAACGCAGTACCCATCGTCCCGAGAACCAATGCAGCCATAAACAACAACGGGGAATAACAGCCAGCCCATCGTCAAACTGCCCTTACATACAGGGTAGCCGACTGGCCGAGCCTCGAGGGCCAGACAACAGAGCCCAGGCTGTGGGTAGCTGTGGGTACTGCCACAAGCCAGAGCGACGCCGCATTCACCACTACGGAGTACTCCGTAAGCTGACGGCAGTTGGCCAAACATGGAAAACGCCGCTGGTTGCAACCCCATGAGACTGTGACCACATCATGCAAGGCTTGACTGGCTGCCACCACACAAGGTTGGCGACGCCGGGGAAAGCCTCTATCACTCCAGGCTGTCAGCAGAGCTGCCAGAAGCTTGTTGTGGCTCCAACCCAAGGATACAAAACGTCCTCGACCCTTGGTTCGAGAGAGAAGAATCCAACATCGCGACCGCTATTCGTTCGTGTGCTCGAAATGAATGCCAGTGACAGCGTTGCCAGGTCAAGGCTTTGCTCGGAGCGGTCCCGACCTCCAGTCCCACCCATGGCCCGGGTAATAACCTTCGCGGGCGGATGCGACCCTGACCTTGGTGGCTAGCTAGGATGACCTCTGCTAGTGAGTTGTTAGACGTTGCAAATCTTTACATAATTATGCCAAAAATAGCCGAGGGTTCAGGCAACAGATGGCGACTCCGCCTTTCAGCCCCCAACTTACAGCCCCCTTTTAATCCAAGTTCAACCAAAGTCCCAATGTCAATTTGATCACATTGCCAGCGTCGCGGTCGCTGGTCTTTTGCCCACTGCACACGAATAGGGAATTCCGCATCATTATCCAAATCTGCAGTCCGAATGTCGATACTTATCCTATCCCTTTGACTACGGCAAGGCTTACGACACAAGTGAGGTCTCACATCACCCCTGATACAGGCATCATATAACAGTCTATGCACACAGCTACACAGTACATATAACTTGTATAACTGTACAGATACCATTATGTAGCAGTAGTAATGTCGGTACTTCTGCCATGGGCAAAATAACTAGAGCCTAGAGGTTACTCCTTTTTCGCAATATTAATTGGTGCAGATCCATCCATGGATGCCTTGCTCGTCTCCGTCAGCCTTAGCGTAGTCGAAGGGCAGAATATAAACAAAATTACTCTATACAGACATCATGCTCCACACTGTCCAATAGCTTGCACGCTCCAGCACCGCCTCCTCAGCCCCCAGGGTCACGGCGCATGGCTTATTGTCAGACCTGACCAGTGTCACGTCTGGGTCCAGTCTTTGGTGGATTGTTTTGATTTGCCAGGTGGACGCTTGGGCATGGCTGCACAGCCCTACGGGTGCCGTACCCTTACTGATGGTCTCATATTGTACAACGCCCCTGCACCCATACCTCGTCACCGACAAATCTTGTTTCAGCCCATCGGTAGCCGTTTTCCCCATCTTCTTCATTTCTGTCTCATTCTGTTGTACTGTTTCTGATTACTCTTTCTCTCCTTTTCACCATTACTCTTGCCAGCGCCGTGGCCATGTATCTCGGAAAGCAGCCGTTCAGATCCCTAACATGTTGGAGGCGGCATTGGAACCTACCGACGTCAAGGCGGTGGATAGTCCTCGTATCGAGTGTCTCATTTTTCGTTACCGCCATCCTCGTCATTGCTCACCACGAGGCCATCATAGAATATTCCAAAGAAACCTGGAAGTAAGCGTGACATACCCCCAGGGTCGTCCCCAAGCCGCTGCTCGTTTTCTAACGCAACCCGCCAGGTGGAATGTTCAGGAAGGGGAGAGGAGGAGGGAAGAGTCTGTCAGGCTTCCGTTTGCGTGGAAGTACTTGGACAGCCAGATAAAAGAAACCGACTTCGTTACCGATGATGGAGTCGTGCACCAGCTTGACCCTGATGGGCCACGATGGCATGAATCCAGACTTGGCAAGAAAGTTCTCATCCTCGATGTCGATTCTCGACTTGACACTGAAGAAGGGTCCTTGCTGAACCCGAATCCTTTAACGTACAAAAATATGATACCTCGCACCGGAGGTTATCTCAATCACATGCTCTATGGTATGCTTCTGAACACATCCTCTTGCAACTTTTTGCTAACTGGTTACTCTTCAGCCCAGTTGCATGGTTATGACTACCGCCTGGTGCGCCCGCCCAACTACCCTGACAGGCACGGAACATGGGTCAAGGTGCCTGTCATCCAGGAGGCCCTCAAGTCTTACGATATTGTTGTCTTCCTCGACGCCGACTGCATTTTCCGCTATCTCCACTTACCACTCGAATGGCTCATGAGTCACTGGAACATCACCGAGGAGACGATGCTTGCCGCCCCCATCGATGTAGAGCAGCGCTCGACCCACGACATTAGAGGCAACTTGTTCCTAAACACGGGTTTCATCATCGCGCAGCAGAGCGAGCGAACCCAAGAGATGTTCACCCGCTGGGAGGACTGCCCCTCAGACAAGGAGTGGCCGGAATGCAGTAACTGGAATAAGAAATGGGCACACGAGCAGGCAGCCTTTGGTAACTTTGTTCGTTACGACTACAACACTAGCGGCTGGATCCAACCGCTTCCATGCAACGAAGCCAATGGAAGTCCTCTTCCTAGAGGAAACTGCCGTGGAGTCTTTGTTCGTCACTATTGGGGAAGCAAGGCCCACACTATCTGGGAACTCTTTGAGCAGGTCACTCCCGCCACGGTGACGAGCCTGCATGAGCGTTTTCACCAGAACATAGATGAATACTTTCTCGATATAAATCATCTAACATACCCCTTTAAGGAGGGCGACGTAGTTCTAAGAAAGAACAAATATTAATGTATATATATGATTAGACTGTATTATATTAGCGATATTTCATACGTTCTCAGCACGTCCCAGTAGAGATTCAATTTGCAATTGTCCAACAGCCAGCGTCTTCGTATTGTAGCCAAGTCTCTGTTTGTGGATGTGAATGCTTTCCTCGAGACCGCAATTGGGCCGAGGCTACCATGGCAATGGCTGGGTCTCTATTGACTTAATGGAAGGAAGTAATCGGAACAAGGTATGTAAACTTTTTGTTCTCGCATCAAATATCAGATTGAAGGAATTCTCGAATCCCAATACTCAAGATTGTCCCCGTAGCATTGACTGTCATACATATTGGGGTCAGCAAACTCAATGATACTGGTATTACCAGCGCCGACGAGACCCAATGTCTTTTGTCCAGCAGCATATTTGGGCCAACCGAAGGTTTGGGTCAGGCCATTCTTTGCATCGGCAGCGAACCACCACCAGCGGTTGCTCATGATCCCACCCAGAGTGGTCTGGACAGAGCCAGGAGAGATTCCACTGACCAGGGCCGAGTTACCGGTAATGGTACCGATTTCAACACCATGGTAAGCCCCGCTAGAAGGATTCTCGTAGAGACGCGTGTTGAACCAGTCGGCCATATAACGGAACCGATAGGTGGTAATGCCGTGCAAGCTGCGATAGTAGGCTTCAGCGGCAGCGGCGCATGTGAAGGACTCGCGCTCGAACTTGTCCCAGTCCGACTCAGGCAGAGTGTTCCCCTGCGCAAGGGCCGAAATGCGGTAGAATCCAGACTCGTGGTCGCCGCTAATTTGGAGGAAGGGGAGGCGTGCCAAATCGCCATTTCGTGCACGCCTGATGTACTCAGGTGTCGACCAGAATGTTTTGTTGTCGACTGTGGCCTGAAACGGCGGTTGGGATCGGGCCACTGAGTTGCCAGGAACAGGGGGCACCAGTCTCACAGCGTCCAGGATGGCCTGGAAGGTGATATTATGATTGCGCATGCAAGCCAGGTTATCTCCTGAGGAGCCACAGCCCACGGTGGCACTCACTCTGTACCAGTTGGCTGAAGCCGTACCCATGGCATTGGCTGGAAACGAAAAGTGATTCCCCGAGTGGGAAGCGGTGCCTGCAACAAGCGGCTTGTCTTTGAAGGCATAAGCCCAGTTGCTCGTGGCGACTGCCCCCGACGACTGGCCATATAGTGAAATCTGCCGGGGATTTCCGCCGAAGTGTTTGATGTTGTCCGATACCCACTGAACGGCCAGATACTGGTCCAGGAAGCCAAGGTTCTGGTGTCCCGGAGAGCCAGGGAAGCCGAAGATATTCATGCGAAAGTTGAAGGTTACAAAGATTGCATTCTCTGCGGCAACGAAATTTGCACCGTCGTAGAATGGCGTGTGAGCCGAGCCAGAGTTGTGGCGTCCGCCGTGGATCCAGGCAAGCACGGGAACATGAACACGAAGTGAGTCGGCCCTGGCCCAAACATTGAGCGTCAGGCAGTCTTCACTCTGGGTGCGATTCGTGCTGGTGGTACTGACAAAGTTGGAGAATACCTGAGCATATTGAGGCGTCGCACCGGGATACACGAAAAGCCTAGATGGATTCTGCGGGCAGTCGGGACCCTAGATGCATTGCCAATCAGATCAAAGGCTGTGTTGGGCACCCTCAAGCCAAGATATGGACTCTCTCTTACATAGTCATCGGCAACAATGTCTCTCTCTAGTACCGCAGCCTGCGGAGGCGCGAAGCGTAGGTCTCCAACAGGAGCCAAGGCGTACGGAATGCCGAGAAATTCGCAAACGCCCGGCTGCAGAGCACTGGGACGCCCGAAGATGCGGACTCCGTTTGATAGTTCGACAACGCAGCCGACATGAGAACTTGTGTCCAAGCCAGACGTGCCCTGCGTGGCAAGACCCAGGCAGAGCCAGATGTCCATCAGTGCGTGTTTTGTAATTGGAAGGCTTGTGCTTCCACTCATTCGCAGCCTGTTAGACGGATTCAATCCACAAGAATAAAAGTCAACCCACGAGTGGCAGAGCTAGCGAAGCATGGGGACACGATGGGTTTAAATAAGTTGATTCTTGACTCCATCATCCCAACCAACCCCTGCTTACTTCTGTCTGAGGCTCGATTTGTTTATCAAACCCCGCACTTGAATCCTGCCTCGGGTCCATTTACCGAACTGTATGTGAATCACCGGAAGAGGCCAGATAGATATCGGAAACTGTTGCAGCTTGGAGAAGAGTATATGAACGACGAAGGACCCACGACTATGGTAGTGAAGATGCCATCATTTCCATGCAGTGCGCAAAGCCAAAGGCGCAAGGTTCTATTCAGGTAGATACTACACCTGCACATCCAACCGTGCCACGTAGCCATTCAAAGGCATTCAGAGATAAATATATCTATGTACTTAGCCAAGGGCATCTAGTAATGCTGGTTGAAATGTGTTGGAACTTTCATGAAGAGTGAAAGTGTAAAACCCGAGCGCTGTAAGTCCCGTCAGGAGCCTGAAATAGTGAACAATATCAACCCCCCGCCCCTCATTCAAAATGTGGAAGACATAGTAAAATAGAGCGCATAGTATCGCGAATGAAAGGGCGAAGACGTAAATGAAAGGGATTTCAACAAAAGCCAGTGGTATCGCAGAGATAATCAGACCAGATATGCCACTTAGCAACATCCACCCATTTGTTAAGCCGTGTAATTCACCCCACTTGATCCGAAACGGAGATTCTGGGCCAGCGACTAGGCTGGCGAAGTCTCGGATGATGACTAGAGCCCAAACGATGCCATGGGGTATTTGCGCACTGAGCAGCGCAACTTCGAGCAAATTGTCTGAGCCATGCCGCGGAGAGCTTCTATCCGAACTAGGCTCCCGTATTGAAAGAGTATACGCGGTGAACGGAATTGACTGGTAGACTGCGCTCAAAAGCGTCACCAGGGTAGTGAAGGCTCTCTTGACTGGCAAAGACATCAACCAGGAGAAAGCGTTCCGGCTTCTGCTGTTCCCTGGAACAGAGTGGTTGACTGTTGCTGCAGTTGGTGTTGCTATAGCTGATTCCATTGCAGCTGTTCTTGCTTCAGCTATCGTCGCTGGAGCTGGTGTAGTTATAATTGGTGTTGGTACAAGTAATGTCGCTGGAGATGGTGTCGCTGCAGCTGGGCTGGCGTAGTCTTCGCTAGCGGCGGCCACAAGAAGCTCGAAGACCAACCAAGCACCGACGTACATGGATCCCAGGATTTGTGCGTGAACCACCCCCTGGCTGGCACATAACTTGATAAATGAGGGTAAGACTCCCGTGAAGAAGCCAACCCATCGGGCTTTGGTTCCGTCCTTAACTCTCCTCAGGTCCAAGGATTTATCCTTGCGATCTTCGATAATCTGCGTTGCCGCGCGCCGGATACCAACCGATGTGCAGGCCACCAGGGCTACCCAATGTCCGAGGACGGCAAGTGCATCTCCGGCATAGAATGTAGGCAGACAACGAAGCACAGAATAACCGCTAGATTCGAAATTTAGGACCTTGCCAGTGTCTTGCGCCCAGGCGTTGACAACAAAGGCCACTTCCCAGGCCTTGAGGTGCCAGACTATCCACCAAGGATCCCTCGGGCGTGATTTCCCAGAAGTCTGGCACGCTTTCCCCCGGGATTTCAGTTATCTGGAGTGTCCGAGCTCCAACTTTCCAGATGGCATTGAGCTTCTCGTCGGCGCAGGTGAAGAGTCCAGGCAGTTGGGTGAGAGGGGTCGTGTCCAGCGTTTGATGCACACCGACGTTTCTCAGAACCAGGGTGCCAGTTGACGACAAGTTGAGCTTCTGATACCGGAAGGCTCCTTGTACCAGTCGGTTCGTGATAACTTCGGGTTCGCTGACATTGTAACGATTAACTCGATAGGTGTCCATGGCAGCCGCAAGGGGGAGTGGTCCATCCGACTGCACAGATCAGCGAATCGCGAAGGCAAAACTTGAGACTCCTGCATACTTACCATATACATGCCCAAGGCGGCCTTGCTTTCACCATATGTGATTTCAAACACGGATGTGTCCCCGCTAGCCGACACGATCTCGAAAGTAGGAATTCCTTCGACGCTGTGTCCGTAATCAAGTGTAAAAAGCGCGGGTGAGCCAGATGTCGATTCCAAAGTAATCACCTTGTCGGAGATAGAAAGTAATTTGGACGTGGCTTTCGCCGAGAAAACGGAGCCCCAAACGGCATCATGTGGAGGATCTGAGATAGTCCTTGCATAAGATAAACCCAGAAGACCCAGGCTTAGCCAGGCATTCTTCTTAGGAATATTCATGGCCCTATATTCGATCGATATGGGGGATAAAAGAGTGGGAAAAAGAGGAAGTTGAATGAATGTTAGGATAAGGAGAGACTGGGTGAGGAAGAGATGACTTGTGTGTTGGCGCTGAAGATGACGGTGGGCAGTTGGTATTTTATATCCCATCAAAAGATCATATGCACTGTTCCGAGAATTGATATCCATTTCACGTAATGCCTTATTGCCAAAGGCAACATACGTCTCCCAGCTGTTGTATGGATCCGTACACCTCGGAACAAGCTCGCCATGATAAATGGCCCAGCAAGTGCTAGGATTAAACCCGTCTCATTTGACTTGCATGTGCTCTCCGGCTCACCGGCACCTGAGGAGCACAAACGGTATGTCCAACCGATGGGAAATAAGTGAGGTCAGTGTGGAACGAGCATTGCGCCAAGAACCTCGTAAGTACGAGGGTGCTAGATACTCTAGCCTGAGACACCAGTTGCTATCCAGCCCAGCACGGCCCGTCGAAACCCACAAGCCACGCGTCTGCCTCATCGCCTCTGTCATGGTGGATGAGGAACCACGGAGCAAATTGGCCTACCGCAGAGTATGAGGCATTCGAGACCGATTCTAACGTCAAGGTCGACCCTCCCGCCTCGGTCCGCTCTGAGTCGCAATCATGATGTTACGAGCATGTCAAGCGCATGAATCACAATAGTATTGAACCGAGTATCTCGACACGCCATCACATCGGCCTCCGAACTCCAAGTTGCTGTTTCTGCCTCAGATTGTCTGCTTCAGGTATGTACTTCCTGACTCCCAGGCCTTGTCTATACACATCGCCTTGATAATATTGATGCGTCCGTCTAACCCGAACCATGGCAGGCGCCAAGTTTCTTCCCTCTGTTTCGTATATTCGTTGTGTGCTTACTCCTCCCCCCTTTATGCTGCTCTACGCTTTTGTTGCCGCCTCTTGATCGTCGCTGACAGAAGCACCTTGGCCTCCTTCGTCCTGGTGCTCCAGCTGATCGACGTACCAGATCCAAAATATCAGCATGACAGCGGCCATCAAGAGGGCATCAAATATGTATAAGAAGATCTCGTGTGATATCAAGTACCCATCGTTGCCTTGGAGATATTCGACAACTCTGAAAATACTGCGGACAAGGATAATGGCGCTGGTGCTATAAAGCACATAGAGATATCGTGTCCAGGGAATGACAGCTCTTGAGGAGACGACGGTTGGCCGGATTGTCAGTCGATAGTGAAATAGCATCGACGTGATGACAAAAAATCCAAAAATAGCGATCTGACAGACTAGACCGACAATGATGATGTTTTCGCCAAGTTCGTAGAGGTCCAGGGTGCCTCCTGCTTGGATGCCTCCACCTCCCGCCTGAAGTGTGAAGGCGACGACATCACCGGCAACAAAAATCCTCGTCACCCAGCGGACAGGGACTAAAGACAGGTGTTCAGCTTCAACGGCTCGTATTAGACGACCCAAAATCATGTAGATGGATGCGGCGTATAGCGCAGGAGCCACAAGGATGAGAATCGCCTGAAGGACGAATCCACCAATTGAGAGCACGTCGAAATGGCTCCATATTCGTCCACAATATCCGATCGTTTGAACTGCACCAAATTGTGTTAAGATGAAGTTACCTACCTAGACAAGACGGAATGCTTACACAGGCCACCGACGGTGAAGGCAGTGAAATAAAATGCGCGTGTTCTGAAGATGCGCCAAGCGTGGGCTAGTGTGAGCAGAGCGAAGATGGCGACGCTTACGATGGCTGCGGGTAGTGATGGGTTGTAACGATAAAGCCGGAAGTCGAAAAGCTCTTCTGGTGAAATCAAGTCGCTGTTCTGGTTTGTCGCCATCCTGAATACGTGGAATCTGGACTCAATCACAGTCGTCGGCTTCACAACAGCGAGGTTCGTGGTGATCGGAGTCGGTGACAGGGTGATATGAGCCAATTATTAATTGACAACACGTAACAGTGAGGAGAGATGGGAAATTTGGTCTTATATCTACACTTCCATGTACTAGCGAATCTTGTTGCGCGTCTCGTTCATGAACTCGGCAACCAGCAACAACGATACGAGATACGAGATGCGAGCTATGGGGGTACGAGGGTCCACTTGGGAACGATTCCCGAACCATCTCGCCATCTTATCCCTTTGAGTGTGCTAAGGTCGCAAGCATGTCACAGACAGGGTTTTTGACTAATAAAAATATAGAAAAAAATCGTGACTTTAGTTTCCTAAGAAATTAGGCTATAATAGAAGTTCTAGCATTCCTGCCAGGTATATATAGCTATATTATATATATTATAGCCTTTCTATATTCTTATGGGTTTAATTCTATTCCTATTAACCTACCTAAGGGACTACTAACTTTATAACTATACCTTACCTACCTAGAGCCTCTAATAGCTAAAACAAAAGCTTTCTTTATTTCTATTAATATAATTATACTATAATAGAGATATTATTATATCCCTAGTATAGAAATACTACTTTATACCCTTAGTCTTTCTATATAGAGTAATAAGGTTATTAATAAAGTACTACTACTATAGCCTTTATACTTTATAGAGGGGCTATAGTAAGGGCTCTAAAGTCTACTATTATAATAGATAGCTATTAATAAGAGTTACTTTAAGTAAGAAGGTTTAGGCTATTGTCTATTACTCCCCTCTATAGTTCTAGTAGTTAAGACTTTTTATAGTTTATAGTTAATTCTCTATATTTATAGTATTTATTTTTTTATTATAAATAGCTATAGTCTTTAGTATAGAGAGTTTTTTAATTAGATTAAAGCTAAATTTATAGTAAATAGAGTATAACTATACTATTATTATAGAGGGCTACTAGTAAACTTAGTAAATAAATTTATTTTCTATAAACTTAGTTAATAGTACTATTATAAGGGTATTATCTTTCTATATAATTTAATTAACTTTAAGAAACTAAGTAAAGGATTAATATATATTTTTCTATTAGTTATATAGTTTAGACTCTTTTCTCTAATATATTTAGCTATTTATTATAGCTATAGTCTTAATATAGTTAAAAGCCTAGTACTTTTTAGTATAGTCTTACTACTTGGCTATAATAAAGGGCCTATAGATACTACTATTAATCTAGGCAGTGTCTATAGTAGCTATCTTTTAATCTTTAAAAGCCTAGAAAAGATATAGTAATAAGAAGAGATTATTAAGAAAGATATAATAGATGGCTACTAGCAGTCTAGATAGTAAAAAAACCACTATAGCTTATATAGGGTTTAGAGCTTTTATTATATTAGGGGTAGCTTTATGTGTTATAATGTAATAACTATATAGGTTATATAATAGGTTATATAACCTATGGAGGACTGAGGACTTACTGGACTAACTGGTCTGGAGTGAGTTTTAGTTCTAGACTAATAGTTCTACTAGATAGCTAGTCTATATAGTATATAGATAGAAGGATTCTATAGAGTATATCTAGCTAGAAGCCTACTAGCTATTAATACAATTTAGTTACCTTAACTACTATATATACTAAGTATTTAACTATTATTAGATATAATATATATCTAATAGTATATATATTCTAACTACTTTACTAATAACTAACCCTAATATAATTAGACTTAGTTATAGTTAGAAACCTAACTATTATATATTAATAGCTTTTATTTAGATAGTTACTATATATTCTTTTAGGTAATACTTTTAAAAATATATATATTACTTTAATTAAGTAATAATAAAATGGCTAATATATTCTCTAGTAATGTAGAGCTTAAAGTGGAAATCTAAATACTTAGAAATTGCTTTAATACTATAGGTATAATAAAAGAATTAATCTAAGAATAGTTAAATAATATTAAAATTATATAAAATATAGTTAATATACTTATATAATAGAATAATACCCTTTATAAATAAAATAAGGTTTTACTTAAATATATTAATATTTATAATCTTACTATTAATATAGTTTATATTATAGCTAAGAAAGCTACTATAGCTAAAGCTAGATAAGATATATATAAAGAAGAATATATTCTTAAGATTAATAAACTTAATAAGTTTAATAGCAATTCTAATAAGATTAGAGACTTTTTTAAATAGCTTAAGACTTACTTTATTTATTTTTTAATAACTCTTAAAAATAATAAAACTAAAATTAACTTTATAGTTATTTACTTAAAAGGAAATACTAAGAAAATGTTTACTCTAGTTTTATAAGACTAATATATATAGATAGTTAAGCTAGTAAATATAGAAAACTTATATTATAATAAGACTATAAATACCTTTAAAAACTTTAAAGAATTTAAAATATAGATTAAAAACTTATTTAGTATTATTAATAAAAAGCAGTAAGCTATTACTAAGCTTAGAAATCTTTAATAAACTAAATTAGCTACTCTATATATTATAGAAGTCTAATAGCTAGAGTTAATTTTAAAATAGAATAAAGAAGTTATTATTAACTTTATTTATATAAAATTAAAGAATAAAGTTAAAGATAAACTTACTAAAGTAGTAAAGCTACTAGATACTATAATTAAATATACTACTATAGCTATTTAAATTAATAAATATTTCTATTAGTAAGACTAGAAGAGAAGATATATAACTAATAGTAATAGAAAGACTAACTATTCTACTAATTAGAGAAGGAAGTAATAAAAAGGGTACTCTACTTTATATAGAATATATATAGAAGCTATAAATACTAGTATTAGTACTATATAGTAAAAAAATAATATTACCTACTATAACTATAGAAAGAAAGGCTATATTTAAAGAAACTATATAGAGCTAATTTAATATAAGTTCTAGGTAAAAATATTTAAAAGAGAAGGATTTAGGAAAATAAATAAGAAGGAATATATATACTTTATACTACTTTCTAATAAGGGAAATACTAGTGTTAGAACTATAATATATACTATAGTAGTTATTATATATAATAAAAAGAAGCTATAATTCTATAGACTTATAATTCTATTGGATTAAGATAATTATAAAGCTATATAAAAGGATAATTTTAACTTTACTAAATAGAATAAACTTTATAAT